>OY292510.1:6052892-6652892 GCA_958496325.1 Nomophila noctuella | reverse complement strand
CCCGCACCAAATCGGACAGACGCTGCGTAATGCCAACATCCTGAAGTATGGAAGTGTTTGTGCGAAATTCCGTCCATGACACACCCAGCATTCTCCTCCAGCACCACATCTCCAGAGCATCTATTTTCCGTTTCTCCAACTCACGTAATGTCCACGTCTCGGAAGCATATAGAAAAATGGGAAAAACTAGTGTTCTTACAAGCCTGGTCTTAGTGGCTTTAGTTAGATTATGATTTCTCCATAATTTCTTCAGCTTATACATTGCAGTCCTGGTGATTGCCATGCGCCTCTTGATCTCATCTACACAGCCTCCATTGTTCGAGATTAAAACACCAAGGTATACGTATGATTGGACCACGTCGCAGTTCGCAATCTGAGTCACTTCGGGCGTATTGTTATTGGCGCGGTCTACAATCATCATTTTCGTCTTACTTCTGTTTATCTTCAACCCAAACAAGTGGCTTACGCGTTCCATCCTTAAAAGCAAAGCTTCCATCTGGCGAGAATCAGACGCAAACAGGGTGGTGTCATCAGCGTAACGGAGATTTGCGATTTTGTAGCCCCCAACCACAACTCCATCACTCCAGTCCTCCAGGGTCATTCGCATCACAAGTTCCGTGTAGATGTTAAACAAGAGAGGCGATATTATACACCCTTGGCGAACACCTGCCTTGGGATGGAAATTGTCAGAAAGAAGGTTGTCTGTCCGCACTGAAGCTGTTCCATCTTCATAAAGACTCCTAAGCAGGTGTACGAGGTGTTTCGGGGTACCCATTTCCAGTAAAGTATTCCACAAAATTGGCCATCTTACAGAGTCAAACGCTTTGGAGAAATCAACAAAGCAAATATAAACCGGCTTATTAAACTCTCGAGCCTTCTCTATAATCTGGCGAACAATGAGAATCTGCTCACGGGTGCCCTTCCCCTTTACAAATCCAGCCTGTTCGGATGCTATTTCTTTTGACAGATAGGCCTTCAAACGCTCATTGATAATATGCAACATTATTTTGCTGGCGTGACTGATCAGAGCAATAAGGCGGTAGTTGTTACATAACTTTGATGAACCCTTTTTATGTAGAGGAGTGAAAACTGTATGAGCCCATTCATTTGGCCATGTTCCCGTTAACCATATCCTATTGCAGATAGCATGAAAGATCGTTACACCATATTCTCCCAAAGCACTAATGGTCTCAATTGGTATCCCATCTCTGCCCGTTGCTTTGCCCCTCTTAAGGTGTTGTATCGCAGCTTTGACTTCCGACCTAAGAATGTTTGGCTCCAGTTCTTCTCTTTCAGGCTCAATAGGTATTGAGAACTGCCACTGTGGATCCTCAAACAATGATTGGCAATAATTCCTCCAAGCCTCTGAGATTTGGTCTAATTCAGTGACAACCTGTCCACAGTTGTCTTCGATGGCCCAAGTTTTAGATGGCAGAGATTTTGTAATTAACCGAATTTTATGGTGGAGGTCCTTGGTTTCATACCTACAAGCGTGGGATTCTATTTCCTCGCAAATATTACGTAGGTAAGCGTTGTAGTCCTGTCTGCATTTTGTCTGTATAAGGGCAGATTTCTTGTTAAGTTCTCTGATATCCGCACCAACCGCTTTCATCTTACGACGCTCTTCAACAAGTGCCAAGGTTCCATCAGTCATCCAATGTTGTTTCTTGTGTGTTGTAGCCGGTAGCCTGGACCCATTGACCGCATTTTCGATAAAAGTTTTCGCCCTGTTCCACAATGCATCTGGTGTTTCATTGGCTATATCTGCGTCGTTCCATTCTGCCCAGTTTTCTTCAATGAACGCCCTAAATTTTGGAAAGTCCTGGATTTCGATTTTGCGTTGCTTTTTAATGCTTCAATTTAATTGCAATCGGCTCCAGGCAAAGTATGGGTATTTGTGATAGAAGTCTTCCATCGTGATCGAACTAAAATATAGTCGATTTGATTTCGGTATTTTCCATCCGGTGATACCCAAGTATATAGCCTTCGAGGATGGTGTTGATAAAAGCTATTAGTAATAAGTAGATCATTTTCCGATGCAAACTGTATGAGACGCTCACCCCTATCATTCCGTGCGCCAAGTTACCTTTAATAATAGGCTCGTGGAACATCTACTCGATGTGCTTAGTCGGCGGCCTGGTGGTAGGAGTAGTGGTGGCTTTCTCCAGGATGTGCTGCATGGAGAGAGGGGTAGTAGCAAAGGTCATGAACTGGCCCACTGCAGCTTTGATGATGATGATTATGATGACAGTGACGATGACGATGACGATGAAGATGAAGATGAAGAAGATGTCGATGTCGATGTGGATGTCGATGTCAATGTCGATTATGATGATGATGATGATTATTAGTGGGATTATAATGACAATGCAGGTGTAGGTTTCGATGTCTATGATGTTGATAATGATGATCATTTTGACGTTACCCTTAATAATAGGCTCGTGGAACATCTGCTCGATGTGCTTAGTCGGCGGCCTGGTCGTAGGAGTAGTTGTTGCTTTCTCCAGTATGTGCTGCATGGAGAGAGGGGTTGTAGCAAAGGTCATGAACTGGCCCACTGCTGCTATCTCATCCATGTCGTTTTGAAGATCGTTTGGGAGTGGAAGGTCGATTGGTTCTTCTTCATGTGGGGTTGCTGTTGGATTTGAAAAAAGTAAGGTTTTAAAAGAAGTGAAGTTTGTGGCATAGGTTTGGGCGTATTTTTCGTGAGTGGTATGAATCGTATCAATTCTATGACTATATTATCTATCATCATCATCATCCTATACACTATATTATCTACACTAATATATAAGTATATAATAAAGCTGAAGATTTTGTTTGTTTGTTTGTTTGAACGCGCTAATCTCAGGACTACTGGTTCCAATTAGTGTTATACTATGTATAGCTTAAAGCCTTCCTAAACGAAGTGACTATCCAGCATAAAAGTTTCTGAGATAAGCGCGTTTAAACAAACAAAGAAAAAAACTCTTCAGCTTTATTATATTAGTAAGTATAGATTTCTGTTTCATATAATGTACTATCTTTTGCGATTGTTTTTTTGTGTAAGGCTTTTGAGTACCTGGCATAAAAAAAAATACCAACCAACCTTGCCTCTGCAAATCTCTCGGCTTCTGCACAGGTCCATATTCTTTCTCCATCGCTAACGACGGAGAATCAGGCTTCACATACCCTGGGTAGTAAAGCCTACTCTTAGTAGTGTCCAGAATATTCCCTGGTCTTCTAGGTCGTGCGTTGTGGAAAGGAAAAGGTAGTTTCTTAGGTTCTTTAGGGTAAGACGTATCTCCTGGTTTGGGGTTAGAAAGTCCTTGATTTGGAAAAGGAGCTTCTTGATTGGGGTAAGATCCTGGATTAGGAGGTATGTTTTGATTGGGAAAAAAAGGTAATCCTTGATTAGGGTAAGGTCCTGTTTGAGGATTAGAAGGTAAGCCTTGATTCGGAAAAGAAGGGGCTTGATTTGGGTACGGAAAACCTCCTGGTTTGGGGTATTGGGGACCTCTTAAATTAGAATTTGGGGAGAATTCTGAATTGGGAAAGGGAGGCAATCCTGAATTAGCATTGGAAGGGAATCCTGAATTGGGTCTAGGAGGGAAACCTGAATTAAAATTAGAAGGCATTCCTGAATTGGGAAAGGGAGGGAATCCAGAATTACCATAGGAATGACCTACTTGGTTGAAATAGGATCGACCCATTTGATTGGAATTAGGAGGAAGGTTTTGATTGGGGTCCACCATACTTACAGGTGGGGAAGGTCCTCCTTGATTGAAATAGGAACGCCCTGCTTGATTCGAATAGGGTGATCCTTGATTTGGATAAGGAGGAAGTCTCTGATTTGAGTAGGAAGGGGCTACTGCGTTTGAGAAGGGTCCTCCTGGATTGGGATATTGAGGAATACCTTGATTGGGGTAAAAAGGACGTCCTTCGTTAGTATAGAAAGGAGGCCCTCTATTCGGATAGGAAGCTACTACTTGGTTAGGATAGGAAGGACCTCTTTGATTGGAGTAGGAAACGCCTTGGTTTCCATTGGAAGCAATTCCTTGGTTTGGATAGGAATTTTGTTGAGGTTTGCTGTACATTTTGTTGTAAGGATTGAAGCTTGTCATCGTCATTTGATGTGGTATCAATTGATATGGCTTCGTCATTAGTTTATCAAAGATATTGTCATTCGTGACATTTTTCGAAACGCTGCCGACTTGAGGTCTTCCTACAAATTTATTAGGATTAATAACACCATTCAGTTGCTTCGTCGTAAAATGATTTTGAACAGTCGGTGCTTCAATTCTATAAAAGCCATTTTTCTCTACTTTCGGGGATGTTTTCTTAAGATTATCATTTCTTATGAGAATCCTGTCTGTGTCTGGAACACTCTTTATACTTTCTGCTAAGTCTTTGACATTTTTAATTTCAATAATAAGTGTTGTACCCGTCCTCCCTGTGCCACCTGTTGGCATAATATCCGGGCCAATAACAACATAATCAAATTCATCAAATGATATATCCTGATTAAATATAAGATTAGACTGTATTGAATACTTATCATTGCCGCCCGCAGTATTATTGCCAATGGCCACGTTAGTTTTATTAGCAACTATAGACACTGATGCTTTATCATCTTTAGAGAGAACGTAGAAACTATTCTCTTGATTTCTTCTATTACTTTTAAAGTTATCTCCGTTGTATTTGCGTAGAGATTCATTACCTGTGTTTAATTTGGTACGTTTAGAAGTATCTTTGCTTCTTTTTATTTGCTTTCTTCTTCTTCGTTTAGTTGCTAATGTAGTTTTTGTTTGAACGTTAGGTCTCATTCTTTTAATAGTCTTTCTAGTAGCTTTAGTAGTCGTGCCAATCTTTTCCCACCATTTACTTTGATAATCATAGTGAAGTGTATCAGATAGATCGGCATCGAGTAAACTTTCAATATTAAGCTTGTTCTTGTGTCGTAAAGCACTTTGTTTCTTTATATCTATTTCGCTAAAGATCGACGGTTTTGAGAATTTATGTTTGAGCGTGTGGAATCTGTCTTGAACTGAAATATAATTTAATTACCTATATTCATATCATTCTTATAATTATTTTTATTTACGGGTTTTACTTTTAAAATATCAATATTAATAAATATACATAATTATTTAAAAATAACAAATAAATATGAAATAAAACTTAAACTGTTTAAGTTTTACCGCTTCCAGTTGCAACAAATGAACTCACAAAACTGCAATACAAGACTATGTTGTAAATAAACATATTTAAACACCCGTGTTGGAAACCATGGCTATTTTTATCAGAATATGAAGATTTGAACGGTCGTAAAATAATAAATAAAACCGTTTTATAGATATTGGATTTGAATTGAGAACATTTACCTACTTTTAAGTTAGTCAAATTTAAACGAAAGCAACTTTGTTTCTGTTGAGGATGTTGAATGGTAATCTCAGGCATATTGCTATTTTAACTATGTACGTAGGTTCTGAGACTACTTATTTATTAATACCAATAAAACACTTCCGGCCGTTTTTAGTCTTGGCGGCCAATCTACGCCAATATCTATCCAATATAATATGTGCATTCCCTATTCCCTCACACTCATAGTTCGGTGGGACAGCAATCTGCCACGACCGTTAAGAGATCAGGCGAGGACCAACGGCTTAACGATGATTTCTTTCCGATAATATTGACAGAATAATGCTTTTTTACTCATTTAATAAAGCATCGTTTTTGTTAACAAATACTGAAGAAATGAAATAAGTAATCAATTTTATTGTATTATGTATTTTTTTCATTCAAAACCGGATTTTCTCTACTAATATTACTATTAATGCAAACATTTGTGAGGATGCTCCAATAAAAGAAAAACGCTTCTTCACATATTATTATTTAACAAATAGTTTATCTTTAATTACACTTTCTTCATCACTATAACTCGATAGCACATTGACAGGCTTAAACTTTGCTCTTTTAAACTTAAAATCACCGTTGTTTTCTCGACGACCGTTGTCTGTAAAGTTGCCAAACTGAAAAGCTCTATAAATCTTAGACTTTAAGATAACTTCTTCATTGCTGTTGCTTGCAAGTTTGTCTATGGCTGAATGTTTATGATAATTTATGTTGTGTCGCCTTATATTGTCAATATTGATGTCGTGGTGTCTTATTGCATCGTTTAGGTTAAATTTTAACGCGTTTTCTTCGTCACTGTAACTTGATAGATACCTAATTTTATTTCGTTTTGGTTTATCATCATATTTGACTATTTCGTTAGATCTATTTGCTATACTATCATTAAAATTTATGTTGAATCTTCTGATTATTTCAAAACCAGTTCTTGCGGTAAGATTATACTTTTTAGATAGCTTCCACAAGTTTTCTACATTTTCCTTTGGTCTATTCATGTTAAAAGATCTCCTCCAATCATTCCACTCTTTAAGGTTCTTTAAGTTTGGCAATATCTTTGAGTTCTGATCCAAATCTTTCAGATGTACTTTTTTAAAGATATCTTCAGAGGGACGCTTAGTGTATGTTTTAATTTCAAAACTGTCTAAATTTCCAAATATATGTTTATTACTTTCTTCTTTTGTAATTTGAGGCCAGTTTTTGTAAATTTTATGCGAGTTTTCCTTGCCAAGACTACCGAATATATCGATTGGTATTTTCGTGGTGGAGTGAACTTTGTTGAAAGTTTTTGCTTGTGGTTTAAATTTAGGTGTAATTGGCCCAAATTTTAACCGTGTTAGGTTATAATTTGTTGCTTTCTCACGTGTTAAGCCAAAATATGACTTGGGTGGATGAAATGTCTTATCAGCATTACTAATCTTATTGAAAATTTCATCGCTTGATTTCAGCCTTTTTGCCGTAGGCCTTGAGAATCTTTCTTTCTCGTGCGGTTTGGTTGTTACTTTTCTTTTATCTAAATGGCCAAATATTTCTACTCCTGGATGTCGTATTGTGGCATTATTATAACTTAATTTTTTAGTAACTGTTGATTTACCACGATGTAAGTTATAAGAAAATATATTGAAATTTGGTATTCTTGTAGTTAATTTTCTGGAGAATTTCATAAAGCCTTTAGTGGTTTCATGCATTTGTTTAGGTACATTATTTTTAAATTTGTTTCGATTGATCTGTGCATCTTTTATTCTATTCGAATGTTTCTCTTTACTATCTATTACATTGTAAACTTTAATTGCAGGTTTCTTAACATTTGCTTTTTGTAATGGCCGTTGTTTCATCAAACCTTGCTGCCAATTCGGTTTTGATTTACTTTTTGGATATATGTCTCTTTCACTGACACTTCTTAACTTAAGCATTGATGAATCATTTGCGTTTTCGTTAGCTCTCATATGAAGAAGACCTTCCTGGAGTTTGCTATTGTAGAAATTAATTTCTCTCAACGAGCTATTTATTCTCTTTAATAACTCATTTGTTTCCTCCTTAAATTTTCTTGGGATGTGCCTTGGGGGTTGTAGTTTGACTGTTGTTGTTTTTGCTTTTCCATGTTTTTCTCTCATATGGACCTTTTTACTGAACTGAACTTGAATCTCAATTGGTGCGTAATTGATTGTAACTCTTCTAGCTTTTGGTTTCGAGTTAGCATTAAGTTGGGTCACACGCACATGTTTATTGCCATAAGTAGTATGTTTAACATCAATTAGCATTTCATTTGAACTGCTTTCAGAATACTTCGTACCTCGTGATGTTTTGGTTTTATGATCTTTTTTCTCCTCTTCATTATCACTACGAGTATGATCAATACTTTCTTCGTAAATAGTTGACAATCTTACAGTATTGTGCCTTTCTATTCTAGTATCTGTACTTTTATGCGTGTTTTTATAGATTTCTTCACCCAGATGTCCAAATACCTTCAGTTTGGTTTCTATGATTTGCTTTTCATCTCTAGTAACTTTATTTTTATGTGTAGTTTTAATTAATTCTTCATTCGAATCTCCAAATACTTTGAATTTGGTTTCCAATAACTGTTTCTTACTGTTGACATTTGAATTAAATGCTATTTTTTTGTTATCATTATAGTCACTGTATGAATTGTATTTGTAGTTATCTTGTATGAATAAAACATCTTTTGGATCTTGGGTGGTTTTTGAAGAACTTTCAAAATCATTACTACGCTTATCTCCTATTGGCAAGCCATAATTTTCTTTCCAAGAGGGTCGTTTGTATGTTTGAAGTTCTTCATTTGCTGTCTTCATCATTTCTTTCTTAGCCAAGGATTTGTATGTATTTGTTTGTTTTATAGTTTTTGCTCGTTTCATGAATGCTTTCTTTGTAAATATACGTTCTTTACTTCGATCTGAATAAGTATTATCTAAATAATAGTTTTTGTGACTTTGTTGATTCTTTCTCCCCTCAGCCTTGAGTTTTGAATACCTGTTTGAAAAAAATCAGGGTACATTAATTTGATTAAATGATTAATGCCTCGATGGCCGTGATTGCGAGGTCCTGGGCTCTATTCCCGGGCTGGGAAAAATGTGTCAGTTTTTCTGTTGGTCCCATGTAAGTATTCAATATCTTTAAACCTCCAATTTTCACACGATTTCTCATCAGATAAAGTGATTCAAGAGGAGGGTTCTTATGTGTAATGTGTAAATACATGCTACAGTCGAGAAATACTAATAATTTTAGTTGCACCTGTACGAAGCTGGGGTGGGTGGCTAGTACCTAAATCATTAATCAAAGAAAATGTCAAACCTCTTATAATTCATCCTGGTGATATGTTTCCTGGTGAACATCTTCTCCCACTCCTTCTCTTGCTGACTCTGCTCGCTCTCTTCAGAGTGCAGTAAGAGATTCGTCACGTTGATGATGAACTTCTTCTGTGGTTTCGTCTTTAGTGGATGTAGTGGCTTCTGGAGTTTCCCTGAAATACATTTGTTTTATTTATTACTTATTGGACAGGATACAATCTATACAAAATAAAAAAACAACGTATATATTTCAATGATCGGAATCAACAGCCCTTAACTAAGGTACCAGCTAGTGTTTTTTAAATAAGGATAGACCTTTTAATTTGAAGAAACCCTTTTTTATTTAAATTTGGTATTATCTTTTAAGTTTGTTTTTTATGTTAAGGGAAGCAATGAAAACTTAGGGCTTTTCATTTTAAATTGCACTCTAGAAGTAAGTGGTGAAAAGATAAGCTTAGGTTATCTTATCAGAAGAGTAGTTCCAATATGCTTAACATGGTCTGAAATCGATACATAGTATATAGCCAATACTCACCTCTTGCTTTAGTAGTTCTATTAATAGATTTATATCTTTCTGTGACTCTTCTATCTTTATGCAAGCTTACATTTCTACTAGCTTTCTTAACATCATACTCAGGTTTTTCATAATGGTTAGCAAATGTATGCATAACTGTGTAAATATGTTTTAATCCTGTAGTTTTGAAAATATCCTTCTTATCATTATTCATATCATTCTCTCTTTGGACTATTGAAAATCTTGTTTTATTAGAATATTTCATTTTGTGTTCTAATTCGTTAAAATGTAAGTTTTCTGATCTTCTTCCGAAACCAATGTAACCCTTATCTTTGGGTATATACCGCACTACTAGTGTTTCAAGAGATTGTCTGAAAATCTGAAAGAATGAAGTTGTTATTCAACTGACATTTGGGTTAAGGTTGAAAGAGGTCGCGGGTTCGATCCCCGTAAGGTATAAACATTTGTGGTTATGGACATGTTTGTACTGGATGTTTATGAGTAGGAGGTACCTATGTATGTATGTCATTGTCATTACACTTTTGGTTCTGATTTCCGTAACATCCCCACTGTAGGGAAAAAGTCTTCATCATTTGAAATCATGTTTTCGTTACAAAGATGGGATTTGTCTTAAATAGCACGCTTGCCAAAGCTGTAAGTCAAAGTCGCTTTACTAATTATTTTCTATTTCTTTGTTGATTTACCTGCTGTGCCTCATGGGGCATTCTTCTGTAAGGTGTTAAAACAGCATCCAACACATTGCTTACAACGACAAATATATTCTCTTGGGATTTGGGATAGCTGTAAGAAATGACAAGTTTATGAGTATTTATTAAAATATATTATTCCAAAACTTTGTAGGCCGACTTTTGTTTCTGCTGGTGAGTAAGGTTGCCTGAGCTCAGTCATGTGGTCTTAAAGGCCGGCAACGCATCAGCAACCCTTGTGCGGTTGTTGATGTCCATGGGCAGTGGTGATTACTTTACTTACCATCAAGTGACCCACTTGTTAGACTGCCTCACTATCACGTAAAAAAAATATATCATAATTTTTCCCTTTTTTTTTGCGATTCGCTAGTGGGACTTCGAGTCCTGAAACACAGGGTTTCCCTAGTTTAGGCTTCAGTTATTAATTGAATACCCACGTGTGAAAAACTTTAATAGTTTTTCCTTTTTTTACTGTACAGCCGATTCTTTGGGTATTTAAAATTGAGTAGTAAGAAAAACAAAATCACATAAAAGTCTTACTTATTCAAAATCGCCAACGTGTTGAAGAGACGACCGCCCTCTTCCTCATTATAGAGGGTATCGATGTATTCAATCAGAGAGTTTAAGTCACTCGACATGTGTTCCCGACGACTGCCGAAGTCATGGAGAAGTACTAGTGCTTGACCTGGGAATGGAAT
The DNA here is from genome assembly GCA_958496325.1 of Nomophila noctuella. Taxonomy (NCBI): domain Eukaryota; kingdom Metazoa; phylum Arthropoda; class Insecta; order Lepidoptera; family Crambidae; genus Nomophila; species Nomophila noctuella. The sequence goes on along the minus strand of OY292510.1, from coordinate 6,642,280 downwards.
CATCATTATCATCATCATCATAATCATCATCATCATCATCGCCTCCTCCAATTGCATCGTTGGCCATTTCCTCGGAGCCCAGGGTGCGGAAGAACTAGGCTCGTATTCTTGAGTGCGAACTTGATATGTCATTCTCATACAAAACAGCACCTCAAGTTCGCGCTCAAGATGCGATTTATTTATACGAGCCTAAGATCCTGAACTGACCAGCCTGGTTACTATGGAGCGATTGTCGTCTGACCTCCGTTACCCTAAAAGGGAAACCAGACCATTTGGAACATATAGTCGGGACCAATTCCGAAGAACGGAATCATCAGGTTTTTTGGAGCGATGGTGGCCTAGTGTTACGGACCGCGCCTCACATAAGTGAGGTCCGTGGTTCTTCTCCCTCGTGGCCTCCGTCGGTCTCACTGTAATAACCAGACTCTTCAATTCCTGAATAAACGCTAGTATGAAGAGGTTTTTTGAGCACAGAGCTCTTACCTCTATACCATGGAAGCAGTTTTAGGATAAAGAATATATACTTTCTATCTTCTGCGAAGAAAATAAAAGAAAAAGGGGGGGATCGAATACTTACTCTTCGCCACTGCAGGCGGGATCTCCTGGATCACCCTTGTAATATTCTGCATCGCCAACTTTGTCATGTCGCCAAAACTCGCAAGAGTGTTGTGGTCTGAGCTCCTGTTGTTCATACAACACAATTATCTTGAGCCTCATTATTTTATTCCCATCCTATTTTATATTTTCATCATATACATGGGAAATATAAGCAACCAAAACTAAAACAATTATTTTAAACAAAACTTAAACCTTAACAATATAATTCTTAAAAGTTACGATGGTGTGGAAAACACCGGACTAATTGCATGTCGCCTCCGAGCCGTGGAATGTGGCGGAGTCGCTGCTCCAGACTGTAACTAGTAGCACTAGTAGGTAGGTATATTATTTTCGACGGGCCCGCTGGTCTAGTGGTCAGACACACTGGCTACAAACCAAGGGTGTGACTCCCGCTAGGGGCAAATGTTTGTGTGATGACCATCGGAAGAAAATGATATTCCTGACGGAAACCAAAAATATTGTTTGCTTGATGGATGGATTGGAGATGGCGCTTTGTGTCGTTTAACAAGGGAATATATTGCAAACGAATATAGCATGTACATTTAGAAGCTAAATGTTACAATTATTAATCCCTGAAAATGAGGAATTCCCGATCCAATATTAGCGAATTCCACGCAGACAAGCTTGTAAGTAATAAGTCTGTTTCATGATAACAAATGGGAGAAGCCCATGTCAAGTAATGAAGGCGGGTATACATCCTGACCAAGCTGATGATTCTGATGTTTCTACTCACAGCTTCTCAAATTCCTTCACCAACGCGATGGCAATCAGCCTGGCGACCCCATCAGTCCTGGACGTGAAGATCTTGCACACGTTGATGAGGAAGATGGAGAAATAGCCCATCTGTCTGTGGAACATTTCTGCTCTCATCTGGTCCTCGTATTGACCTGATGTGAAGAACATGAAAGATGATAGGTAGCACTTTGTGTGTTGAAAATAAGCACTGAGAATTTGATGTAATGTGATCTTCAGGAATTATAAGTGCTTTTTGGTTATCCCTATTTCGTTTCATCTCGAGCTCCTTCGTGCTTTGGAAGGCAGATTATGTCTCGTTGGTCTCGGTTGCATTAGCAGTCGGTAATTCATCAATCCGTTCTGAGCTCGCGTGTTAGTTTAAGGCCTGATCTCCCTATACTTTGGGAAGGCCAGTGCTCAAGCAGTGACCTCCTGGCCTAACCACTAAGGTCAGTGAGTACCCGGAAACAGACGAGGCATTCGCCAGGCATGAGAACCAGTCCTTCCCACCACACGGGTGATAAGAAAAAGTTTTAGTAGGTAGTGGGACGTTATCCCGTGCCCTAGACACACGGCTGCAGGCCTAGCTAGCCTGCAGTTATGGAACGGAAATGTGCTGAGTGAAGAAAAAAATTGTTACCAAGCAGTGGTAACGTTGATGAGTTCATGATATTCATGATAATGATGAAATAACATTAATCAAATTAACTTACCCGGAAGACTAGGAATCTCTGCTTTCGGCCCGTAAGGACTTGGCCATTTAGCGAGCCCAGCGAAGTCTCTCTCATCATGCTCACCAGGCTCCATCGGCTCCGGAGTAGGCCTCACAAACCACGAATAGGGAGGAACACCGGGAGAATTCGACCCTGGTGGCCGGACCTGATCTATCTGCCATATAGGCAGAGTGGGACCTCCAGGAAACTCAGGCTCCCCAGGCAATGCTGGGGTTGGCAGTAAATCTGGGTGGAAAACAGGGATTCCTGCAGGGAATTGGGCGTCAGGATTCATTTCTGGGGGTGGTGCATCCATATCTGGGTTAGGGAAAGGTTGACCTTGATTGATTTGAGGGGGATCTGGCTCTTGAGGAGGAATATGGACTTCTGGTTCCATTTGAGGGGGTTGTATCTCATTTTCTGGAGGGGGTGAAGGATTATCATCATCTATTTGAAGATCTGGTCTACCATCAGCTCCTGGTGGACTACCTTCTACATCAGGAAGGGTTGGGGGCTTTACATCGGGTGGACCGAAGTCAACGCCTGGTGGAGGTTCGAATTGCTCCATATCTTGAGGTACAGGTGGGAATTCTTCAGGAGGTGTTTCAGGGGGTGAAGGTGGAACATCAGGTCCTTGACGGAAGGACCGAGGCCCATTATATTCTTGGATGTTTATAGCAATTTCAAAGTTCGGTATTGTTATTTCATGAACTGAAACAATTTTGTTATTAGAAGTACGCTTAAGTGTAGGTATTTTAAAGAGAACAAAATAGTTGAGAGTAGCTTAGTTAGAACATAGTAGCTTAAATACCAGTAGTAGTGCTTCAATTCCAAAAACTACATCGTAATTATCGTTGTTGTGCTTGCTAAGCAAAAAAAAAACACCAAACAAAAATGAAACATAACTACCGAAAAACTAAAAAAAGCGTTTTTTTTAACTTTGACTTGTGTTACGAGTATCAGTCTTTGGTAATTTGATTTCATGTGTAGAGAGTGTGTAAATCTTATAAAACTTGACCAAACTAAAACTCACGATCTTCTAACTCCTTCTTTATAAAGTGAGCTAACTCAAACGTTTCCTTTTCTTTAAGCTTCTGACCAAATATCTTCATTTGTATCTGGTCAATTGATCTATTGAACATCACCGTCAATTTCTTCACCTCTCCGTGGCCTGTAGACAATTTTACACTGAGCGTTATCGAATTTCGCTATCGTTTCGACTATTATTGCCTTACGCACACTAAACGAAAAATGAAAAATGTTTGTTTTTAAAATTAAGATTTCTAATTTTTCCACTAAGTCTTTTCACTAATTCACTTTTTATAACAATAACAACAATACAATTGAATTGGTTCAAAAAAAGTATTTAAATAATGTACAAGTTAGTGTCTGACCGGGATATTGAGACAATAGCTAATTTCGACAAAGCAAAAAAATATATATATCCATGGACTAACACATCAATTGTCCAGCTCGAAGCTAAGCTCGAAGCGTGGACTATGAAAGCTAGGGAACGGATAGACATACATAAATACGTTTATACTTAGTTATTACTTGAGTAGTTAGTACTTGAGTACAAATGCCGTTTTTCATGACGCAAACATTTGCGAACCTAGCGAGATTCGAACCCGCAGCCCTTGTCTTGTAGCCAGGGTCTCTGACTACCAAACAATCTATGGCAAAGTATTACAAAGCACACGTCGTTTGACGCCGACTTAAATTATTTAGACAAATATAGTTTTTTGCGCTTTTTACATTTTGTTGATTTAGTTGTGATAAAGTTTTAACTAGGTACCCACTGCTTATGTTAAAATCGACGGTATTGACGTAATTGGACTGGTTACTCCACATCGGAGCGAAGATGATGTTCTTAATTTTAGCTATCAGGTCCACTGTTACGTTCATATATGTCGTCAGCTCAGGATCTGTGTTGCTGAGGACGTAGCGACCTGTGGGAGAGAACAAACTAAGGTTATCTGTTGAAAAAAAACGTATGTCATTTATTCAAAAAAAGAAAAGAAAGAAGCAATATATCCTAGTTTATTTAAATTTTACCGCGTCCGGAGGGACGTATCTTCCGAACCGTAGTTCAATATAAATAAATTCAAAAAATTCTACACTCAAAATATTCTTTATTAACATAGGCTTCAATAGACGCACTTATTAATTGTCAGACTACAAAATAATGACTCTACCACCGATTCGGAAAGCAGTTACTGGCGAGAAGAATCGGCAAGAAACTCGACAGTTGCTCTTTTCAAATGCCATATATTTGCCTTATTAAATGCAATATATTAAGAAACGATTATTTACCTGCAACGCGTGGTTTATTCGTGGCTTGAGAGAGGAACTTCGTGGTTTTAGCAGAAGTCGGCCATTTGGAGGTGATAGGTGTTAACAGGCCAGACTTGGCGATTGGTGGCCCAGGCTTCCGGCTCTTGCAGGACAAGAAGGTATACACTGCTTAGTCACATTTCAATTTATTGCATAGAGTATGGGAAAAGTTTTTGGTCATAACCATTTTCTCCCATAAGTTAGGAAAACTCTAATTTCATATATTTCATGTCTATATAAAATATGGTCAATGTCTATATAAAATATATGGTCAAGGAGAAGAGAAGACTTTTAGAGACAATAGAAATAAGAAGATGAAAAATGCTGGGGCACCTTATACGCCATGACAAACTGGTAAAAACTATATTGGAAGGCAAAGTAGAAGGAAGAAGAGGGAGGGGAAGACCGAGAAGAAATTTCATCCAGCAAATAAAGGAAAGGCTGAATGTCAAGGCGTATAGGAAAGTTAAGGACCTCGCCGAGTCCAGAGAGGAGTGGAGATTGCTTCACCGACAAGAGCAACGCTTTTAAATTTTTGATGATGATATAAACCCCTATCAAATCGGACATAAGAAGCTTCTGTCGACGCTGGGTTTTTTTTGGGCCGTCTCCTTTCAATGAAAGAGGATTTAGCCCTACACAGTAGAATTCAAATAGTCTGATAATTTTCTAAAAAACTTACCGGATTCAAAGTCATCTTGTCCCCAAGCTCGGGCCACCATTGTCTGATGATGTTCACTTTCTGCTCTCTGGTTTCCTCCCCTACTTTAGCCTCGATACGTTGTAGATTTTGGTCTAGAATTGACTTTCTGTCTAGCCCTCTGAATGTTAACTCCAGGTCGTCTGTGAAAGCAAGTGTTGGCGATGACTTACTTTTTTTTAAGATATTGGGAAGCACTACATACAGAAACCCGCCTGATTATCGTGGTGAAAGCATATCTAGAGGAGGCATGTATTCAGCCTAAGAGAGTCTTTACGACTAATCCAATTCTCCACAGTAAAGTATCACTTCATAACTGTTTTATGGGGTTTTCAAGGCATGCAACGCGTCTGAGACTCCTGTGCCGGTTGTTGATTTGAATAGACAGTGGTGAACCCAAAATAAAATAATTGTTTGGTTCCCCTTGTAAGTGTTACGGAGGTCAGACGACAGTCGCGCCATTGTAATAACCAGGCATGTCAATTCAGGATCATAGTCGCAGCGTACCCTGGGCTCCGAGGCAATGGCCAAGGATGCAACCGGGATAAGCGTTAGGATGATGATGATGATTTCCAATGGCAGCGGTGATCACATATCATCAGATTAACCTCTTACAAATTTTCTTTTACATCAGTAAATGACGCGCTAAAGAACTTTACATTTTAGACATATTGCGGAATATTGAAACTTTTTTATGTTATAGGGAGGCAAACGAACATTGGGTCATCGAATGATAAGTAATCACCGCTGCCCATGGACATCAACAACCGCGCAAGGATCGCAGATGCTTTGCCGGCCTTTAAGACCCCATACCCTGCCCTGAGCTCTGTCGCTCTTACTCACCAGCAGAAACATAGCACAACAGTTACGTTCATTTAGATAAGATTTATCTTAGTTAACTATTTGTATTAACAAACTTACCTAAATTGGTATCGTTTTGAGTAACTAATGTACCATCTTCAATTTCATTATTTAATGATATATTCCCCACGCCAAACATATTCATTTTGGTGAAGGTGTTGACTGTGGTATTGTGATTGTGTCCTTCTGTTGTGGAAGAAGTTATCAATTTATTGTCGTTTTGTTTTGTATCTGCAAAGTTTGATGATATTTAGACATAAAATAATGCCTCGGAGTACACAGACAATGTTTTGTGTTGAAGCATCGATTTAAAGATATGTTTTTTACTAGCGGCCGCCCGCGATTCGTTCGCGTGGATTTCGGTTTATTCCGTGGGAGTATTTTATCGGGATGAAAAGTATCCTATCACCTAAGTCAGCCCATACCGTGTCTGTAATCCAAATTTCGTCAAAATCCGTCCAGTAGTTTCAGCGTGATTGACGGACAAACATCTAAACAAACAAACTTTCCTGGATGTCATATATCTGTCTTTACCTTACCTTAATACTTTTGAAAGGATAAATTATATTGTACCACCTAAGCTAATTAGCTTGGACTGTAACTATTTTAATACTATTTCATATCATCCCATTTTACTCCCCTAGAATCTCCGTTTAATCCCTGCAGGGGTAAATACCCCTAGGTTAGGAACAACTGTAATAAACCTAAGTAATACCTATTCACCTTTTGTCGCACTTGTAGAATTTCTAAAGGCATCCACTGTCAGCCACCATGGCTCAGGGTAGTCGTAAACCTGGTCGTCCACTCCTAGCCCCAAATGCGTTGAGTTAAGCAGATGTTCGCTCGGATGGTCGGTGGATGGGTGACCGTTTGCGGTTGAATGCGTTTTGTGGTGGTCTGGAATCGTTTTATTGTGAGTTGCTGCGAACGATTTAAGTATTTTGTTAATAATTTAACATTTTAAAGCGAAAGTCTTCCATCGCCGAATTAAATTTTCCTTCCAATTCAACAATTCTTGAAAACAAACCATTTTCAGTAGCTTTCACGAAACAAAAACTTGATATAAACGCACCGTATAAATATAACATTATAACTTAAACAAAAAAGCGATATAAAGAGCTATTTTATGGCTCATAATATTTAGATTCAATAACATTTTGTGAAATCGATTTGCTGAGAAAAATGAAGCTTGTTGTGTATTCAACACTGCTCTTTATATGCGGTAATTTATTTATTTAGTCAAAAATGTAGTTAAGTTGCTTTTTTCCATATCTCCAAATTAGAGAGACCTTCTTACTAGGACCATTAGAAAACATTTTCAAAACGTTTTTTTAATAATAATTTGATAACATCACAGTCAAAGAAATAGAGCTTAGTGGACCTTCCTCCACCTTACAGAAGACAACAGTGTAGTAGAACTTCGTAACTGTTGTGCTATGTTTCTGCTTCGTCACTGTTGTGCTATTTTTCTAGTGGTGAGTAAGCTCGCCAGAGCTCAGTTGAGGTGGGTATGTGGTCTTAAATACCGGCAACGCATCTGCGACCCTTGTGCGGTTGTTGATGTCCATGGGCAGTGGTGATCGCTTAATCGTACCAACAGGTACGTTGTACGTTTGTCATGCTCAATGAATGTGACTGGTTCAAGCACAATTTTAGCTATGTATTATTGGCGTTAGTCCAAGGAATTAAAAAAGGCTCTAACAATTTAAAATAAGGTGTGCAAGTTTAATATCATATTTACAAAATTACATATTGTCTATTTTCAGGCAGCAAGCAAGAATCAAAACCGCGAAGTGTAAACTTAGCTCTAGAAACAGTCCTCGAGTTTGATAACAACGACAATTCAGCCGACATACACATTATAGACAAAGTGAAAGGATTTCTAGACAGAATCAAATCAGTGATAGGTATAGTACATAGTAGTTTAAATCTGTAACAAATATTTGTATTTTTTTGTGGTGTTGTTGATGGTCAAGAAGATGATCGAGGTTACGGGTTCGATCCCCGCTTAAGACAGACATTTGTAAGCATGAACATGTCTGCTTACCCCGGTATAGGGTAAGTATATATATTTGTAAAACCACTGTTGATTCTATATGTAAAAAAGTGCATAATATACTTACTTCGGAGTCATGTGTGATGACGACAGGAGCTCAATGGCGTAGTGGTTAGCGCGCTCGGGTGACCGAAAAATTACATTTGAGCTCCTTCAGAAGGCACGTTAAGCCGTTGGTCCTGCGCCTGATCATCTCTCTACAGTCGTATCAGGTTACCCGAACTATGAGACTGAGGGAATAGGCAGTGCACCTGTGCGCACTCACTTGTGCACTATAATACTCGTATATCCCGCGTGGCTGATCGTAACATTAGCCGCCATGGTCGAAAACAGCCGAAAGGGTAGGCAAGATGTTGTGAGGATGTTTATTTATTTATTTTCTTTGTAGGAAGGAACAAAGTAGCTCGACGAAGCCAGACTACTGATGATTACAAATTCACTGATTTCGCTAGAAACGCTATAGCAATACTCCTCTCTTACGATGATGACGATTTTGAAGATGTTCTAGCTGCCGTTGATAGTGAAGTGAGAAAATACCATTATAAAGGCTGTAAAATCTATGAATTATTAGAAAACCAGAACGTTAGAAGATTTATGGCTAATCAGCTAGATGTTATAAGAGATACACCGGCTAGAAAGATTAGAAATGGATTGAAGAAAGTCATGAGGTCGTTAGAAGAGGAAAAGTATGGTGACAAAGAGAAGAAAGTCGTCGATTACATCAATCTCTTGTATTTAGGAGAACCTAAAACTAGGTTTAAGAAAATACTTGATAATCTTCTTCATTACAAGTTAAAAACAAAGAGGAATGACCTAGATCTGGCAAAGATAGTAAGGGATGCAATCAGGCAAATATTATTTGATTACTATAGTAACTTAGATAACAGGACAAGGCGTGATTTGAGAATTAAATTGGAAACTATATGGAAAGACTTCAATAATCCCAAAGAAAATGAACACCGTGTTTGGAAATTTAGACCAATACAAACTGTTAAGAAAGATATAGTCAGAGCGAATAAAAAGATTGCAAATGATAAAAAGATTCCTAAAGATAAAAAGATTCCAGAGGACGATGTCAGTACAGATAGTTGTAACAGTAAACCAAGGGATGACATCAAAAACAAAAATGAAAAATACCGTTACAAGAAAATGAAAAAAGGTCGAAAACAATCATTGAGAAATCATCCAAAAACGCACAATAATAGAGAAATTATAAAACAAAATAGAGAAATCGTACACGATGCAAATATAGCTATAGATGTTGAGAAAGATATTGATAGGGGAGGACCCAAATCATCAAAAAGAGAAAGATTGACGTTTATAACGTTGTATCCTGAAAAATTCACGTTTTTGGATACTAAAAAATCTTCGAAAACGACAAAGGTTAGTAAAAATGTTTGATATAATCAGAGTCGTCAAATTATGCTATAGGTACAGCTAGAATTTATGCAATTTCTTTTCCATTTAAATGTACAAAATAACTGGCAAATTATTAGCGCTTAACAATTTATAAGTCTTACTCACTACGAGTATATTCTGCCTTTCAGAGAACTAAAATCCGTTTACATAAAGATGAAGCACATACATCTAACAAATCAGTAAGAAAACATCAAGAAGTATTAAAGGAAGTCGCACCGAGGCATGAAAAGAAAGAGAAAGCGAATAAGAGGGAGAGAGTGCATTTAAATAATAAGAAGAAATCCAAGTCCTCTGAAATGGATGATATGATGGAAGAACATGAGAAGATGAAAGAAATCTTGGAGAAAAACAGAGAAAAAGATAGTATGGATGAAGAAGTACTGGCGAAAACGGCAATGGTTAAATCAGATGAGATAGAAGAGCGTGCGAGAGAGACGGAGGAACAGGAGTTGTCGGTGGAAAAGAAGTCGAAAAGGTAACGATATAGTATCACAAGTTAAATGAAAGCAAAGCAGTAGCTTTCTACTGATGCCTTATCATCATTCCCCATATCTCACACTAAGCGGGTTCGGCGCAACATGTTTTTCCCTTCCACTCACTCGTATCAGCTGTAGCTGTCAGTTCCAAATTCATTTTATGACAATATCATACTACACGCAATATATCCATTATCCATATCATTTCGTCGGTAATTAGTTCTTCCTCTGCTTGTTTCTCCATTTACAATCATATCATATTCACCATCATTCATGATTCTGTTGGTAAATAAATATATGGGCCCGTGGTACAACAGATTTGTGCCATTGGTGGGGCCACATTGGGCCTGTGTTCCCAATTTATTGTTTGGTGGGACCATGTGGCACTCCAAGATGTAAGGTCCTTGGTATTTGCTTACTTTCATTTGAAATCTAAAATTATTCTTAAAGTTTCAGTAAAACCAAATCATCAAACCAAAAACTTCGCAAATCTGCCAAGTTTAAGAAAACAAAACACCCAGAAACATCGCAAGTAGACGATGTCTCGTCTCACGTAATGAAGAAGTTTAAGAAATCACGTAAATTCCTTGAACAAGACACTCACGAAGGCTTGCCAATAGAAAGCGAAGAATTTGATGAAACTTCACTAAGAAAACGTAACGTTAATGATACATTTAAAAATGACACAAAAACTACATTACCGGCTCATTTTATTAAAAGAATAAAAGCTTTAGAAGATGAATTAAAAACCGTCAAAGCTCAGATTAAAGATAAACCTAAGTATGTAGAAATACCTGCATATGGCAACCTTGATTTCTGGGAAGGCACTACTAAACATGGCAATAAAACTACAAAAGCTACTAAAAAGACTAAGGCTACAGTTAAGACGACGACTAAAGCTAAAGCGACTACTAAAACTAAACCGAAAACAACTACTAAAACGACTAAACCGGAGGTCGTTGAACTAGTTTTTGATAAAACAACTACAGAAAAAGCAAACAGTACATACAATCCTGTATTTAGAAGCGACAATGTGAATAATGCTTCACAATTTAAAGTCGATGAGAAACCAAAAGATATAGAAAAACTACCGGAAGATTATGTAGATGAAAAACCTAAGAATATATCGGAAACTTTACACCAATCAGACTTAAACAATGAAATAGACAATTACACTACAAATATAGATGACGATATTAATGATTTAGGAGCTAATTTCGATCCCTTATACGGAAAAAATACAAATATTACAAACCACATAGAACACCTTCAGAAATATTTGAATACGACTAATAATGATCCTAATGATAAAACTCATATAGTTCGTAAGAAAATGCTGCAAGATCTAACAAGTATATTAGAAGAACCGGCCAATATGACTATGCCAGCTGAAGATAAGCTTTCAGGCGGAGACATTCTGAAATCAGGAGATCCGTTGTCTATGATGGACGATGCTGATGCTTTAACTGTGAAATAATATATATTTATGTACATGAATAAAACTGAAAATATTGTTTGTGTATACCTAATAATTATTTATATTAAGCATTTTGTAACATGCTAAATATTATCATACCATTATCTATCATTTTCTCAATGATACGCAAAGTAATACTCTTGCCCGGGTTGCAAGAGCCGCTGTGTTCGATTCCCGCCTGAGCCACCAGAGATCAGATGAATATTATTTTTTTTATAATTTAAAAAAATACTAAAAGTTTATGTTGTAACTTTACTAACTAAATTACTTTTCCTACTTAGATATTCAGCTGAATTCGTACCAATTATTTAATTTATGTGCAAGACACTGGAAGCAGATACTTGTTGGAGCGAAGTAAAGTGATTGTTTTTATAAGTTTTATCTAGGTACCACTTTAATTGCATTAATATCATTTATTTATTATTACTTACAAATATGGGTTTTGGCTGGATCACCATGCTTGCCAAATAAAGGTATAGAAAATAAAAACACAATATTTCAGTATACAATTTTTATTGTTTAACTAAATTAAGTTTAAAATTTTCTGTAGAAAATTGAAAAATCTCACACTAACCGATACACGTTACTAAACTATGTGCCTCAGATATATAAGTACATCTTTAGAATAATAACGCACGTGTTACATTCTCAGATTAATGTCAATAAATGAAAGGAATAATTTGACAGTTATGCTATCCTTTTTCTCCAGCCTATGAATCACGTGTGATAGAGCAAGACAGCAGATACATGAAGTCTCGCGGCTTAACTGTCAAGTGGGATGTGGAAACTGATTTTCTACACTCACACGTGTCATAGGGAGCATCTATCCATTAATCGTAATCGATAACATTGTTACAATACATAGTGGTGACATCTATCTTGATACGCAAACATATCATAAACAGTTCTACAAATTGACAACAAATGACGCTTACCGCCGATATTATTATGAATCCTGCATCGCGCAAGCAAAGTAGTTGTATCCTTCTAGAATATTTTAACTTCAAAGGAAGTATTGTCCAGACGTCAGTTTGCAAAACCCTTGGCGGCCGGTATTAATGAAATTCATTAAAATAAAGGTACATTTTTGACAGTTCATCAATCAATAAATTATTTAAACTTAATGTTTGTTGATTAAGAAAAAATTGGCAAAGTCATTTGAAGGCAAGATTAAGTAATTTAGTACTTGTGCATAATATTTTATTAAAAGTGCACTTAAAGTTAAAGTCAGTCAGAATGTTTTTATTTTATTCTTTTATTTCAATAAAAAGTACGCATAGCCGAGATTGTAAGTTGTTCGGTACCATTGGTTGTTTCTATACGTACATATGATACGTTTTATCAATTCATTTCATAGCAAGTTATTATTCCAAAGATATACCAAAACATAACTGTTACGTTAACTATTTGTCTTAAATATGAGTAGGTATATGTCATTCCAATAAGTATTTCTTTAGTACACAACACAGTATTTAATAGCTTTCATGTAAGATCAAGTTACTCAAAGTCAAAACACATGTACATATTATTCCCTCAAAGAAAGTTTGTGAGTTTTCCCTTATTGTATTTTTTTTATAGTTTCTCGGTATATTGGCTCCGCTCTGCCTGATGGTAAGCAAGAGGAGCCCTAATTGCCATGACTGCGGATGCGGTACCAAAGTGGTGGTAGTTCTTCAGGTTTAAGTAAACCAGAAGAACTACCACGAGAAGAAGACCACAGCCTGGTACTTACCAGGCTGTGGTCTAGAGGTCCTGGGTTTGATACCCGGGGCAGGCAAATTTGTGTTGACTTTTTCCAACGCAACCTGGGTTTGTGATTACCAACCCGCATTGGCAAGTGTTGTGATTAAGCCGAAGCCTACCTTTGTAAGGAAAACGTTATTTTTAATTGATAGAGGCCTTTTCTCTGCAGTGTTTTTACTTTATTCTGTACATAATCTTATTTGAACCACCGACTTTACGCATGTTAAGCTGCGTATTTTACCACTAGGATATCCAGCTCTCAATTTTAAGAAGGTGTTATCATGGTGCAACATAAGAAATACTTATTGCAATGACAAATATTTCACGAGTAAACAGATTGCTATAAATGTTTTTAATCGAATTCAAATAATTTACCAAAAACCACATCAAAATTCTGCATAATACTTACTTATCAACAACTCTCCCAAATGTTTAGTTTTTTATAAATGAGTTTAGTTTGTTGAACATATTCGATCACATTCAAATGTCCTGTATTCAATTAAAAATATTTATTCCGTAACTGTTGCTTATTGTTAGCAACTTTTATGAGAATCAGTTACGGAATCTCGTTTTCAGTTATGAACTCAATTCTTGCGTGTAAAAACTTTTTTAATAAATCAGCATTATGTTTAAACTCAGCCCGGGCTTGTTATCGCCAACCCGCATTTGGCAAGCGTGGTTAAGCGTGATTAAGCCAAAATCCATCTTTGTAATGCAAACTTGATTTCAAATGATGGAGGCCTTTGCCCTGCAGTGGGATATTAATTTTCTGATACCTACTTTTTTTTGCATATATCTCGGTTACCTTTATTATATGAATTTTTATGTAGTTATTTGGTAAATTATATAATAGATATAACCATTATTTATATAGTAGGTGTATGCATTGCATTCTATAAAGTTTAAATACTTAACTGTACGTCGCTATAATATTTTAAACATATTTATTTACTAATAAAATTGAGTACAAAGTACAAAGTTTCATTTTATTTATATTCTGCTGTTCTTGTTTAAAACAAACTTTTAATATTTATATTTTTTATGCAATTAAATATGGGAACAGGAGTAAAGCTGCCATATAATCTAGAAATAAAAAAAAATCAAAGAATTTTAAAGCCAACTATCTGAAAATTGAGTAGCAGGTACATAATAAAAAAAGTAATTCATAAACTCTCACATACATACACAATAATAACAACATTCTCGCCGTTTTCGACTATGGCGGCCGATCTTACGATCGGTCAGGTACGCAGGATATGTTATAGTGCACAAGTGAGTGCCCAAATACAGGTGCAATCCCTATTCCCTCACTCTCATAGTTCGGTGGGACAGCGTTCTGACACGAACATAAATAAAGAGATCTGGCCCGAAAATTATTCTAGATGCCAAAAATATTTAATTTTAATACAAGAACAGCAAAACTCTTACATCTTATGATATAAACGCTTAATACTTTTCGATTACTATATGCTATTTTTAAGTAACCGTTGAGATACAAAAAACATGAAATTGAAAAAATGGCCAATTTTAGAAATTATTGTGTTCTGGTAATTGTTATGATTAATAGTTCAGATATACTATCAAATTCACATATCACAAGAAATAACATGGTGACGGTTTATTAAATTACAAATCATTATACAAATGACAAAATAAAGTCTGATCCCAGATTGGATCCTAGGATCTCTGTCTAGGAAATCTAATAAACATAATTAAATACTTTAATCCTAATGGTTGTAGATTCTTGAATTAAAGAAGTATTCGCACTAACATAATTTTCACCTCGATTCTTTCACTTCGAACTTTTTTGTATCCCAACGTCAAATGCACCTAATCTATTTATTGTAGAATGCTCTCATACAAATACTTCTAATAAAATTTGGCTGCCTTTATTGTACACGCTTTTAACAAACCCTATATACATATTTATCGACTCACATAATAATATAGAGCCATGTTGTACCGGCTTAGTCAAAGTCAAAGTCAAAGTCAAAGTAGTTTATTTTGCAATTTGATTTACAAAGAAATTCTTTTGCACGTCATATCTTATTAGGACAGTACTACCCAATTTGGCGTTTCCTCGTGGACCTACTATTTTTGTCCTACTAGTAGGACTACGAGGAAATCGATTTCTTCGTGGTCCAACTCGAATATGACGTTTAAAAACAATAAAAGAAGCACGTGGAATTCGATTTCCTGGTAGTCTTACTAGTGGGACAAAATAGTAGTACAACGTGGAACAGACAACAGACCTATTCGTGCCTGTCTTTCTCCATTTCTTCCCGTGAGGTGTCGTGAAAAGCGACTAAGGAACATTCCGGGGGATGGGCAGCAGCGTTCCCCTGTGTCGTATCGTTCACCATACTGCGGTCACCAGCCCGCCTGCCCAGCGTGGTGACTATGGGCATAAACCCCCTTCCCCCCCGTCTGGGGAGGGCCTACGTCCAGCAGTGAAATGCAATAGGCTGATGATGACATATACATATATCTTTATTACATAATTTGTATGTAAGTCGATAAATATGTACTTTTACAATCCATTACCTATTCTCCAACACCCACATACATACATGTTTGACTGACTTTAAAATAGGAGTATAATTTCGTTGTAATATTATAATACTAGCGACCGCCCGCGACTCCGTCCGCGTGGATTTCGATTTCCAATATCCTATGTGTTATTCTGATGTATAAGCAATATTGTGGTAAAGTTTCATTCAAATCCATTCAGTAGTTTTTACGTGAAAGAGTAACAAACATCCATACATCCATACATCCACACACACAAACTTTCGCCTTTATAATAGTAGTAGGATGACATGTTTTTCATGTTAAAGGGAATCGTTTATGTATTAACGTATTATGTAAAAAATTCTTTAAATGTGTTAATTCAATCTCGTTTCAATATAAATGGAAACGCATGGAAAGCAAATTTTAATGGAACAAAATTAGTTATAGAAAATAATTTACTAGGAGATAAGTTGTGGTTTAACTACCATTCCAAAAAAATATCGTAAAAAGATAACGTCCCCCTTTTTAAAAGTCGGTTAGCACATGACTAAAAATCTATGTATGTAATAGAAATATTAGGATAAAGTTATAATTTCAGAATAACCGTTTAAAATACCATTTTAAAGTCAGTTAAACACTTTGTGATCGTATTATATTAAATACAAATGCCTACTAGTGCTTAATCCTAGTATTAAATTATAGTTAATGTCATATGTACGTCATATATGCGATAAAATTAAATATAAATTATATGTATCGCGATAAAATAGTTGTTTAAATACTTTTGCCAGAATGTACTACAGTTTATGATTAAATCAAAATGTGATTTTTTATTAGAACAACTTTTGTATCTTTTTTTTACGTTAAAATAATTTTACAATTGACATACAGGGTAGGTAGAAATGAACATCCATAACTCGAGTACAAATGCCGATATTCATCACACAAACATTTGTCCCTGGCGGGATTCGAACCCGCGACCAGAACAACGTCCCGTAAAAAAACGAATATTCTTACGGTTACTGACCAATAACTACTTACTTTTTGATTACTCATCTGCTAAGTAATCACAAATTTAGTGGGACAGTAAGTACCTGATATGTTATCTGAATGATAACTTATAACACTTCTATAGAATTAGAAACCCACCTGTTGGTAAAACTTTTCCTATCTCTCATAGAAAATGTCTAATTCATTTAAAATAGTAGTCCTATTCTGGCAAATACATTTATTTCTAAAAACTACTTGAACTACATCTAAGAAATTATATTATTGCCAACACGTCTTACTAGGCGAAAGTACATTCCCACTTTAAATGATCAAATGATAGATATGTTAAGTCCATAGTTATGTTGTAATTTGTACCAAAAACATGGCTTCCCGTATAAATTTAGGGAATTTAAATAAATCATGTTATTTAATAGAGTTCACTTTTATTTATTAATCACTGATTTAATCCAATTCAGAGATATTTCATACGTGTATTAGTGATTAACTTATTAAATTATTTTCGTGGGAATGACCTTAATACACTTCATATAAATACTGAAAAACGTTATATATTTTTACAATATACGTTTAGAATAACCCATATAAATTGGTAAAAAAAAACATAATATTTTTTAAACATACAAAATGTCAAATCATAATTGAATCTAAATTGATAGTCACCTTTGAAAAATAAGTTATTTATATTTCAAAAACAAATGCAATACATATTTAAAATAATCAGCACTGTTTTAACAATAATTGTAGGATTAATTCAAAATAAGCTGTCATTGAGCTCATACTAAATTGTATGGTCTAAAATTTCCTGACTTTTCATCAAAATTTTGAATAACCGTTTGAAATTGAATATTGTGTATGTAATGAATACATACATACGTATTATTAAATAATCTATTCTGTCAAAACATAATTTATGTAAAGATTATATTTAAAAAACACACAAAAAACATATAAAAAATAATCATATTGAAAAATACACAAAAAATAATGAAATAATAATCACAATTTTGGCAAAAAAACAAATCTAATTTGACCAATACATCGCGCCTAAGCTACTTAATCACATGACGTTGGAATTTCGATAAACATGAGCATCTACTAATGTGTAAAACTTCACCTCACATCTTATTACGATACTACAGACGATTACCTGAAAAAGAAAATAATAATTAATTATATAATGTATAGTCCCGGCTTTGAACTTACTGCCTCCGTGATGTAGTGGTTAGAGTGCTGTGCTCACAAAACTCGAAGGGCGTGGGTTCGAATCACGCGAGGAACACCACTTTGTGTAGATTTTCCCAGTTTGGTTAGGAAATTGCAGGCTTGAATCACCTGATTGTCCGACAGTAATGATGATTCCGTGCTTCGGAAGTGGTTCCCCTTGTGTGGGTTGCAGAGGTCAGACGACAGTCACTCCATTGTAATAACCAGGCTGGTCAATTCAGGATCATAGTCGCAGCGTAATCTGGGCTCCAACGCAATTGCCGAGGATTGAACCGGGAGAAACACTAGGTTGATGATGTGTTCTTACGCAATTAATCTATAGTAATACACTAAAGCTGAAGAGTTTGCTAGTTTGTTTGAACGCGCTTATCTCAGGAACTACTGGTTCGAATTAAAAAACCTTTTTTGTTTGATAGTCCATTAGTCGAGGAAGGCTTTAAGCTATAATAATAACACAGTGTGTGCGGAAGTCCAGCAGTGGACTGCGATAGGCTGATGATGATGATGATGATGATGATGTGCGGAAGCCGAAATCCACGGTGACTTCGTCGAGTTACATTGATGTAATACTTCATGTGTGAGGTAACAGCACCTCATGTATGAGGTCTAAAGTAACTCACATTAGACGCTCTCAGCCGGGCTCTGGAACTCCGCCAGCGCGTGTATGGGGCTCGGCTGTTTCTTCTGGCTTCCGCGGCGGACTTTCGCGCGGACCTCCTCCGGCTTCTCCGGCCGGATCAGCGGCTTCTTCTCCGGGGCTTTCATGCGCCACACTACTATCGGCGACTGGGGGGAGGGGGGATGGTCAGTGTTTATGTGAGTACAGTCATGAGCACCAACATGTATACAAACACATTCAAATATGAACTTTACTGCTTTGACATAACAGTCGATGTATATGACGATGTGCCTACATGTTGGTGCTAATGACTGTGCACTTGTGACAAAATAAGAAGGCCGTTTTGACAGTTAAAATAGTTTCTTTCTCGTATAAGAAAGTTAATGTAATGGATTACAAATGGGGGTTTAACTGCATTCAAAATAAATAATGAAACTTTTACTGTTACTTCAGTTACTGTTGCGCTTTTATCAAATTATTACAGTTAATCGAAACTAAACATTATAGCTTAGAATTTCATAGAGTTTTCTAGACAAGCTTACGTTTTTGACATTTAATAAAAGTGAATTATTTGAACTATCAGTCAAATACCAGATTGCGAAGTCTTTGTTTCGCCAATTCTTCTTTCGTCTTTGTTTTGACAATTTCTGAGGAATTTCAAGGTAATCACAACATTTGTAATGACAGCGGTCAAATCGGATTTCTCGTTTTATCGCAAGGGTATCTAGTTCCTAAAAATGATTTCATTGAGTGACTAAAGTAAAAACAGAGTAATTCGATGACCGTTGCGGTGAACCGATGCTTCTTTCATTCAAAACCTAAAAATCATCTAGAAATCATGCATTAAAAAATTTATGATTTTCTCGAGTGAAAAATACTGTGTAATATTTTAGGTAATGGTGCTGTATCATGAATTGGAAATATGAAGGAAAAATAATAAAACTATGAATGATTTAATGTATCTTAGGTACTTGTTCTTTTTGTGATTGGTAAAATAGTTTTATAGATTTTAATGAAAATTCTTAACTCTGGTTGATTGAAGGTGAGATTAGAAACCCACATAAGGTGCTAAAACTTGAGGTTTTCACAATTTCAAACGTACAAATACTAAGATTTTTTCGTAGGGGTCGAATCGACCTCACATATTCTATGAGGTCCAGTCAACCCCGCACTGTCTATGAGGTCGAATCAACCCCACATTTGTATGAGACCTAATCAACCCCAAATCTATGAGGACCAATCGACCCCAAACAAAATAAAATGTGCAAATGACATCTAAAGCCATGCGTGCGACAACAAGTCTACGACTCACGTAGTTCTGGTCCAGCGGCGAGGCGGGCGAGCGGGATGCGTTATATTATTATTATATACTAACGCAAGCTATGTACATTCTCGCTGGGCGAACATTTAGGGCGAATTCTTTTTTTTTCTGTTTTATACGGGTGCGGACATATAGAAAGATTTCTTTAATCAGCTTTGTATAGATGCAATTCTGATACTTTACTATATTTTACATGTTTTATTGTTATAACACTACCCCTTGAATAATGAAGTTGGAAAAAAATTCATTAAAGGTACAATTCCAAGTCGGGCCGCAGACTGCAGACCGCAGACCGCAGAACGCAGACCATTGCAGCCGCAGTTGGAATAGCGACCGCAGGCAGCATTGCGGCGACCGCAATGGTCTGCGGTCTGCAGTCTGCGGCCCGACTTGGAATTTTACCTGAAATGGGCATTCAGAGGGATACGCCTGTGTTTTATAATCTGTAGCGATGATTTTACAATGCTTCTATCTAAGTAGGTTTATCATAATATTAAACGTAGGTATTGTTTGTGCTTCATAATTTATTTTGGAAACAAACAACATTGCCGTAGCTGATATGATAATTGAAAAATATGTTGTCCGCAAAAAAAATATTCTTGCAATGAAAAAAATTGTAATAGCCTATATGTTCACCGTTTTGTTTTTAGCAAGATTATATCACAGACTTTATATTTAGCATTATAGCAGTTTATATTTATTTTAAGTATCGGCGAAGGCATTGCTATATAATTTGTTCGCTATCTATGCGAAAAAAGTGTGAATTGAATATGAAAATTTAGTTTGATTATGACCAATTCTTATTTGGTAAGGGTGTTGTTTATACGAGCACGTAACAAAATCCAATGACCTAATTTTAATTATGGCAGCCGTTGCTCAGCATTGGAACATTATTAGCTGCTACTTTTTTTTTTTTTATTAATTAATGTTCTCGAAAAGCACTGCCTTCGCCGTATATTTTTTTAATTTAGCAGGCATTTTAATCACTGACTTTCTAGCAATTTCATTGTTATGCATTATAACTATTTTTATTTCTTTGCTCAAACAGTCTGAACGCGTCATTAACCTGTAGTCAAGTCATGACAGTTGGCAAATAAAATCTACATGGTCCTTCTAGCCAGACATGACCCTTCCCAAATACCAATAATGTATTAATCAATCAAGTCCCATAGCGTCATATCTAGCTAGTCATATCATACGTCAAAAGTCTAAAAAAACAAAATACTCACAGCGATAGTCCCCTGCCGTGTGTACTTAGTAGACGCCACGTACGACGCCTTCACAGTCAGCACGACAGCATTCATCAGATTCTTGGCCGCTTGTATGAGGGACGTGGCGGAGTCCAGCTGGAAGGGAGGTGGACAAAAAGACCTGGTTACGGGCGGGACGGCACGAAGCAGACACGGACTGACATTTAGATGAGGTGGGTGAATGATATTTGTTTGACTGGTAATATAATTGATAACATAGATATAGAATATATTGTTTGAGGGTGTACACTGTACATTAGGAGCTCGGTGGCGCAGTGGTTAGCGCACTCGGCCTGCGGTTGCTAAAGTTAAGCAACGTTCGCAGATGCCAGTCATCGGATGGGTGACCGAAAAATTTCATCTCGAGCTCCTCCGTGCTTCGGAAGGCACGTTAAGCCGTTGGTCCTGCGCCTGACCTCTCTACGGTCGTGTCAGATTGCTGTCCCACCGAATTGTGAGAGTGAAGGAATAGGGAGTGCACCTGTGCTTGCGCACTCACTTGTGCACTATAATATATCCTGCGTACCTGGCTGATCGTAAGATCGGCCGCCATGGCCGAATACGGCCGGAGGGTATTATTACACTGTACATATGGGATAAGCGAGGGAGATAGTTAGATGAGTGATAGTGTTGAATAATTGATCAACTCCAACTGCTTAGGCACTATGATGGAGGGGAGATGACAGTTTTGATGTCGAGTGCAGTTCAGTTGGAATTGAATGCCGGACATGAATAAGTAAAAAGTATCTGTTTAAACGGTCCTTTGTAGACCGACAAATAATGGAATTATTATGATAAAAGAGTCAGGAAAACGCAATAAAGAAGGAGTGTCTTGGGTTAATACCTAACAAAAGATAGATGAAAGAGAAAAAGTGATAAATGAGAATATAAGAGGGTTATAGACATCAAGATGGGTGAAAAATATAGGTAGACAGAGATAAGGGTATACATAAATTATACAGTTGTGGGGATAGTGTATAGATAACAGATAAAAGAGTTGGTATAAATATAGAGAATGGTGCAGTGTATTAATAAGAAGTTAAGTTATATCGCAATTATTATAAGATAGAAGACAAAATACCGATCGAGTTCAACTTATAAACTTTAACTTTAACTAAAAACAATTTAATAAGATATTTTTACTATTCTACATATCAATATTGCAGTAAACAGAATTCACAAAGTGCCCTAAAATTTACTCATATTTTAACCTAATATTACTGTAGAATCCTCGTTATTTGGATATTTTACGGCTCACCAACACTACAACACGCGTACGAATTACAGTCCCGCCCGCTCCGTTCTCCCGCCGGACGGAATGTCATTCTGACACGTGACGTAAGCGCCTGAGACAACCAACACTATACAGCCAATACACTACATCCCTTTCTTGATTTAATTTAGTTTTATTAAAACGAATGTACTTACTTCATATAATCATGAGACAGTTTTACCCATGTGGAAAGTTTACTACTAGTTACATTATTTTAATTGCTTATTAATCAAATCAAATCTTAATTTACGCATTAAGAGGTCAACCAAAATTTTACACCATTGTGGTGCCTGAAGTGGGATTAAGTTGCAAGATTCCTTTCTTCGTCGTCGATTTAATTTCAATCTTACCACACGCTCCATTCGCCCTGAATGAGTGCCCTATATTCCTTCTACGGACTTGACCAGTCTCATCGTTTCGGACTTGGATAACTCCACTTCATTATTTCCACTGTATGCGTTTCAGGATTGTAGTCCTAGCATAATTTATTCTGTCTATGCATTTTACTTTTTCTGTTCTTAATATAAACTTTATCACCTAGTACCTACTAGATCACTTTCTTCTGCCTTTCTTTTCCTATCTCCATAATCCTTTCCTCTTTCTTTCCTTTCTTGATCCCTGTCCTTGACCGCAGAGTCTTTTGATATCCTTTCCATTGTATCACTCACTACAGGAATTTTATCTCTAAATCTTAAATTATTCTTCCGGTGACAGAATGTGGTGTGCTATTGTACATAGTTAGATAGTCTAGTCTAGTAAACTTTCCTTCCAATCTTTATTTTCAGCTATGCTTATTTTTTTAACCGCTTTAATATATCGCGATTTTGTCTTTCGACCTCTCCCTTTTGTTGTGGCCAGTATGGGATTGTATTGAAAAAAAGGTGATGTTTCTTTCTGTTAAAAATGTTGAATTCTTCGCTGATCATATCCGCCATATGTCTTCCATTATCCGCTGTTATTAAAGTTGAATTTCCTAAACGACTAAATATTTCTTTGAGTTTTGCCACAATTTCGGTAGGGGTGATTTTCCTACAAATCTTAACTTCTTTATATCTGCTGTAAGTCTACTACAGCAACCAGATGGTCACCGCTAGGGAGGGGCCCATCAAATCAATCGCAATGTCAATCCAAGAACCGTCAGGCATTTCTCGTCGTTTCATAGGATTTGAGGCATGTAGTGCAGATACAAGAGTGCATCCTTTACACGCTTTTACAATGTTTTCGGCATCCTTGTTACATTTAAGCCACCAAACTTTTGTTCGAAGTTTTGCCTTCATCGATACAATGCGGAGATTTATAATGAGTCTGCGATATTGGTCTTACCCGATTGTTAAACTACTTTGTAGCTATACGACTGTACTATGACCCATATCTCTATCCTAGCACATGTTTTGAACTTGATTCAAATATAACCTCCGACGGTTTGTGGTCTGTTATAAGTTCGAATCTTCTGCCATAGAGGAAAATGTGAAAATGCTCTACTGTCCATACACGGGCTAATGCCTCTATCTCAGTCTGGCAGTAGCGGCGTTTACCATCAGTCCGAGTCTTGTGACCATATTCAATAATCCTGGGGTTGTCTTCAGAATCAGTTTGGACTAGCACTCCACCCAGGCCCACCGGGCTAGCGTCTGCTATGACCATCGTACGATCGTTTACATCGTAGTAACCTAAGGTAGGTATATTTGTCATGATATCCTTCATTCAATGAATTGAAACATCGCTGATTTTCTGGTCGCCAATGATCTGTAATATTTTTTCGATCTCCATTTTTATTTCGAAGAAGTGCTTTCAGAGTTTCGTTATTGTCGCATAATTGGAGATCCATTTGCTGACGAAATTAATCAGGCCTAAGAAGCTTCGTAAATATCCGGCAGTTTTTTGGCCCTCTAAATTCTTTTATCGTAGAAACGTACTTTTCCAACGGTCTCACGCCTTCTGCTGACAACTCATGTCCCAAAAACCTCACTTTACTCATCCCGACAGAACATTTGTCTTCTCTTACTAATACATTATTCTCTTTCAGAACTGACATCACTTTCTTTACTCGAGCATCATGCTCCTGCCTGTGTTTCCCGTAAATCAAGATGTCATAATTTACCACTCCTTCACAACCTACAAGCATGTGCTCTAATGTTTTATGAAAGATTTCCTACCTAAATAGGCCTTTATTATTGGTTATGAGGGTGGTTATATGTTTTGAAGCCATTTTATGAAATGCGTCTTTTATATCCAATTTTGTGAAAACTTGCATTTTTCATCTTTCGGTATTAATTTGTCCATTGTCGGCAATGGGTGGTTTTCTCGTACAGCTTCATAAGATCGACGCATGTCTTCACAAAGACGTATTTCTATTTATCCCCTCAAACTTTGAGACATGGTAATCATTTGAATGGTTCAGATAAATAGGTGTTATCTGCTTTGCACATCAATTTAATGATTGGATTATTTATCCCCACAAACTTTGAGACATGGTAATCAATTGAAGGGTTCAGATTGAGCTTAACAATCTGCTTATCACTTTAATAAGCCTTCAACACCGGCACCACAGGGTATACCCATTTGGAAGAGCTTACGGCTGGTTCTATAATATCCCTTTGTTTAAGATATTCAATTTTCCCCTCGATTTTAGCTTCTAAAGGTAGCGGGGTCCTTCTAAAAATGTACAAACAGGAGTAGGTAAAGATTAATAACACATAATAATCAAACAACATCTAAAGATGTTGCAATATTATGTTTAATAAATAATTTAAGGTATCAACAATATTTATTTGGACTTATACCTCACCATTATCATTTATAAATATATATTAGATACTTTATAACAATGAAATCAATACCTGTAAGGCTTTAGTGGTGTGGTATTGCCACAGGCCGTGAATGTTACAGTAGGATTTAGTTGTTAATTAAACATTAAACAAACTAACTTTGTTCTTCTTCATTGTTTACCAAGTTGATTCCTGTTTGAGCAAACCTGCATGAATGTCGCTTGTAGATTTTGCTCTGTTTTGGAGCAGAGTATGAATCTAGTTTAGATATTGCAACTTCAAACACGTCGACGCCAATACTTGACTCAATATTAGCACCAGAAATGTTCTAAAACACTTCTTGCGAATCTAAACTAGCGAAATGTAGAAGAGAAGCCCTTTTCTTGATGTCTTTATCAATGTTAGACGCTTCCAAGAATATGAGCAATGCTCTTTTCCAGCGTTCCCATCGTATACCCACTGAAGTGGATTCCCCGTAACAATCAAACTTTTCCAATGACAGGAGTGACATCTTTGGGCAACCTGGAGTGATAAATTTAATGATTCAGATATGTTATCCGCTATTTACTCATCAATTTAATGGTCGGATTATCTGCTATTTAATTTAATGATTCAGATTGATGCCTCCAATCTGCTTATCAATTCAATGATTCAGATTGATACCTCCAATCTGCTTAACAATTCAATGATTCAGATTGATTCCTCTAATCTGCTTATCAATTTAATGATTCAGATTGATGCCTCCAATCTGCTTATCAATTCAATGATTCAGATTGATCCCTCCAATCTGCTTAACAATTCAATGATTCAGATTGATTCCTCTAATCTGCTTATCAATTTAATGATTCAGATTGATGCCTCCAATCTGCTTATCAATTCAATGATTCAGATTGATCCCTCCAATCTGCTTAACAATTCAATGATTCAGATTGATTCCTCCAATCTGCTTGTCAATTTAATGATTCAGATTGATCCCTCCAATCTGCTTATCAATTTAATGATCAGATTTTTATCTGCTCTTATATTTATTTTCATTTAATCAACATGTATATAAGTGTGTACTTTTAAAATGGATTATGTACACTGGGTCCTACAATGTAGTTGTACTTTAAATTTTGTTTTTCCAGTTTTTGGTTGGATGGCCTGGGTCTCAGTAGTCATGCTCACTATAATGTTCATATGTATTTAATATTTTAATTCTGTACCTGAAAGAGGTAACTTTATGGCCTAGTACTAGTAAAAGTACAAGTATGTAAACTTGACAAAATTAAATATTGTAACAAAACTTGGCGATTGAAAAGAGCAACTATCGAGTTTCTTGCCGCTTCTTCTCGGTAGAGGACTGCATTCCGAAGTCGGTGGTAGATTCAATGTGTTGTTTTATAATATTGACGATTCATAAGTGCTTTTCTGAGGCCTATTTGAATTAAGTATATTTTGAGTTTGAGTTTGAGTTTGAGTGCGGTATGGGAATCGAACCTGCACCTTCATGCACAAGCGGCCGTTTCGTTTCCAGCGACGTCATTGGATTATAATTGTTAATAATGCAACAAAACTAAAATACAAATAAATATTTTTAATTTAAACGTAATCGTTTATTTTCTAATACGAAATAGGTATTTCATGCCCAGCATCTAGCATAATCCAATTAAATAACGTGATTACTGTCGCCAGGTATTTCAAATATACACACATAACTTTTGTAGTAAACGGCCCAAAGAAGGAAAATAGAAAAGTTAATTTCTTAAACATCTCTTCTTCTTCTTCATTCGAGTGCTAGAGCCCGTTTTACTACATGGTCTTCAGGGCGTCTCATGACATGACCGAACCATCGCAGGCGGCTTTCAGTAAGTTTTCTGCAATAGGCGCAACCTTAAAACTTACTCTAATGTGCTCGTTTCGCACTTTATCAAGTCGAGTTACACCTGCAGCCCATCTAAGCATCTTCATCTTACTGACGTGCATTTTCTGTTCATGGGCTTCCTTTATAGCCCAACATAAATTATTATTTTGATAATCCAGTATTAAATAATTCTAACTTCACAATTGATACATGTAACTAAACAACGTTTGTCAAAACAGCCTTTGCACAAAGTATGTACTTTGCCTTACTACATTGGCTTCATTTTTAAATAGCAAAATACTGTTAAAATTTAATGTTAAAATTATTGTTTAACATTTATCAAGTCAGTAACTATACTCATAATTTTGATGTTTTATTATTTACCATCAAACCTTTAAAGAATCGGTGTTAATAAACAACATAATTAACTGTACCGCTCAGAAGTCCGAGCCGCACTCGAAAAACCGAAACAAATTCCCCTCGACCCGGGGCGGGAATCGAACCCAGACCACGACCCGGTATCTATACTATTAGGTCAACACAGTGAGGCGAATGTTCCAATCGTTTCCTTTTGTACGCCTCAATGCCAAGTTATTGACCTACGTTAAAGTTTGTAGGTACAAGGGACTACCCGAACGGTGGAATGTTATTGTTAGAATTTGCGCTCGAACTGCATCAATTTCTTTGTGCGGTACATATAAATTACGCGTTTCAAATGTTTCTTTTTCGTTTCTTCTTGAAATACATGACCATTTAACGTTCAACATTTAATTTATACACAATCTTACTAGTATACTGAGAGATACATGAAAAATCGTGGTTTTAGAGATCACTGATTTTTCCTTTATTTTTTTCCTTTTTTTTTTTAGTAAGTAGTATAATGTACCTTTCTCCTCGTCGCCACATGTAGAATCCTCGTTATTTGGATATTTTACGGCTCACCAACACTACAACACGCGTACGAATTACAGTCCCGCCCGCTCCGTTCTCCCGCCGGACGGAATGTCATTCTGACACGTGACGTAAGCGCCTGAGACAACCAACACTATACAGCCAATACACTACAATTACAATTATTAATTTTATAACAAATGGCTCAAAAACTTTTATAGGAAATTATTACTTATATTTCATCTATAATGACCATTATTGAACGTTAATTAATAGGAAAGTGAGTTTGTTTGTTTGTTCCGCTTTCACGCCGTAACTACTGAACCTATTGCTTTGAAATTTTACAGACGTAAAGTTAGAAGTCCGGTATAAATAATAGGGAAACAACCAGATCAACCCATCACCACATGGTAATGTAGCACATATAAACAAACTCAACACAGCATCATCATCATCATCATCTTACCCCACTGACGATGAGTTCTCCCGATATGTTCTGCACGTCAGCCTTCACCTTGCTGGTGATTTGTATCTGGTGGCAGTACAGAGCTATGCGTTGGAGATAGGCCAGGAGGTCCTGCTTGGTTGATGATTCTGGGCACTGAGAAATTGAAAAACGTAGAAAACATTTGTAAGACATAAGCATTGATATACAAAATCCCAAGATGCAGTCTCGAACAAAAGTAACAGTCAATACTGTCACCAAAAACTCAAAGTCAAACTAAGAACATTACTATGTGCAAATTGAACCTTATGTAGATTAGTTAAGATTGTTTCCACAAGGGAGTGTTCAAAATTGCGATGACGCGGGTGACGCAAGACTGTTTGAAATAAGTGCATTTTGCACTTATTTTTAGGGGACGTTTTTGAGACGTTGATTGTGTATCTTGGTTTTTGTATATCAATGGTTAGAATACTGTTCATTATCTTAAAATTAACTTAGGTTTTACAAAATATGTTTTATATCCCATAAGGTAGATGCTGAAAATCCCAAAAAATCTATATACATATAATTTAATGTACATATACATCAACCCCTAGCAAAACGAAAATAAAAAGATTCCGTCGGCGACGTTGGGTTTTTGAGTCATCTCCTTTCATCGGTCCATCCAGGATTCAAACTCTGGAACTCCGGCGCGGCCTCCTCACTAAAGTAAGACCTACTAGCTACCGGAGGCAGTTCAAGTAATAGTTATTTTCTATTGTAGTATTAACCTGTTCAGCAATCTCCCTGGTGAGTTTGTCAAGCTTGGTTCCTGCCTCGGATATCTTCTTGGCTGCGTTGATGACGTCCATCGTAGTCTTCAGGGGCCCACGGCCTCTGTCGAACACAAAAACATTATGTCAAATAGATATATATAAGGCTTTTTGTGTCTACCAAACCGAACTAGATGGCGTTACCTGAGAGAAGCCTACACCATTCCAATGGTTGAAAACGGCCGAGAAGAAGAAGAAGAAGAAGTGTCTATTGCTGAATATTCACCAGATTGAAACCAGATCTACCTTTTTCTAACTGACCTTTTTTGACGTAGGGGAAGGCCAGTTAGACCTTCGAGCCGTGTGTGGGACTCTCGTCTAAAGTCATCGCACTACCCACATAACCCCAGCGGTTTCCTTCGAACCAGATCCTCATGTCTCCCTACCTGGTGAAGTCCGTCATCTCGAGCATGATCATGCACATGTGCTTGGCCAGCATGATGATGTCGTTCCCGGCGTCGTCCCACTTGGCCACCTCGTTGTCGAACGTCATCTTCTCGCGCCGGAACAGCTCCACTTGCTGCAGGATCTTGCGTTTGTCCTCCTCAGTCATCTTGCGCATCGCTTCCTGGAAATTTAATTTTTATTATTTAGAAGTGCAATTAATTTTATTTATGTTAGATCATACAAACAAACAATGTTATAAATTTTACCTTATAAAGCCTATATGGGCATAACCTGGAGGAAGCTAGGTGTGAAAATGTTTAATCTAAGCCCCCACCGGTTCTGACTTCATCACCACAACGATTGCCAAAAGCGAATTAGTGACGACAAACAAGACTCTTTTCACTGAAAATCCTGTAAATCGAAACCAGGACTCCACGGCATCTTATTATTTAATCTGAGCGCCCTACACAAAAACAAAAGTGTTTCTTCAAACAACACATCAATAAATCTATTAAATGTCTTCAATGGACTATGATTCTCTAACATGAAGTTGGAAATCGATTTAAATTATTGTCATATTTTTATGTTCTCATAATCTGTTGTATGTCATCATCATCCTAGCGCTTCATCCGGTTTAACCCTTGGCCATTGCCTCAGAGTCCAGTCCAGGGCACGCTGCGCCTATGATCCAGAATTGACCGGCCTGGTTATTACAATGGATCAGCTGTCGCCTGTCCTCCGCAATCCTTACCAAGGAAACAAGACCTTTTGGATCATAGTCGGGACCAACGGCTAAACGTGCCTTATCGGGCAATCAGGTGATTTAAGCCTGCAATGTACTACTAAACTGGGAAAACCATCACACAGTGAAAGTGATCCCTGTGGGTTCGAACCCACGACTTCACCACGGAGGCAGTCAAATCTTTTGCATAGAACATAAATATATTTTAAACTCACCCTAGCATTAGTAATGCCGCTAATATCAGGATACTCGTCGACGCCATGCTCCCCGGTGTGGGCGCTCGCTGCAACATAACATAGCTATGTCAGTATTAACATACTTGAGGAAACACAGGGTGAAGGCCTTGAAACAGTTCTTAATAAGTTACGAGCAGCTTAAATGGGAAGATAATTTTAAAAATAGATTATCATAATACTTGATAAAAGAAACGTCATCAATTTCTGCAAGAATCCAATAGCCTCCTTCTCAACTGCTCAACTGCAGAGTTGCGCAATCAAGTTGAGCACAGAAGTCACGGTTGCATCACTATTTATATAAATTCGGCTTTCTTTAATTTTTATTTATAATAATAATGCACATATTATATTTTGAATATACAATGTATTTAAAAAGATGTGTCGCTAAAATCACTTGCCTTTGGCAGAATGTTTAATTTACAAAACACACGAGTTATAAGTTATACTTATGTTCACTTTTTACGTTAGACAAACATTATATAAAGATAAAAAATTATCGCTTTTTATTAAACGGCTCTGATGGAGAATATTTATTTATTTATTTGACAAATAATTAAACGGGAAGAACCAATTACATTACATAATATGACTTAAAAACTATGACGTAATGACCTACCAAGTAAGCTATTAGTAACTTATCAGAATATGATGAAAATAGCCTTATCCTCACCCTGCATTTCCCCAAAATGACTACCAAAGTATTTCATGCGACATAAACATGCTGTTTTTTAAGGACAATCACACAATGACACAACATATATTGTATACTAGCGGGCGCCCGCGACTTCGTCCGCGTGGATTTCGGTTTCTGTATCACCTTTTTTTCCCGTTAGGGGTGGATGTTTCAAATAATCTTTAAAAAAGGATGCCTACGTCATATTATCTTTATGAATGCAAAGTCTCAGACTCTCAGCCCGATCGGTTAAGAAATGACAAAGTTGCATACTAACGTTCATCCCCTATTTGACCCCTTGGGGGTTAGAAATTATCAATATGATTACTTAGGCGATGCCTACGTCATAGTAGCTTTATGTATGCAAAGTCTCAGCCCGATTGGTTTTAAATTGACAAAGTTTCATAATAAAGTTCATCCCCTATTTTACCCCCTTGGGGGTTAGAATTTATCAATATGATTGCTTAGGCGATGCCTACGTCATAGTAGCTTTATGTATGCAAAATATCAGCCCGATAGGTTTAAAATTGACAAAGTTTCATACCACCGTTCATCCCCTATTTTACCCCCTTGGAGGTTGAATTAATCAAAATCCTTTCTTAGCGGATGCCTACGTCATAACATCTACCTGCATACCAAATTTCAGCCCGATCCGTCCAGTGGTTTGGGCTGTGCGTTGATAGATCACTATGTAATCAGTCAGTCAGTCAATCAGTCAGTCACCTTTGAGTTTTATAGATATAGAGATAGATTACTTTACAGTTACATAAATGGTTGATGAAATTACAAATGAACACAAACACATAAAAGCTTTAATAAAAATGTAAGTAGACTAAAATGGATACTTAAACTTTTCTGTAATGGTAAGTTACCCTGTACGAAATTAGTATTTTTCATTTGGAAATAATTTAGTGGTATAGAGATCTGAAAAACTTTTCTTTTTTTATCAAATACTTGTTATATGATGAATGTTGTAACTTTGTACATTATTTGGATTTTAATGATAATAATTCAATTATAATAATCATCCTAGAGCCTGCCCCGGTTGCATCCTCGGCAATTGCCTATATGGCAATAGCTCAAAAATATAAATGTGATCTGTTATTAAAAAAAATAATCAAAATATAGCCTCCCCATAGCCCCTAGCGAAAAACTTTAGACCACTTTATTTGATACACACTGTAATTGCCTACATACTTGGAAATTGCCGATTTTAAACACTTCTATTGAACTAATTTCCTATTGTGTTTAACTGGCCTTCTCATAACGCCAATTATAATCGTGCGTAGAAAACATATTCAATATATTTTAGCATTCATAATTCATTGAATATTTAAACTTTTATGAATCTGTAGTACAAGTGGCCTTTATACAATTAGGCCCTTTAGCCTGTTTCCTCGTGGTCCTACTATTTTGTCCTACTAGTAGTGCCACGAGGAATTCGGTTTCCTCGTG
Organism: Nomophila noctuella; assembly: GCA_958496325.1. Taxonomy (NCBI): domain Eukaryota; kingdom Metazoa; phylum Arthropoda; class Insecta; order Lepidoptera; family Crambidae; genus Nomophila; species Nomophila noctuella. The sequence goes on along the minus strand of OY292510.1, from coordinate 6,609,687 downwards.
GTTCTACTCGTGTATGACGTTTAATAATAGTAGGAATAGTAGGTTTTCGACCATGGCAGCCGATCTTACGATCAGCTAGGTCATTGATTCCCAAAGTGGTCCAGGTGGACCCCCAGGGGTCCACGGGAGACTAGCTAGGGGTCCACGTAGGCGTGAATAAAAATTGGGGGTCCATAAGATGTTAATGGGGTCTACGAAAAAATATCTGCTTATGACAGTAAAGAGTGAAAATTAAGCATATATTTTTTTGGGCCTTCCTACATTGTTAGTAGTTAGTTGCTATTTTAGGTTAGGCTGCCACTACAATCTCTGAGGAATGACCAAACGTGTGATAATATTGTATTAGAATAATCCAAAGCTAAATATTTCTTAAATATAATTAAAACAAATAAGCAAAACCTTCCCTTTGCAGTCGCGTAAAAATAAGTCACCATAAACCCACATTACTAATGATAATAGCAGAGTTATTCAACTGATTTACACAAGTTATTATATACAAAATCCAATGCATTTTGTAAAAAAAACTAAAATAGTCCATCTGTGGGTGAAGTTATGAAGTGGACGTTGGGAATAATCCCTAAATCACTATTTTTTTAGTTCAAATAAAAATTGGAGTACTTAGAATCGAACATTGATCGTGGGTATTTGTGTAGAAAAATAAAATTCGTAATCCCAAAATTGACCATAAAAAGATAAGTTGAAATGTACTACATATCATTTTGTTTGTTTCAATGTTCGACTAGCCATACAAAAAGACCAAGTTACGTGGCGGTCTTTGAATGAAAGTTGATTTTGTTTATGCGAATTTCGAACAGCCATGGAACAAATATGTTGTGCAAAATGGTTGGTAGTACACGTGGTTGAAAAGATGTAAATGTTCACAGTACACCCTGTGAACTCAGAAGCGACACAATTTTTATTTTTTGACAACTTTATGATTGTGTTAAAAATGTAGCAGCGGGGGGTCCACCGACACCAGTAAAATTTTGAAAGTGGTCCACGAGAAAAAAAGTTTGGGAACCACTGAGCTAGGTACTAAGCAGGATATAATATTATGGTGCACAAGTGAATACACAGGTGCACTCCCTATTCCCTCACTCTCATAGTGAGAGTGACAGCAATCTGACACGACCGTAGAGAGATCAGGCGCAGGACAAACGGCTTTACGTGCCCTCCGAAGCACGGAGGAGCTCGAGATGAATTTTTGCGGTCACCCACCCTATGATTGGCTTCTGCGAAAGTTGCTCAACTTAGCAATCGCAGGCCGAGCTAACCACTGGACCATCGATCTTCATAAATCTTCTTACCCACTTAATAAAACCGGTCGTCGAATCATTCATACATTGTATTTTGATCTACATATTGCGTGCAACATTATGTATTTGTGTAAATTCTCACTAAACGGTTTTAAAATTTAATTTTATAGCTCAGCCTTGTTCTTATCCGTTTTCAATTTTAATTAACACAAAAGAAATAATTTCAATGTTAATCTAATTAATTTGTGATGTAATGGATACGAAAATTTAGTTTTCCTCCTAATCGGGTCCTATCGGGTATTAAAAGGGAGTGCTACGGGGTATTATGTGGGGTCCTATCGGGTATCAAGAGGCGGTCTTAACGGATGTTACGCAGGTTCCTACAGGGTAATAACAAGGGGATCTTGCCGGGTATTGACGGAGGTCCTACCGGGTATTATAAGGGGGTCCAACCGGGTTTTAATAGGGGGTCCAACCGGGTATTAATAGTGGTCCAACCGGGTATTTAATAGGGGGTCCAACGGGGTAATCAACGGGGTCCTATCGGGTATTCCGAGAGAGTCACAGAGGGAGGTCCTGCGGGCAATACTCACATCTGCTCCTAGTCTCCATGGTCATGTCCTCGACGGGTTCGAACTCGGTGTCGGTGTCGAGGTCGTCGCTCGTCTACAGACGGAGCGGCACATAGAACATGCGAGCGACGGACGATGTTAGCATGCGGCGTGCGATGGCGCGATTAAACAGATGAGGATTAATCGTTTCAAAAAATGGTTTATTTTATTTTATTTGTTAGCCCGTACGGTATGGCTTTAACAATTTTGATTACTGCAGTAGAGTATTACGTTGAAAAGATGCAAAATTGTTAACCCATTGGGTGCAGATACCACGCCAAATTGATATCTGTCACATTTAGAGTTAAATTAAATTCAATTAAATTAAATTCAATTATTTTGCAATCCCATTTATCACGATGCCACTGAACTTAAAAATGTCAGGGCATTAGGAAGTGATATTATTAATTCAATTAATTACTTTGAAGCCAAGAGTTAGGCAAAACAACATTTTTGAAACGATTAAAACACATCACACAAACACAAAAATGGAAACCCACATTAAAAATGAAACACATGACAACAAACATACACACAGACACACATACCCGTCGCATATTCAACAACATTAGTGTCTCAATCATAAACTTGACATGAAATTAGAAAAGTTCTTAAGTGTGTAAAATATTAGCTATCTGATAGGCAATCATAAATAAAATAATCTTGCTCAAATAATGAAGTTTATATTGAGACACTAGTAATATTTTTTTATGCTTATGAGATTGAGCTATATCAGTATAGATTCAAAGTTTCTGTCCGTCCTATTTAGCGCGTACTAGAAATGTATCACCATGCCTTCCCCAAATGAACTTTTGAAACCTATTTCCAATAATATATTTTATTTTGCAATATTATTCCACAAAAAGAGACTCGTTTTAATAACTTAACATTGACGTCTTCCGTTATGTTGCTTAATTTGAAAGATCTATAAATTACTCAGTTGAATTAAAGAAAAAAAGTAACAGTGCTATTACTTTCCACCCTTAATTGCTAGAAATCGTTTCATCAAATGCCAAGACTCATTTTGGGTCGCTGTGCTACTGTAGTAAGAAAGTAAGTAGAAATCGTTTAAACAGGTAATAGAACACATTCAAATAAATTTAAGTGTCTACATCCCTATTTTCTATTATATAACCCGTTGAGTGCCGCGCCTACCCATTACACGACAGCCGACGGGTTGGCAAACTTAGAACTACTATTTAGGAAGGCAGTAAATCAGTTAGCCCACGACCGTCAAATTTCAACTCTAAATCTATACTGCTAAAGCCCATTCTCGCCCAATCAGTCTTGCGCTCACACTTGCTCCTGGTCTCCAGCGTGTAGTGCTCGTCCAGCTCCACATCTTCGGGGTCGAGCTCGTCCTCCTCCTTCACATTGCGGAAGTATACATTGAGACATTGGCATTAGCAAGTACTTGAGTTCGATTGCCATAGCTTAATCTTACACAAATAACTATGTAAACTATTTAAAATCATGATCTTGACCCATTGAGTGCTATGTTCGAGGGAGAACTACGTCCAGCAGTGGACTACAACAAGCTGATGATGATGTTGACAAAAGTGAAATAACAAAAGCTCATCTTCGTCATTCAATGGGTTAAGGGAACACAAAACACAAAAAAAGTTAAAATTGTGGTAGAAATTCATATAAAATATTTAAGTAATACGAAGCAGACAAAGTCCTTCACAATGTAAGCGCTCCCAGAACGGCTGTAATACTCGTATTATGTGGGCTCATCCATGACTCATTTCAGGCGAACTCTATTTGACCATCGTATAGGGGGTTATTTCATATCTCTCTCTCACCCTCTTTATGAGCCTGGTGTCACTGGTGGTGTAGGAGTGCAACCAGCCCGGGCGGCGAGACGAGACTCATGGTGCTGTTACGATGTCTCTGGTTACCACGCGGGGGCCATGTAACGGACTATTGCGGACCAATCGTTATACGGTCTCGTCCTGACAGTTCAAGAGTCCATGAGCGTCACCTTTGTTCAAGAAGTTTTCCGGGATCTGAAAGCTTCTTCTAGGCTAGATCTTTTCCTTTCCCAGTCCAATGACAGATTAGCTAGCTAGCTGCTAGATAATGCTGCTAGTTAATTCGACCCTACTTTACGTTACGCTATCTAGCGGTAAGTCTTTCATCAACTTATGCATCAAGCTTGTTCTAACACACTTGTCGGTGGAACAATCTCTTATCTGGACTCTATGGACGAACTAATCTCTCTACGCGCATTCTATTTTCGAATTGGACGCGTCAATTGATTCTACCCTTCTGCTCTCGCCTCTCCCCAACCTGTTCATATTTTTTTTACTTTTACAACAGTGTGTATTATCTCTTACCCTGTTCATGAGCACGGCGCGCCTGATCTCGCGCACCGCGTCGTACACCAGTCGCGACGCGTCGATGAAGTCGTTCTCGTCGAGAGCCGCGCCCGCGCCGCCGCCGAGCGCGGACACCGCCGCGTCGACGCGCACGGCGAATTTTGACATCACTGTGGACAAGAGATAGTTGGATGTTAGTTTATTGTGTATTCGAAAATACCGTCTTATCAAATCAGAACAAAATCAAATCTAAACATACTTTATTTATGTAGGCAAATGTATGTAGGCAAGGCACTTACAAATCGTCAATAAAATAATATTAAAATAGACTCGACCACAAATTGTCCCAAGGAGTAGGAATAATTGTCATGAAAAAGAAATTTCCTACCTTAACATATTTTTTTCTGATTGCAACTTTTTCCGAATTCTGTGAATGCAGATCAAAATATCTCAATAAAAAAATTTAAAGGAAGTCTGCTTAACAGCGTTTTCTTGTAATTGTGACGGTTAATGTCCTGACCTGCCCTTCAAAACCCATTTCAAAATTCCACCCTGTATTTATGTTCTCTGGATCAACGGGCCTATCATAATTTTACGTAAATCGTTCTGTACTTAAAACCTTTACCGACAATACGTTAACTGCTAGATCATCATCATCATAAATTACTAGTTTCGTGATTGCACCCCAATATTAATGTTTCAATGTATAGAGCATGTTATATTAACTATGCGTGCGTGTAACTTCAGTAACTAAAGTACGTTGGTACTGAGAAGCTGTGTGTAGTGGATTTTAATTCTGTAAGTTTTTTTTTTTGCGAAATCAAAGTTGCACTCTTTTAGGATTGAAATACATTTTTTTTGAACTTAAAAAATTCAGCCAATGAACCGTGCTATTATAAAAAAAAATTAACCCTTTGGTGGACGCACCCTATTTTGTGTTACAATATTTTAGCCAAAAGTAAGGTCGCATAACCCATTGTAAAAAGGTATAAAGGTGTATACTATGTAGGCACGTAATATAATTTTAAGGTAGGTAATAGTTAGACGCTCTGACTAAAGGATCATTTAATTTCTAATTCCGAAATAACTCCTATTCTATTGTTGACAGGCCCGTTGGTCTAGTGGTCAGAGACCCTGGCTACAAAACCAAGGATCGCGGGTTCGAACCCCACTAGGGGCAAATGTTTGTGTGATGAACATCGACATTTGTACTCGAGTCATGGATGTTTATAAATGTATTTTAGTATGTCTATCCGTTCCCTAGCATCCATAGTACAAGCTTCGTGTAGTTTGGGGCTAGGCAATTGGTGTCTTAGTCCAAGGCATTTTTATTTTTTATTTATTGTTTTAATTGCACTTTGAGTGCAAATTTATTTATTTTTGTTAAGAAAGAAAATATAGGGTGTAACAAAATATACTGCAAATATTTTAAGGGCAAATTCTTTAGTGGCAATGTAATCAATATCAGATATTAAAAAGTCAAAATTAATGCCTACCAAAGGACAACGGCAGAATCCCATGTATTTCCAGTACCACATAAAGACTTAGCGTTCCAAGAAGTGAATACTAGAAAATCAATCCTCTAATGATGCTTATCAAAAAATGTTATGGTAACATATTTTTTAAAGCTGGGGATAAAAAGATGATTTCAAACATAACCTCCAATGCAACTTTTACATTTTCCACAAAATTGCCATTTCCCCAAATGTTACTAACACTTTGACCATCTGACTGTCACTTTGAAATGTAAGCAAAAATTGACCTTATTGCCATGGAGTATATTAAATATACGAGCACCGACATCTATTGGTCTAAAATGTCAATAGTTCTGCCCCAAAAATGCAATCGTCAAATTCTTTCTCCAGATGGCGTTAAAAACAGTTTTGAAACCTGTCAAATTGAAGTGTCTGAATGACCCCCAATTATATTTTTTTAAATATCATTGATGACCCCCCATTTTTATTGCTTATAATTATTTATAACACTGCGCAAACTAATACAAACCTTTAGGGTGGTAGAACACCTTACTGGTGATAAAGCATTTTTATGATAGATCAACGTACATAGTCACTGCTTTTACAAAACAATATAACAACGAGGAAATTAAAGACCAACACCATTATGTTATAATTATATTATATTTGTCCAAAATAACATTATGCTTTTCTTCTTTGTGAGATAGAATAATTCCAGCGCTGAACAATATTTAGAACATTTTCATCCGAGTCTTATTGGACATGACGATGTATGCGTGATACGCGCCCATATTTCAATAATCACCGCATTAGCAAGTTCCCACACTAAATACTAAAATTTTCTGGTAAACATTAAAATGTCCTCACAAATAATCACACGAATCACACTCGAAGAGTCCCTTATCGCAGAATAGCAGACAGCGCAGGAGCAAAGGTGCTCAACCTACACGCATCTATTGTAATATACTCGTATATTGTTTAAAACATATTTCTTATTGTATGCATCTGCGTGCTCAACTGAAGGCAAATCATTTTACAAATCATAAAACGGCGAATATTGTGAACAAGAATGCAATAAAGATTATGAATATATGAATATTAATTGACCGATGTCTTTCCGATCAATTTTGACACATTTTATCAAACATAAACTAAAGAGTCGCTCTTTAGACGACGTCAAAAGCGTTCTGTTTTTCCATGTAAATGATGACCGGCGTTTTGTTTCAGGGATTTTGTAATATAATACAATCAAGGACTTCCAGCTATTCCCAGCTTCTAAAAATCTACTTCAAATTGAAAAATGTTCGTCTCATGATTACCTTTAAATCCTATATAGTCAGTTCTGGGAACGCTAAGTTTTATGAGTGGTACCCATTTTGCCGTTTTCCTTTGCATTTTCTGCATTGACCAATTTGCTCTTTTCGTCCTGTAAGCTTCGCCCCCTCTCCGCCACTTTGTTTTTGGGGCAGGACAAGTGTAGTAATTGTATTACACTGATAAGACACGACCAGCTGTCTTGCAAATGACAAATTTTGTACTTTTCCCAATTATTCACTCAATTTATTTTGTTGATATTCTCGGAAACTAGCTTATTAACAAAAATTTTTACTTGAAAAATTTATTACATTTACACTTAACGATTCGCCCTTAAAATATTTGCAGTATATTTTGTTACACCTTATATACAGTTGTACTATGGTAATCACAGCGATTTCGATGGATGGAATTAGGATCTTCTTTTGAACTCGTGAAGAAATGCTAATAGGATATCACACGTTAACCCATTTTCTGCCCGTTATAATAAAACCAACAGTATGCCTCATTTCCTTTACTAATGTAGGTCAACGATAACTAGACGAACACCTGGTAATTAAATCAATTGGGTCGAATATTTTCGTTTAATATAATTATTATTGACCTAGCGTGCTATTATCCGAGAATCATTGAAAACTGTATTAATGAATATTGAACACATGTACGTGTTGATTTATAATCCACAAAGCATTTAATCTGTTAAGCTGGGATTTTATGATCAAAGTAAGATTTATTTATTATTCTAAGCAGATGCACTTTCTTACGATCAGCCTGGTACGCAGGATGCTATAGTGCACAAGTGAGTGCGTGCGCAAGCACAGGTGCACTCCCTATTCCCTCACTCCCATAGTTCGGTGGGACAGCAATCTGACACGACCGGAGAGAGCACAGGCGCAGGACTAATAGGCTGATACTTACTTTTTACGTTCAATCTACACTATAATCTACACCCCTAATATTCAAAGAGGAAAGATTTGTATTTTTGGATGTAACGAATAAACTTTAAAAAACTTCTAGATCTATTTGAATAATTCTTTTACTGTTGGCTAGCTACACTATCACCGAAAAACATAGGGTACTTTAGATCCTGGAAATATGGGGGGAAGGGAGGGATATTTCGGAAGACTAGTTCAAAGTAAAACAAAATCTCCATTGCTTTCACAGATGTCCAGCAAATCAGCAACATGCTGATCTGGTTAGTTCTATCGCTGACGTTGACGCTGCAAGTCCAGGGCGCGTGGTACGACACCTTCACTGGCAACCAGATAACTGACGAGCGGCTAGCCGAGCTCCGGGCAAATAGGCTTATACCGTGAGTGATGTACCTGATTAAATCTGACGCAGATTAGCAGCATCATGCTGATCTGGTCAATTCTAGGCTATTATGCAAGCGGGAGACAAACGAGCAAGAAGTTCACCTAATGGTAAGTGAACACTGCTGTCCAAGGACATCAACTACCCCACAAAAGTCGATGGCGATGCTTCTCTAGAACCTCATTCCCTCCTCAAAACAAATTAATTTTTTTATTGCATAAATGTCTCCAACTGAGCACAGGAGACCTTACTAATCAGAAACATGGCACATCAGTTACGAAGTGCTACTTCACTGTGGTATTCTGTAAGGTGGAGGTACAGTCATGAGCACCAGCATGTATACACATTACATACATTACGGCTCTTATGTCAAAGCAGTAAAGTTCATATTTGAAAGTGCTCGTACACATGTTGGTGCTTATGACTGTACTTCCCCAGGCGAGCGGCTCATTCGAGTGCACGTAACAACTAGCTCTGTCCCTCTTAATTTATTGTTCCTCTTTGCTCCCCAGATGGTGCGCAATCGAGATCAAAGACTGCGACCCTGCAGAACCCCGTCGCATGGACAACAGCTGCAACAGCCTGAAGTACCCGCCTCGGGGCGCGCTCCTGACCCCCTACCACCGCATGCTGGCGCCCCAGTATGCAGCCAACGGGGCTCCACGCGTCGCCAAGTCCGGCCGACCTCTGCCTAACGTCAGGTATGATCTGACAACACATGGAGATGAAGAACTCTGACACTTCATTATCAGTAGGCTTTTGGAGTCCACTGCTGGACGTAGGAGCCACCATTTTTTTTTTTGTGGAGGGGAATGCATTTACGCACCATGACGCCGCGGGCTAGCTAAGCCCGCGACCGTGTGTGGGGCTCGGGCGCACAAAATAAGCGCCCACTACCCACTAAACCCCTCCAGTTCCCCCTTTTGCTCGCATCATCAGGACGGGTCGCTGCCAGCCGCCAGGTGGGCGGCTTATGTTCGACCCGACGTAGGAGCCACCATGGCACCACACCGAGGGAGCTAAAGCCACTAGTAGCATGTTGCAGTCATCTGCTGAACGAAGTCCATAGTCAATCACTCTGCCCATGAATACTATGCTAGACGAGGCTACCCATGATACCTATAGAAACCACGCTGAGCTGGCCAGTCGGCGACCGGAGTAAGGTAACGGTACCTCGTTAGAGAGGGATACGCTGCTACCCATGCATGGTCCGAAATATGCATAGTAGCTTTATGACTAAGCTTAAGACATATAGGATTTTAGACTTTCGCGTTGCATTATGACACTAGTATTATTTAACGGGACTTAACGCGATATTAATTATGTAGTCTTAAGCTTACGACACTAGTATTATTTAACGGGACTTAACGCGATATTAATGATGTAGTATAAGTATAACACTTGGGAACGCTGCTACTCATGGATAAATGTCCCTTAGTCGCTGGATACTCAAGCATCCATGGCTTAAGAATGTCCCCTAGTCACTCCATGTCTTAGTCTATTGCACCTCGCCGTATAAACAACAGCTGCAACAGCCTGAAGTACCCACCTAGGGGCGCGTTGCTGACGCCCTACCACCGCATGCTGGCGCCCCAGTATGCAGCCAACGGGGCGCCGCGCGTCGCCAAGTCTGGCCGACCGCTGCCTAACGTCAGGTAAGCAGTCTACTACTGAGGGCCTCCCAAGACACTACATTGATGGAGCTTTAGCTACATGTAGCCTGTTGCAGACCACTCACCACATTGAGCAAGTGCTTGAGTAACCATGGTGGATATAGGCCTCCCCCAGATGCCTAGAATCACCATGCTAGACGTAGCTTCCCAAGATGCCTCATGCCAGGTATGGGCTGACAACACGTGGAGGCAAGGAGCTTAGACAGTTCATTATCAGTGAGCTATCGCAGTCCACAGCTGGAAGTAGGAGCCACCCAGAAGCTTTTACAGGTTAGAAAAAATGACACAGAGGAACGCTGCTACCCAATAGTCCGATGTCTCTCCTAGTCACCTCTCTTTATACTTAGGCGGTTTTAGAAGTTTTACACAGCCTACTGTTGGAAGCAAGCTTCTTCTACGTGCCTACAGTCATTATAGACACTGAACAGGCGGGTTGGTTGCTTGTTACACATGCCACCGCAATAACCCTGTGAAAGAAACATTCTTAGTCTTAGCTTCATACTCAAGCTTAGACCGTTCGGAGCACCGCTACCCAAGGATAAATGATAGGACAGCTGGATGCGATTTTGTCTGTTTTAATTTAATCTTCACTATACCCATAGGAAACTGCGAGTGGCGATGGTCCCGGACGGCCGTCTTTCCAACAAGCACTACACGCATATGGTCACCAATCTCAACGTGTTCCTCGTCGGAGACGCCACGTCCGTCCACGACACAGTCAACTACGTCGCACTCACAAGGTACGCCTTAACCATCATCATCATCATAATCATCAAAATCATCCCATTAATGTGTTAAAAAGGGGGAACAAGACTGAGACTGGTCAACGACAAAACAAAAGACGATCAGTGCAGTGATCATCTACTCCAAGGACACCATCAACTCTGGGTCATCAGCATTATGAGGGTGTTCTGAGAGGGAGAGAATGAGAAAGAAAGAGTCTGTGGAGCTTACTGTTAGCATCGTTATCATAGAAGAAAAGTGTACCCATAATACCCTTTCGGCCATTGTGGCCGATCTAACGATTAGCTAGGTACTCAGGATATATTATAGTACACAAGTGAATGCGCAAGCACAGGTGCACTCCCTATTCCCTCACCCTCGTAGTGAGGAGCTGATCTGAACCCATGTCACTTATTAAATTTCCAGGACCTGCTGCGCCCCAGGCGGAGACGCAGACCCTCGCTGCATCCCCATCAAGGTGCCGGATGACGACCTGCACCTGCGGCTGACCAGCGTCCGCTGTCTGAACCTCACCAGAGCCATCACCTACCAGCGGCTGGGCTGCGTGCCCAACACCATCCCGGGGGAGCGGGTGAGGATGCACTGAGTTACTCGGGTGGTCCTCTCAGATGTGCGATTCCCTAAGCGCAAATGTCATATTCGCAGCGGCTGTAAAATCGGTCATAGTAGTAACTAGCGGCCGCCCGCGACTCCGTCCGCGTGGATTTCGATTTCCAATAGCCTAAAGCCCTCCTCGTCAAATGGACCATCCAACACAAAATATTTTTTCGAATCGGTCCAGTAGTTCCCGAGATTAGCGCGTTCAAACAAAGAAACATACAAACAAACTCTTAAGTTTTATATATTAGTATAGATTTAGTACTAATTAAATGGTGTCAACGATGACACAGCCGCGAGATTATGACATTTGCGCTTAGTGAATTGCACCTCAAGTAGGGGAGCGAAGGACGGGTCGAACATAAACCGCGCACCCGCGGCTGGTGGCAATCGAGATCTCGAGATTGACAAATCGAGATCTCGCGCCTTAATAGTTGGTTTGACATTGGAGTTGAGATCTCGCGTGTTTTCGATATTTTCGAGATTTCAGTAACCAATATGTAAGGTACAATAAAAAGTTACTTCTTTAATAATCGTGGTTTTGACAAGCTCTTCAGCTTTATTGTATTAGTATAGGATTAGTATATAGTATAGTATAGATTGTCTGTACTCATTCCTCCTGATTTCTCCCCTAATATCCAGCCCTCGTAACAGTTCCAATTTTCAGATCAACACCTCCCCACCGATGTTGGAACTCTCCAACGTGTACGGCGGCAGCGAAGATCTTGCGCGCAAAGTACGCTCATACGAAGGCGGGCGCATGGTCAGCGAGCCTCAGGACGGACGGGACTGGCCGAAGAACGGCTCGAGGATCTGCCTCAACAACGACCGGTCACGCAATGAGACCAGGTGTCACGACCACGGTATGAGGAGTTCGCTAGGGAGCCAACATTAGGCCCGAGTCACTTGATTCGTCTAAAATAGTCGATTCTAGTGGAGTGTTTTAGAAGCTTCTGGTGCTTTAGACGCATGCCAGTCTTATTTTAACTAGCAGTGTCTATAATATCCAAGGACATTAAAACACACTTAAGGAACTGCACTGAATATTTATTTATTTATTTATTTATTTATTTATTCTAACACTTGTGGCTTACAGTTAAACCAACACGCACACAAGCTTAAATATATCAAATTACACTATCAAGATACAAAAAATAATCACATTAAAACAAAAATAAAAATACGACAAAAACATTGAAACAATAAAAATCAAATCATAAAAATAGGAAACATTAAATTAAATTATGCTATGTCTACTTACCACAAATGTCAAAAATCAAGAATGTCAAAAAGGTATAAAATGTCAGAAGAATATGTATAAAATTAATTAATCGAATTAAATGTCAACATTTTATCCACAACTACATGTAGTGACGTCAGCAAACTCATCATGCTGTCCGCAAAAATATCAATTTCGTCATGCTGAGTGAGTATGTCCCCGATCAAGTTTAAAGCGCGGTTTGTTGGCGCATATTCCGCTCGCTCCGTTCGTGTCACTAGTCTCTTCAAAAGACGTGGTCTACGGCGCGGAGCCACCGTTCTCTCCTCATTCTGCCTCAGTCTCCCCGGTACCAGTAAGCTAACTCTCTCTAACACTGACTGACTATCTAGCCTATGGTGCATTATGGACAGATAATGCCTTACAAGTGACATGACCCGCCTAGCCTTCAGGCTTTCTAACTCAACCATACCCAAGACAAAAGAAGATGGATACAGATATGGGTAATACCCATTACGCTTTTTGTAAAGCCATCTTGCAAATTTTCTTTGAATTTTTTCTATCTGGAGATTATACTTTTTTTGGTAAGGATCCCAAACTACTGCTGCATATTCTAGCTTGCTTCGAACGTACGCATTGTACAAAGTTGTAGCCACCCTAACATCGTCAAAGTCCGCAGCAGTCCTAATTACAAATCCCAGAGTCCTATTAGCCGAATTACAAATTGATTTAATATGATTGTGAAAGTCTAATTTAATATCAAATAATATTCCTAAGTCTCGTATGCTATTCACTCTAGCCAAAGGCGCGTCATGTAAAATGTAATCACTAGTAATAGGTTGCCGTTTTAACGAGAATGTGATAACCTTACATTTAGTGTCATTAAAAGGCAAATGATTATCTGTGCTCCATTTCGCAACTGTGTTTAGATCCTGTTGAAGCGCCCTCGCGTCTGCCACAGAACGGATCCCTAAACTCAGTTTTAAGTCATCTGCAAATAAGAGGCATTTGGCTGAACTCACATTTGCTGGCAAGTCATTTATGAAAATAAGAAAGAGTGTCGGACCCAACGTACTGCCCTGACTCACTCCAGATCTAGTAAAATACGGATAAGATTCGAATCCACAAACTCTTACAAATTGACGGCGGTCACGTAAATAGCTGGAAAAAAATTCCAGAAGTTTTGGGGTGAAGCCTATCTTTGCTAACTTCTTCAACAGCATGTCGTTATTGACTAAGTCAAAAGCCTTTCTAAAATCGAAATAAGCTGAATCTACCTGTCTACCCGCGTCAATTTCAGCACATATATAGTCGACGTGTTCTACAAGATTTGTAGCCGTAGAACGGCTCTTCCTAAATCCGTGTTGACTGTCATGCAAGATGTAGTTAATTTGTTTCCCAATAGTCCGATTCAACACCAATTCAAACAGTTTCGCCGGAACGGAAAGAACAGCTACTGGTCTAAAAGCAGACACATCATTTCCAGTTTCTCCCTTTGGAACCGGCGTTACTCTAGACAGTTTCCATTGTTCCGGATATTTGGCTCGTTGTAGCGACAAATTAAAAATGTACATTGGGTCCAGATAGATACCTATATATACAATATAGGTATCTATCTGGATATAGCTGGTGTTTTAGTCAGAAAACTACATAGTTCCTTGGCAACTAGGACTGCCATAGGAGCTAGCACGATCCTATCGTCTTTAGTCATCTGCCAATGGTCAGGTTTCATAGTAATTTGGAGCACCTAGTAAGTCAGTCCCACTTCTTTAGTGTCATAGGAGCCAGAATAGTCTCAGTACTATAGTCACTAGGATCCAGCAAAGACAGTTTCTCCCTCGTCGCCGCCTCTAGGATCTTGCGCGTAAAGTACGCTCATACGAAGGCGGGCGCATGGTCAGCGAGCCTCAGGACGGACGGGACTGGCCGAAGAACGGCTCCAGGATCTGCCTCAACAACGACCGCTCGCGTAACGAGACACGCTGTCACGACCACGGTACCTACCCAATTTTTTTTGGCAGGGTTTGTGGCTTAGGTACCACGTGGCATAGATATAAAGGCAGCCAGCCATAACCTAAAGTCATAACTCAGGACTAAAGTTCCTCCCCACTACGCTTCTGATATTTCCTTCTGAGACCAGTGAGAGAACAACCCACTAAACCCCTGCTGTTGCCATAGCTCCCGCATGAAGGAAGGGACCAATGTTCTTTCTTTTAGCGAAAGTAGAGTTCGTTCCTTGCTTACTTCCCAGCCTGAAACTATGAATATAAGCCAGAAACTATGTAGGATGACTCGGGAAACGAGGTCAACCCTAGATATGAATGGGCAGTCCGTGTAATGCACCGCTGGTCTTAGTTCTCCCCCAGGTTTTTTTAAGCCCATCAAGCTGGGCTAGGAGATAGCCCACAGAAAAATGGTGAATAGGATGTATCTTTAAAAAAAAATAACACACTCTTACCAAAACAATTTTCAAGAAAAAAGACGCCAACAATCGGTTTTCTCATGGAACATCTCTTCTCTATAAAACCCCTCTGTTCCAGGCTCCCCCACCAACTCTCTGATCGGCATCAACATGTTCACAATCTGGTTCTACCGGAACCACAACTGGCTCGCGTCGCGCCTGACCGAGCTCAACCCGTGCTGGGACGACGCGCGCGCCTACACTGCGGCGCGGGACATCAATATAGCACAGTACCAGCACAGCGTGTACTACCACCTCATGCCGACTGTTATTGGTGAGGCTTTTTATAACGTAATAGTCCTAGACAACTTTTTAATTATGGTAGTCGCGGCAAGCTAATTAACGGGTGGCCTGATGGTAAGCAGCAAACTCCGCCGCCTACGGACATCCGCGAAACCAGAGGTATCGCCGATACGTTGCCGGCTTTAAAGACCCTCTGAGCTCTGGCGACCTTACTCACCAGCAAGAACATCAACAATACCACAAGAGTCGCTGATGCGTTACCTGCAGTCAAAAACCCCACACCCTCCCCAACGAAGAGCACTGGAGTCCTGAAGTAAGAGTAAGACGATAGAGCAACAGTCACCTAGTAAACAGTGACCAGCGATTCCAAAGGCAATCAACCACTCCATAGAATGCAGATACGTCTGATGGTTAAGGTTTCATAATCATGACGACCAGCGAGCAAAAGTAACTTATATCGCCAAGACAGCACTGAGCCTGTGGCGACACCTATCTACATCGCCACAAAGGAGTAGTTCCAAATATCTCAACAGATGGCGCTGACACGGCAAAGCGATATTTCCATACAAACCTACATCGCGCTAGCAGAGTTTCCGCCGCAACCTAGCATATATACGACTGCACCAACACAGTGCAGTAAGGACCTTGGTCCCCGAGCTAGATCACCCGCTCGGCAGAAGTACTTCTATCTTTTAGGGAATGGGTGATTTCCCTATAAGCCCACGGAAAGTCATGCAATCAGCTTCACCAGTATCTTCTGCTTAAGACAAAAAGTCGCGATATGGAAAGTGATTCGCAGCCAGTAGACAACAACAACCCAAGGGGTCGATAATGGCTACCCAAGTAGTGCTTTGAAATAATCAGAACCAAGAGAAAGATCTTATGGACTATGGTTGCGTAAACACACTCGCGTGTGACGTTATCAAAGGACATTTTCTAATTCATAACTCTTGTCTCTTCTCCGCAGGCTACGACTACCTGGTCCACAACAAGGTCCTGTACCCCTCGCACCTGCACGTGGACGACTACGACCCCTCACTGGAACCCCGGGTCAGCCTGGAGTACGTGCTCAGCACGCGCTGGTTCCACACGCTGCAGGAGGGGCGCGTCAAGTGAGCATCTCCAGTAGCGGTCCTCTGACCACTGGACCAACGTCTGTCTCTATAGACCCAAGCGAGGTCCTGTACCCCTCGCAGCTGCACGTGGACGACTACGACCCCTCGCTGGAGCCGCGCGTCAGCCTGGAGTACGTGCTCAGCACGCGCTGGTTCCACACGCTGCAGGAGGGGCGCGTCAAGTGAGCATCTCCAGTGGCAGTCCTCTGACCGCTGGACCAACGTCTATCTCTATAGACCCAGGCAAGGTCCTGTACCCCTCGCTCCTGCACGTGGACGACTACGACCCCTCGCTGGAGTCGCGCGTCAGCCTGGAGTAGTCATGAGCACTAACATGTATGCAAACACATTGAAATATGTACTTTACTGCTTTGACATAAGAGTCGAGGTGTATACATATTAATGCTCATGACTATACGTGCTCAGCACGCGCTGGTTCCACACGCTGCAGGAGGGGCGCGTCAAGTGAGCATCCCCAGTGGCAGCCCACTGCTGGATCAACGTAAAACGACACCGCTTGCGAACTCCAATGCAGAAAACTATGCATCGCACGCATCGGGCTTTACCCTCGGCTGAGCTCAGCCTACGGCTTCGCATACCTTTGTATTATCATATTACAAGCTTAGAGCTTGGTTTGGAGCTAAGCAGTTGATACTTAGTTTAATTTATTCAACAAATAATATTAAGCAAAATCATCATCATCCTAGCGCCTCTCCTGTTGTATCCTCAGCCATTGCCTCGGAGCCCAGGGTACGCTACGACTATGATCTTGATTTGAAAAGCCTGGTTTTTACATATAATTATGCGCGACTGCCGTCTGATCTCGAATTAACAAGCCTGGTTTTTACAAAGGAGCGACTGCCGTCTGAACTTGCAGAGGTCAGACGGCAGTCGATCCTAAAATAAACTTGGCACCTTACAAGGAAAACCAGAAAATTTTGGATTATAGCCGGTATAGGGAAATCACCCATGCCCTAAAAGGTCTTTACTACTCTGTGTTGGTGCTGTCGTGTATATGCTAAGTTGCGGCGGAAACTCTGCTAGCGCGATGTAGGTTTGTAAGGAAATATCGAAGTGCGTGTCAGCACCATCAGTTGAGTTATATCGGAACTACTACTTTGTTGCGATGTAGGTAGATGTCGCTACACCGGGGATCCGTAAAAAGTTACAAGATTAAATGAACTCTCTACTATTTTCCTTCCCCAGCCTCTACGACCCTTACGGCAAGAAGTACGGCGAGCTCAGCGCTGTCGCTCTAACCCTGAGGACCGGACTGCTCGCCGTCAACAAGAACCTGGCCGGCTGCACACAGGGCGCCTTCCGCCAGCCCTGCGCCACCAGCGACTACGTCATTGATCCCGATGTGAGTACACGACACGACTATAGAAAAGGACAAACAAATTCAAACGCGCGACCCTTGATTCTGTAGCCAGTATCTGACCACTAGACCAACGGGCCTATCGACGTTGTCAATTTGACCCTTATGCGTGGATTTTAAGTGATAGGGAGACAAGCGAAAAGAAAGGTCACCTGATGGTAAGTGATCAACGCTGCCCATAGACATCAACAACCGTACAAGGGTCGCAGATGCGTTGCCTGCGTTAAAAAACCCCATATTCTCCCCAACTGAGTGGCGATCTTACTTACCAGCAGGAACATAGCGCAACAGTTACGAAGTGCTAGTTCACTGTGGTCTTCTGTAAGGTGGGGGAACTTCCGCAGACGAGCAGCTTATTCGAGTGGAAGTTCCACAAAGCTCTACCACTCTTGCCCGAACTTCAGGTCATAACTAAAACGGACGTTTAGTAGTTGAAGGTGTAATTACACTCCCTTATCTCGAAAAAACACATAAAGCCGTTGGTGCTCCACAAGATCTCTCTATGTACGTTACAGATTGCTGCCCCTTCATATACCCTGAATGTGTCCTACTGTTTTCTTAGTGCACCGACGAGAAAAAAGGACAATAATTTTCTAAGCCGGCACTAAATTGCTCCAAACAACTTGCATAATCTATATCCTATTCCATCTTTCCACAGATGGGCGAGCGAGTCCTGGACCGTCTCCAGTTCGCTTCAGACGTGATGTCTTCCGACATCATGAAGACCAGGGATGTGGGCCTGCCTCCGTACAACCGGTACAGGAAGCTGTGCAACCTGCCCGTCATTAAGGAGTTCGAGGACTTGCACAAGTGGATGCCTGAGGATGTGAGTAGCTTCTTACACTTCACGGCTGGTAGAAATTTCAACTGATCTTATTTGTGACTGGTCCAGAATGCGTTTGATCCAATTTGCGACTGATCAAAGACGCAACTGGTCCAAATTTTATCAGGACCAATAAGCGACTGGTCCAATTTGGGACTGGACCAACTTATGTCGTGTCCAAATTGGAGCTGCTCTTAATTGTAACTGGTGCAATTTGAGACCAGTCTCAAAATAGGTCTTGTCGAAATCGGGAATGTGACTCGAGCATCGAACCTTACCCAGATCCTCGAACCGTTTAAAAGAGGTAGGTAAGTGACGCGTGATGTCTTCAGACATCATGAAGACCAGGGATGTGGGCCTGCCTCCGTACAACAAATACAGGAAGCTGTGCAACCTGCCCGTCATCAAGGAGTTCGAGGACTTGCACAAGTGGATGCCCGAGGATGTGTGTGACTTCTTAAAAGAATTCAGAATAAGATACTGATTGGTTGACTTTTGCAGATTGCGACTGGTTTATATCATGTCTGGTCTAAACTGGGTCTTGTCCAATTTGTAACTGATCCAATTTGCGGCTGATTCAAGTCACAAGTGCCCAATTTGCCACTGGTCCAATTGCGACTGGACCAACTTGTGACTGATCCAAATTGGGTCTGGTCCAATGGTACAAATTGTGGCTGGTCCAATTTGCGACTCGGGAGTAGAACCCAAAAGGACACTTAAAGATAGTCACCCATTGAAAGACACCCAAGACGAACTCAGGACCCTACACCACAAAGGCGTCTTTAAGAGGTAGGTACCGCCTCCAGTTCGCTTCAAACGTGATGTCATCAGACATCATGAAGACCAGGGATGTGGGCCTGCCTCCGTACAACAAATACAGGAAGCTGTGCAACCTGCCCGTCATCAAGGAGTTCGAGGACTTGCACAAGTGGATGCCCGAGGATGTGAGTCGCTTTGTTTTTACGACTTTGGCTTTATTCAATCTTCTGTTTATCATCACACGTTAGCAGTATAGTGCTGGACGTTGGATTCCACTAAGTGAGCCCATAGTCACCACCACCCTTGGCCACAGGATGGATGGATGGATGGTCACAATGTGGTGACCACGGTATGGACAACGGTCGTCAAACAGGGTTACGCCGCTCTGCCCATTGCCCGTAATGTTCCCTTCATAGCAAGCAAAGTCGACGACATTGCCTACAAAATACTTTTTCAATCTTCGCTGAAAAGCATTATATAGGATGGTAAACCTGCGGTTATGCGTCTAGCATACTCCGTCGGCACTCAGGACCAAAATCCCTCTCCTCTCCAATCTCTTGTAAACGTTATTTATTCTTCCCCTGCAGCAAGCAAACGCCATCTCCGAACAATATGAAGACGTCGACGACATTGACCTCATGGCCGGCATATTGGGCGAGAAGCCTATGCCTGGCTCTCTCATGGGTCCAACGCTTGCTTGTGTCATGACCGACCAGCTGCGGAGATGGCGAAAGGCCGATCGGTTCTGGTACGAGAATAGTGACCACCCGGGGGCGTTTACGAGAGGTGAGTGGGCTAAACAAAAGAAATTAAGTTTCTTTTGTGCGAGACACTAAAGAGACTCAAAAAATTGGCCAAGTGCGAGTCGGACTCCCGCACTGAGGGTTCCGTACAAATTCTATTTTTGACGTATTAAAAAAACTACTGAATAGATTTCGTTCGAACCAATTTTCGTTGGAAGTTTTTATGGTAATGTACATTATATATTTATTTCAGATTTATCATCCTCTTACTTTAGAAGTTAGAGGGGGGGGGGACACACTTTTTTCCACTTTGGAAGAGTCTGTCACGCAAAGTATTCACTTAAGAAAAAAATGAGCTTAAAAACCTCAATATAATTTTTAAAGACCTATCCATAGATACCCCACACGTATATGTTCAATGAAAAAAAATATTTTCAGTTTCAGCTCTAACTATGGGGACCCCCCATTTTTTTATTTTTTTCTCTATTTTCGTATAAAAACCTTGTTGCGGTTCACAGAATACATCTACTCACCAAGTTTCAATAATATAGTACTTATAGTTTCGGAAAAAAGTGGCTGTGACAGACTGGCGGACAGACAGACAGACAGACAGACAGACAGACATGACGAATCTATAAGGGTTCCGTTTTTTTGCCATTTTGGCTACGGAACCCTAAAAAGGCTCCAGAAATGTACAAAGGCACTTAAGGCATGCGTCCATCAACCGAACATGTTAAAATATTTTCTTGAGGGCATTACGAACTATATTTGCTAAGGCAGTAAACTCAGTCCGAACTGACAAGATTGAACTTATTTAACTTCATACATTTGCCTACGGGAATTTGCGTACTTGTTTTTCTCGAGAGCGGCTCATTCGAGTGGAAGCTTCTCAAAGCTCTCTCTTATGGTTCTGTACTTATCCAATCAAGTTCTTCAAATCTATATCATTAACCGTTGTCCGCAGAACAACTGGCGAGCATCAAACGCACCAGCTCGATCTCCAGACTCCTCTGTGATCATGGAGACAGCGTCACCGCCGTCCAGCCGAATGTGTTCCTGCTGCCTGGACCGGGGTAAGAACCCACACACGGAGATCACCTAACAATCCTCGTCGTAGATTAAGAATTCTTAGAAATGAAATGAAATACTTTATTCAGCAATTTGATTCATTTCGTAAATTATTTTGCACGTCAAAACTTTTTTCGCCCTACCAGCGCCCATTAGGGGCAAATGTTTTTGAGATAAATAATAACATTTTTCCTTCATTTTTCCTATTCTGTTCCCCAGTAACGAGATAATTGACTGCTCTCACTACCCATCCCTGGATCTATCCCTCTGGAAGGACCCCCAGTGCCACGCCCAGCCTGCTGACCACGGCTACGAGAATGGCCACGGCTACGAAAAAGGCAACGGCTACGAGAATGGCAACGGCTACGAGAATGGCAACGGCTACGACAACGACCACGGCTACGGACCCGACCAGAGTCACGGAAGTCAACTCGGCACGAAGAATAGTCAAGAGCCTTACGGCGAATCGCCGTGGTGGGAAAGAATGTGGGGAAAATAATTAATGAATAAATGAAATAGGGTTTCGGAGTATGTTAAATAAAATTAATGATGAGTTGAGTTGATAATTCGCCTTTTATTATTATGAACTAGCCTAGAATGAATGACATTCACACAATTTTTTTAAAATACTTAGCTACTGTACAGCCTTAGTTATTCGGGGCTAATGTAGCTTTCGAATGGTGAAAGATTATTTTTCAAATCGGTTCAGGTTTTTGAGCCTATTGGTGTATTCTCTATTCCCTCTCTTTCATAGTTCGGAGTCTACTACTAAAGTCAGAAATCACTGAATATGCAGGTTTTCTTACGGTGTTTTCCCTCACCGCCGAGCTAATGGCACAAATCCACTCATAGATTTCGAAAAATCCAGAGGTGTGGGCCCGGCTTCGAACCGCGGAACTCACGTATGTGAGGCGCCGTCCGTACCACTAGGCCACCATCGCTCTCCGTACCACTAGGCTACCATCGCTCTTAATAATAACTAGCGGCCGCCCGCGACTCCGTCCGCTTGGATTTCCTCGTCAAATGGACTATCTAACACAAAAATAATTTTTCAAATCGGGCGAGTAGTTCCTGAGATTAGCGCGTTCAAACAAACAAACAAACAAAAAACACACATTAGTATGGATAAATAATTTATCCTAATTTAATTAATTAAAAAACATCTCTTCTCACGGTTGTCGGTAACACTCTAATGTTGTAACAGTAGATGTTTTGATAATTCGCAAAGGTCAGTGGTTGTAAGCAAACCTAGCCTTCGGAGGTAAAGGGCAAACGTCTAAAACATTATTAATGCCTCTCATTAGTTAACGAAATTGTATTGTTTTTATAAGAAGCCCGATGGTCAAGTCATGGTTTAAGTACCGGTCCCCGTGGTCTTGAGGTCCTGGGTTAGATTCCCGGATCGGACAAAAGGAGATCCGCCAAAATTGCCCCAGCTCCGGCGCTAGAAATAATTATCTCAGTTTTTAGAGTACGAGTAGTGAAACTATTAGAAATAATCAAATTCACATGCTAACATATTTTTATATTATATTATTTTTCGACCGGAGAAGTTTCATAGAAACTCTATGTAAAAAGTTTATTCTTTATAGAAACTTCGCTTTTTTTAGTTCATTATCATTGTAATTTTGTATGGGATTTGGCCGATCTCCTTTGTGTAATTTTTTTGAACGCTGCCCGGGTTTGTTGTTTTATAACCTAGGTCAGCTTAGATTGGCTAAGTAGGGCCTCACCACACGCGACACAATATCCCCTCCACATGGGCGTCTCTCGAGAAGACCCATGTTGACGAGTCTAATGAGGCAAAACCCACCTGTCGCGCTGCGGATAAAAAGCGACGGACTCTCAAAAGGCGCAAAGCGGTTAGCTGTGGACAGGGGGTTTTAAGAGGGAAGTTGCGTCGATTCACAACGCGGAGTCCACATAACCTTGGTGGCAGCCCTTTCGTGCCACAGGAAAGAGCGTTTACTCTCAAAAAAAGGAAGGGGGCGCATAAACTATTCATTTAAGAAAACAATGGTACAGTTTAGAAACCTAAATACCTTTTTCGGAAAAAAGTGACTGTGACATACGCACGGACAGACGCACAGACAGACATGACATATAATAAAAGATGTTGGTCAATCGCTGCACTGTTACAGTACAGTTAGTCATCGCAGCGTCTCTCGTGTAATCCTTGACCGCTGCTCCCGTCGGAGCCGTTTGTCACTTACGACGAGTTGCGTGAAGCGGCTTTACAACGAGCGATGTCAATACATTAACACAAAGTACGAGTATGATGATAATAAATAAAATAATAAATAAATTCCTTGGACTAACACACCAATTGCCTAGCCCCAAACTAAGCACGAAGCTTGTACTATGGATGTTAGGGAACGGATAAACATACTTAAATACATTTATAAACATCCATGACTCGAGTACAAATGCCGATGTTCATCACACAAACATTTGCCCCTTGCGGGATTCGAACCCGCGACCCTTGGTTTTGTAGCCAGCGTCTCTAGCCACTCGACCAACGGGCCTGTCGATGATTATTGTAGGTAGAGTGTTTAAATTCAAATAAATAAAATGTAAAATGAAGAAGCACTTCGTAACTGTTATGCTATGTTTCTGCTGGTGAGTAAGGTCACCAGAGCCCGGTCTGGGAGGGTATGGGGTCTTAAAGACAGCGCATCTGCGACCCTTGTGTCGTTGTTGATGTGCATGGGCAGCAGTGACCATTTACCATAACATTTAAAAAATACAGGATGACAGAAAAACAAGATGGCGGACACGCAGCAACCCAAAGATCTTGGAAAAGTAAATTTTCTAAGATATTTGCAGCAACTATTTTGTGTGATTTTTTGACAGATAAAGCAATTGTCATAGCGTTAAAGGATTATATAGGTCAAGGCTTAACCATCAATTGTTAAAGCAATCTTAAAACGAGTGAGTAAGTGATATGCCGCGCTACATGATGTAAGGGGGCATCTCACTTACTCAGAGGTTTTAGATCGCAGCCTCAGATTAATGAATTGGCTGTGACATATACGGACGGACAGACACACATGAGAAATCTATAAGGGTTCCTTTTTTTGCCGGAAACGGAAACGGAACCCTAACTAACGGCCGCCGCGTCCATGTAGATTTCGGTTTCCGCACACATAATGTTCTTCTTCGTCAAATTATTTATCCAAAACAAATATTTTTAAATTCAAACCAGTAGTTCCTGAGATAAGCGCGTTCAAACAAACTAACTAACTCTTCAGCTTTATTATATTAAAATATATTAGTATAGTATTCTGTAGTCGTGTAGTGCCGTGTAAAGACCACACTCTTCCATAAAAGGCACTGAGCAGAATTATCGGCACTCGTTATGACATACTCGCACTCTCTCCAATGTTTTTATACGAGCGTCGATTGCGAATGTTTTACGATATCGTCTGTGTCATTACACGGGATATAAAATAAATAAATATTTGTCAATACTGCCCAGGTGGCAAAGTGGCTAGCTTTTGAGTCCTGGGTTCGAATCCCAGGTCGAACCCAAAATTGTGCCAGAATTAGTTAAGTGTGTTAGTAAGTTTTAAGTACATTTTATTCCCTGTTTGGGCAAAAAATGTGCAGGTTTCTTTAAACACAGCCTGAGCTTGTGAACACCAATCCGAAATTCCGTTCAGAAAAATTGGCACTAATTTTGCCCAACCCAAGAATCAAACCAAGGACCTCGAGACGACGGCCCAGTACTTATACCACTATACATTTTTTTTATACTGGGCATAAGGAACTGTATTAGTAGTAGACTTAGTTAGAGAACGTAATGAAATTAATTTATTGAAAAAATATTGTAACTATTGGCCATTTAAAAGAGCAACTATCGAGTTTCTTGCCGCTTCTTCTCGGTAGATGACTGCGTTTCGAAGTCGGTGGTAGATTCATTCTATTGGGATCATTGACGATTTATAAGTGCCTCACTGAGGAATCCATAAATAAAGACAGGCCTGTTGGTCGAGTGGTCAGATGTCCTGACTTCAAAACCCAAGGTCGTGAGTTCGATTCCCTCTAGTGGCAAATGTTTGTGTGATGAACATCAGCATTTGTACTCAAGACATGGATGTTTATAAAAGTTTTTATTTAAGTATGTCAACCTGCTCCCTATCATCATATAGTACAAGCTACAAGCTTGGGTCGAGTAAGTTCGCCAGAGTTCAGTTGAGGAGGGTATGGGGTCTTAAAGGCAGGCAACGCATCTGCGAACTTTGTGCGGTTGTTGATGTCCATGGGCAGCGGTGATCACTTACCAGCAAGTAAATAAAAAAAAATGTTTGAGCTTAAGAAATTGGTGCGTTAGTCAAAAGCATTTATTTAAAAACCAAAAAACCTCAATCCCAAACGCAGTACAATACATTACATTATGTATCCATTATATACGATCCGTTATGTAACAAGACCGTGACATTTGCCTGAACCTTACCCAAATGCAGTCGTAATGAGCTAGCTACTATTATATACATTTTGTATGTACATAATTTTGACAGACAGACGGACAGGTGATGTCATTGTGAATTACACTCAATATTAAATTAATATGGAACCGAGAACTTTAATAGAACCGTCAATAAATAAACAAATATCTCACAACATCACATACATTGATCTGACTCCGTGTTAAGTAGCTTAAGCACTTGTGTTACAAATTAGTATCAACAATGGTATTACAAATATACTTAAACTAGCGGCCGCCCGCGACACCGTCCGCGTGGATTTCGATTTCCAATATCCTATGTGTTATTCTGATTTATAAGCTATATTGTGGTAGTTTCATTCAAATCCATTCAGTAGTTTTTACGTGAAAGAGTAACAAACATCCATACATCCATACATCCATACATCCACACATACAAACTTTCGCCTTTATAATAGTAGTAGGATAGATACATATAACACCCAGACCAGGACAAACAGGCACACAAATGTTTGTGCTGTGCGAAGATCGAACCCGCGTCCTTTTGGTCTATTAGTAAATTTTTTGACACCTACACTAAAAGGCTCGTCGAAATAATCTTAATGATCCCGAAATCTAGGAAACTACCTTTAGTTTTTGCAACGTCGGAGCATAGAAGATAGGACATCTAAAGGGTTCAAAACCAAAATAACATTATTTAACCGTAGGCTTCAAAGATGCTTGAGGGATCACGGGTCTTGAAGTTAAAGTACTAGGAAGTCCGTTTTAAAATCTTCTTTCTTCTTGGACTTAAATTAACGTTTTAACATCTTACATCTTCAACTTTACCGCTCAAACTTCTTTTACATCTCTCCTTCACTCATTCGTTCATCATACTCTGCTCTCATTGATTATTTACAATAATACTTTTTAATTTTGTTTGCCTTTTGTTTACATTATTTATGTATAATTTAAAATAAAATAATATTACTTATAAAAAATATTTTTTTTAAAAGCCATGATCTCGGAATTCTGAAACGGTGCCGAAACGTCGAGTTATCCTGTAAATTTTTAAAATTATACTGCGATTATATCCGTTTAAAAGTACATAGTTTTATTTCAAGACTGACAGTCGCGTAAACCTAAGAAAACAGTATAAAATAATATTTAAATTCACATTAATTCATTATGCACAATACAATCCAAAAATCCTATGAGGTGATCCTTGCACTAATAATAAATTAATGGTTTCTTTTATTTTAACTCAAGATTTTTATCAAGATAATAAATAACACTTTGTTTTATATTATTTTGAACACTGCAGTGGGTCAAAGGTCCAAGGATAATATAAATAAATTCGTCATTAGTTATTTAAAGTCCTATACACATCTATTACGCATTTTCAACAATACCAAGAAAACATCGAAATATTGACCTCGCAGCCACAGTGAATGATGTAGCAGTGAGATATTCTTATAACGACTTACAGGACCACACTACGACCAAAAATACAAGACGAGTTAAAAATTAATGAAACCGTTGCAATAGGGATGATGGCACCACCAGTCATGTGACTTTCTTTTATTAACTGTCAAAACGATTTCTTACTATGAAACTTGTATGGAAATACTCTATTATGACGTCACTATTTTTGTAGTCAATTGAGAAATTAATAACTGTTTTTAGGTGATTTAAAAATACAAATCTTATGAATGTCGGAATACAAACCAACTCATTAGATAACTAAAAACATCTTCTTTTAGAAAAATAGTATTGTAAAATTAATAGTGATATGAGTCATCATCCCTATTCAGTTACAAAATTGGAGGCGATAATAATAATACAATATAAGGTTTTAGGTGACAGTTTTAAATAGAACAACGGGCCTGTTGGTCTAGTATCAGAGAACCTGGCTACAAAATGAGTCGCGGGTTCGAATCCCGCTAGGGCCTAATGTTTGCGTGATGAACATCGTCATGTGTACTCAATTCATGGGTGTTTATAAAAACATTAAAGTATTTTATTCGTTCCCGAGCATCGAGCTAGAAACTAGGCAATTCGTGAGTTAGTCAATTTTGTTTTCTTTAATTAATCGATTTTTCTGACATGACAAGCTTCAGCTTTTAGCGAAGGAACATGGAATGCATTTTGATACAAAATTACGATTAATTATAGTGTTTTATCTTCCATCTAAAATACATTGCAAGCGTAGTCACGCCAAACTTCAGTCGGTTTTTTTTCTGCCTGGTGTGTTTCTATACTTACAGTTTCAAATTAATTTGAAAAAAGTAATGTGCAAAAGAACAAGCCGCTCACCTGATGGTAAGTGATCACCGCTGCCAATGGACAAAAACTTCACAAGGGTCGCAGATGCGTTGCCTGCCTTTAAGACCCTATACCCTCACCAACTGAGCTCCGGCGACCTTTCTCACCAGCAGAAACATAACGCAACAGATCCGAAGTGCTACTTCACTGTGATCTTCTACGGCTCATTCGAGTGGAAGTTCCTCTAAGCTCTACCTCTCTTACTTCGACATAATTTTAAGTTCCTATATACACAGCTTGCACAATAAATGATTTCTGATGTCTTCACTGCCCCCGCATTGACTGTGTCGCACTGACCGCAGCACCTTACACGCTTACATCCCAAACTCTATATAAGGAGGTTGTACATCTCCAAGCCCAGTGTTGTTCAGAAAGTGTACAAGTGTGTAACCATGGTGAGTGCGTTGTTTGTTTATTTATAAACTTTATAGGTAAATATTTTCAGGGAAAGCAACGAAACATGAAATTTATTTTACTTATTATAACGGTTAAATTACTAAGCTACTTTGAAAGTTTTAATTGGAAAAAAACGTATTTTTTTTAATATTTATATTATTGATAGATTTTATAAATTAAAGGTTTTAGTTAAAGATTTATCATCGCAGTATTAACCGTTTTTATTAATTTTACTAGCGGCTTCCCGCGTCTCCGTCTACGTGGGTTTCGGTTCCCGCATTCATAGTGTTATACTATAGCTTAAAGCCTTCGCGACATACGGACTATCTAACACAAAAAAAATTTTTCAACTTGTTTCGTTGTTTCTGAGAATAACGCGATCAAAACAAACAAACAAAAAACAAACAAACAAACAAACAAACTCTTCAGTTTTTTAATATATTAAGTATATAGTAGGTGTAGAACTCAGCCGTCAATGGCTTCACCGAGCAAATCCGGGCCCATTGCAAGAAAGGTAGAGGGATTATTGAGAACGAGACTAGCGGTGGCCACCGTTGCTCACTTAAGCGCCAGACGTTTAAGTATAGATAACTAATATCCCGAAAAAAATATCATAAGCTGATTGCTTGTGCAAAAAATAACAAGTTAAGTCGTTGGTCCTGCGCCTGATCTCTCTACGGTCGTGTCAGATTGCTGTCACCGAACTATGAGAGTGACGGAATAGGGAGTGCACCTGTGCTTGAGCACTCACTTGTGCACTATAACATATCCTGCGTACCTGGCTGACAGTAAATACCTTAATTCACGCAAAGGAAGACATAATTATAATATAATTTATAATCAATTATGATTCACTATGATAAACATAATGATTAAATCATAATTCCACCATTGACCTTTCCAATCTTGACCTTGGTTAATCCAAAGGTCTGAAGGTCATGGTCTATGAGGTCATATATTTTGATTAGGGTCAATAGTTCATGACATAAGTGTAAACATAGCAAATTATATGACATTAGCATAATTTAATATGTGTAGGTGTCATACATATTAATTTTAAATACGCGGCACCTTTGCTTTTGTAATGATGATTTGAATATCAAATGGTGTTTATAAATATAATTATGCGATATCGAGAAAAAGTTTGAATCTGTACTTATATATAAAGCTGAAGAGTTTGTTTGTTTGAACGCGCTAACCTCAGGAAGTACTGGTCCGATTTGAAAAATCTTTTTATCTTGGATAGTCCATTTGACGAGGAAGGCTTTAGGCTATTGGCAATCGAAATCTACGACGGAGTCGCGGGCGGCCGCTAGTAATCGATATAACTTTAAGATTGAAGGCATAATTTGAACTTTTTTCAATTATTCACTTAATCGATTTTGTGGATTTTCTCGAAAACATTGACGTTTTACAATCTGAATTTATTACGTATCCTCTGATTTTTTTTTGTTACCGTTGCAGTATATGTTTAGCGCCTCGATGGTCTAGTGGTTTAAGTACCGGGCCTTGGTGTCTCGAGGTCCTGGGTTCAATTCTCGGGTCGGGCAAACTTTGTGGTCGATTTTTCTGAACACAGCCCGGGTTTGTGATCACCAATCTGCATTTGGCAAGCGTGGTGATTAAGCCAAAACCCATCTTTGTAACGAAAACATGATTTCAAATGATGGAGGTCTTTGCCCTGCAGTGGGACATTAATAGGCTGATTCTTTATATTTTGTTACACCTTACATGTAGTAGTAATACCTCATTGCTAAGCAACAAAAGATTTTAACTAAGTTGAGCAACAAATACACAATATACTCGAGTCTTACTTAGCAAAGGTCAGATGTAATCTATCCATGTAGTTATGTTTGTTAGTTAGCTGTCTATTTTAACTTAGAAAGGATGGCCTACACCTTTGACATAGTTGAGAAATGTCTGTAAGTCATTTTGTATTAACTGTGTATTTTGTGAGTGACATGCTTCATACTATTTTATTGCAAAACTTTGCAGACGGTTATTTTTTTAAAAGATGTGAGTAAATATACACACATACAAGGGAAGCGACTACGATTTACCTTAAACAAATATTTTGAAGAGAATTTATTAATTGATACTCGTACTCAAACTCAAATTCAAAATATCCTTTATTCAATTGGGCTTGATAAAGGCAATTATGAATCGGAAAAACATCCTCAGCTCTTCTCAAAGCGAATTTTTTTCTATCAATTATTGCTGTCAATGAGTTATACAGTCTTCCGTCAATATTAAATTAAATTTTTATTTTATTATGAACTGGTTGCGTCCCAGTCGAGTAGTCCCCAAAGGAGGCACCTCTTCACAAGTATGACGTGTGTGGAAGCCATCACCTCATTCAAGAATCTCATAGGGAATGAAATGATGGAAATACTGACGGCTAGTTATGACTACGTTAAAAAAAGAACTGGACCAATTTTCGATGGAAGTTCGCATCGTAATGTTCATTTTGTGTTTTATTAGATTAATCATTCCCTTATTTAAGAAGTTACAGTTTGGGGGGCACATTTTACCAGTTTGGAGTGTCCCTCGTGAAATCTCACTTAAAAAATATACATATTAGAAACCTCAAAATTATTTTTGAAGACCTATCCACAGGGACCTAGGGAGTAGGTACCCTATAAGTATAGGTTTAATCTATGGAGAACCCCAAAATGTATTTTCTCTATTTTCTAGCTTCCATAGTCCAAGCTTCGAGCTTAGTCTGGGGCTACGCAATTGGTGTGTTAGTCCAATTATATATTTTTTTATAAACCCAACTTCTCCCTCCACAGAAGCTCTTCATCCTCCTCGCAACCCTGGCCTTGGCCGCAGCCGACGTGTCCCACATAGTGGGCGAGCAGAACGCCAAGACCATCCGGCAGGAGCTGGACGTGGGCCTGCAGGGGCAGTACCAGTACTCCTACGAGACCGACAACGGCATCCAGGCCAGCGAGCAGGGGGAGCTCACCAACCCTGATTCAGTAAGCATCACCGACTTCTGGTATTCCCAGGGGAGCCAGAGAAAGAGCAAGAGCAAGCAAGAACGAGCAAGAGCGTCTGGCGGGAGAGCAAAGGGTAGCAGGTTCATGGAAGACGCAGCTAGCGCTGCTCCCCATACCTAAGAATGTCACTTAGTTGCTTCTCACGACGCCCACCCAGCTAGGATCAGATTGTCATCATTCATTGTCATACAGGGATGCTGCTGCCCATCCCCAAGAATGTCCTTTAGTCGCTTCGGAGAATGTCCCAACCACCTCCAGGTTAGCTCCTTCCAATAACCCTAGTCGCTTTTGCAACACCCATAGTCGCTTCTATGCTCTTTGTACCTCACAAGCAAGAGCGTCTAACAGAAGACACTATAGCTAGAGCACTGGCTAGACCTATACACCCCTGGCCGTGACCATCCCTCTGAAAGCTCTAGAGCAAGAGCTCCTGAACAAGAGTCTTCTGATGGTAAGATCACCGCCGCCCATGGACGTCAACAACCGTATGAACACCCCATACCCTCTCTAACTGAGCTCTGGCGACCTTACCAGCAGAAACAGCACAACAGTTACGAAGTACTATTTTACTGTGGTCTTCTGAGGTGGAGGTACTTCCCCAGACGAGCGGCTCATTCGAGTGGAAGTTCCACTAAACTTTTCCTCTCTTAATCTTAGTTACAGGGTCGGGAACCAATAAGAAAGACAGAAATTACAATGCATAACATTGTTATTTTACTAAAGCGTCAAGAATTACTTAACAGAATAGAACACTATATCCCACTTCTTCCGCAGGAAAACGCCGCCCAAGTAGCCCAAGGCCAGGCCTCATGGACTTCTCCTGAAGGAGAGAAGATCGTCTTACAGTACGTCGCTGACGAGAACGGATACCAGCCACAGGTATGTTATACAAAACAATGTTAAAAGTGAAGAGAAAGTATCCGCCTATTAATGTCCCTGCAGGATAAAAGTATCTAAGTAAGTAAGTCTTTTATTGGACTAAGTGTCAAAATATTTAATAAACTACCAGAAAGTGTAATTGAATTTCCTAAACAAAAATTTAAGTTGTTCATTAAATCAACCTTAATGAAGAAAGGTTATTATAAAATAGATGATTATTTAAATGACAAATATGCATGGACATATTGATCTGCTCAGCCGCACTTATTTTGTATTTATTTTTAAGGTATATTTGACATAATTGTAAAATTGAAATTTATTTTTAAAAAAGGCAAAACTGTCTGAGTTTCTTGCGGCGTCTCTTCTCAGCAGGCCATTCACGTCGAGGCGCTGGTAGGGTAAAAAAAGTTTTGACGTGCAAATGAATTTACTAAGTGAATCAAATTGCTAAATAAATCATTATTTCATTATAGTAAGTAATTTATTGTGTATTCTCTGGCGGGCTATTATGACTTTGCTAAGGGATAGTATACCACTTTGGTACCGCATCCGTTGTCATGGCAATAAGGGCTCCTCTAACCAGGGACCAACGGCTTAACGTGCCTTCCGAAGCACCGAGGAGATCGAGATATTTTTTTTCGGTTACCCATCCGATGAATGGCATCTGCGAAAGTTGCTTAACTTTGTAATCGAAGGCCGAGCATGCTAAACACAGCGCCATCGACACATAAGATTGGTTAAACCCGTTCTAATTATCTTATATTATTGTTTCAGGGGTCCCACCTCCCCACTCCTCCCCCGATCCCCCCAGAAATCCTCCGCGCTCTCGAATACATCAGGGCACACCCCCCAGCGCCGGAGCAGTAAAGATAATGAGCTAGGATATCTAAAATAATACCTGGGTTAAGATTGTAGATAATGTTTATCTTAAAAAAAGTATAATTGTAAAGATTTTTTTAATTTCAATGATTTGGCTTGAACCAAACCATGTTTATAAGACATTGTTTGGTTCAAAGATTTCATAACGACGAAAAACCCGTTAAGACCACTAGGTATTTGACGTGTTTTTGAGTAATTCTAAAATAAGCATCTAGATAATATTTTTAAGGTTTGAGAAATTTAAATCGCCCAAATACCCGTTGAATCCTAGGGTTCTGATGGTGATTATGTGATTAAATTTCCTTGCTCAAGTTTAAAACGGTACACATTAGTTATGTATAAATGTTTTTTTTATCAGTTTTTTTATGCGCCATTGCCATAGATTAATACTCAAATCAAAACAATATCGGTTTAGTTACATATTTTTTACTTTACTTCTGTGATAGAAGAATAAATATTTTTTATACCCATTATGTGTTTAAATTATTCGTGGAAAAACTTCAACCGCAATTCAAAGTAATATTAACGTCATATTAACTTTACCATGGACAACGCCCAAAAATATAAAGTTGAGTAATGTTAAATTGAAACTGACAATTTATTTTCTTAAATAATTAACAAAATTCATAGAATTATTTTACCTTTATCGACAATAACGTTGATATAAAACTGTCTTTAGATTATGTTATTGTCTTGCTATTTAAATAAATAAATCCTTGTAATGACAGTGACTTCCCTACAAAAAAGTTGCAAGTTAATATGGTTATGAAAGTCGGAAATAACCACGGAAACCTGCAAAACACACATTTCATATTTCAACACATGAACATCCTTCTTAAATCGAACCCACTTACCTTGGTCTCTCAGCACTGTGACAGCTTCCAACACTCTCTTGGTGTAGATGCACGGCTCATAGTTGTCCATCTCCTGAGTCACCACCGAACACACCCTGTGGGACGTTGACGGCGTTATAATCATCATCATCATCATCATAATAAAAAAATAAATATAAATATTTCACACATACATTGATCTGACCCCGTGTTAATTAGCTTAAGCAATTATGTTACAGACATCAGAATCAACAGTGGTATTACAAATATACTTAAATAGATACATATAACACCCAGACCAGCACAAACAGACATGTTCATGCACACTAATGTTTGTCCTGTGCGGGAATCGAACCCGCGCAACATCTTGAACATTAAACCAAGGGGGTCGTCAAGAAGTGTAAATGTATAAGTGTAGATGTATAAGTGTAGATGTATAAGTGTAGATGTAGATGTGTAGATGTATAAGTGTAGATGTATAAGTGTAGATGTAGAAGTGTAGATGTAGAAGTGTACATGTATAAGTGTAGATGTATAAGTGTAGATGTATAAGTGCAGATGTATAAGTGCAGATGTATAAGTGTAGATGTAGAAGTGTAGATGTAGAAGTGTACATGTATAAGTGTAGATGTATAAGTGTAGATGTAGAAGTGTAGATGTAGAAGTGTAGATGTAAAAGTGTAGATGTAGAAGTGTAGATGTAGTGTAGCTGTACCTGTTGGCCCTGCCTCGTATCGCGCCGGCGGTCCTCTCCAGCGAGTCGGGGTCGCCCTCCTGCAGCGCCACCACGCACTTGTTCACGTCCTCCAGGATGTGGGGGGAGGGGGGGGGGCGTGTAGAGTGTAGAGTGTAGAGTGCAGCTGTACCTGTTGGCCCTGCCTCGTATCGCGCCGGCGGTCCTCTCCAGCGAGTCGGGGTCACCCTCCTGCAGCGCCACCACGCACTTGTTCACGTCCTCCAGGATGTGGGGGGAGGGGGGGGGGTGTAGAGTGTAGGGTGCAGCTGTACCTGTTGGCCCTGCCTCGTATCGCGCCGGCGGTCCTCTCCAGCGAGTCGGGGTCACCCTCCTGCAGCGCCACCACGCACTTGTTCACGTCCTCCAGGATGTGGGGGGAGGGGGGGGGGTGTAGAGTGTAGGGTGCAGCTGTACCTGTTGGCCCTGCCTCGTATCGCGCCGGCGGTCCTCTCCAGCGAGTCGGGGTCGCCCTCCTGCAGCGCCACCACGCACTTGTTCACGTCCTCCAGGATGTGGTTCTCTGGGGGAGAAGGTGGAATCAGACACAAAGTCAAGTCATCATCATTATCCTAGCGATTCTACCGGGGGCGTGATCGGATATCGCCTCAGGGTAAATAAAAAATCACGAAACATCACATGGGGAGTGTAGAAATATACCACGTGCATTATTGTTTACTGCAAAAGCGGTTTTTTTTGGTCAGGTAATTAACTACTACATAAAGTTCTTCGCATATATTTAGTTCATAATTTTTATGACAGACCAACCTTATTTCATGTTATGGTTATTATAATATTTTATACTTAAACCTACATTTAATAACAAATACACAAAAAGATAATATATAAAGGTAGGTACTTAAAATACACGTGACATAGGCTTAAGGGTGAATGGGAGTAGTTTCACCTTGTATCACTAAGGGGGAGGGGGGCCTTCAAGCCAGCCATGTTGCGAGGTCGCAGGGTTCGCGCCCCGAAGGACATGACATAGTTATTCCGTACGATTTAGGAGAGTTCTACTCCTGAATCTCATACTTAGACCCCTCTCCTCTCCTCTCTCTCTCTCTCTCTCTCTCTCTCTCTCTCTCTCTCTCTCTCTCTCTACTCACCGCTGCCGGCGAGGAAGTCGTCGATGGTGGTGATGTCGTCCACGGCGTCGGTGAGCAGCTTGACGGCCGCCTCCCAGGCGCGCGCGAAGGCGGTCGCGTTCTCTCTCTCTCTCTCTCTCTCTACTCACCGCTGACGGCGAGGAAGTCGTCGATGGTGGTGATGTCGTCCACGGCGTCGGTGAGCAGCTTGACGGCCGCCTCCCAGGCGCGCGCGAAGGCGGTCGCGTTCTCTCTCTCTCTCTCTCTCTCTACTCACCGCTGACGGCGAGGAAGTCGTCGATGGTGGTGATGTCGTCCACGGCGTCGGTGAGCAGCTTGACGGCCGCCTCCCAGGCGCGCGCGAAGGCGGTCGCGTTCTCTCTCTCTCTCTCTCTCTCTACTCACCGCTGACGGCGAGGAAGTCGTCGATGGTGGTGATGTCGTCCACGGCGTCGGTGAGCAGCTTGACGGCCGCCTCCCAGGCGCGCGCGAAGGCGGTCGCGTTCTCTCTCTCTCTCTCTCTCTCTACTCACCGCTGACGGCGAGGAAGTCGTCGATGGTGGTGATGTCGTCCACGGCGTCGGTGAGCAGCTTGACGGCCGCCTCCCAGGCGCGCGCGAAGGCGGTCGCGTTCTCTCTCTCTCTCTCTCTCTCTACTCACCGCTGACGGCGAGGAAGTCGTCGATGGTGGTGATGTCGTCCACGGCGTCGGTGAGCAGCTTGACGGCCGCCTCCCAGGCGCGCGCGAAGGCGGTCGCGTTCTCTCTCTCTCTCTCTCTCTCTACTCACCGCTGACGGCGAGGAAGTCGTCGATGGTGGTGATGTCGTCCACGGCGTCGGTGAGCAGCTTGACGGCCGCCTCCCAGGCGCGCGCGAAGGCGGTCGCGTTCTCTCTCTCTCTCTCTCTCTCTCTCTCTACTCACCGCTGACGGCGAGGAAGTCGTCGATGGTGGTGATGTCGTCCACGGCGTCGGTGAGCAGCTTGACGGCCGCCTCCCAGGCGCGCGCGAAGGCGGTCGCGTTCTCTTGGGCGACGCGCGAGCGGGGCCGGGCGGCTAGTACGCGGGCGGCGTTTATCACCTGGGGGGAGGGGGGAGTAGAATAAATAACAAAGTTTAATCACTATAGTTTTTTTTTTTTTATTTTTTTTTTATTAGCACTACCTACTTCACTTTCTGATTTGCCCTAAGGTTGACTGGTAGAGAATGCCATGAGGCATTAAGTCCGCCTTTTGTACAATATTTTGTGTAGTACAATAAAGATTAAATAAAATAAAATAAATCACTACATAGTATAAAACAAAGTCGCTTTTTCTGTCATGTTGTCCCTATGAACGCTTAAATCTTTAAAACTACGCAACGGATTTTGATGCGGTTTTTTTTAATAGATAGAGTAACTCATGAGGAAGGGTTTTATGTATAAATAGTGGACAAGTACCACGGGCGAAGCCGGGGCGGGCCGCTAGTTCAATAATAAACCAACTTAATAAGGTTTGACATTAAAACGGATACCCAAAACATCACTAATACTAGTTATGTTCCGGCTATCCGTATCTGTTACCATATCCGCGAACATCCGTGGAGAAAAAATAATCCGTACCTTAAACCTTAAAGTACCTTTAAAGTAGAATACCTATTAAAATAATAAGGAAGGCGAAAAAATATGGAAAAAAAATAATAACAATAGGCACCGTGCAGAAACTATAGAGGGCGCTAAAATCCCGATTTTTTTTCTGTGGTTTGACAGTAAAATTTGATATTTAGCGTAAAAGTTTCGAATATGAGCCACTAGATGGCAGAATAAGGCACTGTGTTTTTCCGTGGTTTGACAGTAGAATTACCGACATTGAGATTAAACGTTTCGAATATGAGTCACGAGATGGCAGAGTCATCGCTACGCACGGTGCCTATACAAAATTGGGTATTTGACTATTTTACTGCATACGAAATAAATTATGACATTCTAAGATTAAAGAAGGGGAAAGGCGCCAATTATTGAAAACAATAGAGGACAGGAGAGGAAGAATGATGGGCCACTTGATAAGACACGACGAATTCTTAAAAAACATCATAGAAGGAAAGATAGAAGGAAAGAGAGGGAGAGGTAGGCCAAGAATCACCTATATGAGCCAAATAAAGGAGAAGGTAAACGTCGTGTCTTATCAAGAAGTCAAAGAGCTGGCCTGGAACAGGAAAGAGTGGAAGAAGCTACACGACAAGAGCGTAGCTCTTTAGTTTAAAGAAGAAGAGAAGAAGAAGAAGATTAAAGACGAAATCGATAATTAGGCACAATTTTTTATCTCACAGTTCCCATTGAGCTTTTAACAAATTATTACAGCTAATTGAAGTTAAAAGAGTATTGATTTGACACTACTGCACCGTGACGTCACGATTCAATATTTCATACATTTTTTCCTACAAGGTTACGTTTTTGACATTAAAAAAAAGTAGGTGATTTGACCTGTCAGTCAAATACCGTATTGAACGAATATAGGCACCGTGCGTAGCGATGACTCTGCCATCTTGTGACTCATATTCGAACTGACCAAGCTAAATGTCAATCTCGTCGGTAATTCTACTGTCAAACCACGGAAAACACCGTGCCTTATTCTGCCATCTAGTGACTCGAATTCGAACTGACCAAGGTAAATGTCAAATTTTACTGTCAAACCACAGAAAAAAAAATCGGGATTTTAGCGCCCTCTATAGTTTCTGCACGGTGCCTATAATACGACAGTGGGTGTGAACTGTCAAATGTCGTTTTACAAGATGGACAGAGTATAGTCACTGATAATCACGTTACTAAATCTGAACAGTCTGGAAGGTACCGTACCTGCGGGCACAGCGCCTCGATCTGGCCGGCGGCGTGGCGGACCATCTTCACGCCGTCCTCGTTGTTTGACATCGAACACACCAAGTTAGCCACCTGGGGGGATAAGTACATTATTAGATAAGTCTGCAGGGTCATCCATGGGCGTACCTAGGGGGGCAGCCCCTCAGATAATGTTGACGTCCCTACTAAGATAAGAAAACTATATTTTAGTTTTTGTTTGAAATATAAAATGTTTATCACCTAGATAATTAAAATAATTCAGCTTTGTTAAAATTAGAAACAAAGAAAAATTCATCTGATCTCGTGACTCAGACGTGTGTTTCTAATTTTAACATTATAGTTAAATGGTAGAATAATACCTAGCATTTACAAATGCTAAAATAAAAATATACAAAAAGTTATAACTCAGCTTATTGAAATCCGATTTGATCCCGGAGATGTGGGGGAAGGGTGTGATATTTGAAAGGAGAAATTACGCGCGAGTGGAACCGCTACGGTAGGCTTGTACGTGATATATTACTATCCTCCTCTATATACAGGGTGGTCCAACTAGTGACGTCAACAATTTTTTTTAGGTTCCTCGCACCTGGTGCTATCCGAGAATACCCCATGTATGTTCCGCGATTTTTCTTAGTTTTCGAGTTATAAATTATTTTGTTAATTTTAAATGATTGTCAGCGAGGTTTGAAAAATTCATATCTTTTTTCGTAGTAGGTATTTTGCAGTCTTTTTTTGTGATATGACTGTCTTAGATGTGGATATTATTAAAAAAAAACTCAGCTCAAAAAAAGGCTGAAAAATTCATACTTAAATTTTTTGTACTAAGATTATAATTCGAAAACCAAAAAAATCGCGGAACATACATGGGGTATTTTTGGAAAGCACCAGGTACGAGGAACCTAAAAAAAATTTGTTGACGTCACTAGTTGGACCACCCTGTATTATTATCCTCCTGCACCACCGTTCCCCCTTGTGATCTTTAGGTCCAGGCTGACATAGCAGCCACGTAGACCAGTGCGGTTCTTTGACAGAATAGGGAAGGGGGGATAAGGGGGACAGTTTTTCAGAACACTTTAGAATGGTGTATACCTCAACCAGCTTATTGGCGTGTTCCGTGAAGACCAGTGCGTACTCCTCGACCTCCTTCTCGCCGCCGCCGCGGGCTGCCTCCAGCAGAACCAGCAGCGGGACTGACGTCTCCAGGAAACTGCGGCAGGAGACACAAATAAATAAATAAATAAATATTTCACAACATTCCATACACTGATCTGACCTCGTGTTGAGTAGCTTAGGCACTTGTGTTACAGACATAAGAATCAACAGTGGTATTAAAAATATACTTAAATAGATGCATATAACACCCAGACCAGGACAAACAGACATGTTCATGCACACAAATGTTTCTCCTGTGCGGGGATCGAACCCGCGACCTCTTGCGTAATAGGCAACATCTTGACCATTACACCAAGCGGGTCGAAAAGTTAACATGCAGGCTTGAAGGATTCAGAGGATATTGCGGAATATGAAAGGGTAAAACCATTGAGGTATAATAATAATACCCTCCGGCCGTATTCGGCCATGGCGGCCGACCTAACGATCAGCCAGGTACGCAGTATATATTATAGTGCACAAGTGAGTGCGCAAGCACAGGTGCACTCCCTATTCCCTCACTCTCATAATTCAGTGAGACAGACACGACCGTAGAGAAATCACACGCAGGACCGACGTCTGAACGTGCCTTCCGAAGCACGGAGGAGTTCGAGATGGAATTTTTTTAAAAGAATATTGAATGAATGAATGACTGAATGAAGTTGCAAAAATCGTGGACGTTTTTAACTGTGCTTTGACAGAATTCGCAAAAGTTACATTGTATGTGTTGTGCTACTGTGTAAATTCAAATGTTAGTATTAAGTAAGTTAAATAATTTACATTATCGAATTGGGGTCACCTGTAATATTAGTTGTAAGATTCTGAATTGATAAATAAATAAAAAGTGAC
This sequence comes from Nomophila noctuella, assembly GCA_958496325.1. Taxonomy (NCBI): domain Eukaryota; kingdom Metazoa; phylum Arthropoda; class Insecta; order Lepidoptera; family Crambidae; genus Nomophila; species Nomophila noctuella. The sequence goes on along the minus strand of OY292510.1, from coordinate 6,569,182 downwards.
AAGGAATAGAAACTTCGCGGCCGTGGACTGGCCGGTTTAAAACAGTTACCTACGGTTCTTACGGGGAAAAGTTTTTTGCGATTTCTGACATTTTTAGTACTCAAACCTCACGACATCACATAGAGTATTGTGATCAATACATGACACAAATTAGCGGCCGCCCGCGACTCCGTCCGCGTGGATTTCGATTTCCAATATCCTATGTGTTATTCTGATGTATGGGGCCATCCATAAAGTACGTCACACTAATTTCATGAGTTTTTGAGCCCCCCCCCCCGTCCTTGTCACAGGTGGTCACATTTCTGAGACCCCCCCCTCCCTAGTGTGACGTCACATGTTTTGCAATTTAACATCGAAAAATTATTAAATTAAAACAGCAGTTCCGAAATTAGTTTTATTACCATTTAAATTAAGTAAGTACTTTTTAGGGTTCCGTAGCCAAATGGCAAAAAAACGGAACCCTTATAGATTCGTCATGTCTGTCTGTCTGTCTGTCTGTCTGTCTGTCTGTCCGCCAGTCTGTCATAGCCACTTTTCTCCGAAACTATAAGTACTATACTGTTGAAACTTGGTGAGGAGATGTATTTTGTGAACCGCAACAAGGTTTTTTTTTCTTTTACACGAAAATAGAAAAAAAAATTAAAAAAGTGGGGGGTCCCCATAGTCAGAACTGAAACCTGAAATATTTTTTTTTCATTGAACATATACGTGTGGGGTATCTATGGATAGGTCTTTAAAAGTTAAATTAAGGTTTCTTATATCATTTTTTTCTAAAGTGAATACTTTGCGTGACAGACCCTTCCAAAGTGGAAAAATGTGTGTCCCCCCCCCCTCTAACTTCTAAAATAAGAGGATGACAAAACTGAAATAATTATATAATGTACATTACCATAAAAAACTACCAACGAAAATTGGTTTGAACGAAATCTATTCAGTAGTTTTTTTAAAACGTCAAAAATAGAATTTGTACGGAACCCTCAGTGCGCGAGTCTGACTCGCACTTGGCTAATTTTTTATGAAATCAACATAGTATCAAATATTTGAAACAATAACAAAAAAATAAACTAATGAATATAAAGAAAAAGAAACTCAATCATCTTCAGTCCATGGACTTTGAACCCAGTCCTTTAAATTATTTATAACTGGCATGGCAGTCACTTCACAGTTCACTTCGTTTTTCACGTCAGGAACATTTGTGGTGTCAACATCTTTTTCATCCAACGCGATTAGTACCTCTAGATTTGGAAATGTGATGTCACGAAACTTAGGACCCCTCCCACCCCTTGTCACACCATGTCACACTTTGTCGACCCCCTCCCCCCCCTTTACGTGTGACGTACTTTATGGATGGCCCCTATACGCTATATTGTGGTAAAGTTTCATTAAAATCCATTCAGTAATTTTTACGTGAAAGAGTAACAAACATCCATATATCCATACATACAAACTTTCGCCTTTTAATAGTAGTAAGATATAGATATTTATTAGTAAGGATAGAAGATAGATAGTTACATAAGAATCTACATTACCTGTCAGAGACATGATCCACGACGGCCTTCCTCAGCTGGCGACGCAGGTCCCTGGTCTTGCGGCACATGTGCTCGATGGCCCGCTCCAAACCCTCCGACTGCTCGGGGGCGCCCGCCTGCATACAACATATGGTATGAACATTGTGTGAAGTAAAAAAGTAAAAGTGAAATGATTTATTTAGCACACAAGATTACATATTATAAGTTACACGTTTTAAAAATAAAATTAAGATAAAACTCAAAATATTTTTTTGACTTAGAAACTAAAAGAATTAAAATTATACAATTAATATTTCAAATATTAACAAATAGTGTGCCAAATAGGTAATCACTCAATCATTGAAGTATTACTACTAGTGGACGACACGCTTGGTAAAAACATAATTAGAAACGACTTTAAATTGACTGGGGGCTTACGTTTTACTGTACTTTACTGCATATCAGTTTGACGGTAGCTTGATATTTTCGTATATATATAACTAGCTGCCCGCCCCGGCTTCGCCCGTGGTACTTACTTACATGTATTATACATACAAACCTTCCTTAAGAATCACTCTATCTATTAAAAAAAACCGCGTCAAAATCCGTTGCGTAGTTTTAAAGATCTAAGTAAGCATACATACGGACATACAGCGAAAGCGACTTTGTTTTATACTATCTATACATTATAAAAAGGAAAGGTTTGATTTTTTGTTTGTTTGTTTGTTTGTATGAGTTGAATAGGCTCCGAAACTACTTGGCAGATTTGAAAAATTCTTTCACTGTTGGAAAGCTACATTCACCCAGAGTAACATAGGCTATATTTTATCCCGGTACGGGAAGTAGTTCCCCCGGGACGCGGGTGAAACCGCGTGACGGGCCGCTAGTGTATTGATTATACTAATGATAATGATGATGATCGACAATAGTTACAACGTTATATCTACTCACATTAGTCATGTACTCGTGCAGCAAGTCCTGCAGAGCTTGCCTCACGGCGTTGCACTCCGCCACGATGCGCTCGCGACGCTCGTCCCTGCGCAGAGACACCGGGGTTGAGACATTGGGGGCAGAGATAATGGGGGCAGAGATAGTGGGCGCGGGGCAGGGGGGAGTGGTTGGGGGGGAAATATGGGAGCGGAGATTCCCGGGGGACATGCTAACACTTATAATAAATAGCATATAATATTCATAATTACATTTAGTTATTGGTCTACAAAGAACGATTCAAACAGATTTACAAACAATGACAAAACAATACACACATAACTACGTTTTTTTTATTTATTTACAATATAACATTAGATGCGTTAGAAGTTCATTAATTTCAAATAATTATTTATAATAATTATTATAGCTGGCGAGCACTGGTGGCCTAGTGGTACGGACGGCGCACATACGTGAGGTCCGTGGTTCGAATCCGGGCCCACACCTCTGGATTTTTCGGAATCTACGTGTGGATTTGTGCCATTAGCTCGACGGTGAACGAAAACACCGTGAGGTCTAGGTCTTAGGTTTAGGTCAGTTAGATCTGAATGTGTATCCATGATCCAATTTGCCTGGTTCCCCTTTACTCGCGAATCCTAGATCATGGACAAAGCGGACCCATCATCGAAACGGGATAAACGCTAGGAAGAAGAAAATTATTATATCTCTCCTTACCTGGTGCAAGAGCTATCGGCCATCAGAGCTGCTCCCGATATGATCGACTCCAAGCGTTCCTCCAAAGATGGTCTGGTGCGAAGCTCGGAGTAGGCGAGCGGCTCCATCACCATTCTCTCCTGGTGACATTAATAATAAGTTAATACGAGCTTTATATATAGTAATAAGTTAATATAATCTTATGTAATAAATCTAAAAAGTTTGTTTGTTCGAACAAGCCAATCTCAGGGACTTCTGGCTGGAATTGAAAAATATATTTTTGTGTTGGATAGTCTATTTGTCGAGGAATACTTAAAGCTACATAGTATAACACTCTGTGTGCGGAAACCCATGGACATCAACATCCGCACAAGGGTCGCAGATGTGTTGCCTTTTAGACCTCATACTCTCGCCAACTGAGCTCTGGCGACCTTACTCACCAGCAGAAACAGCACAACAGTTAAGATGCGCAACTTCACTGTGATCTGTTAAGTAGAGGTACTTCCCTAGACGAGCAGCTCATTCGAATGGAAGTTCCACTAAGCACTACCTCTCTTATGTATCTTATATGAAACGCGGATAAGAATATTTCAAAAACTTACGTCAAAATCGTCAAGAGCCTGCGCCAATTCCCCAGGTCCTTCCACCGGAGGGCGGTTACCACCTGAATTAAACATTTACAAAATAAATAACAATACAAAATTAGTTTTGTTTGCAGTATTTAAAAGCAAAGTAGACTATATTGTAAACATTGGGCACGGACATGTGGGGGAAAAGACAAAGGAAATAGAGATAGATAGGGACAGAGACAACAATGGCAGAGATTAGAAGGCAGGAACACAATAGGGGAGAGACAGAGCCAACTATGACAGAGACATTTGATGCGGAGCCACCGGACCAGAGACACTGGGGGCAGAGGGATCCAGAATCGGTAGTGGGCAGGAACACCATTGGGCAGAGACGGAACCAACTATGGCAGAGACACTGCGGTCGGAGTAACTGGGGTGAAGACACCGGTCCAGCGACACTGGGGACAGAGAGTCCAGATTCAGTAGCGGGGAGAAACAAAGCCAAATATGGCAGACACTGGGGGCGGAGACACCGATCCAGAGAAATTGAGGGCAAAAGGAGCAAGATTCGGTGGGGGTCAGAGGGATCCAGATTCAGTAGTGGGCAGAAACACAATAATCAATCAATCAATCAATCAAAATATTCTTTATTCAATTGGGCTTTAATATAAGCACTTATGAATCGTCATAAAAAATTGCAGTAGTGTAATGACTCGACCACCGATTCGGAAATGGGGGAGAGACGAAGCCAACAATGGCAAGACACACCGGTCCATAGACACTGGGGGCAGAGACATCGGTCCAGAGAAACTGTGGGCAGGGGGTTCCGAAACACAATAGGGCATGTATGGCAGTGACACTGGACGAAAATACCGGTCCAGAGACACTGCAGGCAGAGGGATCAATATTAAGTAGGGGGTCAGAGACACTGGGGGGCGGAGACACTGGGGGCGGAGACACCGGTCCCGCGACACTGGGTACAGAAGGATCCAGATTCACAAAGGGGCATAGACGGTGCGAATTAGGGCAGAGACACTGGGGGCGGAGACACCGGTCCAGAGACATTGAGGACAGGAAAACAGATTTAAAAGGGAGGCAGATACACAATGGTCAGAGACGGGGCAAACTTTGGCAAGAGACATGGGTCCAGAGACACGAGTCCAGAGACACTGGGGGCAGACACACTGGGGGCAGAGACACCGACGGCACGTACCGTTACCGGGCGTGGGCCGGCCGTGCGCGACGGCGGAGATGGCGTCCACGGCCGAGCACACCGCGCGCAGCACGTAGTCGCGGTTGGCTTTAGCCGCCGCCAGCTCCGGGTGGCGGACGTACACCTGGAAACAATTGGGTATTTGACTGCATCAATCTATACTAATATTATAAAGAGGAAAGGTTTGATTTTTTGTTTGTTTGTATGAATTGAATAGGCTCCGAAACTACTTGGCAGATTTGAAAAATTCTTTCACTGTTGGAAAGCTACATTCACCCAGAGTAACATAGGCTATATTTTATCCCGGTACGGGAAGTAGTTCCCCCGGGACGCGGTTGAAACCACGTGACGGGCCGCTAGTATATACATAATATAAAACAAAGTCGCTTTCGCTGTATGTCCGTATGTATGCTTAGATCTTTAAAACTACGCAACGGATTTTGACGCGGTTTTTATAATAGATAGAGTGATTCTTAAGGAAGGTTTGTATGATTGTATGTATAATACATGTAAGTAAGTACCACGGGCGAAGCCGGGGCGGGCAGCTAGTACCAAATAAATGATGACATTCTAAGATTAAAGACGAAATCAAAAATAAGGCACAATTTTTATTTCACAGTTACTATTGAGCTTTTAACAAATTATTACAGCTAATTGAAGTTAAAAGAGTATTGATTTGACACTATTGCATCGTGACGTCACGATTCAATATGTCATACATTTTTTCCTACAAGGTTACGTTTTTGACATTTAAAAAAAGTAGGTCATTTGACTTGTCAGTCATATACCGTATTGAAATTAATAAATACACACGACAGGAAAATAGGAGTCTGGATTGTTTGTCGGTATTGAGTGTCCAGATTTTTTTTTAATTTTAAACTCAGTACATATCATACTGAGTTAGACAGCCTAGAACTTTTTGCCTCATATTTATTTATTTATTTATTTAATCTTTATTGTACTACACAAAATATTGTACAAAAGGCGGACTTAATGCCTCATGGCATTCTCTACCAGCCAACCTTAGGGCAAATCAGAAAGTGAAGTAGGTAGTGCTGATCAAAATGAAATAACTATACATATACATACATATATACATACATACATACAATATACATAAATTACTATACATTTATTAAATAACTATACTATACATACATGAATACATTTATCTATGGGAGTGTAAAAGTTCTAGCCTGTCTCACTCAGTTCGGACTGAGTTTAAATTGGCATGCGGGTAGGTGTTATAACGTAGGCATCCTATATAGGATTAAGATCAACTCTACCCCCAAAGAGATAAAATAGACGCTAAAACTGAGTGTGAAACTTTGTCAATTTTAAACCGATCGACTTTGTATGCATTAAGTAACTATGACATAGACATCCCCTTAGAAACGATTTTCAGTTATGCCACCCCTAAGGGTATAAAATATGGGATGAAACTATTTATGATTTTTCATGGCTCCAGTACTAATGCCCACATTTATTACACACCAATTTAGCTCGAGCAGGATTCGAACCCACGGCCCTCAATTTCATGGGTTCTCCGATCTCTAATCACTAAACTCAGTTTCCCAGCAGCCCAGAATGCCCACATACCTTGGAAGCGGTGAGCAGCATGGTGGAATGCTTCTTCAGCACCGCCCGAGCGGCCGCCAGCTCGTCCTTCACCAGCGGCTCCTGGGGTAAACAAATCAATATTTCATCATCATCTTAGTGCTATTGTTGGCCATGATTTTTTTCTATTTTGATGACATGTAAATAATAGGGTACACGACTGACTTCAAAATAAATTATGAAACTCTTACATTAAAGAAGTAATTAATAAATAATCACTTATCATTATGCCACAGTAACTTTTGCGCTTTTAACAAATTATTACAGTTAATCGGAACTAAAAAAGTATTCATTTGACAATACTGAGTTGTGACGTCAAACCTTAGTATTTCATATTAAGCTTGTAGGGAAAATAGGGATCTTTCTCAAAAAAAAAATCCCTACAAGCTTACGTTTTTACGTTTAATAAAAGTGAGTATTTGACCTGTCAGTCGTGTACCCCATTATTTAACAAATATTTATTTTTAAAAAACCGGCCAAGAGCATGTCATACACGCACATGAAAAGGGTTCCGTAGCCATAAGATGGGCCGTCCGCTTAACATTACCATTTAGTGCGGAGAACTGCACGTCATAAGTTGGTCGAGTTGTATAAAAATAACTATGTATGTATTATACAGAGTCTGCTATAGTTTTCGTTGGAAGTACTTACATGGAGGTACACAGCACATTTTTTTCAGAATTTTAACTTTGTGTTAATCTATATGTATATTTTTTTTAATGTCAGAGGCGGCAAACGAGCTAGCGGGTCGCCTGATGGTAAGCAACCACCGCCGCCCATGGACATCCGCGACACCAGAGGTATCGTTGATGTGTTCCCGGCCTTAACCCCATAGCCTCCCCAACTGAGCTCTGGCAACCTTACTCACCAGCAGAAACATAGCACAACAGTTACGAAGTTCTACTTCACTGCGGTCTTCTGTAAGGTGGAAGTACTTCCCCAGCCGAGCGGCTCATTCGAGTGGAATTTCCAAAAAGCTCTACTTCTCTTTTAAAAAATCTCGAGACTGGGGGATTTGATCCACATGGATTCAGGGCAATTTTTGTTGTATTTGTTACGTTTTGTAACAGCCTCTGCAATAATCTACCTTCAGCTCGCGCTGCCTCTTGGCCGCCTGAGCCGCGAGCTCGCCGGCCGAGCGCCCGAACTGACGCGCCGACTCGATCAGCTCCGACTGGGACGATGCTGACTTCAGCTTGTCTAAGTCGTTCTCCACCTGTGGGAAAGAGAAAATTTATAGTGAGCTTTTGCAGAATTATAAAGAACTGCTGGTGAGTAAGGTTACCAGAGCTCAGTTAGGGAGGGTATGGGGCCTTTAAGGCAGGCATTAGCTGTAAACTTAGAATTAAAGTGTCTTGTATTAATTTTTAATAGCTGTGGATTTTGTGCAAAATAAAATAAAAATAAAAAATTAAATTAATCTAAGGCATAAACGGAAAGGTCAAGTTTTGACATAGGCACTTGGGTGCGGACGATGGCGCGTGGTCAATTCGGTATTTGACTGACAGGTCAAATCACCTACTTTTTTAAAAGTCAAAAACGTAACCTTATAGGGAATAATGTATGAAATATTGAATCGTGACGTCACGATGCTGTGGTGTCAAATCAATACTCTTTTAACTTCAATTAACTGTAATAATTTGTTAAAAGCTCAATAGTAACTGTGAGATGAAAATTTGTGCCTAATTTTTGATTTCGTCTTTAATCTACAATGTCATAATTTATTTCATATGCAGTCAAATACCCAATTGTCAATGACGTTGTGGAAGAAAGCGCATTATAAAAGAGACGGTAGTCACGTCTCGGGGGCTGTCTGTATTCTGCTGCCGAGAGAGTGTGAGCTCTGCTCGTTTCGAACTTGCCGCGTTACCGATTCTAAGGGTGAGACTCCATCAAAGCTGAGATGTGTGCTGTGGAGCGGAGATGTGTCGTAAGCAGCCAATAGGATTTTGGCCTTAACACGTAATCAATCACAGCTTGAAATCCTATTGGCTACTGACACAACAGCACACATCTTAGCTTTGGTGGAGTTTCACGTCGCGTCACCGATTCTAATCCGTCAGGTCACGGCTACTCCGGGAACTGACTCACCGTCCTCAGGCGGGCCAGCAGCAGGTGCACGTCGACCAGGTCGGCCAGGATGAGCAGGCGCGTGACGGCGCAGAGCAGCGCCCGGGAACTGACTCACCGTCCTCAGGCGGGCCAGCAGCAGGTGCACGTCGACCAGGTCGGCCAGGATGAGCAGGCGCGTGACGGCGCAGAGCAGCGCCCGGGAACTGACTCACCGTCCTCAGGCGGGCCAGCAGCAGGTGCACGTCGACCAGGTCGGCCAGGATGAGCAGGCGCGTGACGGCGCAGAGCAGCGCCCGGGAACTGACTCACCGTCCTCAGGCGGGCCAGCAGCAGGTGCACGTCGACCAGGTCGGCCAGGATGAGCAGGCGCGTGACGGCGCAGAGCAGCGCCCGGGAACTGACTCACCGTCCTCAGGCGGGCCAGCAGCAGGTGCACGTCGACCAGGTCGGCCAGGATGAGCAGGCGCGTGACGGCGCAGAGCAGCGCCCGGGAACTGACTCACCGTCCTCAGGCGGGCCAGCAGCAGGTGCACGTCGACCAGGTCGGCCAGGATGAGCAGGCGCGTGACGGCGCAGAGCAGCGCCCGGGAACTGACTCACCGTCCTCAGGCGGGCCAGCAGCAGGTGCACGTCGACCAGGTCGGCCAGGATGAGCAGGCGCGTGACGGCGCAGAGCAGCGCCCGGGAACTGACTCACCGTCCTCAGGCGGGCCAGCAGCAGGTGCACGTCGACCAGGTCGGCCAGGATGAGCAGGCGCGTGACGGCGCAGAGCAGCGCCCGGGAACTGACTCACCGTCCTCAGGCGGGCCAGCAGCAGGTGCACGTCGACCAGGTCGGCCAGGATGAGCAGGCGCGTGACGGCGCAGAGCAGCGCCCGGGAACTGACTCACCGTCCTCAGGCGGGCCAGCAGCAGGTGCACGTCGACCAGGTCGGCCAGGATGAGCAGGCGCGTGACGGCGCAGAGCAGCGCCCGGGAACTGACTCACCGTCCTCAGGCGGGCCAGCAGCAGGTGCACGTCGACCAGGTCGGCCAGGATGAGCAGGCGCGTGACGGCGCAGAGCAGCGCCCGGGAACTGACTCACCGTCCTCAGGCGGGCCAGCAGCAGGTGCACGTCGACCAGGTCGGCCAGGATGAGCAGGCGCGTGACGGCGCAGAGCAGCGCCCGGGAACTGACTCACCGTCCTCAGGCGGGCCAGCAGCAGGTGCACGTCGACCAGGTCGGCCAGGATGAGCAGGCGCGTGACGGCGCAGAGCAGCGCCCGGGAACTGACTCACCGTCCTCAGGCGGGCCAGCAGCAGGTGCACGTCGACCAGGTCGGCCAGGATGAGCAGGCGCGTGACGGCGCAGAGCAGCGCCCGGGAACTGACTCACCGTCCTCAGGCGGGCCAGCAGCAGGTGCACGTCGACCAGGTCGGCCAGGATGAGCAGGCGCGTGACGGCGCAGAGCAGCGCCCGGGAACTGACTCACCGTCCTCAGGCGGGCCAGCAGCAGGTGCACGTCGACCAGGTCGGCCAGGATGAGCAGGCGCGTGACGGCGCAGAGCAGCGCCCGGGAACTGACTCACCGTCCTCAGGCGGGCCAGCAGCAGGTGCACGTCGACCAGGTCGGCCAGGATGAGCAGGCGCGTGACGGCGCAGAGCAGCGCCCGGGAACTGACTCACCGTCCTCAGGCGGGCCAGCAGCAGGTGCACGTCGACCAGGTCGGCCAGGATGAGCAGGCGCGTGACGGCGCAGAGCAGCGCCCGGGAACTGACTCACCGTCCTCAGGCGGGCCAGCAGCAGGTGCACGTCGACCAGGTCGGCCAGGATGAGCAGGCGCGTGACGGCGCAGAGCAGCGCCCGGGAACTGACTCACCGTCCTCAGGCGGGCCAGCAGCAGGTGCACGTCGACCAGGTCGGCCAGGATGAGCAGGCGCGTGACGGCGCAGAGCAGCGCCCGGGAACTGACTCACCGTCCTCAGGCGGGCCAGCAGCAGGTGCACGTCGACCAGGTCGGCCAGGATGAGCAGGCGCGTGACGGCGCAGAGCAGCGCCCGGGAACTGACTCACCGTCCTCAGGCGGGCCAGCAGCAGGTGCACGTCGACCAGGTCGGCCAGGATGAGCAGGCGCGTGACGGCGCAGAGCAGCGCCCGGGAACTGACTCACCGTCCTCAGGCGGGCCAGCAGCAGGTGCACGTCGACCAGGTCGGCCAGGATGAGCAGGCGCGTGACGGCGCAGAGCAGCGCCCGGGAACTGACTCACCGTCCTCAGGCGGGCCAGCAGCAGGTGCACGTCGACCAGGTCGGCCAGGATGAGCAGGCGCGTGACGGCGCAGAGCAGCGCCCGGGAACTGACTCACCGTCCTCAGGCGGGCCAGCAGCAGGTGCACGTCGACCAGGTCGGCCAGGATGAGCAGGCGCGTGACGGCGCAGAGCAGCGCCCGGGAACTGACTCACCGTCCTCAGGCGGGCCAGCAGCAGGTGCACGTCGACCAGGTCGGCCAGGATGAGCAGGCGCGTGACGGCGCAGAGCAGCGCCCGGGAACTGACTCACCGTCCTCAGGCGGGCCAGCAGCAGGTGCACGTCGACCAGGTCGGCCAGGATGAGCAGGCGCGTGACGGCGCAGAGCAGCGCCCGGGAACTGACTCACCGTCCTCAGGCGGGCCAGCAGCAGGTGCACGTCGACCAGGTCGGCCAGGATGAGCAGGCGCGTGACGGCGCAGAGCAGAGCCCGGGCGGCGCGCACCATGCCGGAGCGAGCGGCTGACGCACACGGCTGCTCGGAGAACTCGCGTGCCGCTACGCTCATCGCCGCGCCTACAGGAGACAGCCATCATCATCATTATCTTTTTTTATGTTATATGGAGGCAAACGAACAAGAAAGACACCTGACGGTAAGTGATCACCGGATCATTTTGAAGGCTTAACGAATGACAAATAAACAAGGAAAAGCTTCTAAATTAACATACAATCTGTACTTATCCTACTACTATTATAAAGGCGAAAGTTTGTATGTGTGGATGTATGGATGTATGGATGTTTGTTACTCTTTCACGTAAAAACTACTGAATGGATTTGAATAAAACTTTACCACAAAATAGCTTATACATCAGAATAACACATAGGATATTGGAAATCAAAATCCACGCGGACGGAGTCGCGGGCGGCCGCTAGTTCAAAATAAAACCAAAAATATTGACGACTGACCAGCGCCCGCTAACGATAACCATTACACGTCACTGACTCAAAGGGCGTCTCCACCCCATTGTCTCTGCACCCCGTTGTCTCTGGCCCCCATTGTCTCTGCTCCCCAAACCTCACTAGCCCTGCCCCCACTGTCTCGGTATTATTGTCTCTGGCCCCTGTCTCTGCCTCCCACTGGCCCTTGGAGCCGCCCTTTAATCACGTGAAGTTTTTTATAGCGTTTTTAAACCTTGTTCCCCTTTGGTGATATGTGCATGGTTAACCTATATCACGTGTATTTTTATTTTATGTAACTACATACAAATAAACTTTTTTTCTTAATAATCTTAATCAATAAACGCAGTTTTAAGTACCATCAAACTTAAAAAAATAAAACATAAGAGGTAGACAGAAAGGTAATGAAAGACATAAAAATAATGAAAGAAATGCTAAAAACTATGTAAGTAGTACATAAATAGGTAACACACGAAAAAAATATAGCGCATGTTCCGAAAAAATAAATGCAAGTGATATATTTACACCCCTCCCTCCCCACTTATGATATTTTGTGACTTTTTTGAAGCCCCTTCCCCCTTTGACCCTCGCATGATTAATGGAATAAAACCCTGGTCCCCCAATAGCCAATACGGCTAGTAGAGAGGAAGTAGTGCAGGGGTTTTAAACCTTTTTGCAGTCATGGGCCACATTCACAATTCTACACATTCGGTTATCTATACTTATAATAAATCTGTAGAGAGGTCAATTCTGTACATTAAATATATTTTCAAAATAACTATCAGGGGGTGATTAGTGATCGATACTGATGCCAAAAATGTAATCATTAAATTTTTTGTCTGTCTGTCTGTCTGTCTGTCTGTCTGTCTGTCTGTATGTTCCTTATAGAAACAAAAACTACTAGACGGATTATGACGAAACTTGGTACAATTATTCTTCATACTCCTGGGCATATTATAGGATACTTTTCATCACGCTACAATTAACAGGAGTAGCGTAGTGAAGGGAAATGTGGGGAAAACGGGAGAATTTTCTCCTTTTTTTAAGCTTCAGTCGCGTGTGCATACTTAATGGTTAAAGTCACATAGAAATCATGTATGACGGAAATATTTTACTTAAAATTTCCTAAAAAATATCCCCCAACAGCATATGTCTATCTTTTATGGTTGACTCACAATAACACGTGTAACTCATGATCCAAATCGGTTTGCGCGCCAACGCGTTAAACTCAGGAACTACTGGTTCGAATTGACAAAATATTTTGTGTTGGATAGTCCACTTACCATTTATCGAGGTAGGCTTTAAGCTATCTATAGTAACACTGTGTACGAAAACCGTAACCCACGCGGACGGAGTCGCTGGCGGCCGCTAGTTAATAATAAATAATAATAAAGTCATTGGATTAACACACCAATTGCCTAGCCCCAAACTAAGCTCGAAGCTTGTAACTATGGATGCTAGGGAATGGATAGACATACTTAAATACATTTATAATTATCCATGACTTGAGTACAAATTCCGATGTTCATCACACAAACATTTGCTCCTAGCGGGATTCGTTAAACCACTATTCAGCACATCACTAACTTCCATCCACTGTAAAAAAAAGGAAAATTCGGTGTCAAGATCTAGGACTTCTATATCCTCAAGTAAGTGGACTCACCAGCCTTCCGCACCTCCTCGACAGCAGCGAGCATCTCCTGCGTAATCTCAGGGTTCTCGTAGGCAATGCTCTGCCCTCGCTCGATGAATATCTCGGTGGCTCGCTCCACTGTTGCCACGAGAGCGCTGGCCCGCTTGGACTTGCCCGCTGGAAAAGATAGACATATAATAAAAATTAATAATACCTGCTGTGTTTAATGAACAAAAGCCATACATTGATCTGACTCCGTGTTAAATAGCTAAAGCACTTAAGCCATCAGAATCAACAGTGGTACTACAAATATACTTAAATAGATACATATAACACTCAGACCAGGACAAACAGACATGTTCCTGCACACAAATGTTTGTCCTGTGCGGGGATCGAACCCGCAACATCTTGGTGTAATAGTCAACTTTGTTACTTTCAACAAAAACAATAAATAAATAATCAATAGATTGGACTAACACACCACTTGCCTAGCCCCAAACTAAGCTTGAAGTTTGTACTAGTGATGTTGGGGAACGGAGAGACATATTTAAATTCTTTTTCAAATTTCCATGACTCGAGTACAAATCCCGAAGTTCCTCACACAAAAATTTTCCCCTAAAGCGGGATTCAAACCTGCGACTCTTGGTTTTGTAGCCAGGGTCTCTGACCACTAGACCAACGGGCCTGTCATACTGACATTATGTACGGTGCAAGAATAAATAACCAAAATAAACTACTAACGCCTCTTCTTCTTAGCGGCCTTATCCTTGCTATTCACCAGCGTGGTGACCTGCAGCACCAGCGGCTCCAGCGTCCGCTCCACCGACGTCGTCCGGATCTCCAGGTTCTTGGGGTCCCATTTAAGGGTCAGAGTCCCCGTCGTGCCGTAAGGGTCTGACATGTTGATGGTCTGCAGAAGATTATAGAACATAAAATTTATAAAAATTTGGGAGGTAACTTTGAATGAAATGAATTCTACTACTATTATAAAGGCGAAAGTTTGTAAGTATGGATGTATGGATGTTTGTAACTCTTTCACGTAAAAACTACTGAATGGATATGAATGAAACTTTACCACAATATAGCTTATAGATCAGAATAACACATAGGATATTGGAAATCGAAATCCACGCGAGTTGCGGGCGGCCGCTAGTAGGTAAATAAAAATGACATTAAAGTACCTCGCACTAACACACCAATTGCCTAGCCCCAAACTAAGCTTGAAGCTTGTGCTATGGATGCTAGAGAATGGATAGATATACCTACCTACTTAAATTCTTTTATTAACATCCATGACTGGAGTACAAATGCTGATGTGCATCCCACAAGCATATGCTAATTAACTTAAATCTATACTAATATAAAAAAGCTGAAGAGTTTGTTTGTTTGTTTGAACACGCTAATCACAGCAACAACTGGTTGGAATTAAAAATATATTTTTGAGGTTCATTTTGCAAAGAAGGTTTTAAGCATCAGTATAGCACTATGTGTGTGAAAACCTTAATAATATTTAACTGGAAGAAGTTAACCGACGAGGTCGAAATAGTAGGATACAGGCTATAATCAGTGTTGTCACTGCCTGCCTGTCAATAAATTAATAAATCCAGGCGGAGACGCGGGCGGCAGCTATTAGATACATATAAACATCCAGAACTCATACAAATGTTTGTACAGTGTGGGGAACGACCCTGCAACTTCTTGCAAGTCAACTTTTTTACCACTACCCGAAACAGACGTAATTAATCTATTTGAGTGAAATGCAGAGTTTTTGATATGAGTAATCAAATTATCTCGAGACAGCAGGTATGCAATCTATCTCTATATGAGTCATACTTTATTCGTTAATGCTTAAGATGAATCTGTTAAACTAATAGTGTATAATAAATAGACATTGAGCTTGCGATATTAGTAAATAAAATTCGATATTTTACACCCTGAAACGAATAAATAAGTAAACAAATATTATAGTGAAAGGCACATTATAAGTCGGATAAATATAAATGTCCTATTCAGTATACGACGCCGTTATAAAATAGTGACCATCTCATTTAGTAGGGTTTTACTTCAAAACAAAGCCGAAGTTTTAATTACCTGATTTTTCGACCAAATTCAAAGGAATCGTGCGATCAATATAAATCCAAAGAGTGCACTAATAAACAACACACACTATATAACTCATACGATACAACACATTCCAATAAAAGTGGGTAAAACTGATGAAAATAAGCGAGAAAAATGGTCAAGGCGTGTCAAAAACACAACGCAGGCACAGACTAAAAAATATTTTGACGTTTTCCGATACCGACCGTCTTTTGATTTTGACCACGGGCACAGATAAAAAAAGACAACCAATTTTTTGTTCTTTTTGCTTTCCGTTGTTTATATTGAGTTTTTTAATATAATCCCAGTATAATGTATATAGTAATTATATTTAAATTTGCCCCAGCTTGTTTCGGACAGCATAAAGTTACTTTATATTTACCTGCTTCTGCCGAATTTGTCGAACAATTTCTATGGATTCTACCTATGAAAAAGGGCTCTCCAATATAACTACTAACTACCTCAGGATGATTTCACACACTCAACAGTCCACTCAATGTTTGTAGCTTAAAAATCACACACTTCTATATCGTCCTTTGACTTGGAAAGGATTCACACTCACCACCATCCTAACTATTCCTAGCGCCTCTCCCGGTTGCAAACTCTGCCATTGTCTCGGAGCCCAGGGTATGCTACGACCATCATCCTGAATTGACTAGCCTGGTTATTACATTAGAGCGACTGTCATCTCGACTTCCAGACAATTTAGATCATAGTTGAGACTCGTGACCACAGCTTCCGAAGCATGAAATCATGGCACAAAAATAAGAACTACTTATGTATAAATAAAAAGCTTTATTTACCTATTTTTTTATTTTTTTTATTTAGGACTAAGCTAGCACTTGACCACAAAGTTGCCTGATGTTAAACAACTATGTGGTCTACGATGGAGCGTGCTTGCTCAGGAAAAGCCCGTTTATTCTGGCCTTGAAGAGCCCCAAGTTGTAATGTGCAGGAAATACAGATCTCGGCAGAGAATTCCACTCCCGCGCAGTCCGTATCAAGAAGGATGAAGCAAATCGCTTCGTTCGTACGCGCGGAATCTCCACTGTATACGGATGAAGTCCCTGACCGAGTCTAGTAGTTCGATGATGGAACGGAGCTGGCGGAACCAAATCGTGCAGCTGAGCAGCACACTCACCAAAGTGGAGTCTGTAAAATACGGAGAGGCAAGCAATCTTTCTACGATGATCGAGGCTCTGCAAGCTCTCGATCAAAGTATCATCACCGATAAGCCTCATCGCACGCCGCTCAATAGAGTCCAAAGCAGCCAGCTGGTATCGAGCAGAACCATCCCAAAGATGGCAGCAATACTCCATGCAAGACCTATAAACTTACCTAGAATAGATATATACCTACTATATTCGTATGTATCATTCGAACATATTCAATATTGAACACTTATTACTGTGATGTTTCATTTGTAGGTAAATAAAAAACATTTATGTAGGTAATTATATTTTTTATTTTACATAAAACGTAAAAATGTGTTAAAGATTTGTACAATTTTCAACATCTTATTATGCTAGTCATAACTAAACTAAACCCTTATATTTTGTAAACAGTTGACAAAGGAGTAGATAAATCAAAGCAAATATCAAAGAGGTGGTTGCTATTGGTATACCTAAAAGTAACCTTTATGTAATAAAATCAAAACTCGGTAAGAAAATCAAAAATATTCGTTACAAAAATTAGAGAGGCACCCCACATAAAAAAAAACCAAACCAAAAGATAACATACAAAAAATATTATAATAATACAATAAACGTTTGTATGTAATTTGCAGGGATCGAACCCGCGACCTCTTGTTTAACCGACAACTTCTTAACCACTACTCCAAACCGATCGTCAAATTAAATTATTTTTAAAGCTTAGGTATGTGATGTATTTCTTCTAAAATTGTAGTAAATCAAATACAAAACGCAATATCTTTTTTCCCTAACACCTATTATAAACTTCTTTTAAATTACTTACAATATTACTCATAACAAAAAACTTTACTTTTATTCTATTAATTACAAGAACTTACAGTTCTAACTTTGCTTCCTTTCAGTAGGAACAACACACTATGCGGTAAAAACGCGGCTGATGTACATTCCGTCGTGTTCATGATATGACATATGTACTTTTATGGGAGATGACATACTATGCCGAAATAAAGTCGCGTAATTTATGCCTACTTTAACTAAAATTAAATAATTTCTTTCGGTTTTCGTTCTTATAAATCTCGTAAAACTTCAGATCAATAAATGTATAGAAAAGTTATAATTCTTTTCTATTTTGTTAATGACAAAACAACTTCTTGCATTATGCTTAAAATTTACCCAATATTAACCGAAAAAAGGTGACCTTTCAGAGTTAAAATAACTTTGAAAGCATAATATAACAGTAACTGTACCATATTATATTTTGAATACCACTAAACACGAAATCAAGTAAGTTTTTTTCTGTTTGTATCTTTATTTGTGGCAAAGAAATTATAAATTACGTAAGTACGTAAGTATAGGAAACAAACTTTAAAAATCTGTAAAAATCTTAAAAGAACATCCCAACAATAGAAATACCTAATGATCTTCAATTACAGTCAAAACGTTCCACTGTTTTGGAGAAGACAATGACAATGCACTACCAGTGGAGAAGATAATGCATAGATTTAAATAGTAAGACAAACCCGTCCTGATGCAGGTCATGTATAGGCATGTCTTCACCTAACGTAGTAACTAACGTCTCACGTCAATCAAAATAATGCCACACTTTCCTGCTATCGGGGCACATCTGAGAAAGTACCTCCGCCTTACAGAAGACCACAGTGAATTAGCACTTCGCAACTGTTGTGCTATGTTTCTGCTGGTGAGTAAGGTCGCCAGAGCTCAGTTGGGGAGGGTATGGGGTCTTAAAGGCAGGCAACGCATCTGCGACCCTTGTGCGGTTGTTGATGTCCATGGGCAGCGGTGATCACTTACCATCAGGTGACCCGCTTTTTCTTTTGCCTCGCTATCATATAAAAAAAAACTCAAGATTGAAATTTACGTACAATGGGCTTACAATGATGATGAATCTTTGACTGTATCTAAATGTGCTTCAATCTCATGCAGCTCTTTCTCTCCGATGTTGTTTAAGATTTCAGGGCAGAATCTACAATTGTATTTATCTATAGAGACACTTCTACTTGTAGAACCATCTTTCTCTTTTTGACATACGTTTGTTTTCACGTCCTGCGTTTCAATATTAGCATTTATTTGAGAAGCATCTATAGTAGCATTTTCTATAGCTTTGGTATCATGTATTTGTAGGGCAGATTCATCTTTTTCCGGATTTTCATTATTTTCTTGTTTATTGCCAGTTTCTTTCACTGAATTTAGTTTATCGTTTGAAGTTGATATAGAATTATTCTTTTCAGTAACTTCAGGTACAATGTTTTCAACGTCATTGGAAGTAGCATCTACCCTTTTAGTTTCCTTATCATCAGTCGTCGTGCTAACCAAAAGAGATTGAACTTTATCTATAGCATAATAAGTCTCAGTTTTAGATGCACTCGGCTTAAATTCTTCGACCAATAATTTGTCTAAACAGAACTCTTTATTTGTGTGATGTTTTTGTATATGTTTCTTGAGGAATTCTATTTGGAACTGTAAAGAGCATAGTTTACACTCTATGTAGTCGTAAGGGTCTAGTGGTACATGTGTTTCTACGTGTTCTGAACAAGAAGTTTCATCAATGAAGTATACGTTACAATCTCCGCATTTATAAAGCTTCACTTCACCTTCTTTGGCTTTTTCTTTAGCTTCAATTGCTTTAGTTTCTATAGAAACGTTAACATTATCATTAACATTGTCTAAGTTAGGTTTACCATTACGGATTTCCTTTGAAAGAGGAGAATTAGTCATATCGTCCAAAGATGAGTTTCCAACGTCTTTTTCGAAGCCAATGGTACTAGCATTTTTCCCAGTACTCGCCGCTGCAATCGAATCATCTTTAGAATTTGCTCGTTTGTTTTCTGTTACAGTTGCATCTATCTTGTCTTGCTTGTCATCGGTCAACATTATTTCATCTGTAGATTCGTCTAATTTTGCTAAGTCAGCTGTTTCGTCATCTTCTTCACTCATATTTTCTTCTCCTTCACTCATATCTTCTGCCGTATCAAGCTCCGTTTGTGTCTGATCATCTATTTCACTATCAGATGGTATAGTTCCCTCTTGGCTTTTATCGTCCATTTCAGTATCAGATAGTATATCCTTATCACTTATCTCGCTGATACGCAAATCTTTTAACTTATACTTATATTTGTTGTGATGAAGTCTCTTATGTCTTCTTAAAGTGTATTTCGTAAACTTTAAACTGCAAATGTTGCATTTTTGTAATTTTATTCTAGAGCGGTGCTTTCGCTTAATATGAAATTTCACAGCATTGTAGGTTAAGAAGCAAAAGTCGCATTTGACACATTTATAAATTCTGTTTGGGCGTTTTAAAGGCACTATAGTTTGACTTTTCTCAACACATGGTTTCCCTTTTATTTTACCTTTTTTAGGTTTAGAACGTACAACAAAATCTTTTGCGCTCAACTTCATCATTTCGTGGTGGACTGTCTCATGTCGTTGTAATGTCATTGAAGTGAACAGATAGTTGCATTCGGAACATTTTGCATTCTTCACACGATTCTTTGCATTACAAGGTGCTCTGTTATGGTCCCATAGAGCGGAGTACTTGAGGAAATGTACGCCGCACGTACAAAGGTACAATGTATTATCATATTCCCTTCCCGCGTACACCACAGATTTAGCATCAGCGGACTTGTTATTTTTTCCCCCACCACCTTCTTTGGCACTATCACCACTTTCTGAATCAGATTCCTCATCAATATCATCATCTTCACTCTCAACTACCTTTCTAGCTGCTTTAGGCCGATTAGACGTCCTAACTGCATTGCTATTAGGTTTGCTATCTCCCTCAATTTTAGGACAAACAATGTTAAAATCATCTACCTTATAATTCTCTTTCACATGATGTATAATAATATGCTCTTCCAGAGAAACTTTACTGATATTCAAACCGCAATGGTCACAGGCTTCGCTACCACAGTTTTTGTGACTTCTACTAATGTGCAAACGATAAGTGGCTCGGTTTAGGAAGTGAATATCGCACCTATCACACCGAAATAGGGTGTAACTTTTAATCCCGGATTTGAGTAACGTTATTATATTATCTTCAACGCCATTCTTATGACTTTGCTTATGCACTTCCATAGCTTTGTAGTGGAAGAACATTCCGCAATCACTACATTTCCTCCCACTGTTGAAATAACACTGATTTCTCCTATAATGGCGGCAGAAATCTTGTTTATTCGCGAAGATACATTTACAACTGGCACATTTGTACAAAGCTTCTTTCGTTTCTGCATCTTCAGTCTCGCCTGGTTGATTAATTACAACTGCAGCTATATTCTCTCGTGTCAAACTTTTATCTTCCATATGTTTTTGGCGATGAAACTTCCATCCTTTCACTGGGAACATGTAGTCACACTTGCGACATTTTATATTATCATTTCTTCCACACTCATGCTTTTTGTTAAGGAGCATAACCTTGCAGATATAACACTGGTAGTAAGCATACGATTTCGTTGTACCATCCTGAATTTTTCCGTTTGAAAAAGGTATGAATATAATATCACGTTTTTTTATATTAGGATTTTCGCTGTGCCACCTCAAATGTGATTGCAGAGCATTCGAAGAAGTCATTATACCACATTTGGGGCATTTCCGACTGAACAGTTTCTTTAAACACGTATGCTTGTAAAAAAAGTGCAAATTGACAGACGCAGATCCACATTTAGTACATTTAAAGAATTTAACTTCAGCCTCTTTCGATTTAGATTCATTTTCATCTGATATGTCATCGCTTTCGAAGTCATCTGCGACGCGAGAGTTGTCATAGAACTTTTTCAATTTCATATTGACGTCTTTCCCCGATTCATTATTAAAAGCGACTATTCTATACGAATTGGCTGTGATTTCAGTATCTTTGTGAATGACTTTATGCCTTTGAAGACATTCTTGTGTGCTTAGTTTTATACCGCAGGAATGACAAGCGAAATTCCCAGGAACACCATTGCAGGAGTGCGTATGTTCGTATACTGACGATGGATCTACGTAATTCTTACAAGATTCACACTTATACATTGTCAGTTTTGGCTGTCCATCCAATATGACGTACATTACTATAGCCCTCGTCACATATTTAGTATTCGAAACTATATCATCTATTTTATCACTAGACAAACATGTGAACATATCGTACCAACTATCTTTGAGTAAGTCTAAATATTTGTAAACTAATATCTTGACGCTCTCTCCATGTTTATTTAGACACTCTTTATCAAACTTCATATGACATATTTTACATTCCTTCATATTTGTTCTGTAATTGTCAATTATAATGTGTTGTTGACAATGACTGACAACGTCGTCGTAAGAATCCGTTGTCAATTCACAAGCATCACATTTGTAAAGAATCACTTCTTCATCATCATCATCTAATTTAGCTTTCTTAGCCTTCACTTGGGAATCGAGAGGTATTTTCCGCTTAGATTTAACAGATTCTGCATCAGAATCAACTTTAGTCAGCCGCCTCGATTTATTAGATTCTACATCAGAATCAACTTTAGTCATTCTCTTCGATTTAGTAGATTCTACATCAGAACCAACTTTAGTCATTCTCTTCGATTTATTAGATTCTACATCAGAATCTACTTTAGTCATTCTCTTCGATTTAATAGACTCTACATCAGAATCTACTTTGGTCAACCGCTTCGATTTGTTAGATTCTACATCAGAATCGAATTTAGTCACCTCCGAATCAAAATCGGCTTCGGAATCCGATTCTACATCTTTAGCTTCACTTGTTTCGTGAGAAAATTCATTATTATAGATAAACTCGTCTATAATAATGAATTTAGATTTAAGTATCTTATGTTTCTTCCGATGCTCACTAAAATCTGTAACTCTAATCTTACATATACCGCAGTGTTCAGATTCAACGTCATTGCAACCGCTCTTATGATGCTTAAGAAATTGTCGTTCCACCATAAATATATTACATTTGGGACACTTACAAAGCACACGCGAGTACAAATCCTTGTTTAAATCGAAACACCTGATTTTCTCACACATTTCATGTTGTGTCTCGTGAGATTCTCTGTCTGTCTTACGGAATTTTTTATTGCATCGTTCACATTTCCATGTTACTATTTGACTAGGTGATTTTTTATCGTTTTTATGGACGATATTATGGCAGAGAAGGACTACACAATTTAAGAAGTGTATGGAACAAATAGGGCACCGATATATAACATTTTTCGGGACGACTTCTTTATACTGTGGTGTTGTGCTTTCATCCTTTTTCTTACCTCCATTTCCAATATATACTAATGTTTTTCTGGTAGGATGGTACGTCCTATTATGGAAATAAGCCGAACCTACATTGATATACTCAGTTTCGCATTCAACGCATTTATACAAAGCTTCTTTGCCGGAATAATGCTTCGTAAGTTTTCTGTTAGGTAGAAGAGTTTTGGAACTTTGTGCTTCTGGTAATAAGGTTTCATTTTGATTGTTTGAAGCTTTTGCATATTTTTTTACATTAGAATCTTGTGTTGAGTTGTCTTCTAAACTTTCTGCATCAGATAAAAAGGTTTTATTTTGTTTTTTAGAATTTTCTGCATATTTTTTATTTTTAGAAACTATTGTAGAATATTCTTCTGTATGATTATGCTTGATATGATGGTTATGCGTCTTCATAGTAGTAGATTTATTACAAATCGTGCATCCCGGTCGAAAAGGAGTCAGATCAAACTCTTCCTGACCTAACGAATGCTTCTCAGACACATGAGCTATCATGTTATTTATATTCTTAAGAGCGAATGTGCAAACCGGACAATTGTATACATATTCCACTTTGTTTCCATCTACCTCACTCTTATTTAATTCACTCTTTCTCTCTTTCTTAGCTTCAAGAGACACACTTATCCTCACACTCTTAGATACAGCTGGTTCACTCTTTTTAGAAGTATGTTTGACTGCTTTATTACTTATAGTCTTACTACTAGTGGTTTTATTACTAATTTTACTAATAGTACTTTCATTACTATTCTTACTACTTGCACTTTTATTACTAGTAGCTTTACTACTAGTCTTTACTTTATCATTCTGTTCAATAACCTCATACATGTGTTTTATAAGTGCTTCCTCACATTCAAAGTAGTTATCACAATGAGCACAAGGTATACCTTTAGGCTTTAATTCCTCTTTAGAATGCTTCAATTCTTCTTCAGTCTGTTTCAATTCTTCTTCATTATCTTTCAATTCTTCTTCAGTATGTTTCAATTCTTCTCCATCTTCCATTGCTACTAAGAACGAATGTGCCGACATGTTATGTGCGTCCAATGCGTTACGAGTAGCAAAGAGTATTCTACACTCTGTACAGAAACAGTTACTTGATTTTAAACGGTCCGACCAATCTTCTATTAGAACGAAAGCACTTTCTATGTGTTCTCGCTTGGCTTGATCATATGCGGTGAAGCTTTGACTCTGTTTTGTGGCAATTTTACTAAGTTCATAGTCAGATGAATCCATTGTATTTTCGGAGACATAGTTTGTGTCTGAAAAAAGGACATTGGGATTATAAGTGGAGAGGCAACAAAAGAATTCATAATTTGTAGGTAGAGCTGATGCTACAATGGTTTTGAAAATGTGCTAACTTTAACCTTGAATAAAAGAAAATCGTAATTCCCCTGGAACAACCTTACTTATAAAATCCAATCAAACTTATATAATCAGTGTGAGAATTTGTTCGTTTGGATGTTTGTTCATCAATCACGCTGAAACTTCAGAATGGGATTTGATGAAATTTGGTATACAGGCAAGGTATGAGCTGACTTAAGTGATAGAATAGTTTTTGTCCTATTAATGCTCCCATGGGAATATTGATGATACAGGCAAAACCAAAGGTAACAACCAGTAATATTCATGATCTAGTACGAACTGCTTTTTACTGCCCCCATAGCCTAGTGGTTTAAGCACAGAGCCATTATCTCCGGGTCATAAGTTTGATAACCGAGTCTGGTAAAATGTTGTTTCCAGGTCCTAGGTTTAAGTTTAAGTCTGGTAGAAGTTCAGTGTCAGTTTTTCTGAACACAACCTGGGTTCGTGATCACCAATCCCCGTTTTGTAATCCCCAAGTGTGCTAATGAAGCCAAAAACCAATTTTTGTAATGAAAACATGATTTCAAATTATAAAGAAATTTGCCTTTCAGTGAGACATTATTAGGCTGACTTTACTCAACTTTATGAGTTACGAAAACAATTTCTTAACCTTACCATTATCACAAGAGGCTTCATGGTCATCTTCCGGCTCATTCTTGATGGCCAGGGCTGAGAGGTAACCCTTCATTCGAGGGTTGAGGAGGATATCATGTTCCTCAATATCAATGTCGTCTGCCATCGCTGTTCACGATCTGAAAGTAAGAGACGTACTTCTTAGCTATCCATGGATTCTCTGTGCGGGTGCCCGGTCCATCGCGTGGAACGAGAGGAATGCCATTTGGTGCCTGGGACTTGCGATCCAGCATGTAGGTTTTAAGGGCCCCTTTAAAGACACTGATTAAAATATGATGAATATCAATAAATAACTTATATATGAGGGCCAATCTAGGGGGAAAAATCTCTGAATCTGGGGCTACACCCTAAGTGGTACTAGTAATAATAACAAATAAAAAGATTTTACAATTAGATTAAGATTCAATTTCATGTAATTTGTTCTAGTAATTTGAGGGCTATTTTACTTCTATTTTAAAGGAGTAAACATCTTACAACATCACACACTGTGATCTGACACCATGTTGAGTAGCTTAATCACTTGTGTTATAGATATCAGAATCCACAGTGGTATTACAAATATCCTTAGACAGATACTTATTACACCCAGACCAGACCAAACAGACATATTCATGTAATACAAACAGTGCCGTAACTAGCCGTTTATGCGCCCGGTGTGAGCTTTCAAAACTGCGCCCCTAGTATCTACCAGTCTGGTCATTTCTGCGCCCCTCCAGGGTCTGCACCCTGTGCCTGGGCACCGTTGGCACCGCCCTAGTTTTGGCACTGAATACACATGTTTGTACAGTGATTCAAACTGCAACCTCTTGTTCTAATAGTCAACTCTTGACCATTACACTAAGGAGGTCGTCCAATGTTGTCTACAACGAAAATGATAATAAGAGTACCTATGACTTCTAATTAACCTGGAGTAGGTTATTATTTTTCCAAAATTACTATTAATAGAGTCCAAAAATTGGTAAATAAATAGATAGCATCTGTCACATTCTTTACCCATGATTTTGGATAGATATAACAGGTTATCTACATACCTTGAACGTAAGGAACTTTCTACGGCGGCTTATTTTTAATGATGATTGAACTAAGTAATTTGAAAAAAGCACTGATCACTGAATCTGAAAAGCCCTGCGAATTTATGTCAAGCTTGTTTTTAAAGTTGCAATTTATTGCAAACCAATTGACAACATTTAAATGTTTACATGTGCTGTTTTTATTTTTTATTCTGAAAGATTTTCAAAAACTAAAACTTACGTATTTTTTCTTTTTCGTTTATTTTCTTTCCTTTTTGTAAAATAAATTATTTAAAAACGACTTATTCTAAAAGAGCGTAAGTCAATGTCATGGGATAAACGAACATTTTATCTTTGCTATTTTAAAAAATAAACTTGAATGACGGAAGTTCACACAAATGTTGCCAGGAGACTTTAGGGTAAATTCATGAAAAATGTAGTCCAAGTACCTAAAGTGCCACTTAGGTACCCAGTTCGTACTTTAAACTTACGTAAATAATGTTTAAGTAAGATTTCATAAAGCTATAAAATTAAATCTGGTACATCAACTGAGTTATAATTTTTTCGCAATATTTAAAATCATGGGTTTTCCCCGATTGGCCAGGAGTTTTGCCAATCCGGCAACACTCTACGATAAATGTACACACACATGCACAGTTTTCTGTCAGTTTGACAAGAAATAGTGTCAAACTTGCGTTTCTTTTTTTTAATTCACGATGGCAAAAGCGAGACCAAGACAGACTGTGTGTAGATCCGACGAGCATTGAATGTGGAAATTTTTCAAAATATCTTTTTAGTTACTGAATGAAAAAAATAAAAACATTTTTTCTGTGTTACTTTAGCGATAATCTCGAAATGGTTTTTGAATTATAGTACCCTGTAAAAAACTAAATGTTGTCAATTGCAAACACTTTTTTTTGACACATTAAGCCACACACACACACACATGACACATTAAGCCTACTTATTCTCCAATTTTGTCCTATTTAATTTTGTACATTGTAAAATTAGACTTCAAAGTTTTAATCAAACTACAATTTTAGAAAATATTGCATAAAATCATTGAAGCTGTAAAGCAATAATTTAGGACTAGTTCAATTGAAATATCGATAACCTTTCAATTGGTTTGTACAAAAATGTAATCCCAAGGCCAATACTATTGCGAATGATTCTGAACGAAAAATAAAATACGCGCCAAATTCTGACATTGACATTACAAACAAATGTTTTTGCTTTTTGCACTGTTTTGCAACATATTCCTTCCTTGCAAAACTAATTATTTTAGGAAACAGATTAACAATCAAATCTTTGATTAATAAATGGCTCGAACAAAAGCTTCAGTGGGTGCCAAAGGTAAGTCCAGGTTGAGATATATTTCTGATAAGTTTTTTGAGGTTGCAAAGATCCGGTAAAGCTTACTAGGTTATGTGTTTATTTATTTACTGTTGTGTGCAAGATATATTAAATGACATTAAAACAAAGAGTTAAGTAGAATTTGTATTAAAAGTTATCTTAATACTGGTTTTAATCAATTCTCAATAACTTTTTTGATGGACGAATTAATTATTGTTGCCACAGACACTGATTATGGTCTTGATGCTTAATCACATGAAAATCTGATCTCACGACGGTCGCTTCACATCGCTTAGAGACCTTAGTAACCAATGTCAGCAGTAACAAACAAACAAACAAAATTATGCCACAGTTTTCATGTGTCAGAACAGTCCGTGACAGTTGGAATATAACAATCTTATGGAACTCATCCAGCAAATAAAGGAAAGGCTTAATGTCAAAGCGTATAGGAAAGTTAAGGACCTCGCCGAGACCAGAGAGGAGTGGAGATTGCTTCACCGACAAGAGCAACGCACTTAAATTTTTGATGATGATGAAGGAACTTTTGTAATTATAATTTCAGTATCATCGGGCAAGAGCAGTAAAGCCCGCTGCAGTGTTGCTCCACCTTCTAGCAGCGGAGGCTCCTCTGGTAAGGCATTATCTTAGATTTATGACTACACTAGCGACCCGCCCCGACTATGCACGGGTGCAACTAAGTTTATTAGTGTTTCTCTACTATATTATGCATGTATTATACATAAAATTGGCCGCCATGGCCGAATACGGCCGGAGGGTATTATTATTATTATTATACATAAAAAAAACCTTCCTCTTGAATCACATTCACTCTCGTATACATATTACAGGCCATTCACGTCTAAGTGCTAGTAGGTAAAAAAGATATGACGTGCAAACAATGCGTGCAAAAGACTATGTAAATCAAATTGCAAAATAAACCACTTTGACTTTGTATTATTTAATGTATCATATATTTCAGGCAGCACAGACAAGTCGTCTCGTAGCCACTCCGGAGGCAACCCTGTCTGTCCACGCGAGACGCCCAAGTGGCAGAGGCCTATCACCAACTTCTTCGTCAGCAAAGATGTCCATGTTGACGAGAATGAATCAGATGATGATAGGGCAGCTGGTGAGTTTGTTATTAACATTATTATATTACTAACTGCCACCCGCGACTTCGTTCGCGTGGATTTTGGTTTATCCCATGGGAGCATTTAATTGGGATAAAAGTAGCCTATCAACTAAGTCAGCCTGTACCCTGCCTGTATACCAAATTTCATCAAAATCCGTTCAGTAGTTTCAGGGTGATTGCCAGGCGAACATCCAAACAAACAAACTTTCACAATTATAAAATTAGTAAGTATGATCATTGAACGCCTCCATGGTTTAAGTACCAAGCGGTAGTCTCGAGGACCTGGGTTCGATTCCCAGGTCGGGCGACTTGGTGTTAGTTTTTCCAGTCCGCATTTAGCAAGTGTGGTGGTAAAAAATTAATTCTATTTTATGTGTAATTTGCAGCTGGAAGTTCAAAATCGAAACCGAAACGTAACGTGATACAATCAGACGATGAAGACTCTGAAACTGTAGATCAAACAACTGAAAATGGAGAAGCCAAACCAATAACTGAAAATGAAGAAGACAAAGAAACAACAACAGAAAATGGAGAAGACGAACAAACAACAACTAAGAATGGAGAAGTCAAACAAAAAACAACAGAGAATGAAGAAGTTGAACAAAGTGAAAACAACAGTGTTGATATTAACCTTGAGCAACGGCCAACAAACCATGTGTTGGATGAAACGTTAGAACTCGAACCGTTGAACGGTGAAGACTGTCGTAAAATAGATGAGTTTTACACTAAAAACCCTAAAGGGAAAGGTATAGGGAAGAAAACTAAAGGAAAAGAGAATCTAGATGTAAACGGTGAACGTAGAAGCTCATTGAAACGTGATCTTGAATCTGACTCGGTTGATGACGTTCAACCGAGTAAGAAAGTTAAAGTTAGCTCGTAACATTAAGTAAGATTCACATGTGGAGAAGTGCCTGATAAGTATTCTAACAGATAATTTAATACATAAGAAAAAACATTGTCAAATTAACAAGAGGGTCACCTTAGGTGATCACCGCTGCCCATTTACATCAACAACCGCGCAAGGGTCGCAGATGCGTTGCCTGCCTGAACCCATACCCTTCCCAACTGAGCTCTGGCGACCTTACTCACCAGAAGGAACATAGCACAACAGTTACGAAGTGCTACTTCACTGTGGTCTTCTGTAAGGTGGAGGTACTTCCCTAGACGAGCGGCTCATTCGAGTGGAAGATCAACTAAGCTCCAACTCTCTTAAAATTTGATTTAGAATGAATTGTGAAATAACTTGCAAAGTGCCCTAGATTTTACTGCTAATATATAAAGGTTTTTCTATTATCTTCCGCATGTGCTATTCATACATATGAACTTTGTTGAAAAGACCCACTTGTTACCAGTTCATAAATGGACAATAATTTGTTAAGTTTTGTATTATGAAATAAGCTATCATTAAAATATTTGTAAAAAGATCTTGTTTTTTATTGCCCTCAAATAAGAAATCCTTAATCCCCGAAAAAAATATTTCTTTCTTTCGGAAGTCCAAGATTTACAAAACTTCTCTATGTTACCAAAATGGTGATTAATTACACAATGGTGATGATAATGATGATGATGAATAAAACACACTCTGGCAAGATCAACATTTATTATATTCAACATTTACAGTATTAGTAACTCTGTTACCTTAACACAATTTTTGGTTTTCTAGCACATTCGTTCATAGTCTACACTCTGGCTAAAATATTAGGACTGAAAACAAATTATTCATTTGTTTCATTAATGACGAGCCGTTTGGTGTAATGGTCGAGAAGTCGGGTTCGGTCCCCGCACGATACAAACATTTGTGTGCATGAACATGTCTGTTTGTATCTACTAAGTGAATCAAATTGCTAAATAAATCATATCGGTCTGGGTGTTTCTATGTATAATATATATGTATTTACAAAAAAAAAAGTATGTAAGTAATGTTTATCCGTTGTCTGGCACCCATAGTACAAGCTAATGCTTAGTTTGGGGCTAGATGGCGCTGTGTGAATAATGTCCAGAGATATTTATTATTTATTTATTTATTTTAACCTTATATTGCATATTAGATTTTACCTTTAATCCGGATAAAAAGTATTCTTGCACCTAAGTCAATCCATACCCTGCTTGCATACCAAATTTTATCAAAATCCGAAACTAAGATAAAAAAAACAGGTACAAAGGATGGGCCTAATGCATAATGTCTTTGCATTCTCTACCAGTCATCCTTTTTACCCGATTCTAGTTAACTCCAGCTTAGTTAGTTCCAGCTTTTAACTTGAATGAATAAAAAGTTGCGGAGTTACTAAAAATTTGTAGGCAACACTTGATAATTATTTTAGTCAGAGTGTAAAATATATGTTAACTTATACAAAATAATACCATATAGACCATTTTGAATGAACAACTTAAACCAGTTAAAAATAGTAGACAATTCTCATAGAATACGCATCATTTAGAGTGGAACTTTTCACACTTTTGAAAATAAAGCGCGATACTAATTAAATACCTATAAGGGCGAAATACCGAATTATTCCACTTTGCTCCACCAAGGCGCCCACCCAAAAGCAGTAAAGCCTACTGCAGTGTGGCATCTCCTAGGAGGCTCCTCTGGTAAGGCATTATCTTAGATTTTTCACTACGTAGTATAAAACAAAGAATTATTCCAATTTGCCCCACCAAGGCGCAACACTGGTGGTGCAGATTCCACTGATTCAAAATTTGCAGTGGAATATGCCCCACTAATCAATTTAGTGGGTCATATTGCACTGCTTTATAAGTAGACCGATGTACATTAGCAGGATTTGAACCCGCGACCGTTCGTTTTATGGTCAGGATCACCAATATACATATAAGAATGGGCCAGGTAGTATAGAAATACAAGGCCTTAAAAAAACACCTAACTACGTTAAGTAAATGAAATAAAATTTCACAAAAACTACAAGTCTAGTAATTAGAAAGCTTTGCCCAATATTAATCTATCTTTAGGAATTCAGTGATCTTTTGCCAAGGCCGATCATTGGATGGGTGACCAAAAAATTTCATCTCGAGCTCCTCCGTGCTTCGAAAGGCACGTTAAGCCGTTAGTCCCGGCTGCTATATACATTTTATAATGACTCATTAGGAATTACCACCAAACTACATTATACTATCATTTAAAATTACAACGGGACTAAACGCGATATTATAAGTAAGTACTCAGGTACTTATAAAAATAATATCGCGTTTAGTCCCGTTGTAATGTTAAATGATTATAATGCAACGCGAAAGTTAAAAGCTATACATTATATTACACTGGGACCGTTTGGTGATTTTATGGAAGGCCCGTTCCCAGACTCGTATGGGTACTGAGCACAATGAGTCCAGGGCCACGCGATCAATTGGGGCCCCAAAACCAGGGTCTAGGGCCCCCACGATTACCAAAACAGAGGTTTAAAGACCCATGTGTGCCCAGGGCCTCTAATAGCTGAAAGACGGCCCTGCTAATATGATGATGATGAAGATGATGAAAGTTCTCAAACCTAATAAAACCCTATACACAAATAAAAATCATAATATAACAAGGTTTATATTAAAACAAAATCACAAAAAAAATGCCAGTTTCTATCACAGAAACAAACATACTATGGCGCAAATTCACAGCGCTAGGTTCTATTACTAAAGGGGGTCCTGAGAGTACTTTTGACGAGTAAGTGGCAACTGCCCCGATATGGGACAGTTGGGAAAAATTGTGCCAGCGACCCCGATTAAACGACTACATGTTTCAACCGCCCCGTTAAAAACTTTAGAGCCATCCCGTTTCACTGCGATCGATATCACGTTTTACCAACCGACCCGTTTTTTGAAAACTTCATTGTATTCAAAATTCTTACTATTAACTTAGTCGTGGTCAAATCAGTTTTAAATTATGTTCAATTAGTGGTCCACCTTAGTCCTGGAACCCACCCGGGGGAGGGTCAGGACCCCCTGACCCCCCCGATCCGCCCTTGAAACCAGCTATAACCTTAGCTGAATACACAGCTCTTTGTAGCACTAATATCAACCTTGCCTCTTTTCTTTTCCATATTTTCCATATATTGTCTATAGCCTCCCCCTATTATACCTAGTAATATTATCAGACCGACCATGGAGTTCGATTTGAACTTTTTAGCGCAGTCTTCCGGATTATTTATGTCTAGTGTGTATATCTGAAACAAACAAAAAAATAATTTTATAACATTTAATTAATTATGTTTTCGTTACAAAGATGTGTTCGGAAAAAACCAACACAAATTTGTCCGACCCAATAGAATCGGGTATCGAATCCAGGACCTCGAGACCACAACCATTAACCACCAGACCATAATTTATCAATACATAGTATAAAACAAAGTCGCTTTCGCTGTATGTCCGTATGTATGCTTAGATCTTTAAAACTACGCAACGGATTTTGACGCGGTTTTTTTAATAGATAGAGTGATTCTTAAGGAAGGTTTGTATGTATTATACATGTAAGTAAGTACCACGGGCGAAGCCGGGGCGGGCAGCTAGTCTATTTATAAAAACTTTATTGACCACACAAGTAAGGTACAAAAGGCGGACTTAACGCTAAAAGCATTATCTACTAGTCAAACTTTAGTTAGATTTACGTTATGCAGTGGGTATGACGGCTCAACTGTCATAGTTGAGCAATGACAAGTTGAGCAATCTAGTTGAGCAGTCGGGAAGAAAGGTTTCTTATATTTCCAACTGACCTGATTTAGGCTAGGCTTTAGGCTATTGGAAACCGAAAACCACGCGGACGGCCGCTAGTTCCAATATAAAACAACATTTCAAGTTCGTTCTCAAGATCGATCTGAGAGTTGAGAGCGATTTATTAATACGAGCCTAAGTAACCAAGGTCTTTGTAGGCCTAGATATGGCGGCATATGTAGCTAGTAGCGGCCCCGCGGCTCCGTCCGCGTGGATTCCGGTTTCCGCACATATAGGTATATATTATAGCCTAAAGCCTTCCTCGTCAAATGGACTATCCAACACAAAAATATTTTTTCAAATCGGACCAGTACTTCCTGAGATTAGCGCGTTCAAATAAACAAACATACAAACAAACTCTTCAGCTTTATATATTAGTAAGTATAGATTGCATCTCAAGTTCGCTCTTAAGATTCATCTCAGAGTTGAGAGCGATTTATTAATACGAACCTTAGTGAGGCCAATTTAGTCCCGGTAGGTGTCCTATAGTAAAAATGATCTAGCTTTATTTGGAACAAGGCTACGCCATACATGTTCTAACTAACCTGGTTTCCCGCATGGGCTATATAGGCCGCCACCGCCGCGTAGTAAGGCCAGTCTAGGCCTGCCAGGTAGCCTGAGGTCGCAAATAGGCTAGCGCTAGCTAAACCTATATCTATATCTATACTTCTATACTAATATATAAAGCTGAAGAGTTTGTTTGTTTGTTTGAACGCGCTGCTGCAGGGCCGATTCGAAAAATTATTTTTGTGAAGGATAGTCCATTTGATGAGGAAGGCTTTAGGTTACTTAGGCTCGTATTAATAAATCGCTCTCAACTCTGAGATCGATCTTGAGAACGAACTTGAAATGTTGTTTTATATTAGAACTAGCGGCCGCCCGCGACTCCGTCCGCGTGGATTTCGGTTTCCCCTCATATAGGTAAATACTATAGCCTATAGCCTTCCTCGTCAAATAGACTATCCAACACAATTTTTTTTTTCAAATCGGACCAGTACTTCCTGAGATTAGCGCGTTCAAATAAACAAACATACAAACAAACTCTTCAGCTTTATATATTAGTATAGATTGCATCTCAAGTTCGCTCTTAAGATTCATCTCAGAGTTGAGAGCGATTTATTAATACGAGTGAGGCCAATTTAGTCCCGGTAGGTGTCCTATAGTAAAAATGATCTAGCTTTATTTGGAACAAGGCTACGCCATACATGTTCTAACTAACCTGGTTTCCCGCATGGGCTATATAGGCCGCCACCGCCGCGTAGTAAGGCCAATCTAGGCCTGCGAGGTAGCCTGAGGTCGCAAATAGGCTAGCGCTGGTGGCAAGTATACCCGAGAGTGCAGGCTTAGTGTTGTCACCGAAGGTTAAGGCTGTCGATTTGATGCCTATGCGGGCGTCGTCTTCTTTGTCCTGAAAAGAAAGTTAATGTTAATAAAGTGCTAGCTATACTGAGTTACATATGATTTTGAAATTGTTTTGAAAGAATAATTCAATGAAAATGATTCAAATAAATAATAGTTTAAAATTCTTAATTAAAAATCACTACACAACAAGGCATCAAGAACCTTATCTTGGTTCCTTCTCGCATAACACTAAAGTGTGAATAATGTCCAGAGATATTTATTTATTTACCTGGTGTTTAGGCAAGAAGGTGATGATGTGGATTTTGATTGAAACAGAATTTCTTGACTATTTTTAGTAATTTTAATGATGCTATTTTGTTCCACGTCTTACAAGCAGTTGATCAAGATGACAGTTAACATTTTGATTTTTACTAGTACCGACACATAACAGAAATATAAGTTAGTAAATGAGCAATATGTTTTTATGTAACAGATTGCTAAGTGTAAAACTGTAGGCTTTATGAGGCGTAGACACCTGGTATACATTGTGTCGTGCAGGGTAGTTTCGGCTCCTGATGCGAGCAAAAGGGGAAACTGGAGGGGTTTAGTGGGTAGTGGGCGCTTATTTTTGCGCCCACACACGGCCGCGGGCTTAGCTAGCCCGCGGCGATATGGTGCGTCAATGCATTCCTCTCCAAAAAAAAAAAAAAAGGGTAGTTTCGGCGGCAATCGAGTATTCTAAAATGGGCACTAGAGTATTCTCTATTGGGCACCAGAGTATTCTCAAGTGGGCACTAGAGTATTCTCCATTGGGCACTAGAGTATTCTCCATTGGGCACCAGAGAATTCTAAAGTGGGCACTAGAGTATTCTACATTGGGCACGAGAGTATTCTGAAGCGGGCACTGGACAATATACACGGTCTTACCTGATGTGCATAGATGATGTCATACAGGGTGGTCCAAGTAAGTGCAGCTAACTGGGAGTATTCTGTAGTGGGCACCAGAATATTCTAAAGTGGGCACTAGAGTATTCTCCATTGGGCACCAGAGCATTCTGAAGTGGGCACTGGGCAATAAACACGATCTTACCTGATGTGCGTATATGGTGTCATACAGCGTAGTCCAGGTGAGTGCAGCTAAGTATAGCGGCACGCAGGCTAGCGCCACGCTCCCCTGCATAGCGCTGTGCCCCACCAGTGCGCCGTAGCTGATCGTCCTGCACCTACAGCGGACTGGTTCCATCTCGCACGAACCGGCCTGGCCGGAGTTGACTCCATCTTGCATAAGCCTACCTTAGTGTCTTAGTTCGAGGGATAATAGTGTACTCTAAAGCGGAAACACGAGTATTCTGAAGTGGGTACTGAGCAATATACACAGTCTTACCTGATGTGCGTATATAGTGTCATACAGAGTCATCCAGATGAGTGCGGCGAAATGGGAGCATTCTAAAGGAAGCTCTAGAAAATTCTGAAGGGGGCACTTGGGAGTATTCTGAAGTGGGCACTATAGTATTCTGAAGTGGGCACTGGGCAATATACACGGTCTCATCTGATGGGCATATATAGTGTCATACAACGAAGTCCAGGTGAGTGCAGCTAAGTATAGCGGCACGCAGGCTAGCGCCACGCTGCCCTGCATCGCGCTGTGCCCCACCAGAGCGCCGTAGCTGTTCGTCCTGCACCTATAGCGAACTGGGCTGGCTGGTTTTGGCTCCATCTTGCATAAGCCTACCTTAGTGTCTTAGTTCGAGGATCAATAGTGTACACTAAAGCGGAAACACGAGTATTCTGAAGTGGGCACTATAGTATTCTGAAGTGGGTACTGAGCAATATACACGATCGCTCACCTGATGTGCATAGATGGTGCCACACAGGGTGATCCACGTCAATGAAGCGAACTGCGAGTATTCTGAAGTGGGCACTATAGTATTCTGTAGTGGGCACTGGGCAATATACACGATCGCTCACCTGATGTGCATTGATGGTGTCATACAGAGTGGTCCAAGTAAGTGCAGCTAACTGGGAGTATTCTGTAGTGGGCACCAGAATATTCTAAAGTGGGCACTAGAGTATTCTCCATTGGGCACCGGAGTATTCTGAAGTGGGCACTGGGCAATATACACGGTCTCACCTGATGTGCATAGATAGTGTCATACAGCGTAGTCCAGGTAAGTGCAGCTAAGTATAGCGGCACGCAAGCTAGTGCTACGCTGCCCTGCATCGCGCTGTGCCCCACCAGAGCGCCGTAGCTGATCGTCCTGCACCTATAGCGGACTGGTTCCACGAACATGAACCAGCTGGTTTGGCTCCATCTTGCATAAGCCTACCTTAGTGTCTTAGTCCTAGGATCAATAGTGTACACCACCTGATGTGCATAGATGATGTCATACAGGGTGATCCAGATGAGCGAGGCGAAATGGGAGCATTCTGAAGGAAGCTCTAGAAAATTCTGAAGTGAGCACTGGGTCTACACAGTAGACTCAATGCCAACGAAGTATATACGGTCACTCACCTAATGAGCGTATAAATGGTGGTACATAGGGTGGTTATTGCCTAAGCCACATAGGATTCGATGAATTATTTCCTAGTCT
The DNA here is from genome assembly GCA_958496325.1 of Nomophila noctuella. Taxonomy (NCBI): domain Eukaryota; kingdom Metazoa; phylum Arthropoda; class Insecta; order Lepidoptera; family Crambidae; genus Nomophila; species Nomophila noctuella. The sequence goes on along the minus strand of OY292510.1, from coordinate 6,532,117 downwards.
ATAATTTTGAAAAAGTATTAATATTTATCTAAATGGGGCACTGGAAAATATACACGGTCTTACCTGATGTGCGTATATGGTGTCATACAGCGTAGTCCAGGTGAGTGCAGCTAAGTATAGCGGCACGCAAGCTTGTAACGGTGCCCGTTCCTTCCAGCCTTCATGGATGTTCAGGCCTCCATGATGGCTGGAAAAACCTAACCTGCGCGCCCACTGGCCGCTAATTAACTTCCATTCAAAATTCAAAATTCAAAATTTGTCTATTATGTTCTATTTTCGCATTTTTTTTGATCAGGGATTCAGACCTAGACCGACTGCGGAGCCAGACAGAGCTCTATAAATTAATTACCTTTAAATATAAATCTTTAAATATAAATAAATAACATAATTTAATATCAGTGAACCAGTGCAATAGTTATAAAAGTTGTGTATTAGTTGTGTGTTATGAAATAAAACCAGTTCATACAGACCAGCATATAATTCATTTAAAAACTTCACACTACTGACGACGGGAGTCGCATCGAGAACCTAATAAGAGCCCTGAGATCGCACCCCGTCGCAAGCTAGCGCTACGCTCCCCTGCATAGCGCTGTGCCCCACCAGAGCGCCGTAGCTGATCGTCCTGCACCTACATCGGACTGGTTCTACCTCGCACGAACCGGCCTGGCCGGAGTTGACTCCATCTTGCATAAGCCTACCATAGTGTCTTAGTTCGAGGATCAATAGTGTACTCTAAAGCGGAAACACGAGTATTCTGAAGTGGGCACTGGGCAATATACACGATCTTACCTGATGTGCGTATATAGTGTCATACAGAGTCATCCAGATGAGTGCGGCGAAATGGGAGCATTCTAAAGGAAGCTCTAGAAAATTCTGAAGGGGGCACTTGGGAGTATTCTGAAGTGAGCACTGGTATTCTGAAGTATATACGGTAATAGGGAAATAAACACGATCTTACCTGATGGGCATAGATGGTGTCATACAGCGTAGTCCAGGTCAATGCAGCTAAGTATAGCGGCACGCAAGCTAGCGCTACGCTGCCCTGCATAGCGCTGTGCCCCACCAGAGCGCCGCAGCTGATCGTCCTGCACCTATAGCGGACTGGATCCACGAGCATGAACCAGCGGGTTTGGCTCCATCTTGCATAAGCCTACCTTAGTGTCTTACCGTACACAGTCACTCGGTCAAAGACTGCCGAGCTTAGTTTGGGGCCATCGAAGTGTTTTCATATTCAAATATCATATTTTTTGTAAAATATGCCTAGTAAAGTCTTCTGGCACAAGGTTTATACATAAAAGAAGGCGATGGCAACGAGCTTTTGTAAAATGGTGTCATACAGGGTGGTCAACGTGAATGAAGCGAACTGCGAGTATTCTAAAATGGGCACTATACTATTCTCAAGTGGGCACTGGGCAATATACACGGTCTCACCTGATGGGCATATATGGTGTCATACAGCGTAGTCCAGGTCAATGCAGCTAAGTATAGCGGCACGCAAGCTAGCGCTACGCTACCCTGCATCGATTCACTAAGCGAAAATGTCATATTCGCAACGGCTGTAAAATCGGTGACAGTAGTAATACAGGCTGGTTTAGGCAACATCATCATCATCCTAGCGCCTCTCCCGGTTGCATCCTCGGCCATTGCCTCGGATCCCAGGCTACGCTGCGACTATGATCCTAAATTGACATGCCTGGTTATTACAATGGAGCGACTGTCGTCTGACCTGGTCACTTACCTGATGTGCATATATGGTGTCATACAGCGTAGTCCAGGTGAGTGCAGCTAAACATAGCGGCACGCAAGCTAGCGCCACGCTGCCCTGCATAGCGCTGTGCCCCACCAGAGCGCCGTAGCTGATCGTCCTGCACCTATAGCGACTGGTTCCACGAACATGAACCGGCGGGTTTGCCTCCATCTTGCATAGACCTACCTTAGTGTCTTAGTTCGAGGGACAATAGTGTACTCTAAAGCGGACACGTGTGTATTCTGAAGTGGGCACTGTGCATAGATGATGTCATACAGGGTGGTCCAAGTAAGTGCAGCTAACTGGGAGTATTCTGTAGTGGGCACCAGAATATTCTAAAGTGGGCACTAGAGTATTTTCCATTGGGCACCAGAGTATTCTGAAGTGGGCGCTGGGCAATATACACGGTCTTACCTGATGAGCATAAATGGTGTCATACAGCGTAGTCCAGGTAAGTGCAGCGAGATAGAGAGGTACACAAGCTAGCGCTACGCTGCCCTGCATAGCGCTGTGCCCCACCAGAGCGCCGTAGCTGAAGGTAGCGCCCAGCACTAGCTGCGGGTAGCGCGTGTAGCGTTTCGCTAGCGGGTACGTCACTACCATCACTGCGAAATATATTTTTTTATTTTTTTATTTTATTGGATCACCAACAACATATGTACTAGGACATTTCAGCAAAGAACATATTTTATATAAGTACACTGCCAATTTACAGGTAAACACAGCATGCTTTACTATACAAAAGACAAAGAAAACAGGAATTACAAATTCAGACTTAAATGTATGTATACCTAATATAATATTTTATTTAATTTCAAAAATTATCCTTTTGAACATTTGAACGTATAAGTTAATGCTTGGAGGAAAATTCTAGACAGACTAAGCTATTCTTAATTCTAACAGACCACACTCAATCATTTTGTTCTGTTAAGGACTGGGCATAAAAACATTGATGAGCGTAACAAAAAAATTAAATGGGTAATTGAATATTCTGAAGTGGGCACTAGAGTATATATTCTGATATGGGCACAAGACTATTATGGACACTAGCCAATTCCGAAGTACCTGAAACAATTCGACTGTTTAAAAAGTATTTAAGTGTGTCTATCCGTTCCCTAGCTTCCATAGTACAAGCTTCGAGCTTATTTTGGGGCTAGGCAATACGGTATTTGACTGACAGGTCAAATCACCTACTTTATTAAATGTCAATAACGTATCCCGTAGGAACCCGCTTGGTGTAATGGTCGAGATGTTGCCTATTACGCAAGAGGTCGCGGGTTCGATCCCCGCACAGGATAAACATTTGTGTGCATGAACATGTCTGTTTGTCCTGGTCTGGGTGTTGTATGTATCTATTTAAGTATATTTGTAATACCACTGTTGATTCTGATGTCTGTAACACAAGTGCTTAAGCTACTTAACACGGGGTCAGATCAATGTATGTGATGTTGTGAAATATTTAATTAAATGTCAAACACGTAACCTTGTAGGAAAAACTGTATGAAATACTGAATTGTGACGTCACATTTTTGTTATATCAAATCAATACTCTTTAAGTTTCAATTGGCTGTAATACTTTGTTTAAAGCTCAATAGTAACTGTGGGATAAAAAATATATTTAATTTTTGATTTCATATTTAATGTTAGAATATTATGGCTAGCGGCCGCCCGCGACTCCGTCCGCGTGGATTTCGATTTCCAATAGCCTAAAACCTTCCTCATCAAATGGACTATCCAACCCAAAAAGAATTTTTCAAATCGGACCAGTAGTTCCTGAGATTAGCGCGTTCAAACAAACAAACAAACAAACATACAAACAAACTCTTCAGCTTTATATATTAGTATATAGATATAGATTTCGTATGCAGTCAAATACCCAATTGGTGTGTACATCCAAAAATTATTTTTAATTTAAGTATTTCCAAAGATTATTTTTGACGTGACAACGTCTTATAAATTGGTTTGCCGGGTGACACTTCAAGAAACTGCGTTACGCTCCGCTCACGTTATGCGCTCACAATAAGAGCGAGTGAGAGGCACGCGTCCCTTCCACTCGGGCATGGTTAGCATATTATGTAAGTCGTTGTCACGTAAAACTTTCGCCCGTGTACCGACTTATGGAAAACCAATTTTTATTTTAAGTATTTCCAAAGATTATTTTTATTTTAAGTATTCATTTAAAGGCCCCTAATAGGTAAAAGATGGCCCTAACTCTTCTACTCACGCATACTACTGGCTCCGAGCAGCACGGTGCTACAGTTGAGCTGTAGCAGAACCCCAAGTGCCAACGACAGCTGAAGCCCGAGGAACGCTAGGGCTTGCCTGTCCGACAGGGCTCCGCTGGCTAGAGGCCTGGTCTTCGTCCGTTCCACCTGGGAATAAAGAGAAAATTTTAATATTCTGCTCTTCGTCAGTTCCACCTTGGAAATAGAGAGAAAAATTTAATATTAACTAGCGGCCCACATTCACACAACACTCGACCGATTTTGTGCAAACATCACATAAACCATCTACTGAATAGTCCTAGCTCTGAAAATTTGGTTTGGATAGGTGAGCCCGTTCTTGAGTTACAAAGTGATAACGAAAAATTCCACTTATATTTATGAAAGTACTAGCCTTCCACCCGCGACATCGTCCGCGTCCCGTCCCGTCTCTTTCGATATTTTCTCACCTTTTAAACCTTCCCTACACCTCCACGAATAATTCAAGACCAAGATAAGATAAATCCGTTCAGCCGTTCTCGAGTTTAAGCGAGACTAACGAACAGCAATTCATTTTTATATATATAGATATATGACAGCCTACAATCTTGGTCCCGTCTGGTACTAAACCACCTTTGACTGTCTTGGTTCGTCCTACATGAAACGATTCCAGCACCTTCACTGTTTTTGCATGAAATTAGCCTAGAGATTATTTGTGGTGTGTGTGTGTGTGCTTGCTTTTTTTTATACAATAACGTTTATAGAATAACGTTTATGCAGTGACACAGATAAAACAAAAGCACATAACATAAAAACATGAAACAAAATAAGTAAAAACAAAAATGCATTAAAATAAGTTATGAAATTATAAAAAGGCAAAATGTGTCACCGAAAAGGCTTGCACTCAGCATATGCCGATTATTTATGAACGACAAGGTTTCCCTTCAGGGGAATAAGGCCGCGTAATGTCAAAGTGATTCTATAACGCATTGGCAAAAATGTACATATTTGTGTTCTTTTAATAAAAGAATAAATATTTTTTGAGGAGCTCGACGGCGCAGTGGTTAGCGCTCTCGGCCTGCGGTTGCTAAAGTAAAGCAACGTTCGCAGATGCGAGCCATCGGATGGGTGACCGAAAAATTTCATCTCGAGCTCGAGTTAAGAGGGCGCATCAATTTCGACACCCATCGGATCGCACCCGCGCGCTTCCTCGGCCCCCTCTCGTCCTATGACTTCAACGCAATGAGACAGAGGTCGCCACTTCAATTTGTTTCGGGCGATTCCGCACAGTATTCAAAGTAAATCAGATAAAAATTGTTAAAGAGAGTATTGGAAGCAGGATGACGTAACTAAGCGGTGGAAAGCTAGTAATACATAAATGTTAGTATCTTAATGATTTATGTTGTTTATGCTTTGAGTGACTTGTATTGTACTTTTTTCTGGTAGTTATTAATACGCAAAGGTACGCGCAAGTTATTTAATTAATAATCGTATAATATGTTTTTTTAACTACAAAATCTTTGTGAATTTTAATTTAATCTTTAAATTTTAATTTTGTCTTTTAATTTTTGATTTTACTTTAAATGTTTTAAATCTGCATGATTCCTCACACATGGCAGCAAATGGCATCTATGATAGCAACTGTTTTTCGATACGTAATAAAACTGTGACTGACTCGTCATTCTCGCAGTATTGTTGTGTGTATTAAGACAAATACCCTCATTAAAATTGAGAAAAATGGACATAATACTTAAGGAAATACTAACATAAATTCAGATCTACTAATAAATAATTTACTTAGTTACTACTAGTGCTTGTGTTAAACGTACAGAATAATTACTAATTGTTATCCAGTGTTTCTCAGTGAAAGTGAATAACATGTATTCTGTAATTGAGAAATAAATGTCTTAAACCGTAAACCGTAATTTGGCACCTTTACATCTAATTAGACTTAAAATAAAGAATTGCTCAAAGAAAAAAGGACATTATAAGATACAAGATTTTTTAAATAACGTCGACAATAATTTGTAAATTTATCAAATTCTTGTCGCTGTGCACATGAATAAGAATGAGAACCATGTCATTCTTATTATTCTAGATTTTTAATTATTTAACTGACGTATCTGAAAATAAATGGCAATACAAAAAAATCTTTAAAAAAAGATTTATTTGTATTTTCCATTTCCAGAGAACGGCCAGGCCCGTTTACCTAAGTGCTAGTAGGTTTAAAAAAAGACGTGTTTAATCGTTGTTAATCAACTTGTAAGAATTAATGAACATTAATTAATTTACAATGTGCTATATTTACAATTATTGCATAAAAATAATTACGGCCTGGTTAATTTTAATGTGTTTTGAAATAAGGCCCCATCTGCATCGCCACAATATATAGTTCCGTTACTACACCAACACAGTGTGGTTAGGAGCTCGGTACCCGAGCTAGATCGACCGCTCGGCAGAACTATTTCTTACTTTTAGGGAATGGGTAGTACTCCTAAATTTCTTAATTCTACAAAATTGTTATACTAGTTTAAAAAACGTAGGTAAACATATTTGTGAAATACAAAATGTTTGATTTTAAAATACAGTGTAATTTTTTTGCAGTTGCATGTACCGCAATTCGGTGAAATTAACGTCTCCCTTACCTATAATATCATTTACTATGAGTTGCATGATTCCCACACACACAGACACACTACTGATTCCCGTCAACCAAATCAAAATCGAAATATACTATATTTATGTAGATCTCGGTGTGGCACTTTTAAATCGTCAATAATAATAGCACAATACTGAAAAATTCTACTACCGACTTTAAGAAGCAGTAATCTATAGACAAGAAATTTGATAGTTGCTTTTTGAAACACCATTTTTTTGAACGGGTTTAATTTTTTAGCTTGCCTCGTTATAAACATTATTTTTCAATACATTTTCTTTCGTACTCTTACTATGTCAAACAGTTCCTTTTGCACAGTTTAAATATTAAAATATTTTATGTATAGATTGTCACGTTTCAAAGGAGCAAAACAAAAACTTCTAAATCGTAAATATCTTATCTTGTAACAGTAATATACAAAATAAATCATTTACACGTTATATTGCCGCAACACCTAATTTATTCGTCCATTTATTGTACACAGTAAAATACTGATTATGAAAAATAAGTTTTAATAGTTTAGGCTGGAATTGTAAACTTTCAATTTCAAATTGCTACTAATTCTTCCAACAAGCGACTATTTGAAAGCATCGTTCTTTCTTGCATATACTGCTCTCGGCCGATCCGTCATTCACGTCAATCCATATAATAATTTTACGAAATATTTTTTCGAGCCGGGAGAGTACTGAATCATAGTCTTCTCGTCTCAACGGAGAGGTTGCGACTAACCGATGAAACAAAACATGCCTGTGAGCACGCGCCAGGTGCGACAGACGATAGCTTACTGCGCGGAATATGAACGTAGTAAGCGCCAAACTAGTTTTCTTTGAATTACTCGTAAAATATGATATTTTTTCAAAATGTTCTGTGATAAATATTTAGATAATATAATTTGATATTATATGCCAAAATATTGGTTCACCAAAATGCATCGTCTCGGAAATAAATGTAACCAAAAATCAAGTCAGACGCAACTTCAAGATTTTTTTTATCAATGAAAATTGCAATTTTTTCAATATTTTCTGTGATAACTATTTAGGAACGATGCTTGAATATCTACGATTTTTTTTTCGGGTCATTTGAAGTTCATTTTCAAGGTTTAAAATGTGTTTGAAAATACGCGATATTTTTTACACCCCCTCTTAAGCCGTTGGTCCTGCGCCTGATCTCTCTACGGTCGTATCAGATTGCTGTCCCACCGAATTATAGGAGTGAGGGAATAGGGAGTGCACCTGTGCTTGCGCACTCACTTGTGCACTATAACATATCCTGCGTACCTGGCTGATCGTAAGATCGGCCGCCATAGCCGAGAACGGCCGGACGGTATTCTAAATATATTATTTTATCTTTGACATGTTCCGATGCCTCCCTCCGAATATAAGCTCACCTGCCGATCAATATCCTTATCCCACATGTCGTTGATAGTACACCCAGCGCCTCTCATAAGCCCCGCGCCAAGTAAGAACAGCCCCGCCATACGAAGACTGGTCTCTAGTGGGACTCCCGGGATGGTCCCTAGGGCTATGGACCAGGAACACGGCCAGTAGAGGAGGTACACACCTGTGGGGAGAATCACTACATAGTGTCATAGTATAAAACAAAGTCGCTTTTTCTGTCATGTTGTCCCTATGAACGCTTAAATCTTTAAAACTACGCAACGGATTTTGATGCGGTTTTTTTTAATAGATAGAGTAACTCATGAGGAAGATTTTTATGTATAAATAGTGGACAAGTACCACGGACGAAGCCGGGGCGGGCCGCTAGTGAGTAGATAAATAAATAACAAATATCTCTGGACATTACTCACACAGCGCCATCTAGCCCCAAACTAAGCGTTAGCTAGTGCTATGGGTGCCAGACAACGGATAATCATTACTTATATACTTTTTTTTTGTAAATACATACATATTATACATAGAAACACCCAGACCAATACAAACAGACATGTTCATCCACACAAATGTCTGGGATCGAACCCGCGACCTTTGGTGTAGTAGCCGACTTCTCGACCATTACACTAAACGGCTCGTCAACTAAATTAAGAGTGAACATTATCAAAATAATGGGCCCGTTGGTCTAGTGGTCAGAGACCCTAGCTACAAAACAAAGGGTCGCGGGTTCGAATCCCGCAAAAGGCAAATATTTGTGTGCTGAATATTGGCATCGAGTCATGACTGTTTATAAAAGTATTTAAGTATGTCTATCCATTCCCTAGCATCCATATTACAAGATTCGAGCTTAGTTTGGGGGCTAAATAAATTAAAAAATATATAAAAAACTCATTTATTTATTTACTTACATATTGTATGACCATGAAAGAAATAACAATGCTTAGCACTGTTTGTACGTAAATCCGGTAATATTTATATGAATATTCAACAAGGTCATATCACAGAAAAGTGACTAGGTCAGATTTTAGTATAGAGTTAATGAGACAAATTTAAATATGTTACACAGAGACAAACAAACAAGAGGAACATCTGATGATAAGTGATCACTGCTGCCCATAGACATCACAACCCCACAAAGGGTTCTATTGTGTTGCCTGCCTTTAAAATAAATTGACATTATTCACACAGAGCCGTCTAGCCCCAAACTAAGCATTAGCTTGTGCTATGGGTGCCAGACAACGGATAAACATTACTTACGGACTTTTTTTTTGTGAATATATACATATTATACATAGAAACACCCAGACCGATACAATCAAAAACCCCATACCCACCCCAACTGAGGTCTGGAGACCTTATTCACCAGCAGAAACATAGCGCAACAGTTATTATGTGCTGCTTCACTGTGGTTGTGTGTATCAGTAACAATAATAATAATCCTCCAGCCGTATTCGGCCATGGCAGCCGATCTTGCAATCAGCCAGGTACGCAGGATATATTATAGTGCACAAGTGAGCGCTCATTAGAAACAATAAAGGTATCACAAATAAACATACCTATTGGTCTATCCCATCTGGCCAAATGTACGTATGGCAATACTTTTCTTTTCCACAGATCCGATATTGTCTTTTCGTCTAATATTTTCGTATCTGGTAATACTTTTTCATCTTCTATGACTATTTTTGGCTCTGTTGTCTCTATGACCACCTGAAATTAAAAGTGGTACAATTTTGCTAAATATACAGGGTGTTTGGAAGGGAGCTGTACATACGCCTAGGGTAGAAACTAGGGATAGTCTGCTACCTACCCCCGCCCATTATATTGACCTTGGCCTCAAGGTTTTTTTTTAATTTACTTTTATTTATTTTTTTACTTTTTTGTGATTTTTTTACTAAAACTACCTGTAGCTCAAAATTTATCCATGGGACCGGTCTGCTAATGGTCTTGTTTTAATCGTTAGAGTCTTAGGGTCCCGCAAAAAATTATTTTACACCAGAAAATTGTGAAGAAAAAAAGTTATGGGGCCTGAAGTACCGTAGTAAGATAAAAAAATAATTTTAAGGGAAACTTCCTATGGGGTTTAAAAAAAAACTAACTGGGTTGGAGTTTTTCTGATTTTATTAAAATATCCTCAGTCCATGCCCTTTCTAACGATATGCTAAAAGTGTAATTATCACTTTTAGTTTTAAAGTTATTAATTAATTTCTGCAACAAGGGCACTTTTATCACCACGACTCGAAATTTGTAAGATAAATGTAATTTCCAGAATTAAAACCAGTTTGGCCTACAGTCGGCAAGTAAAATTTGTTGTCTCACTCTTACACGAGAGCAACACGTATTTCTGTCTCTTTCGCTCTTGGGTCGATGGGGCCGCCGGGCAGGTAACTCGTTTGGGTCTTTGTTAGTCAGTCGAGATTTACCCGTCTTAGCTAACTTACGTACTTGCCGTTTCGACGCTCTACTGTTTTCGTTAATTTTTTTGAGTTATTACTTCGTTTTTGTTAAGTTTTATTATTTGTTACCTTGTTGTTGGCATCATGGCTGGATTTACCAACGAAGAGTACACCGACATGTTGGTGGTGTATGGAATGGCTCATTGCAATGGGCGCGAGGCACGGAGGATTTATCAAGAACGGTATCCTAACCGGCGAGTGCCTAACCACCAAACGTTTGGCTCAACTTACCGGCGTCTGCGAGAAACCGGAAATTTAAATTTCCGGGAACCAAGCGTGAACAGATTTCAACCAAATTTGGCTGCGGATGAACGCATATTGGCTGAATTTGAGGAAGATCCGACCAGAAGCGTAAGAACCGTAGCCCGGACACTTGGTTTAAGCGTGTGGAAAGTCTGGTCGGTTCTTCGCGAAAATGGACGTCATCCTTTCCACTACACCCCTGTTCAAGGTAATTTTTTACATTAAGTTTTCGTTTTTAGCTCTTAATGTAGTGAATTAGCATGTGAATTTCATAGGCCAATTTTTAAATTAACAAAAGCATGTGTGTGAGAGAGAGAGAAATGGAAAGACAGAGATAGCAATCAATGTTACATAGCTACTAATTCATAAGGAAACCGCTAACGTTGATATTTTTATTGTTTTAGGCTTAGAGGATAGTGACTATGGAAGAAGGATGCAGTTTTGCCGCCACATGCTCCGTACGGACGTGGAAGATAATAATTTTTTACGAAGTATTCTCTGGACTGACGAGTCCAAATTTGACAAGGAAGGAATTGTAAATTATCACAATCTCCATCACTGGGCACCCAGAGATCAAAACCCAAGAGTGAAGAGGCACAGAGGTTTTCAACGAAGGTTCTCCGTGAACGTATGGGCAGGCGTCATCGGTAATCGGTTGATAGGGCCGCACTTTTTGCCAGATAACCTAAACGGGCAAAACTACTTAGATTTCCTCGAAAACGATTTGCCCGAGTTAGTGGAAGAAGTGTTTGATGAAGATCGGCCCATAGTCTTCCAGCATGACGGTTGCCCTGCTCATTGGAGCCTAGCAGTGAGGGAGCATCTGAACAACTGTTTTCCTAATTCTTGGATTGGTCGGGGTGGGCCAATTCCCTGGCCCCCAAGGTCGCCTGACCTTACCCCGCTCGACTACTACGTCTGGGGAAGGGCGAAAGAGTTGGTGTACGCAGAAGAAGTACCAACAAGGGAGGTTTTAATTAACAGGATCCACGCCGCATTCGATACAATGCGCGAGGAAATGCTGCTTGGAACGGTGACCGTGGAGATTAGGAAGAGGTACCGATCATGTTTACAGGCCAATGGTCATCAATTTGAGCAAAATTTGTAATTAGTTAAAATAAGTAATTAATTAAAATTAGTAATTAATTAAAATTATTATTACATTAGTCATTACCAAATTTTTTGTTTCATTTGCCATCCTTTTACGATCGAACACATTTAATTTTCATTAGTTGAAATTTTTGCTTAAAGTGCCCTAGTTGCAGAAATTAATTAATAACTTTAAAACTAAAAGTGATAATTACACTTTTAGCATATCATTAGAAAGGGCATGGACTGAGGATGTTTTGAAAAAATCAGAAGAACTCTAACCCTGTTAGTTTTTTTTTAAACCCCATAGAAAGTTGAACTTAAAATTATTTTTTGATCTTACTACGGTACTTCGGGCCCCATAACTTTTTTTCTTCACAATTTTCTGGTGTAAAATAATTTTTTGCGGGACCCTAAGACTCTAACGATTAAAACAAGACCATTAGCAGACCGGTCCCATGGATAAATTTTGAGCTACAGGTAGTTTTAGTAAAAAAATCACAAAAAAGTAAAAAAATAAATAAAAGTAAATTAAAAAAAAACCTTGAGGCCAAGGTCAATATAATGGGCGGGGGTAGGTAGCAGACTATCCCTAGTTTCTACCCTAGGCGTATGTACAGCTCCCTTCCAAACACCCTGTATATTAAAGTATTATTATATTGCTAATATTTTAACACCTATGAGACTCAGGGAACAATTGACATTCTATTATTTAGATATTTAAAATCATGTGACATAGTTTTATCAAACTCTGTTTCTGAGATAAGCACATTCAGACAAACAAACAAACTCTTCAGCTTTATTATTTGAGTATATTCATGTAAAGTTCAATTATAAATTCATTCAGAATCAGAATCTTTATTGCTTATAATTGAGACAAACTTCTTAGCTATCCATGGATTCTCCATACGGGTGCCAGGTCCATCGCATGGAACAGAGAGAAATGTGAGGTATGAGACGAACGTCTTAGCTATCCATGGATTCTCCGTGCGGGTGCCGGGGCCATCGCGTGGAACAGAAAGGAATGTCAGTCGGCGCCAGGGACTTGCGACCCAGCGTGTAGGTATTACATTTGCATCCACATATATAACATAATCCACATACCTTTTGTCTATGCTGGTCACTCTGCGTCGAGTGCGTCCGAGCGTTCTTATAGAACTCCTGCCTATGTCTGCAGAGGCAAGACCATTGCGGTACAACCAGCGTTCTGTAGTTAGCGCTCGTCGGAGCATGTTGCAGTAGCGACGCAATATGAACGACGCGGCAGCGCCGTAGTGTTGTAAGCATTCTGTCCGTTTGACTTTATGACATGTTTCTGAAATAAATTATAAGCATTGTTGATTCAAGCTTGTTATTTTAACTTACTTACTTGTTGGGATAATTCCTCCATCTTACAGAAGACCACAGTGAAGTAGCACTTCGTAACTGTTGTGCTATGTTTCGGCTGGTGAGTATGGTCACCAGAGCTCAGTTGGGGAGGGTATGGGTTTTTAAAAGCAAGCAATGCATCTGCGAACCTTGTGCGGATGTTAAATGTTGCCTGCCTGTCAATAAATAAATGTCAATGGGCAGCGGTGGTAACTTACCTTCAGGTGAAACACTTGTTTGTTTGTCTCCGCATCACATAAAAAAAAACTAAGTCAAATAACGCAGCTGATTTTAAATAATATAATTTAAGTGTTTATTATAAGATTTATGTGTAAATTTACGTTAAATGAACTCTTTTAGTAGTGATTAATAAGTGAAAGTGTTAGTAGGAATATGGTGCAAGGATTACGAGTTTTATGAAAACTTTGAACGTCAACGGACAGCCGGTAACTTGCCGGTAGTGTCCGACCGAAGGTCTGATTTTGGCCGAAGCCGAAGCCGAAGCCGAATAATCGGCTATTGCCACGACCTTCGGCCGAAGCCGAAGCCGAAGCCGAAGGTTTATATTTTCTCAGGACTCAGTTATTAATTTTGCTCAATATGGTCTACAAGCTATGTTAATTTTAAAAATTATTTCAAAATCTCAATATTGAAGGTTTACATTGACTGTCTCATATAGAAGTTAATGATATATTTTGTGATTTGCCTACTGGTAAAAAAAAATAATTTCTTTATGTCTTTGTTTTACACGACTGGGCCAAAACTAAACTAATAAATAAATAAAAAACACTTCTCAGTAAATAATTAAAGGTTGGTCAATTAAATGCACAGTTTAGAAACTATTAGAATATTCAAAATAAATGTAACAATTACAATAGAACTAATGAGGTAATGACTGTTTGAAAACAAACTGAAATTTAATAAGCAACCCATATGCAATATAATTATTGACATCTCAAATTATGTATAAAATATGTTTCAGGGTGGATCAACTTTTTAACCGACAAAACGAGCGTAAAATTTCGGCATGTTTCAAAAAATTTTTTTTGAGTATTTATCCATTTTATTAAGTCAGAAGTGTGTCAAATATATCTGAGATACGGCTTCCTAATCGAGCAGCGAACTTTTTGAACTACTTCTTATTGAAAAACTCAAATGTTTAAATCTTGACCCATAGTTTTGTCACCGGAGTTATCCAAAGTTATAACGCTGCAATTCTTGAATAAATAGACACTTCAATATTTATTTAAGTGGATTTATTCTGTCATGCGAAATCAAATAGTTTGGTATACAGCATTTGTATATAGTTTTAGTATATGGGCACTAAAATATGATATATATGTATGCTGAGTTACTAACGAGTCATACTTGTTGTAAATTTTCTCTGTTATTCTTTAAAAACTTAAAATAAAATCACAGTTTTCTCTGAAATTAAAGTAAATAACCTTATTTTACGGTAAACCTAAAATAATCATACAAATGAAATCAAACACACATTGTTACCTTCCAAAAACGGCTTACAAATTTAGGGACAAATAGTAACTCCTGAGACATTTTTGGTAACTCAAGAGACAAGAGACAAGAACAATCTATATACTTCTGAACATAACTACACTCGCAAGCAACCTAATCGACTCAAGCCCAATCTCTGCATTCAAACATAGTTCTAAGTAAAAGTATGCAACATTTGAATAGAAAGGATATGTCATTTAATAGCTTAAAACTTCAGTTTACCTCACTTTTTTGTTATCGGTGTCTGAACTTGAATGAGGGAAAATGGGATTTTGGGTAAAGGTGTTGAGTTCAGAATTGACACAACTAGAACATGTTTTTTTCTTAGGGATTATAAAAATTATTGGTCCAGTATTTAATACTGACTAGCCCTAAGTACAGCCCGTAATCGGTTCTTCATCGACCTTGTTTATTTTTTGAAGGTGTCTTGACGGATACCTCCCCAATCCTCTAAGAAAACTGCCTTCAACTCTTCTAGACTAGATTGTGCTGAATTTCTTTTTCGTATCCTGCGTTTGAGCTCGTCCCATAAATTCTCGATGAGATTTAGGTCTGGACCTAGCGCATGCCAGTCCATGGTGTGCAAATCGACTTTTTGAAGGAACTGCTGCGGAATGCACGTTGTGTGGCATAGAGCTTTGTCTTGCATTAGGAGAGGCCTATGGCCAGCAGTTGACTGCGACAGGCTGATGATAATGATGATGTAAGGATGAAGTCTTCGCCAGCAAATCCTGCGTAGGGCACAACATGTTCCAGGAAAATATTTGTGATGTGCCCCTCAGCTTCTTGTCCTCCTCGGCCTCCTCCAGGCACGAAAATGAGCTCGGTTTTATCCTCCAACGGGATACTAACCCACATCATGCCAGAACCGCCACCAAAGGGAACGGTTTCTGTGAAACAGCATTGGGAAATTCTGTTTCGCAGAAACCGCCGAAACCTCTCCTTTCACTGCCATGCAGACACACCCTGCACTCTTTTGTGAACAGGATCGACAGCCATTGCCCAAAACTCGAGTTGAGATGTTCTCGACCAAACTGTAACCGAGCTTGTCGGTGGCCTGAAGTCGATTTGTGGCCTGTTGCTGGCCTTTTTGGAGTCAAGTTGGCTTCCTTTAGACGTCTTCTTACCGTCTAGTCCCTGACAGCTACATTTTAAACATGTTTCAGCTCACCTGCACGTCCACACCCGTAAAGTGCCGATTTCGTAGGGTGGTAGAAACAATGAACCGGTCGTCTCGTTCAGAAGTATCCCGGTGGCGGCTGGTTCTTAGCCTCAAAATAATGATCCAGTCTCTTTATACTGCTTGTATACTCGGGATACAGTAGACTGACTAAAGAGAAGCTGTGAAGCGAATACTCGCTGTCTGAGTCCTTGTTGCAAAAAGGTGATAACTTGAGCGGCTTATTGAGGTATGTTATGCATGCTTTCCACCATGGATACCGCCATTAGCAAGTTTACAATCTGAAAGTAGTTTTGATTATGACAGTATGTCTATGAAAATCGCATAATGTCTACAGCGTTACCTAAATTGTCTTTGGAGTTACCACTTTGGTAACACAGTATACTGGCAACTCAGCAGACATTTTTTACGTAATGGATTGTAAATTAAAATTTACTAATGTGGCGAACGTTTTGAATTGACCCATAGCAAATCAGCCTTAAGGACCTTCAAAATCTGATGAAGAAATTTAAAAACATTGACCCGTTCATCGAAATAATCCGGTAACTCTGCCGACACTGAATAAATACACGCGCACCCCTCTAGAGTTTGCTGCGGACTGGCAGCGCAACGGCAGGAATCAAAGGCCCGCCGCCGCGCGTGCAAGGAATAACATCGTATCCCCGTTCTTTACTAGAAATTTGTGACGTATTGCATAATTTTGTTTACGTTTTTTCGCGGTCACTCAGTATACACCACAAAATGAGATGAATTAGGGACAGAGCTTTAAAGCCTATATTTCTATAAAATTAAAACCTATTTTTATGTTTAACATAGGAAGAACTAAACCTTGTTTCATTTATAAGCAATATATAAGTAGACTTAAGAATGTTCCAAGGAAAAAAACTCTTAAATTAGCAATTACATATAGCCACCTCGATCAAGGGACAGCTAAAATTTGTATGGAAAGCTATGTCTTATGCAAAGTCGTATACTGAGTTACCATAGTTTTTACGTTAACTTCTTCGTTTTATCTAGATATCATATGTTTTTTATTAAGGTTAATGAGCTGTTAATTGAATAAAACATAGAAATAATTTCTATATTGTCTGAATTTAGTCGTTTTCGAATGCGATGTCGTCGGGACAAACTTATGTCGGTTAAAAAGTTGATCCACCCTTCATCCATTAAAGGTCCTTGTATAGCGGGATTTTAGACTATAATGTATCACAATTTAATTGTTAAGCACAAATTCTAAACAAAACTCTCGTTTAAATACACGTACGAACTTGTTTTGATGCTTGCAATGTGATATTTTGACAGTGACTACCTGCAGCTTCATGACTTTCGTCACAGTTTGTTCAATCTCGACCTTCGGCGAAACATTCGGCTTCGGCCCAAAATCCGGCCGAAGCCGAAGGTTTCGCCGAAGGTGGATTTTTTGGCCGAAGGTGGCCGAAGCCGAAGCCGAAGCCGAAGCTTCGGTCGGACACTACTTGCCGGTAACCTAAAACAAAGAGGATTCCTGTACATAAAACCGGGGGAGTATTCATTTTAATACTTTATCATTAATATTACACACAAATCCGATCACCATTACCATTAACACCAACAATAACATTGTAACACTTCACATATCTCGTACTAAGTACGAGACACGTCAAATTACAAAACACGGGCTCGTTGTGCCTCTCTTTACTTGACGTAATGTGGAAGTAAAGTTGATGATAAGCAACACTCAGCCTCACACAAACTTTATCAGACTCACGCGGTACCAATTCAATCAACCTAACATTAAGAAATAATTTTTTCATTGTCCAGTAGTAACTCAACATACCCTCATTAACAAAAAAAAAAAAATTGTCTTGAAAGTTTACTGTTTTCTCTTGATTAAAAGTTAACTTATGTAGTTTATATTTCATAGAATTAGTTTACCCAGCTAAACATATAAAAATTACAAATTTATATTAGCCAAAACATTCACATTCCTTTGTGATATTTCCAGGTTTGTTCGACTTATTCAAGATGACAACCCGAAGGGCCGCTGCTGTTGCATCTGCCCAGGATATGGAGTTCAAACTCAAGCAGGCACTAGATCAGCTTAAGAAAACAAAGATTGAGAACGCCACTTTATTGAATGAGCAGGAACAAAATGAAGAGGAAATGAAATCTTTGTTATGTTCAAATGCGACATTGAAGAAAGAAATGGGTGAACTCCATGTGAAACTCATGAGTGCACTGCAGGAGCAAGACCAGCTACTCCGGGTGGTCAGCAGTTTTGAGGAGTGCGGCAACACCTATGAACGGACTCTGGGACGTATTGATGAGCTGGAGAGTGAGCTATGTGAAGCCCACAAGCACATCCAACAGCTTGAGGAAGAGAAAAAGGACCAGTCGCTATCACACACACAGAGCCTGTATGAAGAGCTGCTCGGGACCCCGGCTGGCAAACAAATAGATGTTGCGGCTTCTGCTACATCGTGCATAGCTGCTTCTACATGTTCTCATAAAGTCTTTAATTTGTCCCATAGTTCAAATTGTTGTGATATGCTAGATAAAAATAACAACAAAAATAAGTCAAAATCTAAGTTTAAAAAATATGTTAAGATTAATAAGTACATTAAGAAAACGGAAAGGCTGATAAAGAAACATAAATGTTTCTACAAAAATATAAAATTAAGGAAAAAAAGGCTTGATTTATTAGACAGCATAGAAATATTAAGTATCAAGTTGAATGAAAGTAGATTATTGCATGAGAGGGACACCTAGGGTTGCCAACATTTTTTCACCAAATTATAGTATATTTCAAAATAAGTTATAAAAAAATATAGGACATTAAAGAAAAATATAGTAAATTTTTTGAAACCCGAATAAAACACTAATTTGTTACTCAGTTATTTATATTTTTGCAAAAATTGTACTTTTTCGCACTTTTTGCATATGTTTAAAGTTTTTTTATCTAATATAAACGTATTAAATGCTTTTTCGCACTCTATGTTTAAGTTTATAAAAATAAAGAGCTCATTTTTTATTAGTTCGAGCTTTGCTCGATTCCTTTCTTCCCGCCACTTGATGTTCATAATAGAAAAAATTCTTTCTGTAAACGCCGAAGTGGCGGGAATAGAAAGTAAGAAGGCTATTAATTTATAAATATTTTTTAAATTATTCTCAGATTTTTTAAAAATATGTTGCCATTTTTGGCCAGTACTAAAATTTTGAAATTCAGGACAATCTTTTAATTTTTGCAATATTTCATTAACAATTAAAATATCAGAGTAAAGTTCATCCATGTCGATGGCCAACTTCAATTTTAAGTTGAGAACGTCCACAACAGATTCACAGGCATCAAAAGATATTTCTTGTTTTAAATAAAATGTTTGTACTTGCTGTAACCAATTATTATCCTCAAAATTAAACTATTTATCTAGGTACTTTAAAGATTTATCTATAAATACTACAAAGTTTTCTGTTATTTTAGCCTTAAAAAAATTTCTTTTCTAATCCAAGCGTAAGATTTAGGCGTAACTGCACTTTCACTGTCACTACTACTGTTATTATTTTCCATTTTAGGTTTTTTTAAATCTCAGTATTATCAAAACACTTAATAAAAAAACTTGAAACTCAAAACAAAACAAAACAACGGCGCGCAACGTGAAAACTTTTTCACAGAAAAAAGGAAGAACTTTGACATTGTCAGTTTGACTTTGACGTAACGAGGCGCGTTCGCTTCACGTTCGGATACATGTACAGCCCGCCCGCCTGCATCTTGCGCCGCGCGCGCCACGCGCCCCGTCTCGCAGGTTTTGAGCGCGAATTTTGAATTCATAATAGTTGAATTGTTTGGAAAATGACCTCGCGCATCGTTTTATTACTGTGAAAAGTGTACCTACTGAAATATAGTATTTTTGCGTACTATATTTTAGTTCAACAGTATATAGTACGAAGAGCCAAAATATAGTACAATACTATATAATATAGTACGGTTGGCAACCCTAGGGACACCCAACAGTTGCAAGGGGAAATTGAGAGGTTATGCAAGTCGCTTGCTGACATGACCACCAAGTATAATATATCCCAAGAAATCATTAGGGCCCAAATAAAGGCCACCAATGAGTTACTTTTTGAGCAAAGTACTTGTATTGCCAAAACGCCTCCTGCAGTTGTTGAGCTACCTCATACTATTGAGCTGTCTCATACTTTGGACCTATCTCATTCTTTGGATCAACCACTGGAGTTACCACAAATTAGTAATAATTTTACCACCATTAAAACTGATAATTATGTCATGTTCAGTGATGATATGGGAAAAAGTATGGGCCAGTTCATAAGTACACACTTAGATCAGCCTGTAATTAATAACTGTTTACCAGGTTCGTCCTTCAGTAATGTCATAGAAAATATTATGAATCATAATTTTAGTCAGAATACTACATTAATTATATTAATTGGAAATAGGGGTAGTTTGAATAAAAAACAATTGATTAATCACATTGACAATCTATGTAGCCTAAACATTAAAAAAATTATTTTATTTACATTGCCCTATGCAGAAGGGATGTCAGAGGTAGAAAATAATAATAGATATAAGTTGAATATGTGTTTAGATACTTTGACATTTGGTAATAATAGAATTCATTTAATTGACATTAACAAATTGATTATACATTGTAATTATAGTTTGACGAAGGATATTTGTTACTTATCTAATTATCATAAACGACAAATAGCTATGTCGCTATCTTTTTATTTTATTTTAACAGCCAAGAACTTGGCTAACCAGGCTGCTTCTATTGAGCAGACCAGTAAAAACTTTGACATGACTTTGGATTCTGATCCAAATAATTTAAATTAAATGATAAGACAATAGAGGACATCTCTTGCAAACCTATTGCAGTTACTGCCGAGAAGTCTTGTAATTATTTACACTTAGTTCATCAAAATATACAGGGCTTCTCTGGTAAGGAACTAGAAATAGGTCTATTCCTTGACTGTATGGATATACATGTCTTGTGCCTAACTGAACATTGGTTAAGGCAAGTTAATTGTTCATTTAATATAGATAATTATAATTTTATTAGTTCGTTCATGAGACAGTCTGCGATACGCGGTGGGTCACTTATACTTATACATAATAAATTAAGATGTAAAGAACGCAAAGATATCGTAGCATTGTCCATTGAGCGAACTATAGAAATATCGTGTGCAGAGATGGATCGTTATATTATAGTGTGCGTGTATAGGCCTCCCGCATCAGATTTTAGTATGTTTGAAGCTACAATGGAAGAAGTACTTAAAAAAGTTTGTAAAACAAATAAAATAGTTGTTATATGTGGAGATTTTAATATTAATATCCTTGAAGGTTCACAATATTCTGTAAGGTTTATAAATTTATTTAATTCATTTAATTTGTCGAATCTTTTTAATGAACCTACAAGGATCACTTCCACTACTGCTACATGTATTGACAATATTTTCTGCAATACGAATGTAACTGATAAAAAGATTATTAATTGTATGCAGTCGGACCACACGGGACAGCAGGTTACTTTTGAGCATAGTTTTGTCCCTAGGTCTATTGAGATCTTTTGTAGACCTGTCACGGAGAAGCGTAGAGACCACTTTAGAGACAACATAGAAAGGAAAATACCTACCCTTTCTTTTATAGATAGTGATGTTAATAATCTTTATGATAACCTGTTTGGCTTCATTGCTTCTGAATTTAATTCAGTGTTTCCTAAAAAAAAACTGAATATCAATATTAATAAACCTAAAACGTTATTCAGTGACTGGGCAACTCCAGGTATTTACAAAAGTAGACTTAAATTATATGAACTTTATGGTTTAAAATCATATTCTAAAGATCCGAAGGTCATAGAATATGTAAAGAAATATTCCAAATTATTTAAGAAAGTATGTTATAAAGCTAAATCAATTTACTTGAGAAATAAAATAAATAACTCAAGTAACAAAATAAAAGCTACTTGGAACATAATAAATAAAGAGACCAGTAAATTAAAATCATATGATGATAGTTATTCTTTGAAAATTAATGATATTAGTTTTAAAACAGACATGGATGTAGCACATGCTTTTGAATCATTTTTCTCTGATATTCCTGTAGCCACTACTAGTCTTCTTAATTCTAGCCCAAAGACAGCTCAAACTCTCCTGGCGTCGAGTATAACTGAATGTCAGATCCCCTTTCATTTTGAATACATCACACAGAGTACAATCTTGAAAACTTACAAAGAAATTAATATAAAAAGAACTGAGGACCTTTGGGGAATTTCAACTGATATCATGAGATCAGTAATTTATATTATTTCACCTCATTTGGCCTTGATTTTTAATAAATGCATTGATCAAAATCAGTTTCCTAATCTCATGAAATGTAGTAAAATAATACCACTATTTAAATCGGGTGATAAAAGTGACCCATCGAATTTTAGGCCTATATCAATATTACCGAGCCTTAGTAAAATTTTTGAAAAAATTATAATGAATCAATTGCTTGAACATTTTAAAAAACAAAACTTGTTACATGAGAAACAGTTTGGTTTCACCAAAAACAAGAGCACTACCGATGCAGGGACTGCACTTATCAGACATATCTCTGATGCCTGGGAGAGTAAACAGAACGCTATAGGGGTCTTTTGTGATCTATCAAAGGCTTTTGATTGTGTTGACCACACTACGTTACTCGTGAAGTTGAAACATTACGGTCTGTCTCCTACATCTTTGAAGCTGATTGAATCTTATCTCACTGACAGGATACAAAGGGTCCATATTAATAATTCAAATTCATCGGGGGCTAAGCTTCGCATGGGCGTGCCTCAGGGATCTATATTGGGACCTTTGCTGTTCCTAATTTATGTAAATGATTTGCCATATTTTGTAAAGAACTTATGTGAGATAGTTTTGTTCGCTGATGATACTTCACTTATTTTTAAAACTGACAGAAAAGAAAAAACTTTTGACAAGGTGAACAAAGCTCTGTCACAGGTTTCGCATTGGTTTTCTAGCAATAATTTGTCACAAAATGCAAAGAAAACTAAATGCATTAAATTTATGATGCCTAATGTAAGACATATTGATACACATATTACAATGAATAATGAGCTCTTAGAAATTGTAAATTCTACAAAATTCTTAGGAATCGTCATTGACTCTAAGCTTCAATGGGGCCCCCATATCGCGGCCTTGAGTTCTAGACTTAGCTCGGCTGCCTTTGCTGTAAGAAAAATAAGGCATATAACTGATATTGAAACGGCAAGATTAGTGTACTTTAGTTATTTTCATAGCGTTATATCATATGGTTTATTGTCAATTGTGGCACCACAACTTGTAGAAATCTACAAAGCCTCCATTGCACACAACTACATACCAAATCAATGGAGAGCAGTAAAGGTGGTCTTCTTACCGAAGCCTGGCAAAACGGACTACACGGAAGCGAAAGCATATAGGCCGATCAGCCTGACCTCGTTTATCCTCAAAACTCTGGAAAGGCTAACCGATCGACACCTAAGGGACGGCGCGCTACAACGTAAACCGCTTCACTCCAAACAACATGCCTACAGGAAAGGCAGATCAACGGATTCGGCCCTACACGATGTTGTCGGCACCATAGAAGCAGCACTTGCCGACAAACAAATGACGTTAGGCGCCTTCATCGATATAGAAGGAGCTTTTGACAAAACAAAGTTCGACAGCATACACAGATCTCTCGATACCTTCGGAGTTGAAACAACAATCAGCGGATGGATAGATCAACTCCTGAAAAAGAGAGCGATCGAATTCACGGTTAACACGACCACCAGAGCAGTTGTGGCGAGGGGGTGCCCCCAAGGAGGTGTACTCTCGCCACTCCTCTGGAACATGGTTGTAGATGAACTTCTATCTCGCCTAAATGAAAGATACTGCTATACCACAGGATATGCAGATGACATCACCATACTCATTAAGGGCGAGTCAGAAAACAACATATGTACACGCATGCAGCTAGCATTCAGGATAATTGAAAAATGGTGCATGCGTCATGACCTTAAGGTAAACCCAAAGAAAACAGAACTGGTCCTTTTCACAAACAAAAGGAAAACCAGCACACCAACACTCCCAAAACTCTTCGGCACAAACTTGACGTTGTCGAATGAGGTAAGATACTTAGGAGTAATTCTCGACAGCAAGCTCAATTGGGACAAGCACCTAAATGAGAAAACGAGCAAGGCCTGCAACACCTTCTGGCAATGCAGGAGACTGCTTGATAGACAATGGGGCCTAAAGCCCAAGATAACGCTTTGGATCTACACCGCCATAATCAGACCCATGCTAACATATGGCGCTCTGGTCTGGTGGCCAAGAACAGAACTAGCCACGGCAAAAGCAAAGCTACAGAGAGTGCAGAGGTTAGCTTGCCTTGCCACAACTGGCTGTATGAAAACGACCGCAACATCGGCTCTCGAAGTTATTCTCGATTTAAGACCGCTACACCTGGTCATACAACAAGAAGCAGCTGTGGCAGCAGCGCGGCTCGAGAAAATCGGTCTATGGAAACAGGATGATAGAAAGAACCACACACGCCTCCTAAAAACCGTCAAAGCCGAAATACCAATGATAGAGGCCACGTGTGACATCATCCCGAAAACATATATTTTCAACAAGAACTACAATATCTCACTAAGCGCGGAGAATAAAGACAGTTCTGGAATACAAGAGGTAAGAGTATACACGGACGGCTCCAAGACAAAAACGAGAGCAGGTGCCGGTGTCTTCTCTCATGACCTAAATATCAGCATATCCACGGCTCTAGGTGAGCACAACACAACCTTCCAAGCAGAATGCGTTGGGATCACCAGAGCCGCTATGGCTATAAAATCAAGGCAGGTGCGCGGACAAGCTATACGCATAGTAACCGACAGCACCGCAGTATTACAAGCCCTCAAGAGCAACCGGACGAATAGTGGTCTCATCCATGAATGTCACAAAAGACTTGAGGAAATATCAAACGACAACAAGGTAACACTGCAATGGATTAAGGGCCACAGCAACTCATTAGGCAATGATGCTGCGGACGAACTGGCTAGGAGAGGCTCCGGAACTACCATCCTAGGACCGGAACCAATAATACCACTACCTTACTGTCAGATTATAACATGGTTACAAGAACGAACCAAGAAAGAACATGTAAAACTATGGACATCTAGCTCAGAGTGCAGGCTAACAAAAGAAGTCTTTCCATCGCTCGACGGACGATTATCGCGCCGCTTACTGCGTCTTCGGAAAGAGAACCTACGCCATGCTATAAGCATAATTACAGGTCACTGCATGCTTAATAAGCATCTACACAACATCGGCCTCACCGACAGCCCACTATGTAGGGGCTGCATGGACGCCGAGGAAACGCCTGCCCACGTGCTGCTTCGATGCAACAGCGTGGCTGAACAACGAGCTCGACTACTCCCAGACTCCGAGACTCTACGGGCAGCCTTCAGCGACGCCGCGAGAGTTCTGGACCTCTGGCTGGAGCTCAAATGGTTTGAGTAAGGGTTTATGGGAACGGACAAGGTAACAGATCCTCCTTTGTCTAAGATATCACGTGTAACAGCCCACCTTAGAGGTTAAGCGCGGAAAACTCCCTGGAAACCTAAACCTAAACCTAAACCTATGGTTTATTGTTGTATGGTTCTGCTGCTGATATTGAGACCATTTTCATATTACAGAAAAGAGCCATTCGTGCAATATACAGCCTTAGGCCACGTGACTCGCTGAAAACTTTATTTAAGGATATTAATATATTAACGGTACCGTCACAATACATCTTTGATTGTATTTTGTATGTTCGGAAGAACTATAAAGATCTCCCGAAAAAATCAGACTCTCATAATTTCAATACTAGAAATAAGCATAAACTTGCCGTTCCAACAGTCAGACTTCAAAAAACAATGAAGTCATTTATAGGACTTAGTGTACAAATATTTAATAAACTACCACAAACTCTTGTTGAATTACCTTTCCATAAATTTAAGACTCAGATCAAATCGCACTTAATGAGAAAAGCTTACTATAAAGTAGAAGATTTTATAAAGGACAAGAATTTGTGGGTGTGACTTATGACCATCTCTGCACATCTACTAATTGACATTTTATATAATTTAATGACATTTATGTAATATCAATGATATATTTTTTAAAAAAGGCTAACTGTTGAGTTTCTTCCGGCACTTCTTCTCAGCAGGCCATTCACGTCGAAGTGCTAGTAGGGTAAAAAAATATTGACGTGCAAAAGAATTTCCGTGTAAATCTAATTGCTGAATAAATATCTTTATCTTTATCTTTATCTTTAAGTTGCATTGTAAAGTAAAGTATCAGCCTATTAATGTCCCACTGAAGGGCAAAGGCCTCCATCATTTGAAATCATGTTTTCGTTACAAAGATGAGTTTTGGCTTAATCACCATACAAGTTGCATTGTAGTATTAGAAAATTATTTTAGGCTCTTAATGTTTATGTTTTATATGAATTTTCATGTTTTTATCACCTATTGGAAAATAATAAACTACAAAAATTTATTACTTTCATACAAAATCTTCCAGGAATTTAATGTTTTAGTCTGAAGTCGATAATAACGCTAAAAGCTAGCTCTAATTAAAGGTCAAAGATCTCTTATAATAACCTAACTTAAAATATTTACATAACCTCTTCAGCTTAGTAAAAACAAAAATAACTTACCACGAGAAAAAACAACTACACAAGGCGAATCAAGTACGTAATACTCAGCAAAAACCGTCACAAAAACACCTTACACCATAAGTGATTTATTTTTTACCGTCAAGGTCTTCCAAGTTCAATAACAACGCTTTAAAACGATAAATATCACTTTATTTACAAAAAAAATTGCTCTATTTCGTTCTAAAGGGAATAAAGAGCTGTTTGTTACATATAATTATTATATAATGAGTAAAAAATCAATAAAATATGAATTTATTAACGAAGAAGCGCGCACCTTGTGACTTACACGTTTGACATTTGATAGAATTTCAATTTGACATTGAAGTGGAGTGACAGTGACAGACACACCATGTGTTTTTAAAGATGTGTTCCTGAAATTCTGACTTACAAATCTTACAATCATGCGTTCACAGTTATTTTACCTCTGACAGCTCATTTTCTCTCGGTTAATATCTCTGCATAACGCAAGTTGTATTGTTTTAATAAGTGTTAGAAAGAAATTGAGAGCTTTGCTATCAGATTTAAGGATTTACTAGATTTATAGGAATGAAAACTGAAAGAAATAATTTAGTCTCACGTTAGTGCAGATGTAAAGTAAATGTGAATTCATTAATCTGAGTTCTTTTGGTTCGCATTCCTATAAATCTCGTAAAGCATGTAATAAGGCTTCAGATCAATAAATGCATAGCGAAGATCTTATTTTTCTAATATTTTGTTTAGTTATATAGATTTAAGGAAACTATGAACGCGTTTAAGTTTACAAGTTTACCCTCTGATTCAGAAAAAATGAAAATACGGCACTCCATACACAATTGATCTTGATCTCAGTTTATAAATACATTCCTTTTGTTTAACAACGATGATTGAAATCGAGAGATATTTTTAAATATTAACCGCACTTTTCTTAAACAGAACTCTTGCTTTAAAAATATATGCGTAACTCTCGTTCACCCACTCATTAACTCGATTTACACTAACTTAACGAAGCTTAGTGTTGGAACACACTACACGGAAAAAACGCGACCAAAGTTTGGCTTGATTACGCCTGCAATGTATTTTAAATGGAAAATGACACACTATACCGAAATTACGCGCGTAATGTTGTATAGAATTATATCAACTGAACAAGACTGAACGTTGGTACCTTTATTAGGGTGTTACCATACCAATCGATCGATCGTCGATCGACGCCATCGACGAACACCAGTCGACTAACCAATCAATTCAATGGCACGGGTACGACTGACGAAACAGCGCGATCGACGTCGACTATTCCATTCTACCATCGATCGATCCCGTCGATCGACGGTTGATCGATTGGTCTGGTAGAAACTATCGATTGACGTCGACTATTCCATTCAACCATCGATCGATGGCGTCGATCGATTGGTGTGGTAACACCCTTAAGCCGCGTAACTCAGGGCGCGTTTTTTCCGCCTAGTGTATTCCTTCACTTAATGTGATATTAAATGAATAATAAATAAGTACTTACTGCTTGAAGTTTCAGCTGTTTTATAACAACCGTGGTCGCAAGCGGTCTGGTGGTGCGGGGCGTGCTCTTCCTGGCTCTGTTACAAATCCTATAAGACCTACTAATTCTGCTACTACTACGCTAGTACCATCACTTGAAATTGATTCCTAATTCTGCTAGAACTTACACTTGAAATTCGACACTGAAAGGGAAGAGTGAACTAGATTATGCTGCATCTTAAAGTGTACAAGGCTTGTGAACTTACCGTTACATTTCAAATATTTGTTTGTGCGTCTGCATCTTATTATGATTTTGGTAAGTAAAATGCAAAAAAGCTGTGTCTAGTGTCTCCCTAGAATAACACTACCCCATCTCTTCCCGTGGGTGTAGTTAGAAGGGACTAAGGGACATTCCGTAGAATGGGCAGAAGAGATCCACTATTCATACATTAAGTACCTACTAATACGTATAGTGTAGACAATTAGAAGCAAAACATTCTACTTCGCATTGTTGTCCATGGACAACAGTTGCCGTCTTTTTTACTTTAAAAATCGAAAAATACCGCTTTAAAATCATGTACAAATCATTAGAGGATGGAAAATAAAGCTGATGGCGTGTCATTTAATAGATAAAAGAAAACAATAAAGCAGTAAATTATCCGCCCCCTTCCCTCCAAGTTGATGCATTGATTTTGTTCTTGGTGTCCACTCTATACAGTAGTTACACCTCATTGCACCATACTGCGGTCACCAACCCGCCTGCCCAGCGTGGTGACTGTGGGCATATCCCCAACCGTGGAAGGCCTACATCCAGAAGTGGACCGCAACAGGCTGATGATGATGATATTTTTTTATTTTTTTATTTTCAGATTACTACAACAATCCGCAGATGTCCGAAGATTTCCAAAACTACAAAAGCGTTTCACAAAACTACGGATCCAACATAATTATCAATAGCACAAGCATTGACACAACTTTGACGGATGCTACTTCTGACACAAATATGACAGGCACAACTCAGTTTGACACAACTTTGACAGATACTACTGCCTTTGACACAACTCTAACCGACTCTACTACGACTACGTCTGACACAACAATGACAGGCACTACTGCCTTTGACACAACATTAACAGATACTACTGCCTTTGACACAACTATGACAGACTCTACTGCGTCTGACACAACTATCACTGAGATAACTATAACATCCACCACAAAGTTTGACACAATTACGACTGATATTACTGGGATTGACACAACTATCTCCGAAACTACTTGGTATGACACAACTATAACAGATTCTGACTAGTGATGTGCCGGATCGCTAAAAATGAAGATCCGCGGATACGGATCGGAATACGGATATTTAGTGACAAGATCCGCGGATACGGATACGGATCTTCAATTTCTCATAAGATTAGTGTCGCTTGCAGAATATATGGCAGATAAAAGATTACCAAGAGATCAAGACCAGTTAAAGTATTGGCAGATTAACAGTAAAAGGTTTGGATTAGGGAATGCAATCTCGCGAGATTAGGGCTCCGGCGAGATCTCGCGAGTTTACAAACGACGATCTCGCGAGATCTCGTAATTGACGAGATCTCGCGAGATCGTCGTTTGTAAGTTTGAGATTGCCAGTTATGAGTGTTAATTCGTACAGAAAATCACAAAATTTCCATGAATTAGGAAGAAAATAATGAAAATCATAGTTATTGTGAAATCAACATTAATTACGACTTATTTTATTAAATTTTCATGTGTTTAAGCTTTAAGCGTATTAATTTACGTATATATTTTATATCAGTCACCTTTTTTAATTTTATAAAAAAAACACTACTCTGCTCCTATTGACTGTAGCGTAATGAAAGTACATATCCCATAATCTGCCCGGGAGTATGAAGAATAATTGAACCAAGTGCCGTTAAAATCCGTCGAGTAGTTTTTGTTTCTTTAAGGAGCATACAGACAGACAAAAATTTTACAATTGCATTTTTGGCATCAGTATCGAACAATAATCACCCCCTGAGTTATTTTGAAAATATTTTTCATGTACAGAATTGAACTCTACAGATTTATTATAAGTATAGATTTTCACACGTAGGTGTTAAATTAATATATTTATTGACTCAACTGGCCTACTTTGTTCAGTAAGTTGCACGTGTATGGCACTCTTTTCTGCGAGATTTGATTAAGAAATGGCAATTTACATACGGGTGTACTGTATATTTTTGTTTTAATCCTACTACTATTATAAAGGCGAAAGTTTGTATGTGTGGATGTATGGATGTATAGATGTATGGATGTTTGTTACTCTTTCACGTAAAAACTACTGAATAGATTTGAATGAAACTTTACCACAATATAGCTTATACATCAGAATAACACATAGGATATTGGAAATCGAAATCCACGCGGACGGAGTCGCGGGCGGCCGCTAGTTTATCATATTTCTGAATGGAAACCATGAATATTATGCAGCATTCGCCTTTTGGTGATGACCAAGAATCCAAGTTCGATCTCGTAAATCTCGCGAGATCTCGTCCATTTTCGCCCGAGATTCAATCTCGCTAAAATAGGCCGAGATCTCGTAAAAACGAGATCTCGCGAGAACGAGATTGCATTCCCTAGTTTGGATGCCTCACTCACATTGCTCGCACATATTTATCTACACCTGCAACCAGCGTTCCAAGTGAACAATTTTTCAGCGCAGCAGGAATTGTTTATGATCCTCATCGTAACAGACTTTTGGGGGGAAAAGCTGCGAAGTTGCTATTTTTGAAATACAATTTACCCTTACTTAATTTTAATTATGATTAATATTTTTTTAAAGCTGCTCTAATTTTGTCTGTGATTACTTGCTCATGTAAGCTAAGTTCATTCAAGCTAAGCTCATGTAAGTAATTTTTAAACTTCATGTGACACATAGTATTAATTTACTTTATTAGAATTAACATTTAATTTGATTTATATTTGGTTTCCTCGTGATCTCATTCTTATAAAAGTGATTTATTACTTTCTATCGTATTGATCTCATAATTATAAACAGAAGGTTTAAGTTTTAGTTTTCTTTTATTGAATTAAAAAGTATCATTTTGGTATGTTATAACTTGCTATTATATTTCTGAACCTAATTATATATAAAAGAAGTTTTCAGTTTAAGTTTTGTTTTGACCATGATTGTTATAAAAGGATGTTATAACTTGATTTGATATTGACCTCATTTAATTATAGAAAACAATAATTATGTTTTAGTTATTTCACTGTCCTAAAAGTAAAGTTTTAACTTGTTCTCATTATAAAAATCTATGTATCTAAATGTTTGCAATACATTGGTGCAAAATATATGATTATTTAAAAAAACTAGCTTGTTTTTTTTTTATTTCTACCTGATGATTAACTGAAAAAGATCCGTAAAAGATCCGCGTGTAAAGTAACGGATACTGATACGGATACGGATTTTTATTTTTCCTCGGATATCCGCGGATACGGATACGGATACGGATATTCGGAACATCACTAATTCTGACACAGTTACTGCTGACACAACTGTAACGTATACTGACACAGCTCTGACGAATACTGACACAACTATGACGAATATTGACACAAACGTAATGAGCTGTAACTGATTTTGACACAGTTTCTACTTACACAAGTATTACGAATTAGGATTCGTAATTTTTCAACACAATATTCGCAATTTTTTTGCGATAGTAATTTTTCAACTGATACTTTTTTACTTGCTTAACTTATGTAAAAGTAAAGTAAAGTATCAGCCTCTTAATGTCCCACTGCGGGGCAAAGGGCTCCATCATTTGAAATCCTTTTTCGTTACAAAGATGGGTTTTGGCAAATCACCACGCTTGCCAAATGCTGGTTGGTGATCACAAATCCGGGCGTTTTTAGAAAAATCAACACTTTTGCCCGACCCTGGAATCGAACCTAGGACCTCGAGACCACGGCTCGTCACTTAAACCACTAGACCATCGCGTAGGAGGAGGCTTTACTTATGAATGACAACGGAAAATAAAAAAAATGTAATAAGAAAGTAGTATTTATTTACATTTTCAAACACTTATTGATACAATTTGTATTGTACCCCATTTCATAGGTTAAATCGGCAGATTTGCTCTCGCCACATTTTACACATGCCCTTTAATGTAAAGCGACGATCGCTTCAAACAGCATGCTAGCTTAAAAGTCAAAGCAGGTCAGTCATAAAAATTACAAGTTTTCTGATGTCAGAGCAAATCTAACGATTCAAATCTGTATCTCATTTATTATTACAGTTAACAGCGCGTAGACTCCGAATAAACTAGCCAAAAATTAAACATTTCATTTTTACTCGTGTGAGTCCAAATATTTATTACTACATATTATTCATTTTACATAATTAATGCAGTGTGACCATTGATATACAAAAACCCAAGTACACAATCAGCGTCTCAAAAAAGTCCCCTAATAATAAGTGCAGAATGCTCTTATTTCAAACAGTCTTGCGTCACCCGCGTCATCGCAATTTTGAACACTCCCTTGCAGTGCCGAAACTAGGGCGGTGCCAACGGTGCCCAGGTACAGGGCGCAGACCCTGGAGGGGCGCAGAAATGACCAGACTAGTAGATTCTAGAGGCGCAGTTTTGAAAGCTCGCACCGGGCGCATAAAAGGCTAGTTACGGCACTGTCCCTTGTGAAAACTAACCTGCATAAGATTTAATTTGCAAATAATAATGTTCATAGTTTGTTTGACACATAGATTTGCCGAGTTTTTGGTGACATAATTGACTGTTACTTTAGGTTTTTCTATATCAATGGGTGTGACCATAAAAAGCTTAGACATTTTCAAATCATTTCTGAATATCCTGAGTCCAAAAACATTTAATGAGTTGCAAATGAAAAATCCGCTAGATGGCAGTAGGTAGGCGTAGAGTCTAACTGGTTTGTGATTGGTCAATTTTGAAATGACATTGACAGATATGTCAAATTCATCCAATGACTTGTCTCAACATTCATTCATTCATTCTGCCATGTAGCGGATTTTTCAATCGCAAACACCCTCATTAGGGAAATAAAATAATTGGAAATGTTTTCAAATGACCGCAAATTACTTTGTTTTGAGTAGTTTGTGTACAGGAGTATATAGTGAACATTGAACTTAATACCTATGACTAAAAGTCCAATATTTAATTAAACGTAGGTGGTTATCAAAATCAAGTCAAAATTAACAATATTACAAAAACGATCATACAAACAGATACGATAATTCTCAAATTAAAAGTCATTAACAAAAAAAGTCTTATTAAGTAATCCTTAA
This sequence comes from Nomophila noctuella, assembly GCA_958496325.1. Lineage (NCBI taxonomy): Eukaryota > Metazoa > Arthropoda > Insecta > Lepidoptera > Crambidae > Nomophila > Nomophila noctuella. The sequence goes on along the minus strand of OY292510.1, from coordinate 6,498,791 downwards.
AATCTATAAACCAAAAAAAAAAATATGTTGAATATACATTTTTGGAAGAAAACCATCCTGTTTGGTTCAGAAGTATGTACCTATTGTAATGAGTAACAAATCCTACTACTATTATAAAGGCGAAAGTTTGTATGTGTGGATGTATGGATGTTTGTTACTCTTTCACGTAAAAACTACTGAATGGATTTGAATGAAACTTTACCACAATATGTATAGCTTATACATCAGAATAACACATAGGATATTGGAAATCGAAATCCACGCGGACGGAGTCGCGGGCGGCCGCTAGTGTAACAATAATTAGGCGTCAGGTCTGTCTGTGATTGTTAAATTTTTACAAATTTGTCATTGAATCTAATAAAATAAAGTAAATCATCTGCCTATCAATGTTCTACTGAAGGCAATGGCCTCTATCATTTGAAATCATATCGTTACAAAGATGGGTTTTGGCTTAATCACCACGCTTGCCAAATGCGGGTTGGTGATCACGAACCCGTGCAGCGTTCAGACAATTCGACACAAATTTTGCCCGACCCGGGAATCGAAATAAGGATGACTTCCCAGTACTTAAACCACTAGACCATCGAGGGTATCTGTCAATGTCATTTCAAAATAACCAATCACAGATCAGTTAGTCTAGGAAACACACAAGGCTGAAATTACGCGACCGAAGTTTGGCGGCAATGCATTTCTATAGTGTGTCATCTCCCATTTAAAGTATGTCATACCATGAACACGACGGAACGTAAATTCAGCCGCATAAATTAGCCGGTTGCGTTTTTTCGGCATAGTGTATTCTTACACTTAGACCTGACTCCTACCTATGAAGCCATCTTACGGAAATATTATTCAGAAAAATTCAAATCGTACCATGAACTAAAACTAACATTATAACAAAACTTACTATCAGTACAAAATATTCGGTGGTCACTAACTTTTAGTTTTGAAGCATCTGTTGAGGGAGAGAGAGCCTTACACATTTTTTTTTTATTACGGGTTACGAAATTTAAGTATCAGCCTATTAATGTCCCACTGCAGGGTAAAGGCCTCCATCATTTGAAATGTTTTCGTTACAAATATGGGTTTTGGCATAATCACCACGCTTGCGAAATGCGGATTGATGATCACAAACCCGGGCTAAAAATAATTACGGGTAAATAAATTTAATTTATCTTTTAACGTCTTTAACAGTATCAACATTGGTAACTTTATTTGGGTTTCCCTTTTCTGAAACGATATCTATTTTCTTATTTTATTTCATTTCAGTTTTATTGCAACTATCAAAAGGTGTTATTTCTTTTTCACTACTATCTAAATTTGCGGATTCAATAGAATTTGATGTGGGTACATTGCTTTCTTTTTCTTTAATACAGACAGATTTATTACTATCAAAATCATCAACAGAAGCAATTACTTTGTCATTACTATCAAAATTTTCAGATTCAACAGAATAAGATGTCGATATATTGCTTTCCTTTTCTACATCACAGACAGATTTAGTACTTTCTTCTAAATTAGGTATCGGTGTCTTTGTTTTACTTAATATATCTAAATCTTTAGTATTAGCGACAACACTATCCTTTTCTGTACTAGTATCAATTGATTTGTTGTCCTTTTCTAATACATCGTCTGTAGACCCATCGGAAGGTTCTATCTTACTTTGAGAAGTAGCGACTGTAATGTCTCGTTCTGTACTAGTATCAACTGATTTGTTGTCCTTTTCTAATACATCGTCTCTAGAAACATCGGAAGGTTCTATCTGACTTTGAGAAGTAGCTACAGTGCTATCCTTTTCTGTACTAGTATGAATTGTTTTGTTGTCCTTTTCTAATAAATAATCTTTAGACTCTTCGGAAGGTTCTATATTACTTTGAGAAGTAGCTACAATACTATCCCTTTCTGTACTAGTATCAACTGATTTGTTGTCCTTTTCTAATAAATCGTCTCTGGAAACATCGGAAGGTTCTATCTGACTTTGAGAAGTAGCTACAGTACTATCCCTTTCTATACTAGTATCGACTGAATTGTTGTTCTTTTTCAATACATCGTCAGTAGACTCAACAGAAGGTTCTATATTACTGACTTGAGTTGCATCTTTATCATCAGTCGTCGTACTGACTAATCTAGACTGAACCTTATCTATAGCGTAATAAATGTCAATTTTCGGCGCCTTCTCCCCCTCCCTCTTCGGTTGGTATTCTTCCACAATCACGTTACTTAGTTCAAAGTCTGTATTATGATGTCTCCACACATGTTGACCTAACGACATGATCTTAAACTGCAAAGAACACAATTTACATTCAATATACTCTTTAGGTTCCATAGCTTTATGGAACAGCACATGTTTATAACAAGTGTTCTGGCTTAAGAAGAATACATTGCATTCTCCGCATTTGTACAGTCTTATCATAGTATTTTTCTTAACTTTGCTTGTATTAGTTTTACTCTTCGTTTTTACATTGACTTTTGTATCTTTATCATTCTTTTCAGTTAAATCAGGTTTGTTTGTAATATCTTTATCATTACTTTCATTTAAATCAAATTTGTTCGTAGAATCACCTACGCTAGTACTAGCACCAATATCAGTCGTATTTACATCATCATTGTCTTTAACACCTGATGTATCTATCGACGTGTCAGTTAAAGTGTCAACGACAGGCGTCACACTGGGCTGCTCTTCATCACGTCCGGGGCCATCGCCGACCACGATGTCAGATGTCACACTGACATCTGTCAGTTGGCTGTCACTCCTGTCAAACGGAGACGCGCTTTCATCACATGGCATTTCAGAGTCGTCGAGAGGATAGTGGTTCTTGTGGTCTCGTTCTATATGCTTCCGCAGGCTCCGGTAGTTGAATTTAAGACCACATAAATCACATTTTACCCAGGAAGTTCTACATTTTTTAACGTTTCTCGATTGATGGGAATTAAGCGATTTCATACACATGAAGTGAATGTCGCACTTATGACATTTGTACAACTTATTCTGGACCAGGCTTGGGTACGATTCCTTCAATTCGTGTACCACAAGCTTAGTCTGTTGCTCACCGTGATGTAATCGCATATGCTTCTTTATAACCCGTCTCGGGAATCGAAGGTGGCACTCTTCGCAGGTTTCGGCTTGCATACCCGCTTTATGATCGCTTAAGACATGCGCTTGACCGAAAGAATGATTCAAGAAATTGATCCGACACTTTGAACAGTGGTATATCTCATTACCATTCGTTTCTATTTCTAAACTCGTCAATGACTCTGATTCTTCTAAATTGTCAGTTTCTTCCATGACCTCACTGTTATGTCCAGCAGTGGACTGCGATAGGCTAACAACCTCACCATCGTCCAACGAAAATGATTCATTGACCAAATGTAAATCCTTAGCTTCGTCATACTTCGACACAACGACAACGTGTAAATTTTCTTTCGAATACTTTAATCCATCGTGATGCACGACCTTATGACTATGAAGGCAATTCTTTGTGAAATTCAGTCCGCATACATCGCACACTGCTTCTTCAACCTTATCGTCTTCGTCACAAGAGCTACAATGCATTAACGCTGTCTGCATACTTATGAAGTGGAGGGAACAGCTATCGCATTCATAAATGCAATTGCTTGGTGTCTGTCGGCAGGAAGCGCTGAATTTTCGCCTTAGAGTTAGCTTTCCATCTCCGCCAATACCAGTTAAGATGAAATCCTCAGTCTCCAACCCCATAGTATTATGATGTCCTGATATATGTAATTTTAAACTTGGACCAGTGAAAAGTAAACCGCAAATTTGGCACACCTCTTTAGTCTGACTGTGATCAGTGCCAATGTGTCTTTCTAGAGCATTCTTCGTGATCAGAAAGACACCACACCAGCAGTTATATATTATTCTGTCTAAGCTAACTCCTTGGATGGACGCACTCATCAATTTCTTCTTCTTTTCGGATTTTACTTTGGTTACAGTTCTAATTTTACGTTTATTTGCAAGGGCCAACTTGGAGGTCGCGTCCTTACAAACTATGTCGAAATCTTTTGCACTTGTCGCCTTAAGACTGCCGACATGATGCATCCTTATATGCTTGCCCATACTCTTCAAATGGATTAACAGACCACATATCTTACAATCGGCGACTAGTCACTTTTTCCTACATCTTTCTAGATGCATGTTAAACGAATCTTCATCCACAGAGTGGACTAAACATAAATTGCATTTGTAAAGAGTATGTCGCGTCAATTTTCCCAAAGTCGCAATTCGAAGTCTGCTCTTGTCAAAATCTTTGTTATGGCATTTTCTGTGTTCTTCAATTGACTCTTGGTGGAATTTCAAGTCGCATGAATTACATTGAACACCACACAGAGAGTGGCAAAGTTGCGACCGGTGGTGTTTAGAGAAATCGGACACGCTCGCGAAAAGTAGGAGGCACTGAGAACACCTATATATGTCCGTTGAGGAATCTTTTAGCTTGCAACTATGTATTGGGATTAAATCTGTCGGGACAAGGAGGCCGCATTTTGTGCATTTCTCCAGAGCTTTAGAACTAGCCTCTACCCCGCTATCATCTTTACTTAGGTCGGGCTCTGCATTCTCTATACTCTCTATAGCTTCTCTACTTGGTCCCGCCTCTCCACTCTCAGGTATTTCCTCTCTTACTCCAACTTCTATCTCAATCTCTGACTCTGGACGACACAAGCGCACAATATGTATGTTATCTCTAGTTATATCCTTCTTCTCGTGATCTTGAATGTGGAACTTAAACGCTCGGGGCGTGAACTTGTATCCGCATATTGTGCACGTTTCTAAAACGCTCGCATCGCAAACATGCCTTAGGAGAGAAGAGGATAGTAGTACTTCACAAGTCACGCATTGGAACCACAAGTGTGCTTTGCTTGCGGGAATCAAATCTGACTTCTCATCAACACTGGAGACAGTCTTATCAAACTTGATTAAGTATACGTCTTTACCAGTTAACTTGTGGTTTTCCTGATGCAATTGTAAGTGAGATGGTTTATTCCTTGCCATAGAAATGAAGGGACATTTGTGACACGACCACAGCTCCTGTTTGGTTGGCCGCGAACAATTGTGCACTTTGAAATAATCGGCTGACGCTGAACAAGACCCACAGGCATTGCATTGCAGGAAAATGCAGAAACTTATTTGGTCTTCATCGTCTAATTTCTCTACTTTGACGGGTTCGAAGCACTGGAGTTTCTGATTGAATTCCTTATCAGTTTTCGCGTTAAAAGCTATGATCCTATAGGAATTCGTCGTCACTGTGGATTTGCTGTGTATTATTTGGTGTTTGCTCAGTGCGTTAGCCGAATTGAAGGGAATATCACATACTGTACAAGGGTAGGATGGAATAATCTCATCCCCGTTACAAATATTAGAGTGTCCTAAAACGTCGCTCGAGTCCACATAGTTCTTACAAGACTCGCATTTATAAATGGTGAATTCGGGCGGACCGTTCAAAATCAGATTCATTCTAACCGAACGAGACACGTATATACTCGGGGACGTTATCTGATCAATTTCCGCTTTACGTAGATTTTCGAAAAGATTGTACCACTTCGGTCCGCGTAAATCCTGATATCTATAAGTTAAGATGTTGAAAGATGACTTCCCCACGTCTTCGTTCCTGTGTAACTCTTTATGTTTCTTAATAGCAACGTCGTCAAACTTGATTGAACATATTTCGCATGTTCGGTAGACTCGCGGTATCGACATCGAGGCAATATGCCTTTGAGCGTGATCCACTGCTTTGTCATACGCGTCCGTTGCCAAATCACATTCGAAACACTGGTATATGATATTCCAAGTGGATTTTAGCGACTCATACTTCTGCAAGAGTTCGGAGACAGCTAAGTCGACCACTGGTTTCAAATATTTGTGGTGTACTTGATGCCATTTGTACGCAAGGAGACTGAATTGCTTATTGCAAATTGTACATGTTTTCTTTGCTTCGGAACATTGATGTTGTCTAGTAAAATGCTGGACGTGACAACTCCCACAAGTGGGATACACCGGTATAGAAGGCACAATAGGTTTCCGATCGATTAAGCTGTGAAATTCATAGTCTTCAAACTTCCATTTGAGTCTTTTATGGTCTTCCTTGTGACTCAGTAGGGGAGCGCCTGTTCTAAATATTAACCCACAAAATGGACAAGCAGTCCCGCTCACATTTTGATTCAAGCAGTATTTTTCAGCGTGGTATTTCCTGCAGATAAAGTTTTTGCTGAACGTACTACAAAGTTGACAGTAGTATATTATGACTTTGTTCGTTTTTGGAATTTTCGAAGTGCCTGTAGGTAAAGGCAGCTTTCTTTTCAAAGATTTAGGTTTAACAGAGCTCGATGGCTCTTGTGAAATTGTTTTCGTAGGTTTAGAGTTGACTTTCAATTTTGGACTCTGTTTGAACGATTCAGAGTTACTTTTCAATTGCCCAACATCGTCAGATGGCTGGAAGAAACTATCTAGAAAAACGAAATCTGATTTAGTTAACTTTTTTCCATGCGCCGAAACATGAGCGATGCTAGCGTCGACTGTAACTTTACATATACCGCACCATTCAACCTTTTCTTCTTTACATCCTTCATGGTAATGTCTAAGAAACTTATTCTCTTCGAAATAGACGTTACATTTACTACACTTGCATAGTAAACGACTATATATATTCTCTGAGAATTGATACGTTACTATATCACTTCTTTCATGTTGTTGCTCATGAATTTTCCTGTCTTTATAACGGAATACGTTTCCGCAAACGTTGCAAGTCCATAATGCGGGTTTGACCAATTCATCCGGTCGTCGACAGGTCACATTGGTATGAATATATATCGCGGCTGGGCATATAACGTTGATAGTACAATTCCTACATTTAAAAGTTGCGTTTTCCGGTATCAATGTTCTGTAATATTGATACGGCTTGAATTGAATCTTTTGGGAAAGGTTTTGACTGGGCTTATCTGGTCGCGATTTCAAATTTTGCTTAAAAGCGTCACTGCTTTTCACGAATTGTTTTAATTTATCTTGTTTTAGATATAAATCGCGATGTTTCGTACGTATATGCGACAGTGCATACTTTTTGCTCGCATAATAGGATTTACACTTAACACATTTGAATTTAGCTTCTAAAGACTTTACTGTTTTAATTTTACTGTGTACCCTTTCCAGTAAAGCTGGTAACTGTAAGTTGCGTTTAGGAATTATTGTAATAGCATCTTTATACTTCGTAACAACTTTTTTGATATTAGAATGATTCTTCTTAATTTTACTATGCGTAGTTTTAGTAACTTGTTTATTTTTAATATCTTTATTAAACTTCTTACAGTAAATTTCTTTATGTAAATATTGTATATGTTTATTGTGTGATAAAGTTGTAGTTTTTTTATTACAAATGTTGCATATAGTTATAAAAGGCACTTTTTTAACATTATTTAAAGTGACGGAATGGTTTCTTGTCGTGTGTTTAGCAAATCTTATGGCGCTGAGATAGTAAGAAAAACAAATAGGACATTTATAGAACAATTTAGAGTCTTCTTTGCTTGTAAGATGTTCGTACAGATGTTGTATTAGTAAATTATCATCACTGAAGTAGATTTGACACTTATTGCAGTATTTGCGGTCAGTTTTATTTTCATCATCAATTGCTTCGTCTTTATCTTCATCATCATCATCATTATCATCATCTATACCTGGTTTCTCAAAATCAGGGTCATCACTAGCAATCTGATCATCTAAGGATACTAGCAAAGAATGGGCTGTAGTGTTATGAGCGTCTAAAGCATTTCTAGTAGCAAAGAGTATACCACATTGATCGCAGTAACATTGGCTACTTCTCAAATGATCTTTCCAATCTTCTAAGATGACTATAGCATTTTCTACAACTCTTACTGGCCTTTCAGCAAACGGGTCTTTGTTTTTAGTTTTAGCAAACAGGCTTGGACTACTTTTCAGTAAAGATTTAAGTAAGGGAAAGTCTTCTCTAGTCTTTAGTAAATTCCCAGAAATTTCATCCTGGGTTTTCAAAGGTTGCGCGTATAAATATTTCTTAGATTTCGGACACGGCCGGCTACCTATCACCATCGAATTGTGTTCTCTAATCGATTGAGACATAATCGATTTATCATTCGATTCCGAATCGATATTTTGTGACACAGAAGCATGTTTTAAATACGGTTTACTACATTTAGGACCCGGTTTCGCAGTCTTAAAGTAAGTCGTAGAATTTTCAACTCTATTATCATTCAGCAAGGTCTGTTTTCTTGATTTTGGACAAGGTTTCGATCCAACAGTGATCCTTTTAAATGCTTTAGGTCCCTTAGACGTGTTTGGAACATTGGTATCAACACCAAATGCTTGGGAGTTAATCCTTGAAGAAATGCTTGATCCATTATTATCAAGACCAAATGCTTGAAAGCTAAGTCTTGCAGAAGTGCTTGCAACGTTTTCAGCTGTGAATGCTTGCCTCAACGGAGTCTCAAAACCGAATGCTTCCTCATCTTCACATATTGGTTCAGTTTTAATCTTAGTTAAACTATCATTAACACTTCTACCAAACACTTTGAAGTTAGAATCTTCTTCAGAACTAACTGTCATAGGCGAAGGAGTGCTACAAGGTTTTGAACCGAGTATAATTTTGTTCTGAATTTGATATTCGTTAGTTTCACTCACAGTATGGTAGGAGAGTCTCGGCACCTCGCTGTAATCGATGAAAGATTTCTCCGACTCAAGATCAAAGTCTGATGGTGCTTCTTCTTCATAATTCTCGGTGGGATCTGGAAATAATAATGGTTTCTAGATAAGTTTCTTGATCATTAAATAAATCATTAAGAAAGGGCATATGGGTATTGTGGGTTACATTACTTAAACTTATTTATTAGGACTTTATTGCACGAAACAAAACTACTTTTAAACGGATAGAATCACGGTATAATTTTAAAACTACATGCTTACAAGGAAACCGGACGTTTCGGCCGAAAGTTGTTTTACTTCATGAGTAACAGGCGCGTAAACCTAAGAAGACTTTATTGTACGACATAAAACATAGACAAACGGACGAAATGCCTAATGGTATTCTTTACCAGTCAATAGAAGATTGGTTGTGCTATTAAAATTAAGTTTATTTATGCATTATTATTTTAGTGGAGTCAATGAAGCATTTGACTCGAAAGTCCTCAAGAACAGCTCCGATTTCGATGTTTTTTTTTTTGTTTATTTTGTTTTTTTATATTATTTAAAATCAGAAACCTCTTAGAGCGGGGACGGAACTATTTATATTGTTTAAACAATATCAACGATATGGATATAAAAAATTAAGTTTGGTCTGTATTTTTTTGTAGAAAAATCTCTATAATAATCTTATTGTAACAAATAGCTGTTACAAAAAGGTTTTTAACAATAATTTAATATTATTTTCGTCCGCGTTTATTTGGGTTTCATACAAACTTTCATCCCCCGTTTAATCCCTCTATGAGTGGAATTTACCAAAATCGTTCATGGGGAATACCTACGTCATAATAACTTGATGCATACAAAGTTTCAGCCCGATCGGCTCAAAATTGACAAAGTTTCATACAAACTTTCATCCCCTATTTTATCCCCTTAGGGGTGGAATTTATCAAAATGATTTCTCAGGCGATGCTCACATCAGAATAGCTTTATGTGTGCAAAGTTTCAGCTCGATTGGTTTAAAATTGACAAAGTTTCATACAAACGTTCATCCCCTATTTCACCCCCTTGGGGGTTGAATTGCTCACAATCCTTTCTTAGCAGATGCCTACGTCATAATATCTACTTGCATACCAAATTTCAGCCCGATCCGTCCTGTGGTTTGGGCTGTGCGTTGATAGATCACTATGTCAGTCAGTCACCTTTGAGTTTTGTATATAGAAGATCGAGCTTTATTTTATACTAGCGGCCGCCAGCGACTCCGTCCGCGTGGGTTACGATTTCCGCACACACACAGTCACACAGTGACAGTCTTACTAATATTAGCTGAATAAAACAACGGTCTATATGCATGCAGTAAACTTGCACACTTTTATTTATGGGTCTATATACTCAGGAATACTCAGGATAGAAATAATAGTCAAATTAAGTGACGGAAAACGCTTATCATAATTATTAATAATCTGGAGACCTTATACATTTGAGAAATCATCTGTTCACCGCGATTCAGATCCGCGGCCGCGCCTCTAGCGAGGTGCGCCATCTATCGGCACATTTTAGAACTAAATAGTTCGCTGGCACAATTTACAATGATAAAATACAATAGCTTAAAGTCTACCTCGACAAATGGTAAGTGGTAAGTGGACTATCCAACACAAAATGTTTTGTCAATTCGAACCAGTAGTTCCTGAGCTTAGCGCGTTCAAACCAATTTGGATCTTGAGTTGCACGTGTTATTGTGAGTCAACCATAAAAGATAGACATATGCTGTTGGGGGATATTTTTTAGGCAATTTTATGTAGAATAATTCCGTCTTACATGATTTCTATGTGACTTTAACTATTAAGGCTGCACACGCGACTGAAGCTTAAGAAATGGAGTAAATTCTCCCGTTTTCCCCACATTTCCCTTCACTACGCTACTCCTGTTGATTGTAGCGTGATGAAAAGTATCCTATAATATGCCCAGGAGTATGAAGAATAATGGTACCAAGTTTCGTCAAAATCCGTCCAGTAGTTTTTGTTTCTATAAGGAACTACAGACAGACAGACAAACAGACAGACAGACAGACAGACAAAAATTTTACTGATTGCTTTTTTGGTATCAGTATCGATCACTAAACACCCCCTGATAGTTATTTTGGAAAAATATTTAATGTACAGAATTGACCTCTCTACAGATTTATTATAAGTATAGATCTCTCCTTTTGGCTTTGGTGCGTGACGGACGTGTTTTGTGCTGTTGTTTGCGTTTGGGGGGCTGCGCCCTGTTCTGTGGTTGGAGCGCCTGACGTTCGCGGAGCCCGATCGAGTTGTCGGGTGAGATTGTAGACTTTTTGTTCCGCGCTTGGATTTGAACCGTCGACCTCTCGTGTGTCGACTCCGTTCAGAGGTGCGATTCACTAAGCGCAAATGCCACAATCTCACGGCTGTATCAACGGCGACAGTAGTTTTTTTACTAGTAATTTGACACTGTCAACGATTACACAGCCGCGAGATCACGACATTTGCGCTTAGCTGAGCCGTTGCGCCACGGTGATAGTGAGCTCGGCGTCGAAATTAACCTACACAATCAAGCTACGGACGTTACCTGTGCTACGAACTGAGTCATTGCAACGCAAGCCTACTTCACTGCTACGAACCACTACGAGTGCTACGACGCAACACAGCGACTACGAATAGCCATTCAGCCAATCTAAAAGCTACCTTATTTATACCAAAGATATGCCGAAAGTACAACATACACCGCCACCTGCTATTATTATGCATTCACAATCAGAAACTGATGTGTCGTCACTTGAGCTTTCGGAGACAACGACGCAAATAACGGCTCGCTCAAAGCGCCCACGAGTTGATATGTCCCCGTCCTCCATTATGGATCCTTGCCCAGTGAATTTGCAGGACTTCAAAGAGTTTAAGAACGAGCTAATGTCAATGCTAGCCACTTGGAAATCTGAGCAAGATGCGACTATGAACAAACTCGTCACGGAAGTGGCTGTCGTCAAAGCACATTGCGCGGAGATACAAAAATCAAATTTAGACATTGAAAACTCAATTTCCTCAATCAAGGTCCAGTACGACGCTGTTCAAAAGAAAATTGACCAATTAGAACTTGATCAACAAGAAACCCAGGAGTCACTAATAAAAATTCAGAAGCGACTCGAAGAAGTCCAGCAAATCTCAAGACCGTCAGCCATTGAAATACGTAATGTTGCTGCCAAGGAAGGAGAAAACCAACAAGATCTCACAAATATTATAAAAAAAATTGGGACTGTGTTAAACGTATCCATCGAAGATAAAGATCTTAGGGACATTTATCGGCGACCTAGTAAACCAGGTTCAATGAAGACAATAGTAGCAGAATTCAATTCCGTACAACTAAAAAGCAAAGTGCTTGCCTCTTTACGACTTTTTAACAAAGATAAGCAGAACGCGGATAAATTAAACAGTGAAATTATTGGCATACCGGGTGATCGGAATCCGATTTATGTTGACGAGCACCTCCCTTTCTCAACCCGGAAACTGTTTTTTCAGACCAAAGAATTTGCAAAAAAACATAAATTTACATTCTGTTGGATATCCCAGGGACGAGTGCTCATCCGCAAAGATCACAACACAAAATTCACGATCATTAAATCTGAGGAATGTCTCTCTAAATTGCTCATTGGTACAGAAAGTTCTGAGTAGAAACTACATGTCAATTTTTCTTCTTATTTACATAAGTGTTCAATATAAAACTATGCAAGCCTTTATTTTACTCATACTTACCATTCCACAACTACACACCAAACACGAACTCACACAATACCAATTAATACCATATTTTAAAACTTTCAACACTTTACACAGTTATTATTTGATACGCAGAACACATATTATTAAGTTTATTTATCTAACAATTGTTAAAGGGAGTGCAACAGTAAAACCGTTATTTTCTCACATTAACGTAGAAGCCATAATGGCTCTCTACGTCCTTCGGTTAGCCACACCAGGAAAAAAATGGCCAACCTAGAGGAGATAGCCTCTGACATTGACAATTTCAATGTCGCCAAATCATACTGTTGCACCCCAATCGATTGTAAAAATTACATTCCTAACAATACACCAACACTAAAAATTATACACGCCAATATCAGAAGCATTGGGAAAATTTTTATAAATTTTAAGACTATGTTGGCCTTGACAGACATTGATTACGACATCATAATCCTAACAGAATGTTGGTTGAAAATAAATAATGGTATCCTACCTGCCCTAGACGGTTATACTGTGTATTCCACAGATAATAACCCACTACAGAATGACGGTGTAGTTATTTATGTTAACACTACCTTAAAATGTTACGTCACAGAACCCGCTATTCTCGACGCAAACTGCCTTATGTGTTCAATTGGTCACACAACTGTCATCGCCATTTATCGCTCTCCCTCATTCGATAAATTAGACAATTTTTTCAATAGTCTTGATGAGATAGTTACCTCGGTCCAATCCAAAAACATAACAGTTATAGGGGACATTAATATAGACATTAAGGAAAATAGCAATCATCGATACTCTGATGAATATCTCACGCTTCTGTCTGCATTGGGTCTCCTACCCGCACATCTCATCCCGACTAGATTGGGTAACTGCCTGGATCACGTATTCTTAAAAACCAAACAGTCAGCCATTGTAGCCGTTGTCCAGACTGATATCACTGACCACTACCCAATACAACTGGCACTCTCATTAGAAAACAACCCGATTAGTAAGCTCAGCACGAACACGATCACTAAACTCAATTATGTTGCAATAAAAACTGAACTTGACAATTTGAATTTCAATACAATTTTTGAGGATGGTAACCCTGAGACAGCCACTAACACTCTTATCACTGTAATAAGAAGTGTTATTGAGAAGAACAGAACTACTAAAAAGGTTTCTAGGAAGTGGAGAGTCATTAAGCCTTGGATTACTACCGGTGTACTTCGCTGCATACGGAACCGTGATTCCATGCACCTAAAGCTAAAAAAATACCCAGAAAATACTGTCTTAAAAATAACTTACATTAGATATAGGAATTATTGTAATGCTTTGTTAAAAGACCTCAAAATTTCCTATGAAAAGTCTGAGTTTGAGAAAGCTGCAAATAACCCTAAAGCAATGTGGAATGTCGTCAAGACTGTCACCAACACTAAGTGTTCTAAAATACCGCCACATGAACTTTTGGGAATAGCCGGAGACGAAAAAACCTCAATAAATCAGGTCAATGAGTTTTTTGTAAATATAGGTAAAAATTTGGCCTCTAAAATATCACAAACTGCTCGTTGTACTGACCCGAACGGACTCACACTTAACAATACCGTCGGAAATTCCTTTGTTATCCTCCCTATTGAAGACACAGAGATGAAAAGGTTGATCATGGGCCTCCGCACTGAGTGTGCTACGGGTTGGGATGATATCCCAGCCCGTGTGTTAAAGCAGTCGTGTGATGCGCTTGTTCCTCCCCTTAGACACGTTTTTAACCTGTGCATATCGCGAGGAGTCTTTCCAGCTCCGCTGAAAAAGGCAATTGTTCATCCAATTCACAAGGGGAAAGACAAAGATTGTGTCACTAATTACAGGCCCATCTCTGTACTCACTGCGCTCTCAAAGATCCTGGAGAGATACCTCAATACATCTCTCAAGGCCTTTCTGGAGAAGTATGAGATATTATCGGGTAACCAATACGGATTCCGAAGTGGTGTATCCACTGAGGACGCAGTGTCTAAATTTACTGATGCCTTAGTTACCCACATAGACAACAAAAAGAAGTGTTACGGGATCTTCCTAGACTTATCCAAGGCTTTTGACACTGTCTCTGTCCCAATCCTCATATCTAAGCTGGAATCCATTGGAGTGCGTGGTGTCTGCCTTGAAATGTTCAGCAGCTACCTCACGGACCGGACGCAGTGTGTGAAAATAGGGAGTGTTGTCAGCAATGAACAAAAAATATGTTACGGTGTCCCTCAAGGAAGTATTTTAGGACCCACGCTCTTCCTTATATACATTAACCAGCTTTGCAACATGGCTCTTGATAACTGCAATATCTTTACTTATGCTGATGACACAGCTCTGCTGGTTCATGGGGACTGCTGGGAGACTGTGAATGGGTTTGCTGAGAGTGCACTAACTACTGTCAAAAACTGGCTAGATAGCAGTCTTCTTACACTAAACCTAGACAAAACAAAAGTGGTTCGCTTTGACATATCAAAAACACGAAAACCAGAATCTGCAAATCCCAGAATCATTGTTCACACATGTCAAGGCGAGGGTACTGATCGATGTGAGTGCAAGGCTCTGGAAACTGTCGGTAGCATCAAGTACTTGGGAGTACATTTGGACGGGAGGCTTGACTGGCGTGTTCAAATTGAAACGACCATTACAAGGGTTAGAAGACTGATCTACATATTTAAAAATCTACGCAATTCTGCTGACCGAAAAACCCTTCTTACCGTATATTTTGGACTATGCCAGTCGATCATCTCATACTGTGCATCTGTTTGGGGAGGAGCAAATAAAACACTATTCCTTAAACTAGAGCGAGCTCAACGAGCCGTTCTTAAAGTCATGACACGTAGGAAACGCACATACCCGACGGAACAATTGTACGCTGAATGTGGGGTCCTTACAGTTAGGAAGCTGGCCATACTACGCATGGTGCTTCGCAGACATTCCAATCTAACATACGATCACCGAACCGCATCAAGACGACATGGGACACCTAGAGTATGTCCACAAGTGAAATGCCGAACAACCTGGGCAAAACACAAATTTTATGCTCTCAGTGCCAGACTATACAACATAGTAAATAAAAGGAAAAACATATACTCTCTAAATAAGTATGAAGCAAAAACAATTACTGAGAAGTTTCTACTTTCCCTGGGTTATAATGAGATTGAGGATTAAAAAATACTAAGATTCCTTAACAAAAATAGACAACATTTCAATCAAATACCTACACACACACACACACACACACACACACACACACACACATGCAATCATGCGCACTCACATTCACACACACAAATAGAGGCATGCTTGCAAAGACATCTTTTACCTTCTAAGTTTAGTTATAAGATGGGAAGCACACTAGTATTACACATAAATAATATATTGTACTGGTTGCTTTTGAAATTGTATTAATTGTGATAGATTCAGACAAATACCTATGCACTGATACGAAAATGTAAAGGTGAGAGGAAAACCTGCCGCCTAAGATACAGGACTAGTCCTAGTTTAGGAAGCAGAATTCCAAAAAACTGCTTACACTCTTGTCACCACATTATAGATACATAAGGCATGAATTGTAAAGTGTGATATTGTATAGTGGTTTTTTTTAACAATAACAATAACAATAAAATTCAATAGATATATAGATTTGAGTTTTATATATATAGATTGTTTATAACATTAATTAATATATTTACAAGTTTTTAATGGATATTGTATAGGAGAATTTTTTTTTGTGCATAAACTATATCGTAGATATTGTTTAAACAATATAAATAGTTCCGTCCCCGCTCTAAGAGGTTTCTGATTTTGAATAGTATAAAAAAACCAATTTAACAAAAAAAAAAACATCGAAATCGGAGCTGTTCTTGAGGACTTTCGAATATTGCCTGTTTTATGTATTCATTGACTCCACTATTTAGGCAATTACATAAAAATTAACATCTACATATACTATATAATAAACCAAAGAAATATAAAAGACTAGCGGCCGCCCGCGACTTCGTCCGCGTGGATGTCGGTTATCATTATACGAATGTTTTTTCCCGCTAACTCCCGTTCCCGTGGGAATTTTGCAATATCCTTTTGCAACTAAGCATCAAGTTTACTAAGGGACCTGCATGCCAAATTTCAAGCGTCTAACTCAAGTAGTTTAGATTTTCCATACAAACTTCCACCCCCTCATTTCGGGGAAGTGAGGGGTTGGAATGGGTCAAAAAGTAGCCTATTGTATGTCTCAGGGTCTAAAGATTGTCTGAACCAAATTTCATCAAAATCGGTTGCGAGGTTTAAGCGGGAAAGCGTAACAGACAGACAGACAGACAGACAGACAGACAGACAGACAGAGTTACTTTCGCATTTATAATATTAAGTTGGGATAAATAAGTTTGTAACTTGATTAAGTACTGGAAGAGGTGGTGGAGGATGCGTAAGAATCAGTGGGAAAGTGATGGACTACAAAATTCAATGCTCTTCTACTTGGTATGGTTTTATTATCACGAACAGTGGTCCTTTATCTGATAGCCTTAACAGTGAAGGAATTTTCTACAAAACGGAATTGGTGGGAGGAATTTAAGACTTTCGCGTTGCATTATATCACTAATATTATTTAACAGGACTAAACTACTACTACTACATAATTAATATCGCGTTTAGTCCCGTTAAATAATATTAGTGGTGGGAGGAACTTTACCTTCATACTGATCATCGAAGTCGACAGGTTCGTCTTTAATTCCCCAGTGAGGAAGGATCTCCTTGATGCGAGGGTTCTCCAAGATGTCATGCTCTTCAATGTCAATGTCGTCTGCCATAATGGACACTGGAAATTAATAACACATCTATACTAATATGATAAAGAGGAAAGATTTGTATTTTTGTATGTTACAAATAAACATAAAAAACTTCTGGACCAATTTAAAAACATATTTCACCCTTGGAAAGCTGCATTTACCCCAAGTAACATAGGCTATATTTCATCCCGGTACGGGAAGTAGTTTCCTCGGGACGCAGGTGAAACCGCGTGACGGGCCGTTAGTCGTTGATATTTTCAAGAGCCTCTTGGCAGACAAATGGTAGGGGATGGCACAGGATCGACCAAGATGGAGACTCTTTTTAACAAAGGGCAAGACCCACTTTGTGTGGCTGCATCAATCTAAGTAAGAAAGTTGATAATTTTTTTTAGGTCAGGGGGTGTAAATGTTTTGAGGGCCACCTAATGTTATTTTTTGTGTAAGTGGGTGGCAAATGAGCAGAACAGTCACCTGATGGTAAGTGATAACAGCTGCCCATGGACATCAATAATTCACAAGGGTCACCAATGTTTTGCCTGCCTTTAAAACCCCACCCAGCTGACATAATATGAAAAATACATTTATTTAAGTAAGAATATGGTACACATGTTTATTTGCTCCTACCAGCAACCCACGATTTCTTATGCATGGATTTTGGTTTCCGCATTCATAATGTTATACAATACAGATACAGAACATTAAATACAGAAAAGTAGAACACTGATTATCCAAATGTCTGATTATTGGCCAAGAATTGGTCCTAAGCTTAATATAAAAAAAAAATCAAGAGTCATCATCATCATCATCATCAACAGCCTATCGCAGTCCACTGCTGGACATAGGCCTCTCCTTGGGCTCTCCACTCAAGAGTGTACCACTGTTATCATTGTGAATTTTTATACTTTGTATTTTTGTAGAGGCCTGATGAGGTTGCAACTCATTCTGATCCAGATCCAGAGAGTTAAGGAAACTCAAGTTGTTGTTGAACTTTAGTAAATACTAAGACTAGACTTAAAAAAGTTTGCCTACATTATATGCCTATACATAGCTTGTGCTATGAATGCTGATGTTCATCACACAAACTTTTGCCCCTAGTGGGATTCGAACCAGCGACTATTGGTTTTGTAGCCACTAGACCACCGGGTCGTCAAGTAGTATATAGGAGGTAATTCGATATACAAACCTTCGTTTTAATTAACATAAAATATAATGCTTGCGTAGTTGTTGTGAAATAAGTATACAACAATTAAATTTTCGATTAAAGAAACTGCAACTTATCGTGTGGGAAGTTTCAATTCAACGTGTATACCAATCACAAAATTGTTTATTCAGCATAAAATTGCGGGGATAAGTTTATTAAGCCAATTTCTCGAGTTAGAAGGTAGTATGAAAACAAATATTAAAAATGTATACTTACATCACAAATAGGCGTCAAATAATTACCAGGATCTGAGGTGAATGTTCATTGTAATCGATAGAACAACTATTTGCAAGTAATAAGCTTATTTACACTTTAGAAGTTTAACTTAAACAAATTTCGTTCACACAACACAAATTGTTTCAGTTTTTGGGTTAGAAAAAAAAATGAAAGTCAGATCAGGAATGTCAGAACCACAGATAGCAAAATTTAAAGCGGACATTCAATTGAAGATTATTGATCATTCAATTGTTCGTCCTAATGTTGATCCTATATCCTATGTTAGGGTTTTACTTCATTGAGTAATCAATCTGAGATAAAGCCCCAGATTCATTAATGTAACATTTGTCAAGGAGCCTCCTTTTATACTGGCAATTTGATCATGCTGTATATTAGAAAAAATGCTTATTATGTAGGTAATAAAAGTTGTGCAATGAATAACATTACTTATGTATTCATTAATTTGAGGTGTTTGAGTGATGTGTGTATAATATTTTACTTATGTACATATTCTATGTAGAATTAATTTCTGAACGAAATTGTTTGTTCAATTACCTGTGGGTTGGCAATTTTTGTTTTGACTTTTGTTTGACATTACATTACCCGCGAAAATTTTGTACAAATCTCCATCTCCATGATTTTGTTTGAAATTTAATAACAAAAATGTCCATTCAAGTAGAAAACAATTTGAAAAACACAGATAACAAGGAAATTTTCGAACAACGTGCGCATTACGTGCCCTGTAAAATAAACGAAGACGGCGTCGCGAATGTAAAGAAATATTTCGAGACTTATGTTGAGGAAAGAGAAAATGGAGGTTAGTTTTTCTAAAATTATTATTTAATGCAAATATTACATTGCATGTAATATTTAAACCGTATGCACCTTGTCTCGTGGAAAATAAAAAAAGTGTCATTAAGAATAAAGCAATAAATGCCATCCCATCCCAGCTGGTTTCGGCCAATGCGACCACTTCTGGCTCCATATTGTAAAGTTAGTTAAAGCAATAAATTCATACCTTAGTAAACTTATAGTTAAGTCGCAACAGGATATTGTAAAATTCTCATGGGACCGGGAGTTAGCAGGACAAAACATTTGTTAACAAAATCTAAACCTCAACCGATTTTGACGAAAATATGCACTATCAATCTTTAGACCCTCAGAAAGGACATAGGCCTATTATTGCGAAAAAAGGGATCTGAAATCCACGCGGACGAAGACGCTGGCGGCCGCTAGTTATAAATAACTTACATTTAATTCCAGAGCTAACTGCAACATTCCGAGGACATCCCCTAGATGGCACTCACATGAAGCTTCCTGAGGGCTACCGAGCTGTTGTTGTGACGGAAGCCAAAAGACCGCTGTCTGATGATGCTGATAGAAGATTTCAAGTAACTACTATCATTTTCTTCTTTTTATGTTTTAGGGAGGCAAACAAACAAGCGGATCTCCTGATGGTAAGTGATCACCGCTGCCCATAGACATCGACAACCGTACACGGGTGGCAGATGCGTTGCCTGCTTTAAAACCCCATACCCTCCCCAACTGAGCTCTGGCGACCTAACTCACCAGCAGAAACACAGCACAACAGTTACAAGTGCTACATCACTGTGGTCTGTAAGGTGGAGGTACTTCTCCAGACGAGCGGCTCAATTGAGTGGAAGTACCACTAAGCTCTACCTTTCTTAAAATTTCTTTATAGGATACGTTGTGTTCACCACATTTACTTACCATTATTGATGATGATGACCAAGATGTAAGACACCTATCACCACAATTAGCAAGGAAAAAAACGACTGGTACTTTTGCCCGTTAATGGTCTGAAGAATCATCATCATCATCATAGCACCTCTCCTGGTTGCATCCTCGGCCATTGCAACAGAGCCGAGGGTACGCTGCGACTTTGGCGCTAAATTGAATACGACTTCGGAAAAACCCTTTTGTCGCGACTAGATGCCGTTGTTGTGAAATCGTTGAAGTCTTGGACTGGATTAGCTCACTCGGCAGACCCCTCTACACTATTTAGGGGCAAAAATAGTTTTGGGATGAACCTAAACAAGCCATCGGAGCTATACAAACATCTTAGAGTCACCAAGATGCACATTCTGGGTAAATCGAAAGACAACGCAGTGGCAACACTCCCAAAAGATAAGAATATGAGTGAGTTAGAGTCTAGGCTACGGTTCCATAAGCAGTTTATGGTGGGAGCGCAAACAAACAGGGTAGGATTGGGATGTCGAGGAAGAGAGGATGACCGGAACATCATTAAGTCTTTTCTGCGAATGGATGAAGATAACGAGTATAGAGTACATGCGCTTAATCTCGAAATGCAAAACGAGTGGGTGTCCCTTGGTGAGTTTTGTATCCCTTTAGCATTGAAGTGGCGGTCGATACTGTACGATTGGTCTCCAGCGCTGCTTAAATTCTATCTGAATGCCTTTCAATTGACCCTACCCGATCAGAGCAACCTTGTAAGGTGGGGAATGGCGGTGAACAAAACCTGTCTGCTCTGTGGTGAGGCCGTAGGTACCGCAAGGCATTTGTTGGTGGGATGCAGAGTACTCCTAGACAGAGGTCACTACTCTCGCCGCCATGACGGAGTGTTGCAGATCATACGTGAAGCGGTGAGCCTTTCAATAGCAAGAGCAGCAAAAGGTTTGACGACGAATACAAGGAACATCAACTTCGTCAAGGAAGGATCTACCAAGAAGTCCAAAGTCAAACCTTACTCCATCGTTAGTGTAGCTCCAGATTGGAAGATCATGATGGACACGTATGAAAAGCACTACAGTATTCCAGAGGACATTGCGTTATCGTCGTCTAGACCAGACCTTTTCATTTATTCTAGAAAACTTAAGCGCGTACTGTTGGTAGAACTTACTGTTCCATGGGAGACAAACATTCCCAAAGATCACGCGTTTAAAACAAATAAGTATTATGACCTAACCAACGAAATGACTAAAAATGGTTATATAGCACGGTTGTATGCTGTGGAAGTGGGTGCGAGAGGTATACCAGCGAAATCTCTCTACAACCTACTGAAGGACTTAGGATTACCAAGATCTAATATTAGCTCGTTACTGGAAAGAGCAACTAAAGCCGCTTTACTCGGCTCATACCAAATATGGTTGGGAAGGGAGAGGAATGTCATCGGTGGAGGTGATCGTTAGTATTGTAACACCATTTTTTCAGTTTTACTGTTTTATCACTTGGTGCAGTATAGGACCGGCTGTGATCTTAGGTCGAGAGGGATAGTCATGAATGGAGGGGTCGTTATAGTATTGTTTGTCTCTAATTTTATGCTATGTTTGTTTTCCTGGATTGAGAGGTCGTCACTTGAATGAAGTAATATTCTAATTTTTACCTGATTTGTTGGCGAGAGGGTTAACAATTTATCATTCCACAACCATTGGTTCATTCTTTTGACGCTGTTAAAACTGTTTTAGCGGTTTATATTAGTAAATTCGTGAATTTTGTAACACTTTTCTGTTGTCGAAATAAACAAAACCTTGTCAAATAAGAACGGTGTCAGTTTGACAGCGACACCTGACATTTGACGTTTGCGTGCGCTGCGTTTTATTTTTACAGGTGTAGGTGCTAATTGTTTTTAGTCTGTTAAAATGTATAATGTTTAATATCTAATTTTGCTAAGCTAGGGTTTTTCGGAATGAATTGATTTTCCGAAGTCTTCCAAATTAATTATTCTAAAGTATTTTTAGTAGATTGTGTCTATGGTTGAGCGCGATGGTTACGAATCCTTGGTCAGTGTGCTTTGGTTTTTTTTTTCTCTCGTTTGTCTATGGGTGGGTGAGCGATTGACAAGTCTTTTTCATGGAGATCAGAAAAGAGGAGGAGTAATCCTGGGCTGTCTCCCTGAGGAGCCTTTTTATATCCACCAAATGCGGTGAAGTTTCGTTCCGCGTCTTCCGAGATGCATTGTGCACCGTACGCCCAATAAAATGGTGAGTATTTCAAGCCGATGATGTGTAAATGTTCCTCGCGGATGTATCAGCCATAGTCACGTGCTTGTAATTTTTTTGTCTTATTGTTTTAGATCATTTGATTTACCTGTGCTCCGGCCACAGAGTCTCTTTGTGAGCTGCAAATCCCAGTGTTCTGGTAAGAATATTAATGAAAATTTTATTGTTCGGCATAGCCAATTATGTCACGTTGTGAAGTGTTTAGAATGTCGACTTAATTTGTTCATTGTGGTGATTGCAGGGCTCCATAGACCGGCTAAAAAGCCTTTTGGGTGTGAATGTCGGCAGCTCGGTGTGCCGTAGACGTGGCGTGAACACGTGGTACCTCCCGCCTGTCAAAATGTCGACGGTGAGCTGATCCCAGAACCGATTTTGCATTGGCTCGGAGTCAAGGTACTGATGGCAATGGATTTAATCATTTAGGGCCGTATTTATTTCAATTTAACAAGTGTTCAACTTCCCCGTATTGACTTCTCGGTCGAGGCCGATGGAGGAAGCGCAGTGACTTTATCTCAACTTAACTTTGATAACTGAACAAAAATTTCAAATAGTGTTTGTTATTAGTGAATAGTTAGTAGTGAATTTCAAATAGTTTTTATTAGACATGATTTGTGGGGTGTGCATGCGTACTGACTTGGCTGACTCTCTATGTTGAGCGGTGGGCTGACCTTCAGGGCTGGTGGTTTGAGTAGGTGGTATCAGACTTTCCCAACACGGTCCTCCCATCGGTACTGAATGTACAGCTGACCGCCCAATATAGTTGGTCAGATGCCACCCCACCATAACGGGCATGCTTAAGCTAATCCCGATTTACTGATAAGGTGTAGTACCATGTGTGATAAGGTGTAGTTCGCCGGACGAATGTTAATTACTGTCTCGGTATCATGTAATTTTTTTTTACTGTATGTAACTGCTCCTGTTTTTCAACTGAATCTAATGTGTATCGAAATACTTAGTATTAAACCAGTCTACTTTTAAATGAAATTTTGTTTGATTTACTATTCTCCACTTGCTACGGTTCATGGATCATTCATTTATTTTTGCTTCGTATTTAATTTTTTTCCTCTAGCAGGATTTAATATATTTTTTTATTTTGGTACGGAGTCACCTATTGTTACTCCGTCCCCTTTCAAGGCGCCCAACATTTTATTAAATTGGATTGATCCAGGAACGACTAGGCCACCGAACCCGAGACCCTCTCATGCTCTGCCGCCGGATTTTTCCCTGTGGGACGAAGTGATTCTTATTCGAATCGTTGCGCACCCCCACGGGAAAAATTGATATTACAGTGGCGTACCCAACGTGTGGCCTAGAAAGTGAGTTTAGTACTTCAACAAGATGTTTCAAATGTGATATTATGATAATATAATATAATTTTAATTTTTATGGAATTGTGAATTTTTATGTAGTACAATTTTATTTAATATTTTAACTGTCATGTCGGAACAAAGTGATAATATGATAATATAATTATAATTGTTATTTTTATGGAGTTGTGAATTTTTTATATAGTACAATTTTTTTAATATTTTGTTTGACATGTCGGAACTTAATTATAACATAAATGACTTGCTTACGGACGAACTTGAACACGAGTTAGCTAACAGTTCATGTAACCTAGGTTCTTTGAATTTAATATTTAGCGGTGATACTTGTGTTCGGGCGTTTATATCGAGGTTGGAGGAGTTGTGTGCCGCATCCTATATACAGATAATGGTCCCCAATTCACTTCTAAGGAATTTAGGGATTTATTGAAGGGAGCTGGTGTACCTAATATCTTTTACACTCCTCGTTACCATTCTCTATGTAACCAAACCGAAGTGTTAATCGGGATATTGTTTGAGCCATTGCTTCTTATGTGCGTTCTGATCATCGATTATTATTATGGGATCAGAACATTCTAGAATTCCAATGTGCTCTCAATTCGTCTGTTCACGACGGGACTACGTTCACTCCATTGTTTTTTAATCATGGTAGGGAGATGGTAATCGATGGAGCTGTCTTTGATTGTGATCAGCCTTTGATATATTCAATGTTTAGCATGAGTTTTGTTTGTTTCCTTTTAGTTTGCTGTCGCTTACCATTATGGTCGAGGATCGACGGTATTTTAGTAATTAAGGTTTCTGTTGTGTGTCCAATCTGTAGGCCTTGTAGCATTCGCATACTTTGTGATTGATGCCAAGGACCTGGACATAATTTTATTAATGTTATTAGTGTTTAATCTGGGTTTGTGTGAACCACAACTAAATTAAGGATTTAAACATTTAGTTTTTTTTGTATCAGGTAAGTCCGTTGTGTATCTTACCTTGTACTCCTTATAGTGTCTGAGGTATGTTGGATTTTCTAATCCTTACACTGTGTTTTTGTGAATTCCCTGTTGTCATACTTCATTTTTGCGTGTAATTTACCCCGATTCGTGGTGTGGTAAATTACACTATGGTCTTGGTTTATCCAGCCATTGGCTTGAGATAAGTTGGATGTTCCACTTCTCACTTTGTGTAACCTTTAGTGTTTATTACTGGTTACGGGTTTGAACCTGGTGTAGTTTTGTCTGTATCAGCGAGCTCTCAGAATGGTTCTACCTGACTTTCTATTAACTTTTAAGTTATTAGGTTTTCCCTTATATGATTCAAACTCCTGGTGAATGAGTTTGGAGTCTTGAGGTGTTGTTTTTGTATTGTTCAAATGTTTGTATTGTTGTTAAGATGTGGTAGTGTTACCTTTTGTCGTTTCTCTCGACGAAAAATTTTATTCAAAATTTCAATAAAATTTTCATTTTGAATAAAATTTTTCTTTCCCAACTAAGGCGGTACTGTAACACCATTTTTTCAGTTTTACTGTTTTATCACTTGGTGCAGTATAGGACCGGCTGTGATCTTAGGTCGAGAGGGATAGTCATGAATGGAGGGGTCGTTATAGTATTGTTTGTCTCTAATTTTATGCTATGTTTGTTTTCCTGGATTGAGAGGTCGTCACTTGAATGAAGTAATATTCTAATTTTTACCTGATTTGTTGGCGAGAGGGTTAACAATTTATCATTCCACAACCATTGGTTCATTCTTTTGACGCTGTTAAAACTGTTTTAGCGGTTTATATTAGTAAATTCGTGAATTTTGTAACACTTTTCTGTTGTCGAAATAAACAAAACCTTGTCAAATAAGAACGGTGTCAGTTTGACAGCGACACCTGACATTTGACGTTTGCGTGCGCTGCGTTTTATTTTTACAGGTGTAGGTGCTAATTGTTTTTAGTCTGTTAAAATGTATAATGTTTAATATCTAATTTTGCTAAGCTAGGGTTTTTCGGAATGAATTGATTTTCCGAAGTCTTCCAAATTAATTATTCTAAAGTATTTTTAGTAGATTGTGTCTATGGTTGAGCGCGATGGTTACGAATCCTTGGTCAGTGTGCTTTGGTTTTTTTTTTCTCTCGTTTGTCTATGGGTGGGTGAGCGATTGACAAGTCTTTTTCATGGAGATCAGAAAAGAGGAGGAGTAATCCTGGGCTGTCTCCCTGAGGAGCCTTTTTATATCCACCAAATGCGGTGAAGTTTCGTTCCGCGTCTTCCGAGATGCATTGTGCACCGTACGCCCAATAAAATGGTGAGTATTTCAAGCCGATGATGTGTAAATGTTCCTCGCGGATGTATCAGCCATAGTCACGTGCTTGTAATTTTTTTGTCTTATTGTTTTAGATCATTTGATTTACCTGTGCTCCGGCCACAGAGTCTCTTTGTGAGCTGCAAATCCCAGTGTTCTGGTAAGAATATTAATGAAAATTTTATTGTTCGGCATAGCCAATTATGTCACGTTGTGAAGTGTTTAGAATGTCGACTTAATTTGTTCATTGTGGTGATTGCAGGGCTCCATAGACCGGCTAAAAAGCCTTTTGGGTGTGAATGTCGGCAGCTCGGTGTGCCGTAGACGTGGCGTGAACACGTGGTACCTCCCGCCTGTCAAAATGTCGACGGTGAGCTGATCCCAGAACCGATTTTGCATTGGCTCGGAGTCAAGGTACTGATGGCAATGGATTTAATCATTTAGGGCCGTATTTATTTCAATTTAACAAGTGTTCAACTTCCCCGTATTGACTTCTCGGTCGAGGCCGATGGAGGAAGCGCAGTGACTTTATCTCAACTTAACTTTGATAACTGAACAAAAATTTCAAATAGTGTTTGTTATTAGTGAATAGTTAGTAGTGAATTTCAAATAGTTTTTATTAGACATGATTTGTGGGGTGTGCATGCGTACTGACTTGGCTGACTCTCTATGTTGAGCGGTGGGCTGACCTTCAGGGCTGGTGGTTTGAGTAGGTGGTATCAGACTTTCCCAACACGGTCCTCCCATCGGTACTGAATGTACAGCTGACCGCCCAATATAGTTGGTCAGATGCCACCCCACCATAACGGGCATGCTTAAGCTAATCCCGATTTACTGATAAGGTGTAGTACCATGTGTGATAAGGTGTAGTTCGCCGGACGAATGTTAATTACTGTCTCGGTATCATGTAATTTTTTTTTACTGTATGTAACTGCTCCTGTTTTTCAACTGAATCTAATGTGTATCGAAATACTTAGTATTAAACCAGTCTACTTTTAAATGAAATTTTGTTTGATTTACTATTCTCCACTTGCTACGGTTCATGGATCATTCATTTATTTTTGCTTCGTATTTAATTTTTTTCCTCTAGCAGGATTTAATATATTTTTTTATTTTGGTACGGAGTCACCTATTGTTACTCCGTCCCCTTTCAAGGCGCCCAACATTTTATTAAATTGGATTGATCCAGGAACGACTAGGCCACCGAACCCGAGACCCTCTCATGCTCTGCCGCCGGATTTTTCCCTGTGGGACGAAGTGATTCTTATTCGAATCGTTGCGCACCCCCACGGGAAAAATTGATATTACAGTATACTATAAAGGGGCCCCTTAAACCTACACGCTGGGTCGCAAGTCCCAGGCGCCGACTGACATTCCTCTCTGTTCCACGCGATGGACCCGGCACCCGCACGGAGAATCCATGGATAGCTAAGAAGTTCGTCTCATAACATTTGACAGCCCGGAGAGACGGGATGACTCTGGAAAGACAGATGACGCTGGAAAGACAGATGGCAGTTGGGAAGACAACTGACTACTGGAAAGACAGTCGAGGGTCATGGCCTAGCAAGCCGAACCCGGGAATTTACTCGCTAAAAGTCCAAACAAGAAAAATACCCCTGGGACAGTCCGAGAGGGGGGGCGGAAGAACTGTCCACCGGAGGATTTAGTTGACAACCATGGCGAGAATACGGACTTGAATTGCCCTGTGTGCGGGAAAATCTACAAGAGACGAGCCTGGTACCTCAAGCATTTGAAAACGCATGATGGTGTTGAAGAACGACGGTCGTCGGTAAGTATAAACTCTTCAGCTTCCACTACGGATAGAGTTGACCCTCACATATCTCATGGTGGGCCTTCATGGGTTAGTTACCAGGAGCCCATAAACATCCGGGCACGTCTTAGCATCCCCAGTTTAAAGACATCTACTTGGAAATACCATAGTGACAACTTGGCAGTGCTGTTAGAATATCCAGGTACCAACGCGGATTTAAATACCCAAGTTGAAACGATGCAGGATAAGATACACTCATACTTTAGTGAGCATTATCCACCGCCTAATAGGCATGCTCACAAACAAAGAGAAAATATGTTTAAGGCAAAAATGCGGAGGAAGAAAAGAGAATTGGTCAAGCAACTTCGTGTAGCGAAGTCCATGGGAGATAACCACCTCAGTCACCAAATATCAAGAGCACTCAGATCTATCTTGAAATTGATTCAAGGAGTCTCTTTGCAAATGACTAGAAATCAGGCGAACCTTATGAGAGCTAGGCATGAAGTTGACTTCGATAAAAACCCATTCTTGTACTCCAAAAGTATTTTTAAACAACCGCCCGGAAGATTGCAACTGACAGATGAACAAATATATGACCATTTTAGGCGCACATATGAAGTGCCGAAGCAACTGAAGATTTACAATGACCCGAGCTCTAAGAGACCTTGCAATCCTGTATCGGAGTTTCAGGGTACGGCTCCTACCCTAGAAGAACTAACGCGGCAGATAAAAAGGAAAGCATCAAGTTCATCTCCGGGGCCCGATGGTATTCCGTACATTGTATATAAAAAGTGCCCATCAGTGTGTAGACATCTTTTAAATATATTTGTTAAGATTTGGTCGAAAAAGCAGATTCCGGAAGTATTTGGTAAAGCTGTTTTCGTGCTCATTCCTAAAAAGGAGACAGTCACTGATCCAAAAGATGCTAGGCCGATAGCTCTTACAAACACGATATCGAAAATATTTTTCTCGATCTTGCAAGATCGAATGTCAAAATTTATGTTAAACAACGCATACTTCACGCCAAAGCACCAGAAGGGGTTTTTACCAGGAGTTTCTGGTTGCTTAGAACATAACACATTGTTGGCGGAAAGTTTAAAGGATGCCAGGAAACACGAAAGACAAATAGCGGTGTGCTGGATTGACCTAGAGAATGCATTTGGCTCAGTTCAGCACGAGCTGATGTTTTTCGCGTTAGAATGGTATAACTTCCCCCCTTTGGTTTTAGATTTGATTAAGTCATATTATTCTAATTTATCTTTTGTAATTAGCTGTAAAGACGGTTACACAAAACCTTTAAATTATAATATTGGTCTATTTCAGGGATGCTGTTTATCTCCTATAGTATTTAATGTAGTTATAAATATTTTAATTGACACTTTGATTTTACAGGAGAAGAAATGGGGTTATCGGTTTAAAATCAATAATCAGTACACAGAATCAATCCTAGCCTTTGCTGACGATCTCGCAATCTTGACACGAAACCCGAAGCAGTGTCAAGTGTTATTGAAAAAGGTGGATGAGTTCTGTGCTTGGACTGACGGCATGAAGGTGAAACCAAGTAAATGCTATTGCTTATGTCTGGGTAGACGAGATACGAAATTTACATCTTATGACCCTGGACTCACGATTGGCGGTCAGAATGTTGCCACAATTTCTGAAGCGCTCCCGTTCAAATTTCTAGGCAGAAAGATAGACTATAGAGGCCGCACACCATCTTTGGAGGGTATTGTTGAGGATTTCATTGATTCCATTAGTAGGGTTGAGAACCAACCCATAGGGAACATTAAGAAGCTATGGATCTACAACAACTACCTGTCATCGCGCTTGTCTTGGCCTTTCCTCGTGTACGACTTCGGAAAAACCCTTTTGTCGCGACTAGATGCCGTTGTTGTGAAATCGTTGAAGTCTTGGACTGGATTAGCTCACTCGGCAGACCCCTCTACACTATTTAGGGGCAAAAATAGTTTTGGGATGAACCTAAACAAGCCATCGGAGCTATACAAACATCTTAGAGTCACCAAGATGCACATTCTGGGTAAATCGAAAGACAACGCAGTGGCAACACTCCCAAAAGATAAGAATATGAGTGAGTTAGAGTCTAGGCTACGGTTCCATAAGCAGTTTATGGTGGGAGCGCAAACAAACAGGGTAGGATTGGGATGTCGAGGAAGAGAGGATGACCGGAACATCATTAAGTCTTTTCTGCGAATGGATGAAGATAACGAGTATAGAGTACATGCGCTTAATCTCGAAATGCAAAACGAGTGGGTGTCCCTTGGTGAGTTTTGTATCCCTTTAGCATTGAAGTGGCGGTCGATACTGTACGATTGGTCTCCAGCGCTGCTTAAATTCTATCTGAATGCCTTTCAATTGACCCTACCCGATCAGAGCAACCTTGTAAGGTGGGGAATGGCGGTGAACAAAACCTGTCTGCTCTGTGGTGAGGCCGTAGGTACCGCAAGGCATTTGTTGGTGGGATGCAGAGTACTCCTAGACAGAGGTCACTACTCTCGCCGCCATGACGGAGTGTTGCAGATCATACGTGAAGCGGTGAGCCTTTCAATAGCAAGAGCAGCAAAAGGTTTGACGACGAATACAAGGAACATCAACTTCGTCAAGGAAGGATCTACCAAGAAGTCCAAAGTCAAACCTTACTCCATCGTTAGTGTAGCTCCAGATTGGAAGATCATGATG
The DNA here is from genome assembly GCA_958496325.1 of Nomophila noctuella. Taxonomy (NCBI): domain Eukaryota; kingdom Metazoa; phylum Arthropoda; class Insecta; order Lepidoptera; family Crambidae; genus Nomophila; species Nomophila noctuella. Next base: position 6,468,132 of record OY292510.1, on the reverse strand, counting down.
GACACGTATGAAAAGCACTACAGTATTCCAGAGGACATTGCGTTATCGTCGTCTAGACCAGACCTTTTCATTTATTCTAGAAAACTTAAGCGCGTACTGTTGGTAGAACTTACTGTTCCATGGGAGACAAACATTCCCAAAGATCACGCGTTTAAAACAAATAAGTATTATGACCTAACCAACGAAATGACTAAAAATGGTTATATAGCACGGTTGTATGCTGTGGAAGTGGGTGCGAGAGGTATACCAGCGAAATCTCTCTACAACCTACTGAAGGACTTAGGATTACCAAGATCTAATATTAGCTCGTTACTGGAAAGAGCAACTAAAGCCGCTTTACTCGGCTCATACCAAATATGGTTGGGAAGGGAGAGGAATGTCATCGGTGGAGGTGATCGTTAGTATACTATAAAGGGGCCCCTTAAACCTACACGCTGGGTCGCAAGTCCCAGGCGCCGACTGACATTCCTCTCTGTTCCACGCGATGGACCCGGCACCCGCACGGAGAATCCATGGATAGCTAAGAAGTTCGTCTCACCAGCCTGGTTATCACAGTGAAGCGTCTGTCGTCTGATTTCCGTGACCCATACAAAAGAAACCTGAAGGATGCCCCAATATAGGTGTCCACTTTCACCCTAAGGCTTTTCTTAGCATAATGATGTGAATCTCTTAAAATTTTTAGATCTAACTTGTAATTATAATGAGATATTATTCTGCTGGGAATAGTTCAAAAAGTTCTTTATAATATTAATATATTCAGTTCTTTACACTGTTCTCTGTTGTTTACTTTAGGTTGCGGGAGGATTTAAGGAGTTTGTATACTGGAATTGGGATAAAAAGCCTTCCAAAAACGACAACATGGCGAGAGCAATGGACTGGATTGACGTAGCTGAAGCAGTAAATATATTTATTTAAGCTTTATTTTTCTACAAAACAGTATTATAGTACGTAAATTTCATTTCAGTTAGTTTTTAATTTTTTTGTTTCTGTTAAATAGCTTCCTTGGGTATAAGCGTGAAATGGAGAAGGCAATAGCAAACCACTCCATTATAATTGCTAAGAGAGTTGTTGTGTGTTTCATTTCATACAATGAACACACACAACCCTCAGATATGAGCAAAACAACTCAAAAAGAAATCATAGAAATGTCAATTTTGTTTTCAATAATAGTTAAGTTATATGTTTAGCCAGCTTTTGATATGTATTACAATACATTTTCTTCTTTTACAGATACATGGTGACTGAAAAAAAAACAATACTTGTATTATAATTATTTAAGGATAAATGAATTGTGATATCAATAAAAATCATTTAATGTTTAATAGAGTGTATTTTATTATGCATTGAAATACATTTGAGAGGAACTATGAATACATGTTAGCACCGTGCGTAGCGATGACTCTGCCATCTCGTGACTCATATTCATAACTTTAACTATCAAACCACGGAAAAACACGGTGCCTTATTCTGCCATCTAGTGACTCATATTCGAAACTTTTACGCGAAATGTCAAATTTTACTGTCAAACCACAGAAGAAAAATCGGGATTTTAGCGCCCTCTATAGTTTCTGCACGGTGCGTATATAGACATTATTAACCTTTCCACGCAACACTTTTTTTCGAAAGACGTCCTGTGAAGGCTACGGCTAGCGGCTTTGAATTTAAAAGTTTGAAAATAACCGCACAAACCTGTTAAATTCGGTCAGGCAAGTAAAAAATACTGATTATTTTTACTATTTTTTCGTCTGATATATCAGTCGTTGGCGTATTGGGCACAGCAATAGTTCAATTCATGCTCCTTCGTCACCGTATGACAAGACAACACATATAAAACTTCATTTAAATGTTATTTAATTAACATTACAACGGGACTAAACGCGATATTGTTTAGTCCCGTTGTAATGTTAAATAATTATAATGCAACGCGAAAGTTTAAAGTTAAATGTTATTTAATTATATGTTTTCTACTGCTATTCATGAAATAACATATTGAGCTGATTGAAGGTGTAAATTGGCACTTGTAACAAAAACAAACGAAATATACTTTAACAAACTTGACTACTTTCTTTTTCTGCTACATTTCATTCTAAAAATTATTGTTTTACTCAATTTGAACCATCGTTAGCTCTTAACTTCTCTCTCATCTTATTTTTAATTTCCATTCTTTTATTATATTCAACTTTAGTCAACCTAATAGTTCTGATAAATTTCTTATTAATACCTTTAGGTAAAGCTTTCTTACTACCTGTACTTTTACTTTTAGCATTAAGTTCTAATTCAGGAATATCATCTAGGTTTATTGCTGGATTCTTAAAATCGAAATGTACTCCAAATTCAGTGGTCGATTCTAAATCTTTGAAACTGTTAACTTTCTCTTTATTCATCTTGTTATATATTTTGAGGAATTGCCAGAATTCAATGTCTGCTCCTTTTATGTTTTTCTCGTAGAAGTCCATGAGTTTTGGGTCACACTTGTGGTTGTTCACAATAGGTTTTGGCGTTGCTGTACGGTTCTCTACATTTTCTTTGATAACTTTTTTATTTTCGTCTTTAAAACCTCTAGGTCTAAACGGTTTGGGATTAGGATCATGTCTTCTACCGTGAAGAGTTAACGCACTTAAATTCTGGCAAATCTTTTCACACTTATTACACGGGTAGAGCATTTTAACACCCTTCTTTTTAGCTTCTTTACCCAATTTCTTAATAACTTCTAAATAATTCTCACTGTTTTTGTCCAAATCCTTCGAATCTGGTATCACGTGATCTTTAAGATCTAGTTTCTCTTTCTCAACTATCCATTCGTCTCCCTTCCTCACAAGTTTACGTTTTCCCACCAATTTGTCGTTGAGTTCTCTATTTTTCCGATCTATTTCCATGCTGGCTTTTTTGTTTAGTATTCTAACGCTCAGAATTATTTCTAGTTCTTTAATTTTCTCGTTCTTAGTTTCGTAGTAATATCTTGATCCTGCGGCGTTGTCTTTCCTGTGGATAAATAATTAACCTTTTGTATTATTAATACCTACGATTCACGAAATATTACCAATGTGAATTCATGTACGAACTCCGTCCGCGTGAATTTCGATATCCAATAGCCTAAAGCCTTCCTCGTCAAATGGACTATCCAACACAAAAATATTTTTTCAAATCGGACCCGTAGTTTTGATTTGCGCGTTCAAACAAACAAACAAAGAAACATACAAACAAAATCTTCAGCTTTATATATTAGTATATAGATATAGATAACTTTAAATTTTCAAACCCTATGACATTTAATATCCAAGGCTAGACAATGGGGGCGTTTGGGCGAAAAAAGGGTTTGCAAACGTTTGTAAACAAAATGGCGATTGTTAGCGCAAACTGTACAGTTTTCGGCCAGGACGTGTTTGCTAACTGTCAGTTTACTGTGTTACCGCTAAACAATCGCCATTTTGCGCTAACAATCGCCATTTTGTTTACAAACGCTTGCAAACGCTTTTTTCGCCCAAACGCCCCCAATGTCTGAAAACAAGTTACATTGCGTGACGGAGGTGTAAGAGGTACTATTTTTGAAGACCGTAACGGAGTTGTACATTTTCATCGATATTGTTTGCTTATAAATTAACTAGCGGCCCGCCCCGGCTTCGCCCGTGGTACTTGTCCACTATTTATACATAAAAACCTTTCTCATGAGTTACTCTATCTATTAAAAAAAACCGCATCAAAATCCGTTGCGTAGTTTTAAAGATTTAAGCGTTCATAGGGACAACATGACAGAAAAAGCGACTTTGTTTTATAGGTACTATGTAGTGATTTGACATCATAACCGAAAAATGCATATAATCTGAAATATGCTATTTTACTTAAAAAAGGCTAAATTACCAATGATTATATGATTATATGACTAATATGATATGTGAATGTAAAATATTGATTCATCAGTTATGTCTTCTGTAGGTTTGAAAGAAGAACGACTCAAAAACTTTTAAAAGTACATAGTTTTATTTAATGACTAATAGTCGCGTAAACCTAAGGGTGTTACCACACCAATCGATCGATCGTCGATCGACGCCATCGATCAACATCGACTGATGTGGTAGCTAAAGTTGATCGACGTCATCTACAATCACCTTCGACTAACCAATCGATCGATGGCACCGGCCGACGTTGATCGATTGACGAAACATCTCGATCGACGTCGACTATTCCATTCCACCATCGATCGATGCCGTGGATCGACTGTTGATCGATTGGTCTGGTAAAAACTATCGATCGACTTCGACTATTCCATTCCACCATCGATCGATGCCGTCGATCGACGGTCGATGGATTGGCCTGTTAGAAACTATCGATCGACGTCGACTATTCTATTCCACCATCGATCGATGGCGTGGTAACACCCTAAGAAAACATTATCCAGTTCTTCTTCTTTAGGTTCCGCTTCATCACTGAAGGTTGGCCGTCAGCTCCTTAAATCTAGCCTTGTCCATGGCAAGTCTGAACAACTGTTTTAATGCCGGTCCTCTGGCGGATGTTTTTAAGCCATGACATTTTGCGTCCTCCTACTCTGCGCTTTCCGGCAATCTTCCCCATCATGATGGTCTGGAGAAGATGATAATACCCTCCTAGCCGAATTCGGCCACGGCGGCCAATCTTACGATTAGCCACTGACGCGGGATATATTATAGTGCACAAGCGCGTGCGCAAGCACAGGTGCACTGTCTATTCCATCACTCCCATAATTCGGTGGGACAGCAATCTGACACGACCGTAGAGAGATCAGGCGCAGGACCAACGGCTTAACGTGCTTTCCGAGGCACGGGGGTGTAAATACACCGCCAACTTCCAAACTCCGGACTGTGTCCGTGTTATCACAACATGAAAACATAGACACAATTTCATCGGTCCGACCCGGGATTCGAACCCAGGGCCTCCGGCGCGGCCGCCGCTTTAAAGTGCGACACATTAGCCACTGCGCCACGGAGGCAGTTGAAAGATGATACTGTGATATTATCCACTCACCTATCCTGAATCTGCATGAAGGATATACACACGTCCTCCCCGTGCTTCCTCTTCAGATGCCTGCGTATGTCGCTCCCGCGCGTAGTGTACTCGCAGAGAGGGCATCGCTTGAGCGTGTCTGTGGTGCTTACGGAGAAGTGGGTAGCGCAGTGCGAGACGAGGAGTGGCTTAGTCGGGAACAGCTGGGAGATAGATATTATAATAATCGTTATTATCACACAACATAACGGATATTGATCTGACTCCGTTTTAATTAGCTTATGCACTTGTTTAATGACATCAGAATCAACAGTGGTATTGCAAATATAGTTAAATAGTACATATAACACCCAGACCAGGACAAACAGACATGTTCATGCACGCAAATGTTTGTCCTGTGCGGGAATCGAACCCTCGACCTCTTGTATTATAGGCAACATCTTGACCATTAGGTACCTACACCAAGCGGATCGTCAAAAAATAAATAATAATAATGACTCTCTTTTGAAAGGCCGGCAACACATCAACGATACCTCTGGTGTCGCGGATGTCCATGGGCGGCGGTGATTGCTTACCATCAGGCGACCCGCTAGCTCGTTTGCCGCCTCTGACATAAAAAAAAAAATGACAACCCCATCGCCCATTGCTGAAAGTTGGAGCTCCACCTTCCATTAACGCAATCAGTCCCCGCAGGGCAGCTTGTAGCGAGCTGTTGGTGTGTGGCGACACCACGGACCCGAGACCTATAAGTAGTTCTTGTGCCATGTGCTGTCTTTGTCTAGATCCGAATCACGTCTGAGATAGAACCCGGCAGATGTACCCACCACCCGCGCGTAATTTCTTTTTTCAAATATCCGCGCGTAATTTCTTTTTTCAGATATCCCTCCCTTCCCCCCACATTTCCGGGATCAAAAGTACCCTATGTTCACCGCGGGGAGAGTGTAGCTATCCAACAGTGAAAGAATTATTCAAATCGGTCACGTAGTTTTTGAGATTATTCGTTACATACAAAAATACAAATCTTTCCTCTTTATAGGCACCGTGCGTAGCGATGACTCGGCCATCTCGTGACTCATATTCAGAACTTTTAACTCTCAATGTCGGTGATTCTGCTGTCAAACCACGGAAAAACACGGTGCCTTATTCTGCCATCTAGTGACTCATATACGAAACTTTCACTGTCAAACCACAGAAAAAAATCGGGATTAGCTCCCTCTATAGTTTCTGCACGGTGCCTATAATATTAGTGTAGATGTAGATATTAGTGTTAATAAAGATTCCTACCTACCTCAAAACACACGTAGCATTGATGCATGTTCCATAACTTCTTCAAACTGCTGGGCAATTCTTTCTTCTTCTCTTTCTGGACGACAACTTCTACTTTCTTTTCTACCTGCTTTGGCTGTTGACCTTTATGGTCTTTCTTCTTTTTGGCATTTTCAATTTCTAGAACAGATAATAAGATGATTATGTAAATAAGGAAGGCATGTAACTCACTAGCAGTAATAACTAAGTTTTTCAGTTAAAGCTGAAGAATTTGTTTGTTTATATGTTTGTTTGTTTGTCTGAACGCGCTAATCTCAGGAACTCATGAACCGATTTGAAAAAAATATTTTGTTTACGAAATCCACGCGGACGGAGTCGCGGGCGGCCGCTAGTTTATAATATTAGTGTGATTAAGTATGAATTGCGAAGAAAATCTTTGTCCAGTGCGGGAATCGAACCCGCAACCTCCAGGTCTAATAGTCAACTTCTTGAGCACTACACCAAGCGGGTCGTCATATCGGAAGGCTCGTATTAATAAATCGCACTCAACTCTAAGCTCGATCTTGAGTGCGAACTAGATATGTCATTACAAAAAAGACTCATACAAAACAGCACCTAAAGTTCGCGCTCAAGATCGAGCTCAGAGTTATTTTATTTATTTATTTTATTTTATTTATTAGGACAACCAACAAGACAAACAAAATTACAGGCAAGAAATAAGGTGGTACAAAGAAGACTTAAGGCTAAGTGCTGTCTTAATAACAGGTCGCAGCGGCATGCAAGGTGGACTTTTGATTAAAATATTATATTTTAAAGTTGAGTGCGATTTATAAATACGAGCCTTAGATGCAGATTGAATCACCACAGTCTTACCTTCCGCTGTGGGCATCCGGAGCTTCCTCTGGCCCCTACATTTACCCGCCTCTCCTGCCGTCGACCTCTTCATCTTCACCAGAATATTCCTCAGTCGTCGCTCAACATCCTCTTTCTGTTCCTCGTCCACCACCATCAGCTCTGAAAGAGAAATAAGGTGTCGAGCTTGTAACGGTTGCCTTCCAGCCTTCATGGATGTTCAGGCCTCCATGATGGCTGGGAATATCTAACCTGCGCGCCCATTGGCCGTTAAAACCTACCTTTCAAAATTCAAAATTAAAAAATTGTCTATTATGTTCTATTTTCGCATTTTTTGTAGGAGTCATTGATCTGACTCCGTGTCAAGAAGCTGAAAAATTCGACAGTAAAAGAGAGGGACAGGGAGAGTGAGTGAGAGAGAGAGACAGGGAGAGATAAAGGGACAGGGAGAGAGAGAGAGAGGGACAGGGAGAAAGGGAGAGAGAGGGACAGGGAGAGAGAGAGAGGGACAGGGAGAAAGGGAGAGAGAGGGACAGGGAGAGAGAGAGGGGGAGAGAGAGAGAGAGACAGGGAGAGATAAAGGGACAGGGAGAGAGAGAGAGAGGGACAGGGAGAGAGAGAGAGGGACAGGGAGAGAGAGAGAGAGGGACAGGGAGAGAGAGAGAGAGGGACAGGGGGAGAGAGAGGGGGAGAGAGAGATAGAGAGGGACAGGGAGAAAGGGAGAGAGATAAAGGGACAGGGAGAGAGAGAGGGACAGGGAGAGAGAGAGAGGGGGGGGACAGGGAGAGAGAAAGAGGGACAGATAATCGCAAACGCTTACCATTCTCTCTAGGCTGGTCATCCACATCTCCCATGACCCTTTGAATAAACTCCTCCACAGGCATATAGCTGCGTTCTTCCCCATTTTCTATTTGTACCTCTTGCACAACTTCTGATGTTGACTGTTTCTCTGAATCATCTACTTCATTGCCATCAAGCTTTGTAACTTCAGCATTGGTTTCTACTCGAATTTCTTGACTAAGTTCTGACTGTTTATCTATAATATCTTCTTGTTCATTATCTAATATAGCTCCTGTTGTTAAACAATGTTCATCTTTATTATGGTGTATTATTTTGACTTCCTTATTGTTTTCTACCTCTTGACTAACTTCTGACTGTTCTTCTATATCATCTTCAACAACATTGCCTTGTGTATCTTCTGTTGTTTTACATTGTCCACCTTCTTTATCATGCTGTAAAAGTTTAATTTCTGCATTGTTTTCTACTTGGACTACTTGGGTAACTTCTGATGTTTCCTGTTCATCAGTATCCACCATATTGTCTTGTACAACTTCTGTTGGTATATATTGGTCATCCTCTATATTATGCTGTGCCAATATAATTTCTGCATTCATTTCGATGTCTTTTGTAGCTTTTGTCGTTGTACTTTGATTATCTTTACTATTGTGTACAAATTCTGCATTATTATCGAATTCATGTGTGATTTCTTCCGTAGTTTCTTTCCCAGGTGATTGGGTCTCAATATTCTGTGTGTGTATATATTCTGCGTTATCTAGTTCTGTTTGCACGTTCTCAGTAAATTGATCATCATTTTCGATTCTATTCTGCTGTGTTTCTACTGCTTTTACATTGTTATCAAGTTCTCGAATAACTTGTTTGTTTATCCATTCTTTATCATTAACTTCTACAGTATTGTCTTCTGCTACTTCTACCGCTATATCGGCTAAATATTGCCCAGGCTTTACTGAATTATGCTGATTTTCGTAATCTTTCGAATCTCTTGCAATTTGTTTTATTACTTCTTCATACTCAGAAAGTTCTTCATCATCTTCTCTTACCATATGTTCATCTACTTTAGTAATAAAAATGTTTTTAGCTATTCTAATGCCTTTTGAAGTACTAGGATACACAATATCGTCTAAAGCTTCATTATTATGCAAATTATCATCATTATGACCAGTTCTTTCTTGTATAACTCCATCAATAGTCTTTTTTGTTCTCTTTGGTGGTAATCCAACTACAGTTGTCTTATCTTTGGCCACTTTCATTCTAAAAGAGGGTGTTTGGTCTTCTTTATAATTTATTTTAGAAGACATTTTCTGGTCAACATTAGTATTAATCCGTCGAGATCGTTTCTTCTCTGGTTTGTCAATCTCACTCTTATGAGATGGATCGTTCTGTGATAAAGATTCATCTGGAGATAAAAGAAATTAATAAATACCTGAACAAGTAAAGTAGTTGATATTTAAAAACAATTTTGATGGTTTTTATTTGTTACTACACATATATTTATTTTTTGAAAACTAAATATATAGCCTATAACACTCAGGGCTACTTTACCTTTGGAATGGTGAAATAATTTAAAATATAGGTCCAGTTATTTTTGAGCCTATTTTAAGAACCAAGCAAACAAAGTAACCTCTTTAAATACCTGAGACGAATTTTTTTATTGTTTATATTTGAAAATATGCTTCTTTGCTTACAATTAACGAGGTTTTGCGAATTCAAAATTAAAATTCTCACATCTAACAAAACATGAGAGCATGAATTATTTTTTTATAAAGTTTTATATTCTGCAGTTCAGAATCTGAACCCGTATGAATTCTCTGGACGCGCCATTCACTCACTCACTCATCAGTTCACAAGATGGCGACGCACTGACCGGTCTCGGTCCCGTTCATGACCTGCATCAGGAATTGTTGGAGTGTCTGCTCCTGCTCCTTAACTCCTTACCATTCATTCATTCACTCACTCACTCATTCACTCAGTTCACAAGATGGCGTCGCACTCACCGGTCTTGGTCGCGTGCATGACCTGCATCAGGAATTGTTGGAGCGTCTGTTCCTGCTCCTTCACTCCTTAGGGTATTACCACACCAATCGAACGATCGTCAATCGGCGCGATTGATCGATGGTAGAATGGAACAGTCGACGTCGATCGATAGTTCCTACCCGACCAATCGATCGACCGTCGATCGACGGTATCGATCGACGGTAGAATGGAATAGTCGACGTCGATCGAGCTGTTTCGTCAATCGATCAACGTCGACCGGAGCCATCGATCAGCAATCGATCGATTGGTTAGTCGACTTGTGTCCGTTGATGGCGTCGATCAATTAAAGCTACCACACCAGACGATCAATATCGATCGATGTCGATCGACGATCGATCGATTGGTGCGGTAACACCCTTACCATTCACTCACTCACTCACTCAGTTCACAAGATGGCGTCGCACTCACCGGTCTCAGTCCCTTTCATGACCTGCCTCAGGAACTGTTAAAGTGTCTGCTCTTGCTCCTTTACTCCTTACCATTCACCATTCACTCACTCACTCATTCACTCACTCACTCAGTTCACAAGATGGCGTCGCACTCACCGGTCTCAGTCCCGTTCATGACCTGCATCAGGAATTGTTGGAGTGTCTGCTCCTGTTCCTTTACTCCCTTCAGGTCAGATTCCGTAGGTTCGAAGCCTGGCGAAGAAAATGTTTAAACAATAAATTAGATAAATGTCGCATTTGAAACGTACTTTAACGGATCTTCATTAAATATAACTTCAAATTAAAAAAACGAGTTTATGTATTTTACAGTTTGATTTACAAATAGGAACATTCTAATGAACATCACTTTTTTATGGCAGAGACGGCAAACGAGCTTGCGGGTCGCCTGATTTAGGCAATCACCGCCGCCCATGGACATCCGCGACACAAGAGATATCGCCGATGCGTTGCCTGCCTTTAAGGCCCCCATAGCCTCCCCAAATGAGCTCTGGCGACCTTACTCACCAGCAGAAATATAGCGCAACAGTTACGAAGTGCTACTTCACTGTGGTCTTCTTTAAGTTGGAGGCACATCCTTGGAAGAGTGGAAGTTCCACTAAGTTCAATTTGAATGAAAGAATCAATTCTCAAATTAGATAGATTTATTATTATAGAACGAGATGGTAAAATGGGATAACACTAATAAGTAAATAAAAATACGGTAAAAAAAATATGTGCTTAGTACAAATTACGATTTTACGCACAAACACACTATTTTGTACTTACAATAGTCGTTCTCATCTGGGTCAGCAAAGAAGATGAATTCGACATAAGTTATTTAATTTTACAAAGTCCTTAATTATAGTACCTATTTATTTATTTAAAACCCGCCCGCGTACAAATCAGTTAAAGCTGTAAAAAGCCTACAGAAACCTATTTTTCTTTTAAATTAAATTTGGACCTACATTACTCGGGCCTTTGCAGATTTCGAATTGTTAAAAGAGTTTTTTAAGCCTATTCATTAGAACCAAACAAAGAAACAGAGTTTTGCTCTTTATAATATTAGGGTAGATTAGTAAACTATTATGACACTCGTCATTTTATCATGCATATTTTTTTTACAATGGAATAATAGGGATAGGTCATAGTTATATAGATTATAAAGATTAAATCTATAAATGTATCATTCATTTCACCAGACATACAATAGTCCACCCATTCACTCACTCATTTATCAGTTCATTCGCTCACTCACTCACCAGCGAATGGTTCCTCCTTGTCAATGTCTAGCAAGTCGAACTCCAAGTCTGGGACCAGGTCCATTGGCTCCTGTTTAACTTGGACCTCCATCTTTGGTATGTTCATGCGAGCGTGCCTGGACATGACATATATTTTATTATCATTTTAAAATACTAATACCTCATTAAAAAGACATATGTTATTGTCATTGTAAAAAGTAATAATTCATTAAATAAACAATTAACAAAATTTTATTTATAAATATATTTCATTTGCAATATTAATTTGACTCCAATGTCAGAAGATCATTGAATAAGTCACTAAGATCAATATTTTAAGTGCATTATTAAATCACTTTTGTAGATTTTTATAATTCATCAATATAGGAGTTATGATTTAATCTAAACTCTAAAGAGCTTTTAAAACAATTTTCACAAAAAATAAACGTAACGACTAAAAGTGAAAAGTACTAAGTACGTAATTTTCCCAAGAATGCTTAAATAATGCATTTATTTAGCCCTCATTCTTTAAAATATGAAACATCACATTTTCATATATTAAGGAAGTTTTATACTGCTTTCAGCAAAGGTTTAAAATATTTTACTGCTTAATCCAAAAAAAGACTTCCCAGTCTTATGAAACCTCAAAGATACTTACGTCTTAAAGAGTACGCCGTGCGTGTTCTTGTAGTGAAGACGTAGATGCACGTTGCGCTTATAAGCCTTGCCGCATATCTTGCATTTACCCTGGAGACATTACTTAATAGAATAAAACAACTTAACAAGACAAAAAACCTTAAGCTTATATTAAAGTTTAAATCCGCACTAAATTCGAACTCCAGCTATTGCCCACTGCAGATTGTGCTACTACCCACTCTATGTGTAGAATGGGTTAGTGCCCATCGCAGAATAAACTAAGTCACACAGATTGTGCTAGTACCCAATCTAGAATAGGGTTGTACCCATCGTAGAAAAATGTAGTGCCCGCCTCCCTAAGATGTGCTAGTACCCACTCTATAAAAGGGTAGTGCCCATCCGAGAATAAGCTATTACCCACTCCAGAATATGCTATAACCCACTTTAGAATAGGGTAGTGCCCATCGCAGAATAAACTAAGACCCTCTCCAGAATGTGCTATATTACCCACTCTGGGAGTTCCCATCCCACAATAAACTATTGCCATCTCTAGAATTTGCTAGTTACCTCCCTAGAATAGGGAAGTGCTTATCTCGGAATAAGTTAAAGTCGACTCCAAAACGTGCTGGTGCCCATTCCAGAATAGACAAGAGCCCCCGTAGATTCCATGATTAAAAATAAAGACTTAATTGTTCCTGCCATAACTATGAATAATCTGACCGATTAACTTTTAGATAAGCTCTAATGAATTTAATGAAAAATCTTAAGGTTTCAGTAACCTTACGATGAGTTAAGACTCATTATAACGGCCCGCTTGGTGTAATGGTCAAGATGTTGCCTATTACGCAAGAGGTCGCGGGTTCGATCTCCGCACAGGACAAACATTTGTGTACATGAACATGTCTGTTTGTACTGGTCTGGGTGTTATATGTATCTATTTAAGTACATATATTTGTAATACCACTGTTGATTCTTTTTTCTGTAACACAAGTGCTTAAGCTACTTAACACGGGGTCAGATCAATGTATGTGATGTTGTGAAATATTTATTTATTTTATTTATTTATTTATTATCATCATCCTATCGTCTCTCCTGCTTGCATTCTCGGCGATTGTTTCGGAACCCCGGATACGCTACGACTATGATCCTGACTTGACCAGCCTGGTTAACCGGACCTAAACTAAAGCATATACATAATATGTAATATACATAACATTTAATTTACCTTATTAGTATTATGTCCGTATTTGATGTGCATCACAATACTCGGCTTGTTGTGTGTAGAGAAGTCGCACATGTCACATATGAATTGCTGTCTCTTTTTAGCGTGCTTCTGTTTCATGTGCTTAGTCAGGTATCGCTCGGTGTAGAACCTGAAAGAACATTTTTAGAATCAATTTAATGTTATAATTTTATGTTTTCGATTCAAAGATGGGTTTTGGCTTAATCACTAGCACTCCTCATCATCATCCTGCTAGCGTTTGTCCCGGTCGCATCCTCGGCTGTTGCCTCGGAGTCCAGGGTCCGCTAAGCGTCCGCTAAGCTTAATCACTAGCACTACGCTTGCCAAATACGGGTTAATGATCACAAATTGGGGCTGTGTTCGGAAAAACCGGCTCAAATTTTGACGGACCTGGGAACGTTGGACCAAAACCCACTGGTACTTAAACCACCCCCTCACAGCATCGAGGTTTTTCAATCATTTGCTCTGCAGTGGGACATTTCATAGGCTGATACTTTATAATATACTTAAATAAGAGGGGGGTAGGGGGTTTCGGTCAAGAGATTCACCTGATGTTAATGGACATCAACCACTCCATTAAGATCGCAGATGCATTGCCTGCCTTTAAAATGATTGTAAGCTCAATTTCTCCTTCGCACCCGTGAGCATTGACTAGCGAACGCCCGATCTGATAGCTCTTTCTCTCTATCCCCCTGACTCTATTTTTCCCTCTCTCTCTCTGTTAATGTTATACTAACTTGTCTTGGCAGACATGGCACTCCACTCGCTTGCTGCGCGGCGCGTGGGTGCGGAGGTGCGCTTCGAGCCGGTGCTTGCGACTGAACGTTTTCCCGCACAAGTCGCAAATAACATGTTTGGACATGTCGTGGATAAAGCTGTGCTTCTTCAGGTCACACTGAAAGAGACGTTACAGTTACAATAGTACTATAACCGATTGTACATCGGTTTGGTCCACGATGGTAACTGGTAACAAAAGATTCTTAATAAACAACCATGTTTGAAAATGGAAAATTACTTTAGTACTATGACAACCAATATAAAAAGAATTTGTTTAAAAAGGGCATATTGTGTTTTTTGTTTAAATATGCTTCTAGTTAATAGTGTGAAATAATTTGCATTCTGAACTGGGTACTAGAATATTTTGCTGAATATATTATTGCATTTACAAATTCTGGTCTGGGCAATTGACTTTCCGAGTATGGGCAATACCCAACCGGTCCTTGTACACTCTTCGATGAGCAATAGCCTATTCGGACATGGGCAATAGCACATTCTGGCATGGGCAATAGCACATTCTGGCATGGGCAATACCAACCTTGTCCTTAAAAGCGCTATTGCAATTGTCGACGGCGCACCGGTACGGCCTCGCTCGCAGGTGCCGCCGCAAGTGCTGCTTCAGGTTGCAGCGGCTGCTCACAGCGACCCCGCAGACGGGGCAGGTGCATGCCATAGTGCGATCGTGCACTCTCTCCTGGGGAGGTTAATAATAACCAGTGACGGATTAACCCGTAATCAAATTAAATAGTTTGGTATTTGACTGCATACGAAATAAATATGATATTCCAACGTTAAAGATGAAATCAAAAATTAAGCACAATTTATATTAATATATATAATCCCACAAATACTTTTTTTAACAAATTATTACACCTAATTAAAACTAAAAGAGTATTGATTTAACAATACAGAAATGTGACGTCACAATTCTCTATTCCATACAGTTATTCCTACAAGTTTACGTTTTTGACATTTAATAAAAGAAGGTGATTTGACCTGTCAGTCAAATACCGGATTGCCTCCCTAACTAAGCTCTGGAGCATTTATGAAGAGCTAATTCACTGTGGTCCTCTGTAATTTGGAGGTACTTCCTCAGGGGGGGGGGGGCTCATTCGAGTGGAAGTTCCAATCAGCTCAATCCCTCTAAAAAACATTGAACGAAATAAATTAAAAAAGGAAAAGTAGTTTGTTTTTCGAACGCGCTAATCTCAGGAACTACTGGTATGAATCGAAGTTATATTTTGGTGTTGCATATTTCCGTTAGTCGAGGTAAGCATTAAGCTATATCTTATATAAACAATGTGTGTGCGGAAACAGCAATCAACACAGACGGAGTCAGGGGTGGATACTGATTCTTTAATAAAAAAATTAAGTTGAATATTTTAAAGTGCACTCACCATATGAATCTTTAGGGCGCGTCCACTCTTAAACTTGGAGTTGCATTTGGTGCACGGGAACCTGCGTACTTCGGGCTCGATGTGCGCATCTTTCACATGTGTTGCCAGCTTGGCATTACTGTCAAACCTACAACAATTATATATAATTAATTAATAATTTCATTGGACTAACACACCAATTGCCTAGCCCCAAACTAAGCTCGAAGCTTGTACTACTTGGTAAGCGAACGGATAGACATACTTAAATACATTTATAAACATCCATGACTCGAGTACAAATGTCGATGTTCATCACACAAACATTTGCCCCTAGCGTGATTCGAACCATTCGACCTTCGGTTTTGTAGCCTGGGTCTCTAGCCACTTGACCATCGGGCCTGTCAATTAAAATATTAAAATCCATTTAGTTTCTTCGAAGTGCCGAAAGGAACATTATTGACATGCAAAACTATTTTAGTCATACTTATGCCCATATCAGAACTGCAGAATAGACTGATACCCCCTCTAGAATAGTCTACTACCTACCTCCCTTGTGCCCATGTCAGAATCGTCTGGTGTCCCAGAAAAGTCATTTGTACGAGCTATGTGCCCACCGCAAAACAATATTTTTCCCTCAGAAAAGGATGGACTCCACACTAGAACAGTCATCTATTGCCCAATTCAGAATAGTCATGTAACGTCCCTAGACTCTATGGTCTACCCTAGAATGCTCTATTGCCACTTAGAATACTTTAGTACATTACCGTCGCTGACATACATATGTCGGAATGGTACATCGTCAAAGACCCGATGTGTCGCCGATTCACACCTCAGAACAGTCTACTACCCACACAATAATAGTCTTGTGCCCACCCTAGACTAGGCTAGTGTCCCCCCTATAATAGTCTGGTGCGCATTCCAGAATAGTATACCCACCCTAGAATAATCTTTTATTGCACTCGAGAATAATCTATTGCCCATTCTAGAAGAATCTATTTCCCACTCTAGAATCTATAACCCACTCTAGAGTAATCTATTGCCCATTCTAGAATATTCTACAACATTACCGTCGCTGGTATATGTCGCAATGGTACATCTTCAATGTCCCGAGATGCCGCTGCTTGTGTAGTTGATAGCACTGTGCCCACCTCAGGACAGTATATTACTTACACTAGAATAGTCTGGAGCCCACCCTAGAAAAGGCTATTCCCCACCCTAGAAAAGATTATTCCCCACCCTAGAAAAGGTTATTGCCGACCCTAGAATTATCTTTTATTGTAGTCTAGAATAATCTAGTACCCACTCTAAATAAATCTATTGCCCGTTCTAGAATATTCTGGAACATTACCGGCGCAGGCAGATGTCGCAATGGTACATCTTCAATGTGCCGAGATGTCTCTCCTTGTGTCTGTGTATTGTGGAGTTGATAGCTATCGACCCACCTCAGAACTATTTATTACCTACACTAGTATAGTCTGGAGCCCATCCTAGAATAGGCTAATCCCCACTCTCCACCCTAGAATAGTCTAGTGCCCACTCTGAAAAAGTCAGGTGTGCATTAAGAATAGCACATTTCCCACTCTAGAAGAATCTATTGCCCATTCTAGAATATTCTGGAACATTACCGTCGCTGGCATATGTCGCAGTGGTACATCTTCAACGTCCCGACGTGCCGCTCGGCGCTAGTTGATAGTACTGTGCCCACCTCAGGACAGTATATTACCTACACTACCCACACTAGACCCACAGTACCCACAATAGAATAGTCTAGAGCACATCCTAGAATAGGCTATTCCCCACCCTAGAATTATCTTTTATTGCATTTAAGAATAAATCTGTTACCTACTCTACAAGAATCTATTGCCCATTCTAGAATATTCTACAACATTACCGTCGCTGGCATATGTCGCAGTGGTACATCTTCAATGTGCCGAGATGTCTCTCCTTGTGTCTTCGTATTATAAACTCTTTATTATTATTATAAACTCTTTATTATAAAAATACAAAACTCGTATGCTTACAGATTACATCCAAGACGCATACAAGCTATTCACGTATTATGGAGTTGATTGCTTTGCTATCTATCCACCTCATAAGAGTCTAGTACCCACACAAGAATAGTCTGGTGCCCACCTTGAAATAGTCAGGTGTGCATTCAGAATAGCACATTTCCCACTCTAGAATAATCTATTGCCCATTCTAGAATATTCTACAACATTACCGTCGCTGGCATATGTCGCAGTGGTACATCTTCAACGTCCCGAGATGTCTCTCCCTGTGTCTTCGTATTGTGGAGTTGATAGCTATCGACCCACCTCAGAACTATTTATTACCTACACTAGTATAGTCTGGTGCCCACCCTAGAAAAGGTTATTGCCCACCCTAGAATAATCTTATATTGTACTCTAGAATAATCTGTTACCCACTCTAGAATCTACTGCCGACTCTAGACGAATCTATCTATTTTGACGACCCGCTTGGTGTAATGGTCAAGATGTTGCCTATTACGCAAGAGGTCGCGGGTTCGATCCCCGCACAGGACAAACATTTGTGTGCATGAACACGTCTGTTTGTCCTGGTCTGGGTGTTATATGTATCTATTTAAGTATATTTGTAATACCACTGTTGATTCTGATGTCTGTAACACAAGTGCTTATGCTACTTAAGTACGTGTTAAGTAGATTATTTTTCACAACATCACATACATTGTATGTGATGTTGTGAAAAATATTTTTATATTTATATTTATTTATTGCCCCTTCTAGAATATTCTGGAACATTACCGTCGCTGGCATATGTCGCAGTGGTACATCTTCAATGTGCCGAGATGTCTCTCCTTGTGTCTTCGTATCGTCGAGTTGTCTCGACAGGCGTAAGGGCAGTATGGACATTTGAAAGGCTTCTCGTCTGTAACAAATATAGATGATCATCATCATCATCATCACAGCTGGAAGTAGGCATACTCCAGCTTTTTTTTATTTATTTATTTCTTTACTTTAATTAAAACGGTACAAAATACCAATTACATTTATTAAAGGTAGCTTACAAGAAAACACAAATTGAAATAACACAACACTAAGGCTCGTATTTAAGTCGTACTCAAGTTCGGTCTCAAGATTGAGCTCAGAGTTGGGTGGGATTTATTAATACGAGCCTTAATAATACTATGTAAGCGGTAGGCATTTCTCAGGTCCTTTGCCCATCGGTCGATAACCATTGGTGATGGTGTGACGATCTTGTTCACGACTCCCGCGATTGGCGAATTTTGACCGCAGCAGATGCAAACGGAGAAATTCAGGAGAGACCTTTACCCAGCAGTGACACAATAAAAAAATATTGGTTTAATAAAAAACATGTAGTAGGCAAATCTGCAAGCGATATGGTCACCTGATGGTAAGTGATCACCGCTGCCCATAGACATCATCAATCCACAAGTGTCGCAGATGCGTTGCTTGCCTCTTGAACCCACAACCCTCCCCAACTGAGCTCTGGCGACCATACTCACCAGCAGAAGCATAGCACAACAGTTACGAAGTGCTACTTCATTGTGGTCTTTTGCAAGGCGGAGGTACTTTCCCAGACGAGCGGCTCATTTGAGTGAAAGTTCCACTTAGCCCTACCCATCTTAAAATCAGTTTGTAAGACTTTGAGCCTACTAATTTTAGCCAAAGGAAAAGTAGTAAAATATATTTTATCGCCAATTACCTAAGTTAATGGACATTATAAAACAACAATAAATCGATTACAGGTTCGCCTGCATAATTTCTATTCGACGCAAACATAATGCGGTGATACACTAAAATGTTAATATTTTGTTCAATTGTTCTAATAAGAATTATTGCTACAGGTAAGCATCATCATCATCATCATCATCATCCTCCTGCCCTTATCCCACACTACGCGGGGTCGGCGCAACATGTCTTCTCTTTCCACTCACTCCTATCAGCCGTCAACTCTACATTTACTCCTTTCACGTCCATATCATACGTCACGCAATCCATCCATCTCTTTTTCGGAGCATCATTAGTAAGCATCCTTACTAATATTGCTCGAATAAATCGGAGAGTGAGTTTGCTTATTTGTCTGTTTGTTTGTTCCGCTTTCACGCCGTAACTACTGAACCTATTGCTTTGAAATTTTGCAGACGTAAAGTTAGAAGTCCGGATTAATTTTTTGACGACCTGCTTGGTGTAATGGTCAAGATGTTGCCTATTACGCAAGAGGTCGCGGGTTCGATTCCCGCACAGGAACACAACAGGACCAAACAGATATGTTTGTGTGTTATATGTATCTATTTAAGTATATTTGTAATACCACTGTTGATGCTGATGTCTGTAACACAAGTGCTTAAGCTACTTAACACGGAATCAGATCAATGTATGTGATGTTGTGAAATATTTATTTATTACTAGCGGCCCGCCCCGGCTTCGCCCGTGGTACTTGTCCACTATTTAATGGATGATATCTATACTTATAATAAATCTGTAGAGAGGTCAATTCTGTACATGAAATATATTTTCAAAATAACTATCAGGGGGTGATAAGTGATCGATACTGATGCCAAAAATGCAATCAGTAAAATTTTTGTCTGTCTGTCTGTCTGTCTGTCTGTCTGTCTGTATGTTCCTTATAGAAACAAAAACTACTCGACGGATTTTGACGAAACTTGGTATAATTATTCTTTATACTCCTGGGCATATTATAGGATACTTTTCATTACGCTACAATCAATAGGAGCAGAGTAGTAAAGGAAAATGTTGGGAAAACGGGAGAAATTCCTCCATTTTTAAAGCTTCTGTCGCGTGTGCAGCCTTAATGGTTAAAGTTACATAGAAATCATGTAAGACGGAAATATTCTAAATAAAATTGCCTAAAAAATATCGCTTGACAGCATATATCTATCTTTTACGGTTAACTCACAATAACCCGTGTAACTGATCCAGATAGATTTGAACGCGCTAATCTCAGGGACGCTAGCCAAGATGCCACTTCGACGAATTCGCCATACGCTTTCGTCGCGACTTACAATATGTATTGCCACCCCGTACACGAACTGCATATTTATGTGAGCGGGATGGAGATATAAGTCGCTACGAAAGCGGATGGCGAATTCGTCAAAGTGGCTAGCCTATCAGGTTCGAATTGACAAAATCTTTTGAGTTGGATAGTCCACTTACCGTTTGTCAAGGAAGGCTTTAAGCTATCTTTAGTATCACTGTGTGCGGAAACCGAAACCCACGCGGACGGAGTCGCTGGCGGCCGCTAGTTATACATAAAAACCTTCCTCATGAGTTACTCTATCTATTAAAAAAAACCGCATCAAAATCCGTTGCGTAGTTTTAAAGATTTAAGCGTTCATAGGGACATACAACAGACAACATGACAGAAAAAGCGACTTTGTTTTATACTATGTAGTGATTATTATTTGTTAAATAATAAATTCCACGCTGGCGGAAAGCTAGTTTTCATATGAATCGACAAATGTTGGGGTAAACGAGTTCTAGATTGGTTACCGCGGTGATTTGTGCCTATACCTACTAAGAGTCAGTCAGAGCTTAGTGGAACTCCCACTCGAATAAGTCGCTTGTCTGAAAAACCACCTCCACCTTACAGAAGACCACAGGTGAAGTAGCACGTCGTAATTGGTGTGCTAGTTTCTGCTGGTGAGCAAGGTCGCCAGAGCTCAGTTGGGGAGGGTATAGGGTCTTGAAGGCAGGCAACGCATCTCCGACCCTTGTGCGGTTGTTGATGTCTATGGGCAGCGGTGATCACTTACAATCAGGTGATCATCTTGTTCGTTTGACTTCGTATAAATAAAGCCGATTGAATAAGAAAACAAAGATCCGTAACCGCGGATTTTGACACCGAATATCCGTTTTCGGATCCGTATCCGCGGTTCTACGATTTTAGCGATAAGGCACGTCACTAGTTTCGTAGTAAACAGTTTTATTTAATGGTAATGAATAGTAGTATAGTCTTCTTATTTTCCAGAGAGCAGGGTCCCCTGCGGAGTCATAAACTCGTCGCCTTGGGTACCCCTTGGATACTCTTGTCCTGTCAACTGCCAAAACGTTATATACACTATAGAAAGGTAAGTCAGGAGGTTCTTAAGTTTAAGTAAACAGCACCCTTCTCTTCGACCGTTTTTAGGGTTCCGTAGCCAAATGGCAAAAAAACGGAACCCTAATAGTTTCGTCATGTCTGTCTGTCTGTCTGTCTGTATGTTTGTCTGTCCTGGCTCGTTCTCCGCCGTTTCTGAACCGATTGCCACGAAATATGGTGGAGAGATGTATAGTGATAATTCAAGAATTGGTTTTTATTTAATTTTATCTTCAGGCGATCTTACGATCATCCAGGTACGCAGGATATATTATAGTGTCGCAAGTGAGTGAGCACAGGTGCACTCCCTATTCCCTCACTCTCATAGTTCGGTGACAGCAATCTAACACGACCGTAGAGAGATCAGGCGTAGGACCAACGGCTTAACGTGCCTTCCGAAGTACAGAGGAGCTCGAGATGAAATTTATCGGTCACCTATCCGATGACTGGCCCCTTTTTTTATGGAGGGAATTAGGGAAATGCATGCGAGAGTTGCTGAATTTAGCAATGGCTGGCCGAGCGCGCCTACCACTGCGCCATCGCGCTCCTAAAAATAAAATGAATAGTATGTGGGGTTCGGGACATCGTCTCACTACCCACTAAGGGTGTTACCACACCAATCGATCGATCGTCGATCGACGCCATCAACGGACACCAGTCTAACCCATCGATCGATTACTGATCGATGGCACCGGTCGACGTTGATCGATTGACGAAACAGCTCGATCGACGTCGACTGTTCCATTCTACCATCGATCGATGCCGTCGATCGATTGGTCTGGTGGAAACTATCGATCGACGTCGACTATTCGATTCTACCATCGATCGATGGCAACGATCGATCAAATGGTGTGGTAATACCCTCCTAAGCCCCTGCCGTTTCCTTAACCTTTAGCCCGTTTTCAGACTAAAAATGTTGGACTACCAGAGCCTTTTGGCCGGTGACGCTGAAATCAGGAATGACCTGAGCTCTTCAAAGCAAGTCATGGATTCCATAGAAGCTCAGATACACTTGACTTACAACAGCACTAAGAATGGAAGGAGATCTCACTTAAAAGAGGGGGAAGTCCAAGCTATGTACAAAGGTAAGATGAAAGCCTTTTTTCTGACGAACTGTTTGGTGTAACGGTTAAGAAGCTGACTGTCATCCAGAGACCGTCATAGGAGATCCAGAAACAGAAAGATATCCCTACTATTATAAATACGAAAGTCTGTCTGTTACGCTTTCTTGCTTAAACCTCAACCGATTTTGATGCAATTTACACAGACAATCTTAAGACCCTAAGAAAGGACATGGCTACCTTTTATTGCGAAAAAAGGGGATCTGAATTCCACGCGGACGGTCGCCAGTCTTTAATATTTTCTACAAAATGGCTCGTAGACCATTATTGTGCCGCTATAGTGCTCCCGCCTACATTACGACCCGCTTGGTGTAATGGTCAAGATGTTGCCTATTACGCAAGAGGTCGCGGGTTCGATCCCCGCACAGGACAAACATTTGTGTGCATGAACGTATCTGTCCTGGTCTGGGTGTTATATGTATCTATTTATGTATATTTGTGATACCACTGTTGATTCTGATGTCTGTAACACAAGTGCTTAAGCTACTTAACACGGGGTCAGATCAATGTATGTGATGTTGGGAAATATTTATTTATTTATTTATTTAGTTATTATGTTACAGAATTTGCGACAATACTAAAACGAAAGACCACCATCACGATACTCCAAAAACGCTTATCAAAGACATCTTCTCACTGCTCCATCCTTCTCAAGAAGAAGAAGCTCATCAAGAAATACCTTGATTACTGCAGCAGAAGGCTGAACGTTGAGGAAGATTTCCTGAGAGTACTTACTGATGTCATCAACAAGCATACGAAAGTGTATAAGTTCACTCCGGAAATGACAAAGGTAAGATAAATAAATAAATAATTCCTTGGACTAACAGACCAACTGCGTGGCCCCAAACTCAGCTTGAAGCTTGTAGGGAACGGATAGACATACTCAAATCTATACTAATAATAAAGCTGAATAGTTTGTTTGTATGTTTGTTTGTTTGTTTGAACGTGCTAATCTCAGGAACAATTGGTTCGATTTGAAAAAATCTTTTCGTATTAGATAGTCCATGTGACGAGGAATGCTTTAGGCTATTGGAAATCGAAATCCACGCGAACGGAGTCGCGGGCGGCCGCTAGTACATTATAAACATCCATTTCTTAAGTACAAATGCCAATTTGGCCCTAGCGAAATTCGAACACGTCTTTTTGTTTTGAAGCCAGAGTCTCTAACCACTAGACCAACGGGCCCGTCTAATAACTTAAATAATGTTTCAGGAAACTCAAGTAAGTTAGGTAGAACAAACTGGAACTTCTACTCGAATGAACAAATAGTCTAAAAAAGTTTTTTACAGAAGACTTTTGACTTGGAATACTTAGCATTTTTTTTATTTTTCATCGCGGACCCAGAAGTTGAGCAATTAATTTATTTGCCAAACTAATATGCGATGGAATGCGCTATCAGCGTACGTGTTTCCTCCCTTATTATATCTATACTAATATATAAAGCTGAAGAGTTTGTTTGTTTGAACGCGCTTATCTCAGGAACTACTGATCCAATTTGAAAAATTATTTTTGTGGTGGATACTACCTACATTTGACTAGGAAAGCTTTAGGCTATGGGAGATCGAAATCCACGCGGACGGAGTCGCGGGCGACCGTTAGTAATACACATATATACGCTGGGTTCCTTCAAGAGAAGCGTGAAGAATGCCAGCGGAGAGGATACCACTTTGGTATCGCACCCGCTGTCATGGCAAATAGGGCTCGTCTTTTGCTTAGCATCGAGCAGAACGCAGCCAATGTTTAAAACAAAAGGGAATCGTTAAAATAAATCGGTTGGCAGTAGCTGGTTGCGAGCCACTGAGGATCTGGCTGTGTGGAGAGCTCTAGGAGAGGCCTGTGTCCAGAAAAGGACTGAAATGTCGTTGGTCGAGTGGTCAGAGACCCTGGCTACAACACCAAGGGTCGCGGGTTTGAATCCCGCTAGGGGGCAAATGTTTGTGTGATGAACATCGGCATTTGTACTCGAGTCATGGATGTTTATAAAAGTATTTAAGTATTTCTATCCGTTCCCTCTAGTATCCATAGTACAAGCTTCGAACTTAGTTTGGGGCTAGGCAATTGGTGAGTCAATCCAAGGCAATTATTATTTTTTTAATTAACCGTATTCCTTCTAGATCCTTCTCCAAAAGATCCTTGGCAGCAACGCGGACCTTCGCAACGGAATCTTCGACATCAAGAAGATCCTTATCTTCCTGCAGAGCGCGTCGCCTCGGGGGCCCAGTGCCTGGGCGCGCCTGGGCTCGCGCCACTGCCTGCGCCTCTACGTGCCCGGCTGCTTCTGCAGGCGAGGGTGAGCTGCATCAGTCCACTGCTGGACATCAAGCGGATCCTGGTGTTCCTGCAGAGCGCGTCGCCTCGGGGGCCCAGTGCCTGGGCGCGCCTGGGCTCGCGCCACTGCCTGCGCCTCTACGTGCCCGGCTGCTTCTGCAGGCGAGGGTGAGCTGCATCAGTCCACTGCTGGACATCAAGCGGATCCTGGTGTTCCTGCAGAGCGCGTCGCCTCGGGGGCCCAGTGCCTGGGCGCGCCTGGGCTCGCGCCACTGCCTGCGCCTCTACGTGCCCGGCTGCTTCTGCAGGCGAGGGTGAGCTGCATCAGTCCACTGCTGGACATCAAGCGGATCCTGGTGTTCCTGCAGAGCGCGTCGCCTCGGGGGCCCAGTGCCTGGGCGCGCCTGGGCTCGCGCCACTGCCTGCGCCTCTACGTGCCCGGCTGCTTCTGCAGGCGAGGGTGAGCTGCATCAGTCCACTGCTGGACATCAAGCGGATCCTGGTGTTCCTGCAGAGCGCGTCGCCTCGGGGGCCCAGTGCCTGGGCGCGCCTGGGCTCGCGCCACTGCCTGCGCCTCTACGTGCCCGGCTGCTTCTGCAGGCGAGGGTGAGCTGCATCAGTCCACTGCTGGACATCAAGCGGATCCTGGTGTTCCTGCAGAGCGCGTCGCCGAGCGGGGCCCAGTGCCTGGGCGCGCCTGGGCTCGCGCCACTGCCTGCGCCTCTACGTGCCCGGCTGCTTCTGCAGGCGAGGGTGAGCTGCATCAGTCCACTGCTGGACATCAAGCGGATCCTGGTGTTCCTGCAGAGCGCGTCGCCTCGGGGGCCCAGTGCCTGGGCGCGCCTGGGCTCGCGCCACTGCCTGCGCCTCTACGTGCCCGGCTGCTTCTGCAGGCGAGGGTGAGCTGCATCAGTCCACTGCTGGACCTCAAGCGGATCCTGGTGTTCCTGCAGAGCGCGTCGCCGAGCGGGGCCTAGGCTCGTATTAATAAATCGCACTCAACTTTGAGCTCGACTTTGAGTGTTTACTAGATATGTCATTCTCATACATAACAGCACCTCAAGTTCGCGCTCAAGTTCAAGCTCAGAGTTGAGTGCAATTTATTTATTCGAGCCCTAGTGTCACCGTGCCTCTAGGGTGAGCTGCATCATCAGACTGCAGTCCAGTTCCATTGCTGGAACCAGGTCTCCCCCTAGATTGTATCTTAGTTTACTTAAGGGAACGCTGCTGGACCGATTATTAGCCAAAGGCAAGAGCACAGACCCTTCCGTTGCTAACCCTCTTTAGGTCGTGACCCTAAGAACTACTTACTAAACAAGCAGAGGAGTAAGTTCCACTAGCCAGGATTCTCCTAGGTGTAGATGTTATGCCTATAGGCAGCGGGTACTCCAAACTCCTCCCTAGACATCACCAGTCTGATCACTAATGTGAGAAGTAACCGAGGAAAAGGGCTTGCACCAAAAACAATATCACCAGCCTGTTTGATCCCAACAAGTCACACTGAAACCTGATACACTGTGAGTCATTGGGAAAACATTGACAATAGTACCCAGCCAGTCACCCTGAAACTTCAACACTGTGACTCGTTGGGAAAACTTTATAAAAGCAATTCCTAACTGATGTTTTCTTAGGTAGGTCGAAATGACGGGTTTTCCTGTAAATGTGTAGTTTCAAAATTATACCGCGATTACCTACATTCGTTAAAAAGTAGTTTTATTTCATGAATTCCCAAGTAGTTACACTGCACCTTGGAACACTGTGTTTTTGAACACTTTAGAAAACTTTAAAAGTAATTCCCAACGAATCACAGTGTCATACGTTCGAAACTAAAGTTTCGTTAAGGTCTCCCAGTCTCTTTCTCTAAAAAATACAAAGGCACCGCATCTTCATACCCTCGTTATATTGTATTGTTTCAGATACGTAGAAAACTCCGGTGCTTGTGTATCACCATCGAACTGCAGCATAGAAGAATCTCTTAAGAAATATTTGTCGAGGATATCCGTGAACTAATATCTGCTTCAACTTATTTATTTACTAGCGGCCGCTCGTGACTCCGTCCTCGTGAATTTCTAGCTTTACAGACAGAAACTTAGTGTAAGATATTAAAATTTTTGAACAATGGTGGCAGTTGCTTGTTGGGGCGGAGCCTAATTGAAAGGCGATGTCCCGCTTACCCACTGAACTCACCCACTTCTAGATATAGGGGTACTCGAAATTTTAAGAACCGTTACATTAAGTTTTTTGGTCGGCCGACACATAAGCCGCGCGCATGATTTGTTTTCTTTTTTATGTGTTATTAGCATCTAAGAAGTTGATAAAATTAATTTATATCTGTACCTTTTAACTTATTTTAATTTTGAAATTCCTTAAAAAAATATCCATAACTCTCAGAATACAGAGTTTCTTCTGTATTCCGAGCCGTAACCCTATCCGGTTTCATCATCATTCCTGAATCCGTATCCGAAATTTCAAATCATTAAGATCCCTGATTAAGAAGATTCAGCATTTACGGACAAACATCCAATCAAAAAAAACTTTCCTATTTATAATACTAGCTAACCCGACAGACCTCGTCCTGTCAAAAAAAATTGTTATCAGGCAGGGCTGTTTTTAGGGTTTTCACGGCAATTATTCGATTTTTTTCTCGCCGTAAGAACCATCCTTGGACTTCAACGAACATTTTAAAAAAAGAATTGACCAAATTGGTCCAGGCGTTGTTGAGTTATGCGCTTACCAATACATTTTGCTTTTTTTTATATTATAGATAAGTATGATTTATAGCCATCATGATTATCTTATTGAAGCTTTAATTTAAACTCACCAGTGTGAATGAGCATATGTGTCTGCCAGGAATAACGTGCACTGAACGACTTTCCACACACGTCGCAGGCGTACGGCTTGGCACCTGAAAAAATAACTATAATTATTATCCTAGACCTATACTTAGACCACCTAAGTAGTGGTCACACTATAATTTTTTTTAAATCTTTACAATGTAATTGTTCTTGTATGGTACTACTAGCGGCCGCCCGCGACTCCGTCCGCGTGGATTTCGATTTCCAATATCCTATGTGTTATTCTGATGTATAAGCTATATTGTGGTAAAGTTTCATTCAAATCCATTTAGTACAGTTTTTACGTGAAAGAGTTACAAACATCCATACATCCATACTTACAAACTTTCGCCTTTATAATAGTAGTAGGATCATCTCTGAAACATCTGAAGTTGCTGCACTTACAAACTAGATGGCGCTAGTAGCCATACTACTACCACCGTTCAAAAGAAAAAGGAGCGAACATATGAAGTTGCTGCACTTTCAAACTAGATGGCGCTGGTAGGCATACTACTTTCGTAGTTCACCAAGATAAGGAAGCAAGAACATGAAATTGCTGCACTTTCAAACTAGATGGCGCTAGTAGTTATAATATTACATTTTATTTTTTTATTCTATAAAATGTAATAGTTCCCGTATGACGCATAAAACTCTTCTATCCGTCACCAACGATCAGTCTGAAGTTTGGAAGCACGATAAGTCTTGCTTCTTATGTCTCTACGGACGTGTCAGGTTACTGCCCCACCGGAATATGTGTTCATTTTAAAAATGGTAAAACTATTGACAAGCCCAAAGTTAGTCATACTACTTCCACAGTGCACCAGATAAGGAAGCAAATACATTAAGCTGCTGCACTAACAAACTAGATGGCGCCAGTAGTCATACTAATGCCGCAGTTTACAAGAAACAGAGGCGAACACATGAAGTTGCCTCACTTACAAACTAGATAGCGCTAGTAGTCATACTAATGCCGCAATTCACAAGAAAAAGAAGCGAACACATGAGGTTGCCGCACTTACAAACTAGATGGCGCTAGAAGTCATACTATTTCCGCAGTATGCAAGATAAGGAAGCAGGCACATGTAGTTGCCGCACTTACAAACTAGATGGCGCTAGAAGCCATACTACTGCCGCAGTTCACAAATGACAGAAACGAACACATGAAGTTGCCTCACTTACAAACTAGATGGCGCTAGTAGTCATACTTTTTGTTTTCATATTTATATAAGAATTTACCTGTATGAACTCTTTCATGGCTGACCAGCGCGGACCTGAAGTGGAAGCCCTTCCCGCACAGTTCACAAACATGCTTAGTAGGCGGCCCGCCGTGGACTCTCTTAGTGTGGCGAGACAGATACTGCTTAGTTTTACACTTGTATTCGCAGTGAAGACAGGCGAAGGGAGAAAATACGTTGTGTATTTGAACATGTTTGACTAGCCCTGCTTTGTCTGGGAATACCTGTGGATGAAATAATTCATGTTAAGATTTTAGACTTTCGCGTTGCATATTCAAAGTCAAAGTCAAATATGTTTATTGCAAAACCATAATGTACAGAAAGGTGTTGTAAAAATATATATGGACACAATTATGGACCCTGTCGGGCACGCAATACAATAAGGGCTAGGAGAGATGTCCCAGTACGTAATATTAGTTAACATGGGCGATGACCCGCTCACCCACCAAATTAACCCACTTGTAGGTGAAGGGGTAACTCGAAATTTTTAGTAGTGCCCATCCAAACACCGCGTCAAAGCTGGAATTATTTATCGATTTATTTTGTCGATAATGAAATACAATATTTACGTTAAAATGAATTGTTTATTAAATTAAATTTTTATTTTACTAACAGAAAACCAACATAATGTTTTGTTTCACATAATGATGTCCTTTATGTAAAGAAATATGGCCGTGTTTGCTACGTATAAATTTTATATCCGTGCTCATGTTCAATGTGCAAAATACTAATAAAATAATTAACACATGCAGTAATATTTAAAGGATAGATGGCATAGAATTGTATCGTACTTTGTTTTATGAAAGTGGCAAATGATATATTTTGTAAAAAGGTTATATGTTAAGAAACCCCTTTGGTTGTTCACGATGCAGCTGGCCGATACCTAGCAGTGGGTTGAAAAGGCTGAAGAAGAAGAAGAAGGTGCAGCGCCCCGGGGGTACGCCCATGGCTTCAACTATGATCTTTAATTGACAAGCCTCATCTATTATTTATAATGTATTAATTCATGTATAGTAACATATGTATGTATATGTATAGTTATTTAATTTTGATCAGCACTACCTACTTCACTTTCTGATTTGCCCTAAGGTTGACTGGTAGAGAATGTCATGAGGCATTAAGTCCGCCTTTTGTACAATATTTTGTGAAGTACAATAAAGATTAAATAAATAAATAAGCCTGGTAACAAAAAAAAAAGGTAAACCAAAACCACACACCTTGCCACAGTCAGGGCACCTTAATTCGGTGAAATGGAGCTTGTTCCGCTTGCCTCGAGTCTTCGGTTTCAGGTTTTCCCTCAAGATCTCATGAGATGGCAGGTCCTCCATTTCATTGTTCTAGAGTACAGGAAGTATTGTAATCATCATCATTAGCATGTTAGGGTTTAAAGCTAGACAAAAGCATAAGTTGCTTTTTGTTTTTTTTCATTAAGTTAAATTGAAGACACAAAATGGTATTCTGTTTGTATATTTTATTCAGGCATTTATACATTCTTTGTACCTTTATCTATAATTTTTAAAATTACGTATAAACAGACAAAAAATCATCTGATCTCAGGCAGCTCTGCCGGAGAAGTTTTTTTAAAGTTATTACATAATTGCATAAATAAGTTCACAGAATGTAAGTTTACATGTATATATTTTAATCCGTTCAGTAGTTTAATTGTAACAAAGAGGAATGCTGCTGCCCAAACCCCTGGAATGTCTCTTATTTGTTTTTTAAGATATATTTGGGAAGATTTATTATAAGAGTAGAAATGTCACTAATTCGTCCAACACATTATCATGGTGAAGAAAAAGCTTTTAATACTATGTAGTGTAAGACTGCAGGGATAGAGCGTATACATATTTAGAATGTTTGTATTGATTTGTCTATACAAATATTATAAAGAGGAAAGGTTTGATTTTTTGTTTGTTTGTTTGATTGTATGAATTGAATAGGCTCCGAAACTACTTGGCAGATTTGAAAAATTCATTCACTGTTGGAAAGCTACATTCACCCAGAGTAACATAGGCTATATTTTATCCCGGTACGGGAAGTAGTTCCCCCGGGACGCGGGTGAAACCGCGTGACGGGCCGCTAGTAATAAATGTTTTTTTGTTCATACCCTCAACTAAAAATATTTCTTGTTCAGTGCAATATCCACAAGTTCACATGCTTCCAGTAACCTAATGTTAACAAGCTAAATCATTAATGAAACAATATTAAAAAGCCGTAAAACTAAGCAAAATTGATTAATGCCGAGATTTCAAAAAGGATTTATGCAAGGTGTCAATTGAATAAAATGGGTTCCACCAAAAAATATTTTGTGATCGAAAATTAATCGTACCTTCTCTAAAGCGTCGTTAGTCTCCATTTTTACTATTTTTCTTGTAATTTAATAACAATATTAAGCTGAAAATGCATTTTTTATTTTACGCTATTCTGACATAAGAATTTTCGTTTAAAAATTTTAGTTTTGCATAATGTTACGAATGTCACTTTTTTGAAGATCTCGAATTTAGCATTTAAAATTATCTAAGTATTTTTTAAAATCACGAACAAATAAATTGTATTTCAAAACACAATTTGAAGTATTCTTAGCGATTAAGTTAGCCTTATAAAAATAACTTAATGGCTATTTCACCATCACCACGGCTGAAAATTAAAAAAGTTCATTGACATATGTGTTTGACAAGTTTTGACATTTCATTGTTTTTGTTTACGACTTTTACGACTTGTGTGCTTGCATGTTTGTTTGGCAAAATTATGACAAAATGTACGATTACAATGGCTCAAACATGTCCTTCTTAAAGAATACATGCCGTGCCTGTCTCAGGATTAGTGACGACGTCCGTGCAATGACAAATGACGAGAAAAACACATATTTACAAGCTGTTAAGGTTACGATACTTATAACTTAAAATAATCCTTAATAAAATCTTATTCGTCTACATTTATAGGTGTTATTATTATTTCAAAGACTATTTAGTAACTAAAACTTATCATTAGGTCCAGATAGAGAACTTAAAAGCTATAAATGAACGGTTTTTTGGTCCAGTATAATTTAGAGAAAGGTTATGAAATACTCTCTTATGTGTGTGTAAAATGCATTAATTTGCATTTTAAATTAGAAATAGAAATAGAAAAACGTTTATAATTCCTTCCTTAAAATTAAAAATATATTTTTGCACTCCTCAACCTCATACATAATAATATTTTTAGCTCTCTTATTGATTCAGCCATCTGCTGAATTTCAGCTTGATGGAATTTGAGTAGTATTTGATAAAACATATTATTATTTTTTAATTTTATTATTTTAATCTTCATATTGTTGGGGTTTTGTCTACGAGGATCATTTAACTTGATTTCTATAACTTTTCTTATACTTTCAGTAGAAACAATAGAAACAATAAAACTGATGCTTACTACTTTGTTAAATATTTTTTACAGACATACTTGACAACAGATTTCTCACTATGTCTGTACTGCGCCCATTTGATGAAGAAATGGAACAAGTTTACCATTCAATGTCAGGAAGCCAATTGTATTATAGAGAATTATCTGGAAAAAGTAAGTTATACTATATCATCATCATCATCCTAGTGCATCTCCCGGTTGCATTTATTTAATTAATTTAATTAATTAATTTATTAATTTTGTTTATTTATTTAATTTATTTATTAATTAATTTATTTATTTTGTTTATTTTGCATCCTCATCCATTGCCATGGTGCCAAGAATACGCGTTGACTATACTCCTAAATTGGCTAACCTGAATGACCCATAAAAGTTGACCCACTACCTCTCAGGTTTTCGAGCACAATGCTCTTACCACTACACCACGGAAGCAGACAAAACCAGTTGTACAAAAAGTTTCTTCCCTTCCTACTTATTGAATTACCAACTGGACCTTTATATTATCAAAACATAACTTAAATGTCACTTGGTTATTAACAAAATGGCGCCCTGTTGTTGTGTATTTCATACATCTTTTGGTGAACATTTAACCCAATTGTCCCCAAAAGATGTATGAACATTTAAACGTTTTGGTTTAAATGTTTCCCGAAAGATTGTGTATGCTTAACAAATTTATCAACATGAACCATTATCTTTTCCCAGGACACAAAACCACCAGCATCATTCGGCCCTCTACAACACAGCTTCAACCTAACCACAACGCAACCTTACATATTAGACACAATTGAAACGGAAGAATTTGCAATGTTCGAAGAAGATAATGATTTTGTTGACGAAGAAGACATACCGCTGGTTTTGTTGAAGAGAGAAGACGAGGGGAGAGGAAGAAGGAAAAAGAAGAGGGTTAAGAAGAAAGATGTGAGTAATTTTGAGTAAGAATATAAGAAGAAAATAGGTTTTACTAGCGGTCGCCTGCGACTCCATCAAAGTTTCATCAAAATTGGTTGAGAGGTTTAAGCAGGAAAGCGTAACAGACAGACAGATAGAGTTACTTTCACATCTATATTATATATTTAATATGTTTTATTATATAATAAAGCTGAAGAGTTTGTTTGTTTGTTTGAACGCCTTAATGTCAGAAACAACTGGTCCGATTTGAATTTTTTTTTGTGTTAAATAGTTTACTTGAAGAGAAGGCTTTGGGCTATATGTAGTATATACTTATGTGTGCGGAAACTGAAAGCCAAGCGGACGGGACGGAGTCGCTGGCAGCCGCTATTTTATAATCTAACAAATAATTAAAGTCCCTTTCTCTTTCTCCCACAGTTGGAAAACACTCCAGAAATCACAACCACAGCAGAACCAGAACTTTCAAAGTCCGCTGCGACGGAAGACCAAACTCCAAAGTCTAATTCCACCGAAGAGGTTACTAAAGAGAGAGCAAAGAAACCCAAGAAGGAAGTGAAAGAGGGTTTCAGCTCTCGGATGGTGCAGGAGACAGAGGAATATGTGGTCATTAAGTTGACCAAGGAACAGGTTAGTAGGAAGAGAATTCAAGAGGAAGGTTTATTTGTATAATACATGCATTGTATAGAAACACTAATAAACTTAAAATTATAAACAAAGAAAAATTCATAAGATTTT
This sequence comes from Nomophila noctuella, assembly GCA_958496325.1. Classification (NCBI taxonomy): domain Eukaryota; kingdom Metazoa; phylum Arthropoda; class Insecta; order Lepidoptera; family Crambidae; genus Nomophila; species Nomophila noctuella. Next base: position 6,433,906 of record OY292510.1, on the reverse strand, counting down.
AGACTTACACGTTGCATTATATCACTAATCCTACTATCCTACTACTATTATAAAGGCGAAAAATTTGTATGTATGGATGTATGGATCATATGGATGTTTGTTACTCTTTCACGTAAAAACTACTGAATGGATTTGAATGAAACTTTACCACAATATAGCTTAAACATCAGAATAACACAAAGGATATTGGAAATCGAAATCCACGCGGACGGAGTCGCGGGCGGCCGCTAGTATTATTATACATATACTACATAATTAATATCGCGTTTAGTCCCGTTAAATAATATGAGTGAAAGAAAAAATCATCTGATCTCATGTGGCTCAGGCGGGAATCGAACCCAGCCCCTCTTGCGCGGATTGCAAGATTTGATCCAGGATTTGGCGAGTCTGGTTATTACAGTGAAGCGACTGCCATCAGACCTTCGTAGCCCATAGACAGATTGGATCATGGTTACACATTCAGATCTAAGTATCAGGAAAAAGTATCAGCCTATTAATGTCCCACTGCAGGGCAAAGGCCTCCATCATTTGAAATCATGTTTTCGTTACCAAGATGGGTTTTGGCTTAATCACCACGCTTGCCAAATGCGGGTTGGCGATCACAAACCCGGGCTGTGTTCAGAAAAATCAACACAAATTTTTGCCCGACCCGGGAATCGAACCCAGGACCTCGACATCACGGCCCGGTACTTAAACCACTAGACCATCGAGGCGTATCATTCATTTAGATCCAACTACAAAAATCTATATCTATACTAATATATAAAGCTGAAGAGTTTGTTTGTTTGTTTGTTTGAACGCGCTAATCTCAGGAACTACAGGTCTGATTTGATTTTTTTTTTGTGTTAGATAGTCAATTTGACGAGGTCGGCTTTAGGCTATAGTATATACCAATGTGTGCGCAAAACCGGAAATCACGCGGACGGAGTCGCGGGCGGCCGCTAGTATTAGTATAAATTATATATTTATTTCACGGTTGCACACAGGTGCTGCAAGAAATGGAGCAGCGATCCCACAGCGAGGAATACCAGCGAACCCTTTACAAGTGTACTGCTTGTGTGAAAGGATTCAACTTTGAAGACGTACTGCGGACACATATGGAGAAACATTCTATGGTGAGTGAGATTTGTTGTGAATAAATAGAATTAAAATTATTAATTAGCTCATACATACATAGGTTTTACAAAGAAAGAGATCTAGGCCTGTTTAGCTCATATGTAGGTAATGCATGCAAATATTTAGTTTGTACAAACAAACATCTTTATTACATAGGTATGTTCACGGATGTATATTCCGTGGGTATTAATGTACAAAAGAAAAGAACATTATAACATTATACGTCTACCTAGGAATTATACCTCTCAAAGGCCGTCCATTAATCTTTAGAGACTCGAAGAGGAGGGGGGGGGGGTCTATAAAAATCACGAAATATCTGTTTAAAAATCCAAATAAAACATCTCATGATAAATGGTCCGCCCCTTAAGCCTATTTAATTTTTTCTAAACGATAAATTGTTTTATTTTATATTAACTTTTTTTTGCATATACATATTTATTTATTTTCAGGAGAATGGATCGCTTCAGTGTGAAATATGCACGCAGTATTGTCCCAGTGTCGTGTCGTTACGAGGACACATGAAGTCACACACCACCAGGTTAGTTAGATTAGAAACTGATAGATAAACATACCCCATTAATAAACGAACGGGATTCGAACCCAGCGCCTCTTGCAATCCGGGCAAGCGCTCTGACCACTAAGCTAACGAGACACTTAGTCGATCTCTTTCAAGGTTGTAGTAGCTCGTTTTAAACGCTAGGTACTTGCAGGCGTTTTCAAACGAAAGAAAGAGATTGTACCTACTTGTAACTTTTTGTACTTGTGTATAAAATATTTTATTTAAAGTGTCTCGGTAGCTTAGTGGTCAGAGCGCTTGCCTGGATTGCAAGAGGCGCTGGGTTCGAATCCCGCCTGAGCCAACTGAGATCGGATGAATTTTTCTTTGTTTATAATTTTAAAAAATATAGACAAAAGTATAAGAATACTTAGCATGTAAAAATGCTTAAAATAAAATATACAAAAAGATACCCCATTAAGTTCGCATTTAGCCTGATTAACGTGACAATGTATTTTTAAGTATAATTGGTAATGTAACTTTGTTGGCCTATAAAAAAAAATTAGATAAGTACCTAAATAATTTTTGATATATAAAAGCACTAGCTTTCCGCCCGTGGCTTCGACCGCGTGGTTTCCGGTTTCCGCACACAAAGGCTTTTTATTAAAGCCTAAAGCCTTCCTCGTCAAATGGACTATCCAACACAAAAATATTGTACTTATAAGAATATTTTTTCAAATCGGACCAGCATCAGAAGTTACTGAGATTAGCGCGTTCAAACAATCAAACAAACTCTTAAGCTTTATTATATCAGTGTAGATTTCCCAGATAAAAAGATTTTTTATTGACTGGGTAACATTATTCGGATATTCTTTTTTTAACTTTTAGACTTGTTAACCCTTCGAATGCCGTGCATGCCGACTCAATGTCACGTAGTTGTGGTCAAGTCAGTAAAAATAAAATATTTTGTTTTCAATTAGTGGTCCACCTAAGTGCTGGAACCAGCTCAGGGGGGGAGGTTATGATCTAGGACCGCCCCCCCCCCCCTGGATCCGCCCTTGGCAGTATTCCTTATCATTTATGATCTTTGATCATATTGCGGTTCCAAACCGCCTGCCCAACGTCAACGTGCTATTGTACAAAACTCCACCTAGGGGATGCTTACGTAAAATAGTTGACTTTGAGTTCCCGATGATGTATATTTATGAGATTTTAGATTGTCGCGTTGCATTTCTATGTAAACGGGACTTACCGGCGCTATTTAAGGATGTAGTACTTAAATACTACTTACTGCTTGACGTTTCGGCTGCGTTACAGTAAACGTGGTCGCAAGCGGACTGGTGATATGGGGCGATGATCCTTAACCCCAATTGGCATTTTATTAAATTGTCACAACACTGATAGTGTGGGTCCATACTAGACGATGACAAACGTGGTTGACCCTTGCTAATCATTGGATTCCACGCTGCAGCTATTTTCAACCGACTTAAAAAAAAAGGAGGAGGTTCTCAATTCGACCCGTATGTTTTTCTATGTTTGTTAAACTATAACACCGCCAATTATGAACAAATCTATTTTCGGCGTATAGGTAATACCTCAAGAGTAGTCCCATTTAAATTTAATATTTATTTTAATTTTTAGTTTTTTAGTTTTTTTTGTGTTCACGCATTTAAAGTCGGTTTTAATTTTTTTAAAATCCTCCCAGGTATAAGTGCAAGGTATGCGGCTGCGTCCGTCAGTCGCGCCAACATCTCCTAGAGCACCACGCGACGCAGCACACGCGCGGCGCGCTGCACTACCGCTGCCACCGCTGCGAGTTTAGCACCACGTGAGTAACATTATCATCAACAGCCTATCGCAGTCCACTGCTGGACATAGGCCGCTCCTAGGGCTTTCCACTCAGCCCGATCCTCAGTGACTCGCATCCAGCTCCTGCCAGCCATCTTGCGCAGATCGTCACTCCACCTGGCCTGAGACTCTTGCTAAAACGCGGTATCCACTCTAGAACTCGTTTACCCCAACGGTTGTCAGCTCTGCGGCTTATGTCCAGCCCACTGCCACTTCAGCTTGCTAATCCGGTGAGCTATGTCTATGACCTTAGTTCTCTGCCGGATCACATCATTTCGAATGCGGTCCCGCAGAGAAACGCCGAGCATAGCTCGCTGAGCGACTTTCAACTTATGGACTAGCCGTGCCGTAAGCGTTTCAGCTCCATAAGTCATGACGGGTAGGACGCACTGATTTGAGTGACATTACTTACTTACTTACTAGGTTAGTGCAGTGGCCCATAGTGAGTCTTGGCCTCCGATAATAAGAGACTCCATCTTAGTCGGTCCTGTGCCATCTCCTGTCAGTCGTCCGCCATGAGGCTCCCCAGATCCGCTTCCTCTGAAACCGTCCAGTAGTACCTTGGACGGCCAACTGGTCTGCGTCCATTTGGTCTTCCAGGATACGGAGCCAGCAAAGTCGATGCGTGAGTTATTTTTTGAGTTTAGCACCGGGTGAGTGACTTTAGTAACTGTAGTAACCCACCGGGAATAGTGTGACCAGTGTAAAGTGTCGTTGGGGCTTTCCCGCGTAAGTAAAGTATGCATAAAGCAAGCCAACTTTGCGTCTGTCTGTTTTGTGTATACTTCACTTACACCGGGGACGTCCTTCGATTCCAAATAATGGAGGCCCTTGCCCTCCAGTGGGACATAAACAGACTGATACTTATTTTTACTCTTGTGGCGAGTCCAGCTACATTAGCGCCCAACATGGGACTCACACGTCACTACATAGTATAAAACAAAGTCGCTTTCTCTGTCCCTATGTCCCTTTGTATGCTTAAATCTTTGAAACTTCGCAACTGAGTTTTTGCGGTTTTTTTATAGATAGAGTGATTCAGGAGGAAGGTTTATATGTATTTAGTATCAGCATTGCACCCATGCGAAGCCGGGGTGGGTCGCTAGTTTTGAATATATCTAATGACATACGAGCAACGGTGACTCCATCCGCATAGATTTCGGTTTCGAATGTTGCACTTTGCACCACTAAATATTGTGTTCAAGTTAACAACTTGTATTATTTTATTCTTGTCAACAGCAAACGCACGTCGATGCAGCGTCACGTGAAGTCGCACCGGCCGGGAGAGCGTCACGCCTGCCACCAGTGCGGGAAGCTGTTTAAGACGTTGGAGACACTCCGGGTGCATACCATGTATGTAGGCATTGTCTGTTTATTTGTATTACTTTTTTATTTGTATTAAATCGATCTTGAGAGCGAACTTGAAATGCTGTTTTAAATTAGAATGATTTAAATAGTATAAATAGCATCTCAAGTTTCCTCTCCAGATCGATCTCAGAGTTGAGGGCGATTTATTAATACGAGCCTTACTCTCTCACTTTCAATATTGTTAACTAACGGCCGCCCGCGATTCGTCCGCGTGGTTTTAAGATCCCTTTTTTTCGCAATAAAAGATAGCCAATGTTCTTTCTGAGGGTCTAAAGATTGTCTGTGCCAAATTTCATCTAAATCGTTTGGGATGGGAGGTTTAAGCGGGTAAGCGTAACAGACAGAGTTACTTTTTGCATTAGCCCCTAGCAGGATTCGAAGCCGCGACCCTTGGGTTTGTAGAATATGAGTATGGATTAGATTACTACTTATAGATATGCCGTGGTCATATCGTTGAAATTAACATTTCATGAATTGGCCAAGTCTTAACTTACTCCTTATCTTTGAACAGATCGTGAAATCGTCTACATTTCAGAATAACAAATATTAAATCCACCCAATAATGTGAAAGGGGAAAGTTCTAAAGGGTTTACAAAAAAAAAATAACCTTTACCTACTTCAATCAAACAAGTTTTCCGTCCCAAAGAAATGTAGACGATTTCACGATCTGATCAAACTGATTTGGCCAGTTCAGGAAATGGTCATTTCAACGATATGGCCACGAAAGATATACTAGAGATACTTATATTCTTAAAAATTGTTTCAGGCGCCACGACAAATCATCAGTGCTTCAGTGTGAGACGTGCAGTCGCGTGTTTGTATACCCGTCTCTCTTGCACCGACATGTGCAAGCCGTGCACGTCAGGAAGGACTACTACTGCGTCGAGTGCGATGCGGAGTTCAAGTCCCGGGTGAGTCTTTATTGTGTGTAGTAGAAAGGGTGTTGCTATGGGCTGACCCAGGGTAGGGCAGGGGGGTGCCCTCCCTGGATAATTTTGATGTCTCTACTAAGTGTTTTATCTGGAGGCAAAAATTGAGAGAACGAATGTTTATATATTTTTTTTCAATAAAATTTTTAACCACTTAGATAATTAAAATAACAAGTTGTTTAATTTGTTTATTCTTTACAAGCACTTATCTTATTGAAATCTTAATCCCGACCCCTTATTGAAATCAGATTTGCCACCCCCCCCCCTTCTGGCTCAGAACCTGTAAGTGCTCTATTAAATAAATAAATAAATAAATTATAATGGTACTGCCTTCTCGAAATCTTTTTTGTCCCAGACAATTAATATTCGAAATCCCACCTTTTATGCAATTAGCAAACTCGAAATCAATACACCGCAGCGGTAGAATTTATAACGAACGTTGTTTAATTTTCAGGAGAATCTAAGACTGCATTTCAAGAAAGCGAAGAAGCATAGAGATTCGTCGTCTTATCAGTAAGAGTTTTTGACTATTATTTTTAAGCAGTAAGGTGTTATTAAGCTTATGCTGTGACAAATTCCTCTTTCGTTGCAGTGGTCTATTGGTAGAAAATCTCGATTTAGTTACAACAACATTATGTGTTTAAATCGATCTTCAAAATAGTGCACAAGAAGTTGACTTAGTGCCTCGTGGCATTAACTACCAGTGAAACTTTTGGCTCAATAACATTTCAAAGCACCCTTTTTTATAAAAGTTAAACTTAATCTTAATGCATAAGTGTCATAAAAGAACTAGTCCATTTTATGTATGTATCTATACAACGGCAATATTGATATTAGAGATGCGCCGAATATTCGGTTGGTATTCGGTATTCGGCATATTCGGCACTTTTTTCACTATTCGTTTTCGGCCGAATTATTCGGTTCTAGTGCCGAATATATTCGGTTCGAGTACTTCTATTTTCATGGCTAAATGACATGAAATAGTGAGCAACTGGAACTGACAGACACGTTTCTTATTTAAGATTTAAGGTTTTTTTATACTTGAAATAAAGTTGAGAAGAACATATAAGTAACATAACAAATCAACTTTTGTTTTGTCATCCCCCATTTCGTTAGAAAAGTCCCAAGCACGTGATATTTTACGCCAACTTATATTGTAGGCACCTTAAGGTCATGCGCCTATCCTTTCATGTCAGATTACTGTCCCACCAAACTATTAAAGCAAGGGAAAAGGGAATGCACCCGTGGTTGCGCACTCACTTGTACTCTATAATATGTCCTGCGTACTTGGCTGCTTGTAAGATGGGCTGCCATGGTCGGAAAACGGCCGAAAGGTATTACATAATATTAATTTTGGAAATACTATAAAACAAAGTGACAGCGCGGCATGTAAGCGGGTTGCGGGTGGCGTGCATGTTTGAACCTGTTTAAGCAGGAATGCAGTAAAATGGTAAACCGAATAATTCGGCCGAATATCCGGTTCGGTAAAGATTGAACCGAATAGTATTCGGTATTCGGTTATTCGGTGAAACCACTATTCGGCGCATCTCTAATTGATATCTTTACTTTATTTTAATATTTTTTTTTCATATAAATATATTACAGATACGAATGCCAGCAATGCCCCGAGCGTTTCGTATCACCATCCACGCTATCCACCCACGCGTCCTCCGCTCACGGCGAGCAGAAGACTCACCGGCGCCTGTGCAGCAGCAAACATGCGCGCAGTGTGAGTAGCGGTTGATGGGTTAATAAGTGTGTTGGCAGAGAATGGGTTTATAAGTGTGATGGCAGAGAAAGGGTTAATAAGTGTGATGCTAGTTAGTTGGCAGAGAATGGGTTAATAAGTGTGATGGTAATTAGTGCGTTGGCAGAGAATGGGTTGGTAAGTGTGTTGACAGAAAAAGGGTTAATAAGTGTGTTAGCAAAGAAAGGGTTAATAAGTGTGTTGGTAGTGAATGGGTTATAAACAGTGTGATGGCAGAGAAAGGGCTAATAAGGGTGTTGGAAGTAAATGAGTTGGCAGAGAAAGGGTTAATAAGTGTGTTGCTAGTAAGTGTGTTGACAGAGAAAGGGTTAATAAGTGTGATGGCAGAAAATGGGTTAATAGGTGTGGTAGTGAATGGCAGCTGTGTTTTTTGTATTTTATCAATTGGATGTTATTCCTTGTTCCAGCGAAAGACTCCGTTACTGCACATGCGACCTCACGGGACCCCGCTTATAGATCAAGAGAAGGTTTTTATTAGATTTACTACATTTTATTATTTTATAATAATAATAACTTCAATATACTTTAATATTTTTTATATACATAACAGGCTCGTTGGTCTAGTATTCTTCAGAGACCTTGGCTGTAAAACCAAGGGTTGTGGGTTCGAATCCCGCTAGGGGCAAATGTTTGTGTGATGAACATCGGCATTTGTACTGGAGTCATGGATGTTTATTAAAGTATTTAAGTACTAGCGGCCGCCCGCGACTCCGTCCGCGTGGATTTCGATTTCCAATATCCTATGTGTTATTCTGATGTATAAGCTATATTGTGGTAAAGTTTCATTCAAATCTATTCAGTACTTTTTACGTGAAAGAGTAACAAACATCCATACATCCAAACTTTCGCCTTTATAATAGTAGTAGGATGTCTATCCGTTCCCTGGCATCCATAGTACAAGCTTCGAGCTTAGTTTGGGGCCAGGCAACTGGTGTGTTAGTCCAATGCATTTAAATATTTATTTTAGAAAAAAATATACTTACCATTTTACTTATATCTTTGCAGAAATTGGAAGACTGCTCAATGATACCAGAAGTGAATGAAACACCACTGTTGGAGAGTTGAAACTTCAATAAAACAAAGTTATAATAGGCACCGTGCGTAGCGATGACTCTGCCATCTCGTGACTCATATACAAAACTTTTACTCTCAATGTCGGTCATTCATTCTACTGTCAAACCACGGAAAAACACGGTGCCATAATCTGCCATCTAGTGACTCATATTCGAAACTTTTACGCTAAATGTCAAATTCTACTGTCAAACCACAGAAAAAAACAGGGATTATAACGCCCTATAGAGTTTCTGCACGGTGCTTAAAGGGATGTTGACACCATTTAGTCATTTGACTTTCTTTTTTTAACTGTCAAAACGATTTCGAATTAAGTACGGGAAAAGCACGCTATGACGTTATTATTTTTAAAATCAACTGAATGATTTACTATCAACTTTTAATTTATTAAAAATCTTTACTTTATTTAAATAAACGAAAACAAACCAATGTATCAGATACCAAAATGCGTCTTCTTTTTGTAGAAGTGTTTTTAAATTAATAGTGATAATATGTGTCAACATCTCTTTTATTGATAATCCATTTAAGTATGAATTAATAAGAAGGATTTGTAAAACTCACCAATCAAAGCAATCAGAGTTAAAGCTTTGGTGGAACTTCCACTCGAATGAGCCGCTCACCTGGGGAAGTACCTCCACCTTACAGAAGACCACAGTGAAGTAGCCCTTCGTAACCGTAGTATAAAAAAACAATTCTGAGGGCAATGTAATATTATTTTATGTAAAATTAAAATATTGTGATATAATGTGATGTGAATGAAATAAAACAATGAAATATATTTCTTGATTGTTTTTATTAATAAAAATAATATTTTAACATGTAAATGCAATTTATGCACCATATTTACAATGATAACACTAGTTCATATATCTTATTTGATAATGTTCTATTTTTATTTATAACAAAACACCAACGAACTATTACATAAAATATTTAACATGAGAGAGTGTTAGTAACTTTTGTAATTGGGTACATGACTGACTTCAAACTACATAAATTATAAAACTCTAACATTAAAGAAGTAATTTATGAATAATCACTTAACCATTATGCCACAGTAACTGATGCGCTTTTAACAAATTATTACCGTTAACCGTACAAAGTATTCATTTGACAATATTAAGTTGTGACGTCATAACTTAGTATTACAATTTTACTACACCTACAAGTTACATTTTTGACGTTTCATAAAAGTGAGTGATTTGTAATAATAAAATTCGATTAATTCAGGTACTGGGACCCATATTTAACAAGTAAAATTTAAATTCATACAAAATGATTTGACCTGTCAGTCGACAACCATATTATTATGTCGCGATGGTAATTTCTCTAATATTATTGAATTAAATAACAATTTTACTAGTATTCATTTACATCTCTATCTACTTTTAGCACCGAAAAGATATATTTTAATTTAATTTTCTAGAACAATTTGCAGATATTAATTTAATTTTATAGCCGAATTCCTAATGTACAGGCAAATATATACATATTAAATAGTGCACAAGTGAATGCGCAAGCACAGGTGCACTCCCTATGCCTTCACTCCCATAGTTCGGTGACAGCAATCTGACACGACCGTAGAGAGATCAGGCGCAGGACCAACGGCTTTATCAGACTCAAAGTGCCAATTGGAACCCTTATCTAAAATGTACAAATTTAATCATTGATCTATTTCCCTCTTATTCACAAATATACATTTAACTATTAAATCTAAGATAACATGTTCCATTTTATACTATACTAGCGGCCCGTCACGCGGTTTCACCCGCGTCCCGGGGGAACTACTTCCCGTACCGGGATAAAATATAGCCTATGTTACTCTGGGTGAATGTAGCTTTCCAACAGTGAAAGAATTTTTCAAATCTGCCTAGTAGTTTCGGAGCCTATTCAATTCATACAAACAAACAAAAAATCAAACCTTTCCTCTTTATAATATTAGTATAGACATACAAACATAAGAAGAACCAAAAATATATACCGACACTGGAATGGAATAATACATCATTAACAGTCGAATGAGCCGCTCGTCTGGGAAAGTACCTCCACCTTACAGAAGACCACAGTGAAGTAGCACTTCGTTACTGTTGTGCTATGTTTCTGCTGGTGCGTAAGGTCGCCAGAGCTCAGTTGGGGAGGGTATGGCGTGTTAAATGCCAACGCATCTGCGTCAACAGTTATGAAGTTCTATTGAATATTTCTTCTATATTTCTCTGGGCTCTAATGGGAAATATTTCTTCATCCTATTTCCTCATCATATTCATTTTGACAAGCCCATTGGTCTAGTGGCTAGAGACCCTGGCTACAAAACCGAGGGTTGCGGGTTCGAATCCCGCTAGGGGCAAATGTTTGTGTGATGAACATGGGCATTTGTACTCGAGTCATGGATGTTTATAAAAGTATTTATGTATGTCTATCCGTTCCCTAGCATCCATAGTACAAGCTTCGAGCTTAGTTTGGGGCTAGGCAATTGGTGTGTCAGTCCAAGGCATTTATTTATTTATTTATTTTATCCACTCCTCTACCCTTGAGGCGACTGATGTCAATCAACCCTCATACACTTCCTCTTCTCCAGAACGATCAGGCTCTTCAACGCACCAGCTATAACATACCTTAACTCATGGAACTTTGTGACTGACAGTCGGTATGACTTGGTGCTACCGTCTGTGAGAGTTAGGGTTAGGATAATGTGTGTATGCTTACGGAGAAGTTCTTTGCAGCGTTCTGGTGATGCGTTCTCAGATTCTATTGTAGATTGGCTGGAATAAAGTTAAATTAAATTAAGTCTTTGAAAGGATCGGCCTATTATTTTCCCACTGCAGGGCAAAGGCCTGTTTTATTTGGAATCATGTCTTCGTTACAAAGATGGGCTTTGGCTTAATCACCACACTTGGCAAATGCAGGTTGGCGATCACAAACCCGGGCTGTGTCCAAAAAAATCAACACAGATTTTCCCGACCTGGGAACCCAGGAGCCAACGGAGATCAAATCTTTTTTTCTATGTTAATAAGTTAAAGCTATTAATATCCGCCAAGACTCCCTGCACTGTGCACTGGGATATTAATAGCTAGTTAAAAAAATAATTTAAAAATTTGAGCTAATGACACACTCATATACATACATACCTAAGTGAGAGATCTATTTTCCATTGGAGCCCAGCGAGGCCTGGCTTTACCCGTAGATGTGAGGGTACATTTTCGTATATTTTATCTACACATAGCAAAGATGCCAGCTCAGAGACACATTCTGGTGAAAACCTGAAAATAACAAAGTATGCTAATTAGATAGCCAGCCAGCAGCTTAGCATGTGTGGTCGACAAGTAGGTCATCATCCTCCTAGCTTATTCCGTTTCTGTGCGGGTACGCTTTGACCATGAGCCAGGATGTGGCAGGTCTGGATATTACAGTGAAACAACTGCTATTGGATCATGGTTACACATTCAGATCTAACTGAACTAACCTCAGAAACTGTCTGAATGTGCCGGTTGCTCAGTGTTTTCTCTCACCACCAAGCTAATGAAACAATCCACACATATCCCCACAAACGTGTCGGCCCGGATTCGAACCTGTAGTCCAATTAAGAACCTCTTCCTGTTTAGGAGCTGATTTGTAAGACCTTTATGATATTTCTGTTAAAAAAACAAGAACTGTCATAAAATTGACTTGTTATACTACTACCTTAGTCCTTCAAGAAATGTGACCACATCTTCATGCACCCAAGGCTGCTTGGTTGCAGACCGTGATCTAGCCAGATGCCTGACGACTGCTCTCACCGCTGCAAACTTGTCTGCATTCATTAGGCTAGACGTTCTGCTGTCCGGATTGCCTTCCAGTTCTTTTATTGCAACTAGAATTACATTTTTATTTTTGGTTATTTATAACTATTGTGCAGTTTGGGCAAACCATAAGTGTTCACGGAAAGTAATAAACTGCGGAAAATCCACTGTTAAATATCGCATAAATAAGCGCTAATGCTTTCTAGGTCAAATAGATTTTAAAGAAAATATAGAGGAAACCTTACAATAACAAAAACAATAATTTTCAATTAGTGGCAAAAACTTACGAACTACAAATGGTTTGATTTCCTTTTTTTGTATTTCCGGCGTCACGAATGTAACTGTTGTCCATTGCGCGGAGTTTTCAGTTAACAATTCCAACTGCAGAGACATATTTATTATTTTATTTGAACTCAAAAATCCGACAAAAGTTTTGTAATCCCTCAGTGATAACAAAAGTCAACGTCAACGCCCGTAGTATTATTATCCTCTATGCGTCAACGTCAGTCAGATATTTTTTAAAACGTTTACTTAAAATCACCACAGATAAAATATTTATTTCAGTTCATAACCGGTTTTTCAAATGTACCAATTAAAACCGATAAATAGCAGTTAAATATCAAGTGACAATTGCATGACATGTATCCCGTCCCTGAGCGAGATTTGCAATGGCTGCCGGTGCTTGCTGATTGTTTGGCGTCTCAGTTATTTTACAATCGCGCACGGTGCAAGACTTGAATTAGTTTAGTGTTAATTCTGTGAATAACCATGGCTGCGGTACAAGGACCTCCAGGAAACAAGCAGTGGCCCGCCCGACCGGGAATGCAACATCAAAATAGCCAAAGTAACGCTAGTCTGACTCTGAATAGAACAATTAATTTATATCCTCTTACAAACTACACGTTTGGCACGAAAGAGTCTTTATTCGAAAAGGATGCTTCGGTCCCGGCTAGGTTCCAGAGGATGAGAGAAGAATTCGTCAAAATTGGAATGAGAAGGTAAGGTTATGTTCTATGATCATATCTCACAGAGTTTTATGGTACAAAAAATACCACACTTAAGTTTTGCACTAATTACTACACCGCAATATCTTAATGAGCGTATTAGCAGAAATAGCACGATCTTATTTTTTTTATGTCGATTACGAAGTCTTAAAATTCGACTACCCTTTCAATCATTGGTGTCTAATCTATCTGAATTAAAGATTGTTTTGAATTGTAAATTCTATCAGAAAGACAGTTGAGTTCACTGCCTTGAAATGAAGATGATTCTGATTCTAATGGATTTATTAAGCCTATTAATTTTCCTATTCAAATGGATTGTATATTCTTCTATGTTGTCATAGTAACATACCAAAAAAATTACACTTATAAGATACTATTGAAAAAGTCATCATAATCACAAAAAAATAGTTAGGTTTATTTGGTACAAAAAACTATGAGAAATGAAAATTGTTGATAATAGATTTGTTAGCCTATCTTACACTTGCATGAATGTTATTCTTTTCCCATTTGAACTCTCTACCTGGGTTCTATTTTTTGACCTGGAATGTTAAGTACATGTTTTAAAAACACAGGATAGCATTCTTCAATTAGGTATAAAAATTGTACAATAGACATCAACTGTTGTCCATGTTATTTCTTTGAAGTGTTGACTGTATTATTTAGTATAATACCTCAATGACTAGAGGAGAGAAATCGGATTCCTATACATGAGTATACTCATTGCCGGTTTTAATTCTACCAGTGTCCTCGGCAAAATTTCTACGGCACCCTCTATGACTAAGTAAACTTTGTATTGCAAAGATAGATTGGGGGTGTCGCCCATCCGCGCCCTACCCAATAACTGCTACAGAGTTAAGTAGGTGTAGAAATCAGCTATCTATATCTTCACCGATCAAATCCAAATAAATGGGCCCATTGCAAGAACGATAGAGGGATTATGGACAACGAGACTGATGGCAGCCATTGCTCCCTTAAGTCCCAGACCTTTCGGCTCACATCAAGCCTCGTCAGCTAACCTGCGAATGGTTTGGACAGGGAATAATTTTAGTCCAGATCTTAATATTTATTTATTGACAGGCAGGCAGTGACAACACTGATGATAGTCTGTATCCTACTATTTCCACCTTGTGGTTTAACTTCTTCCAGTTACCAAATATGGTTGGGAAGGGAGAGGAATGTCATCAGTGGAGGTGATCGTTAGTATGCTATAAAGGGGCCCCTTAAACCTACACGCTGGGTCGAAAGTCGAAAGTTCCACGCGATGGACCCGGCACCCGCACGGAGAATCCATGGATAGCTAAGAAGTTCGTCTCTCTCATGTTAACTTGAACTGACCGAACATGTATTGCCCAGGTCGGTGGAAGGTGTCCTCCTGGTCCACGAGCACGGTCTCCCTCACGTGTTGCTGCTTCAGCTTGGGACGGCTTTCTTCAAGCTGCCTGGTGGCGAACTGAACCCTGGTGAAGTGAGTATAGGTTTTGTTAGGGCTGCCATCCGTCCGGGTTTCCCCGGATTTGTCCTAGTTTAGAGGGCGTCCGTGGTGCGTCCGGGCACAGTAAATACAGAAGTCCGGGAAAGGTTTCATAAGAAGACCGAGCAAAAAAAAAACCGCCCGCGATACACGAACGCTGCTTCCACGGCACGATCAACCGACGATTTTATGAAGGTGAAGCTATGATGTCCGGCTTTCGGACTCTAAAATCGGGGGTTATCTCGCCTCTTGTCCTGTTTTCCAAATTTTACAGATGGCAACCCTAGTTTTTGTTAGTATAGCACACTGAGCATTGTAAGCATTGGAATCACATTAGAGGCAAAATTTGTGTTTGTGTGGCTTAAAATGCCAGATAAGTGTGTGTTTGATCAATATTTCATTTGTATGTCATATGTTTAGGTTTAGGTTTGCCGGTGAGTTTTCCGCACATAGCCTCCAAGGTGGGCCGTTGCACGTGATGACAAGGGAGAATTTGTTACCTTACCTGTTCCCCTATACCCTGATTCAAACCATTTGAGTTTGTATGTCATATCTAAGTAGAAACATGTTTAAGAGCAATAGTTGCCCAGTGGAACGGAACACCCATCACATACGTGAGGTCTGTGGTTGGAATCCAGGCCACACATCTGGATTTTTAGAAAATCTATGTGTGGATTTGTGCCATAAGCTCGGCAGTGAGGGAAAACACCATTAGGAAACCTGGACATTCAGATAATTTCTGACTTTAGTTCAGTTAGATCTTAATGTGTAACCATTATCTGTCTGTTCCCCTCTAAGGGTTTCAAAGGTCTGATGGCAGGCGCTTCACTGTAATAAACAGACTTTCCAAATCTTGGATCATGGTTAAAAAGGAACCCCACACAGAAACGGGATCAACGCTAGGAAGAAGAAGAAAATATTCTTCATAATCATGAGCAAAATTATATTTCTATATCTAACATATTATTTCTTTCTTTCTACCAGGATGAAATTGAAGGCCTTAAGAGGTTGTTGACAGAGACACTCGGTCGCCAGGATGGAGTGAAACAAGATTGGCTGATTGAAGATACCATTGGTGAGTGTTAGAATATTAATTATTAATTTTCTAATCAAATGTGTATTTTTTGCTAGCCTTGCTATTATTAATTTTTTTGACTTTGTGTAATGTTGAAGAAGTTGACCATTAGACCAAGAAGTCTCGGGTTCAATCTCCACATAGGACAAACATCTGTGTGCATAAACATGTCTGTTTGTTCTGGTCTGGGTGTTATATGTATCTTTTTAAGTATATGTTTATGATTAAGCGACTTAACACTTCGAGCTTAGTTTGGCATTTGGTGTGTTAGTCCAAAGAATTTATTTATTTTATTTTTAATTAGTATTATCTTGAGTTCCCGGTGATCTCCTCCCAGGAATATTATCAAAAATAATTATTTATAACTGTTATTTACCTTTCAATCAATTTTCTTCCAGGCAACTGGTGGAGACCTAACTTCGAGCCGCCTCAATACCCCTACATTCCACCTCACATCACCAAACCTAAAGAACATAAGCGTCTCTTCCTAGTACAACTTCAAGACCGAGCATTATTTGCCGTTCCCAAGAACTATAAGTTGGTTGCAGCACCGTTGTTTGAACTTTATGACAACGCTCAGGGGTACGGACCGATTATTTCATCGTTGTCACAGAGTCTGTGTCGGTTTAACTTTGTGTATATGTGAGGGTATCAGGATTGAAGGAGTGAGTAGTGATTGGAATATAGGATAAGTGGTTTTGTGGAATTAAAAACTGTATGCTGGATATTTCGTATAAAATAGTGGATATTTGATTTATAACAAGATCTTTTCTTTAGTAGTAACATGCATAACTTGTAGATTTTTTCTCGATATTTTGTATAAAATAGTGGAAAATTGATTTCAAAACAAGATCTTTTCTATAGTAGTTACAAGAAAAATTTGTAGATTTTTCGCATTTCATTATAAACTTAATTGACTGAGCGGGACTAGAAGCGATATTAGCTTAGTAAGTGTAACTGTTTTCAGGGTTTGTTCGGATTATTTAGTAGATGGTTTTATGTGAAGCTTGCACAAAATCAGTCAAGTGGCTAGTTGTTTATAAAGCACCACTAAAGTCAATATAATCTTATAATACTTCTATTTTGATAGTTTAGAAGTCAAAGTATGTTTTTGCAATTGGTTTAAAATTTGTTTTTTAATCATTGGAATGTATACAATTACGTATTTGAGCTAGTGGGTACATATTTGCCTATAATTTGCATTGTCATGGTATAACAAAGAATACTTTCCGGCATTGACTTACTACTATGTCTTTAATTATTTAACATTACAACGGGACTAAACGCGATATTATTTTTATAAGTATCTGAGTACTTACTGCTTGACGTTTCGGCTGCGATGCTGCAGCCGTGATCGCTTGTGACCACGGCTGCAGCAGCAGCTACTCAGGTACTTATAAAAATAATATCGCGTTTAGTCCCGTTGTAATGTTAAATAATTATAATGCAACGTGAAAGTTTCAAGTTATATCTTACTATGTCTTTTCCCCAAAACCAAATTAGTGCTATCAAGTACTTATAAATTTATTTCCTTTATTCCAATCAGTGGATGTATACTAGTATACTTATTTTAAACACTTACCTGAGATGTAAAAGTAAAGTATCAGCCTATTAAAAACCTAAGTATAGGAACGCACTATACTGAAAAAACGCGAAGTCTGGCGGCAGCATTTTCTATACAAAATTACGTGACGTCATTTCAGAATGGTGTGTCAACTTCCATGTACATTCAGGCGTAGTTACGCTGAACTTCGGTAGCGTTTTTTCCGCCTAGTGTGTGTGTGTTTCTATACATATAAATTTGGGTAAACCCTACATTTAATTTCAGTGTCTTAAGACTTCATTATTTGGTGAATAAGGTTCAAAATACAGGATTGGAACAATAGTAGGACCCAATACAAGACATAGGGCTTCATAGTTGAAATCGTGTTTTTTTCTAAACTATTGCTAAATATAGCTAAATATTAACTATTGCTAACTTTTGCTAAATATAGTGCGGTGTCAGTTTTGCCTAACCTGGGAATTGAACTCTGTACCTAGAGTGATCTTGAGAAGAATCTGTAATAACTAGACTCGCCAAATCCTGGATCATGGTCAAAGCTTACCCCGTATAGAAACGGGATAAACGCTAGGAAGAAGAAGACCTAGAGTGATCTTGAGATTAATAAATACCAAAATGTGATCTGAAATGATCTGAGTTTGATTCTCTGGTCAGGCATGGTTTTCTAACGCGGTTTTTGATCACCAATCCGCATTTGGCAAGAGTGGTGATTAAGCCAAAACCCATCTTTGTTACGAAAACATGATTTCAAATGATGGAGGCCTTTGCCCTGCAGTGGGACATTAATAGGCTGATACTTTACTTTATATATAAATGTTTTTATGAACTTGCATTCGAATTGAAACAAATAGAACATTGTAATAATGTTTAAGTTTAGTTTTTAAGTATTTTTGACTAAATTGTGAAGAAAATGGATGGAGTTTCATTTATGTACCTCAAGAAAGAAGATTGTTTATTTTACACCAAATTGCTCTTTTATATGTGTTTATATTACAGGGACAAACAAAGATAAAATATTGGTACCACTCTATTAGACAGTGAAATTAGGCATAAAAGACATTTTAATTTAATTTAGTATGTGGAAAACCATGGAAGTTAGTATTAAACCTACATAATATGTAGTTAATGTGTTGCAAAGAAGAATGTTATAACTTATAATTTGTTATACAGCATCTTATACAGGGTAAACCATGGAATTCAGTATTAAACCTACATAAAATGTAGTGGATGTGTTTCTATGAGGAGAAATATAACTTATAATTGTTATACAGCATCTTATACAGGGTGTTATATATTGTAGGGGTTTATGCAAAATATAATGCATTATTTTAACTGTGAATTCTACAGTGAAAATGAGAACTTTAAGAGTAAGATAAATGCTATATGCTGGTTTCCGAGAAAACTAATAATCTGATGAGCGTTATCTGTGATGTACTTTTATAGTAGGTAATTTATTTTATTGTAGTTACAATAATATTTATATTTTTGAATTGGGTGCCCTGATACAGTAATCAAGATTTTAGAGAAGACGGCCTTTTTCTTGTATGGATAAATCAAACTAAGCATATTTTAAACAATAATGAAAATGAAAAATTATTTTTGAATAGTACAGATATATTTTTATTATTTTTTATCGCATAATGAAAAATAATTTATTTCGATCACACACAAGATAAAATGAATGTAGTGAATAGTATTTTTTTAAATCTAGTTGTTAGTTAACTTGTAATGTGAAAACTGGAGCCTAAGATAGGGAGACCATGTATTTCATAAACTGTGTACCTAAATACAATCGTCCGGAAATATAATAAGGTATCAACAGTTATTTGTATCAGATACCAATAATACGGTATTTGACTGACAGGTCAAATCACCTACTTTTTTAAAATGTCAAAAACGTAACCTTGTAGGAAAAAATGTATGAAATATTGAATCGTGACGTCACAATCGTCTGTCACAAATCACTGTAGTGTCAAATCAATACTCTTTTATCTTCAATTAGCTGTAATAATTTGTTAAAATCTCAATAGTAACTGTGAGATAAAAAATTGTGCCTAATTGTTGATTTCGTCTTTAATCTTAGAATGTCATAATTTATTTCGTATGCAGTCAAATACCCAATTGTTGCTTTCTAGTGGTTTGTATATTATGATAAATTTTATGTAATTTGCCAACATTTTTCAAAACCTAGCATTTCAGTATTTTCTCACTGGTAAATCTATTGATTTATAAAAAGAACATATCGTTTACTTTGAGTTAGTAAATTCATTAATGCTATATGTAACAACATAATCATTCTTCAAAATGCGAACGTCTGTTATGTTTTGTTAAAATAGCTACTAAGCTCCTACTAACTTAAAGTGGGTTCGAATCCTGCTTGGGGCAATGTATGTGTGATGAACAATATTTATATTCAAGTTTATTGTATTAGAATTCGATATGAATTAAGAAATGTTCGTGTAAGTATTTATACGGGCTAAATATCTAGTCACAATAATGTACCTATCTTTTAATCAATATACTGTGATGTTAGGTTTATAAGTTTTGGAATAAATCTTATAATTAATAGGCAATCAATAGTGCGTTTATCGATATCGTCAAAGTGATGTTCTTGATATCCGTATCCGATGATATCCGCTGGGAAACTTTCAAATTTTGTAATCGTATCCGTTACTTTTTATGCGGATATTTTTGGGATGTTTTTTTTACTAGTTTTCAGATTATAGAATGAAATCATGTATGTAAGAGATGAGTTAGAATAAAAAAAAACTTTGTATCTTTTCACAGTTATTAGAAACATGCCCTACGCGTTGTTGCGGCGAGCTAATTTAATGAACTGGGTACTTCAAGGTCACTCGTGCCTATACCGAAAATAAAGATCGTGTCCGCATCCGCGGATCTTGACACCGAATATCCGTTTTCGGATCCGTATCCGTGGATGTACATTTTTAGGCACATCACTATTTTGACCTAGTCAGGTACCCTCATTTCTTCAGGCACGACATTGAAAATTCGTTTTAAAATCACGTAATTTCATGGCATTCACTTAATTAGTAAAGTCAGCCGAGCGTCGCTTTAGTATATCTGCAGAATAATGTTAAGTGTTCACCTCTAAATGTTCTTTTAGTTGTGGAAAAGTTTGTTATACACATATTTGTTATATGTATACATATTTGGAACAATTTCGTCAAAATCATCTTTTTTCGTAATTCTAGTGATCTACTCAGTTGTCTTTTATACATCAGTTATCATCAAATCGGCGGGGCTAAACCGACAATTTAGATAAATTCACATTAAGTTTTCAATGAAATAAGTATCACAATAATGTCCCGCCATGGGGCCTTAATAAATCGTGCGATGCACAATAGGGGATGGGGGGGGGGTTCTTTAAAATCACGAAATAGGACGAGGGGGAGGGGGGTGTATATTATATCACGTGTATTTATTTTTTCGGCAATTATGCGATACTGATCCGAAAAGCGGCGTTAAATCCGTGTTGTGGGGACATTAAAAAATACACGTGATATAGCCTAGGGGGTGGTAGGTAGTCTTTAAGACTCCCACCTCACCTCACCACGTATTATCAAGGGGGAGGGGGGTAGGTCAAAAATTGCCAAAAAACAACATCACATGATTAATGAACGGCTTCCATCTTGATTTAAGGCTGCAAGCATTGTTTTTTTTTATTCGATTTTAACGCGCAGTCCTTTCTTTAGTTTTCTTTAGTTAGGTAATTTGTTGTATGCTGAAAAACAATAATTATCACAAGTGCTGCCATGCTTTCGGCTTTAATTGTAGTGGTGTGTGTGAGTGTTGCCAGAGCGCATTTGTGGCCCCAAGGCGTGGTCCACTATGCCATCAATAAGAAGGACTATGGTAAGTAATGAGACTAGGTACCTATTGTATTTATGTAGGTCAATAGAAATAGGATATAAAAAAATTGGTAGGTACTAACGAAGCATATTTTATGACTCTGATGATACGATATCCCCCTAATTATGCAGTAGATTATTGTGAGTTGGGCCAAAACTTTTCAAGCCTAACAGTAGGTACATTAAGGCATAAGGCAATAGATGAGATGAAGTAAATCGTGTGCTTCAAGCTGTAATCCTCATATTAACAGGGTACCTACTGTTATTATAAAATATTGTTTACTGGTAATTAACAGTAAAAAATAACATTTTAGTGTCCGCGTTAAAGCTATAGGTTACTGAGAATTATGGTTTGAACGTTGCTGTAAGTAAACCTCATCTCTGACGCCAGCAAACGGTAAAGTCTATCGAAATGGTCGGCTCCAAAAAATAGTCATAAAATAGTCGCAACCACAAATCTCCGAGATAGTACCTACCTACTAAAGAGATTCTATCTAGAGATATAAAGGTAACCTGGTAAGGATTTTGGCTTGAACATTTGAAAACTTCGAATCAAATATCTACGATTTAATTGCCAAAAAATAGTCTCAAAAAAAATCCTCATATTTGAAATATCTATGCTATTTCAAATGTGAGGATTACATAAAGCTCGTTAATGCACACCATATATCTGACGGGCCAGACTTTTCTAGTGGTTAGTAAGAGCCTGCACTTAATCCTTCGACCGCAGGTTTGAATCCCGTGAAGGCAAATGTTTGTATGACGAACAAAGTCAGAGGCCTAACCAGTGAGTAAGAGAGATGCCGCCTTACATCATGTAAAACGGCATCTCTCTTACTCACTCGTTTAAAGATTGCTTTAAGACTTGATGGTAAGGCCCCAGGACTTCATAAAAGTATTGAAGTAGGTATGTTCATACCCTATACCTATTCGTTCCCTAGCATCATCATAGCTTAGTTTGTAGCACGGTTATTGAGGCATGTCAATATTTTCGTTCTTCCAGACGTCCACTCTCAAGACATGATAATGGACACCCTAGCGGGGATGCAGCGAGAGATATGTGTCAAATTCTTCAATACCCCTGGAAACTACACTGCTTCTGCGAATGCTAAGATACTGTATATTAGTAACCCGAACAAGCAGAAGGATTGTCAGCCGCAACAGTACAATTTTAAACCTGCCGTTGTAGTTAGTAACTAGATTTTGCACTTTTAACCATGAATTTATAGCGTTAGTTCATAATATACTTACTTTATTTATGTAGGCCTCAGTGAGGCGCTTACTTTATTCTACCACCGATTTCGAAACGCAGTCATCTATCGAGAAGAAGCGGCAAGAAACTCTGTAGTTGATCTTTGATCAACACAGTTATGAAGTAATTCTCTCATTCGAATGGAAATTCTACGTAGCTCAACCCCTCTTAGTAACCCTAGTGGTCGACCGCGACTTCGCCCGCGTGGGTTTCGGTTTCTGCACACATAGTGTTATACAATAGCTTAAAGCCTTCCTCGACAAATGGACTAGCCAAAACAAAATACAATTCGAACCAAAAGTTTCTGATATTAGCGCGTTAAAACAAACAACTTCAGCTTTATGATATTAGTAGGTACCTATAGATAGAAACAAAGAACAACATAATATTAAAATGAATCGATTGTTCCCAGGATATGACTATAGGCTACAAATGCCTGGATCCAGTCAAAATATCCAGGATAATGGTTGATATGCTTCGAGCGAGCGTGGAGCAAGCAAGTAACTATCCTTTATCTTCTTCCTAGCTTTTATTCCGATTCTGTACAGGGTCCGCTTTGACCATGATCCAGGATTTGGCGAGTCTGGTTATTACAGTGAATCGACTGCCATCAGACCTTCGTAACATATCCATAGAGGGGAACCAGACAGATTGGATCATGGTTACACATTCAGATCTAACTGAACTAAATTCAGAAATCACTGAATGTGCAGGTTTCCTCACGGTGTTTTCCCTCACCGCCGAGCTAATAGCACAAATCCACACATAGATTTCGAAAAATCCAGAGGTGTGGGTCCGGATTCGAACCGCGGACCTCACGTATGTGAGGCGCCGTCTGTACCACTAGGCCACCATCGCTCCTAAGTTCTATCCTTAATAACTTATTAAATTCTATTTATTTGACGACCCGTTTGGTTTAGTGGTCAAGAAGTTGCCTATTAGACTGAGGTTGCGGGTTCAATCCCAGCACAGGACAAACATTTGTGTGCATGATTGAGGTTTCTAATATCATTTTATTCCAAAGTGAATACTTTGCGTGAGAGGCCCTTCCAAAGTGGAAAAATGGGTCCCCCCCCCTCTAACTTCTAAAATAGGAGGATGATAAAACTGAAATAAATATATGATGTACAATACCCTAAAAACTACCAACAAAAATTGGTTCGAACGAAATCTAGTCAGTAGTTTTTTTAATACGTCAAAAATAGAATTTGTACGGAACCCTCAGTGCGCGAGTCCGACTTGCACTTGGCCGATTTTCTTGGTTTGCGTGGTATATGTATCTATTTATATATCTCTTCTCTATCTTTTTACGTATATTTGTAGAACCACTATTGTTTCTGATGTCTGTAACTCAGATTTAAACATACAGGGGTAGACACAGAAAAGAACGACTTTGTTTTATATTATGTAATAATTAATAGACATTTTTAAGATTAGATACTTTCTTTCACTGGCATTGTAATGAAAACACATTTTTATTTAATTTTAGCCGCAATAAACAGCTACGATTTGGTGAAAAAGATTAGGTCAAGGGTGAGTGATATTTTTTCTAATGTCTTTATATATTTACATTAGGAAATGGAAGAGAGTTTACGAGTATGCTACAATTTAACTAATCAAAAGCTCAATTGCTCAACCAGATGCACAATATACTAACAAGTGTTGAACCGAATATCCGTATCCGCGGATATCCGACGGGGATAATCCGCGGATACGGGTACGGATATCCAGAATGTCAATAACATAAAGAAATGTCATACTTAACTATTAACAAAACAAATTTAATACCCGCGCGATGTTTCTAACTACTAACAATAACTTATTTTTTTCATTAATTAACCTAGGATGAAGAAGTACCCCGAGGCGCCGCCTTCCTAACAGCCAAAGACCGGAACTACATAAACGGTTACTATCTGAGGGAGTGTGGTCTGCTGCAGGAGCGTTCGAAGATACGGAGACGATCTGGTGGCGACGACTCTTCCGATGACGAGGTTGAGGTACATACGTAGATATATCTCTTCTTCTTCTTCCTAGCGTTTATCCCGTTTCTGTGCGGGGTCCGCTTTGACCATGATCCACGATTTGGCGAGTCTGGTTATTATAGTGACCGACTGCCATCAGATGCCATCAGACCATCGTTACACTTAGAGGGGAACCAGACAGATTGGATCATGGTTACACATACAGATCTAACTGAACTTAAGTCAAAAACTATCTGTATATGTATGTGTGTTTGAACCCACGACCTCCGAGGTTATGGTTTCAAGGTCTATGTTCCAAAATCCGCACTTTTAGTTATCTGAATTCTGAACTCGAAATCGGTCCGGCTTGGGACCGATGAAATCCCAGGATAAAGAAAGTGTTTCTGTATTTATGCAAGAATATTATTCTTATTTCAGGAATCAATGCAACTGAGTGAGGAAAACGTTGCCTTTTACAAGGATCTGCTGTGGCCGCTAGGAGTTGTCATGTACGGCGTCGATCCGGCGATAGGTAAGTTATATAGTGATGTTCCGGATATCCGTATCCGTATCCGCGGATATCGTAAACGTCACTTTTAACGCGACTTTAGTACAGTTTTTTTCTGTTTAGTTAAAATTTTCGATTAATATAATGAAATAATCTATTATTTGTTTAGTATCAATATCCGGAATCCATCTTGAGTCAAGCACCAGTCTTTCTACCTGTAGTCAGCACTTCCGGTTCCTTTCCGTATTTAGCGCCCCCTATATTATCGTTTTGGTACTACTTACTTGGCGCGCGCGCACCGGGTTGAGTCTCGTCATTATAGCGTCGTTTTTCGCGCCTTTCACAAGTCAGCTTTGCGAAAAATATTTTAGTAGTATTAAATACTAAAATTAATTAAGTGAAATTGTTCCTTTCCGAAAAATAACTGAGTTTACTTTACGAGTACGATGGACAACCCGAATCCGGATGGTTCGGAGCGCGATCGCGATGTTGATATTGAAAGTTCTACCGCCGCGTCGCGTAAACGTGATCGTTCGTCGTCGTCGTCAAGTTCGGAGAGCGGAGATTCATCCAGCGAATGCAGCGGCAGATCAAGGAGAAAGAAAAGGAAAGTTCATCAAACCGTGAGTTACTCACATTTTGAATTTTTGTCTCAACAAGTAGCTTTTTTAACAAATTTGATTTCACAAAATAAAGAAGTAACGAACACTAATCAAAGAAATCATACGTTAGAAGCTAATACTTCAGAACTTTTTTTACGCAGACCCACCGAAAGTGTTTCAAAGATAAATCAGTTAAATCTTTCAGAACCATGTACCACGGTTAAAGAACCTCTTTACACACAAGCAAACGAGACTTATCTCAACAAGTTAATAGATTTGCAACGATTTAAATGTAATGATTGGTACGCGGTTCGGTTTGCCGATGCCCAGAAAAAATATTTAGCTACCCCCGGTTTCGTCGAATTAAATGTGAACGACTCATTAAAACGGTTTGAAGCTGCGATGTTACGTGAAGATCCACGATCATATTTACTAGAACGTTCTTTCGCCGGGTTAACACACGCTTTACTATCTCAAAAGGAGGAATTACGAACAACATTGCAATCTTTGGTGAATTGGGCCCACGCATCAAAAGACCCATTAACTCCTAATACGTTGTTTGACAAAATCGAGTCGCTGTTTTCTAAGGAATCGTCGTACACCAAGGTCACTGATGACTTATTACAAATTGTGTGTGGTCGGCGCGCAGATTTTATTACATTACGAAGAGATGCGTTACTGCGTCAAATACCGGACGAATTTCATCGCGATGTTTTATATAAATTTCCTCCGAGTGCGGATACATTGTTCGACGATAACTTAATTCAAAACTACCTTCAAAAAATTGGTGGGGTTGATAAATTGGTTTCGTCAGTACATCCAACAGCTCGAACAGAAACCAAAACAAGTTTTTATCAAAATCAAAAACCTTCAACGAGTAAACAAGTAGATGAAACTAATTTTCGTCGAACTATCGGTACAAAAAGACACGCTCCTCGACGTTCCTACCCAAAAACCCAAGACAAATCGGGAAACAGTAAGCCAAAAGGGAAGAAATCACGACCTAATACTTCCTTTAAGAACAAGCGTCGCGAATGACTATCAGATATTTCACGGCGGCTGTCTCAAGCAATATCAGACTGTTTGGAGCAATTTCGGGGCACCAAAACAAATTTGCAATTTGTTAAATGGAGCACGGATTCCGTTCAGGCTAAAACCACCACTGATATTTCCGAGTTCACTTGCATTGAGGAGTTACAGAACGAAAACAACTCCAAATATGACTACCCAAATACAAAATATGCTAAAATCAGGAATACTCGAACCTGCGGAATTAAGCCCAAGTTACCTTTCAACTTTCTTTCTGGTACCCAAGCCCGACGGCAGCCACCGTCCAATTTTCAACTTGAAACAGCTGAACAAATTTGTCATAACGAAACCATTCCAACTGTTCAGCCATTTCAAAGTACCGACATTTTTGCAAAACCTAGACTGGATGGCAAAAATCGATCTAAGCCAGGCCTATTTTCACATTCCTATTGCGCAACAGCATCGCAGATTCCTAAGGCTCAACTACCACCACGATCTGAATCGCCACCAAATGCTGCAGATGACGTGTTTACCGTTCGGACTTGCATCGGCTCCAAGGACATTCGCTACAATAACAAATTGGGTTGCCGAGCTACTGAGAAGTCACGGTATCAGGTGTGTAGTATACTTAGACGATTTTCTGCTTGCAAACCAGTCGAAACAGCAGCTACGCGACGATATAGCCTTAACGACAAAATTTATGCAGCAGCTGGGCTGGAATATAAATTTCGAGAAGTCTGTTCTGACTCCGACGCAATGCCTCGAGTTTCTCGGCATAACTTGGGACACAAAACGCAACGCAATGTCCTTGTCGGAGTCGAAGTGCCTATCGCTACGCAAAGCACTTCAGCAACAGCTCGAAATAGGCAAATGTTCCCTGAAACAATATCAAACACTAATGGGGAGACTCAATTTTGCCACATTTGTAACAAAACGGGGTCGCCTTCACTGTCGTACACTGCAAATCTTCAGTCGACAGTTATCAAAGGACCACCCTTATCGAAAAGTAGTAATGCCGCATACAGTTCTGTCCGAGATCGAATGGTGGTTCAAAACAGTAGGTTCGAGCATGCCAATACACAAAAACGCTGTGACTCACCTTCTCACTACAGACGCTTCAGATATCGGCTGGGGCGCTCAGATAAACGACCAATCGATTGCAGGAACCTGGACAGATTTTCAACTGTCGTGGCATGCGAACAGAAAAGAAATGTTTGCCGTGTATGCAGCGATACTTCACGAACAAAGTCGCCTACAAGATGCTCAAATTCTTCTTCAGACGGACAACCGGACTGTATATAGTATCCTACATCAACAAAGAAGGCGGCACCAAATCGAAGAAACTGCTCGATCAAACCCGACAACTTCTGTTGATTTTAGACAAACTAAATGTTCATCTTTGCGCCCAGTATTTCCCAGGAAGGTTCAATGCGGAGGTAGATGCTTTATCACGCCAGAAAGCTTGTCCCGAGTGGCATCTCACCACAGCGGCAACGTTGAACATCTTCAAAATGTGGGGCTTGCCAGAGATGGACCTAATTGCGTCGAAGACAGCTCATGTAGTACCCAGTTATGTCTCGTTGGACGTGCAAGATCGACAGGCTCGGGATCACAACGCGTTCTGTCACCAGTGGCACTACGGACTCGCGTGGTTATTCCCACCACCGAATCTGATTCCCAGAGTGCTCTGTCACCTGAACGAAGCCAGGGGACAGTACATTCTAATTGCACCAAGATGGAACAAAGTGTTTTGGCAAGCAGATCTTCAGCGCCGAGCACTCAAGCCCCCATATTTGATTCCGAACCTAGCTCAAGTGCTGATAGACACACGAACGGGACGGCACCCACCGGAGATACACGACCTGCACTTAGAAGCATGGTTGATTTTGGGTGGAAAGATATGTTGACAGAATGGACCGATCAGGAGCAAGACCTTCTTATGTCAGGATGGCGTCCATCAACAATGAAAACATACAAACCTGCCTGGACAAGATGGAAAAAGTGGTGCGAATCGCATCAAATTAATTTTCAATACCCTAACGCTGATCAAGTTGCTCGTTACCTAGCGCATCTACATTGTGATGTAGGGTTAGCTTATAAAACTATTTTGGTACATAAATCAGTAATCTCAACGCACAGTGTTTCCTAAAGCCATAAAATCGGACATCCCTGTTTTTTTAAGGCATTGGAAAGACACAAGTATTACAAATGCAAGGCAAGAACTCCCGTGTTTCAATTCCGCTTAGTTACCGAGTTATACATTTTTGAAATTGGATATTTTTTAACACCGGTAAATCGAAATTTATTTTTTATTAAAAAAGGGTACGTGCTAGAAAGTTGCTTGCTTTTGATTTATTTAGAAGACTTTAACTACAAATTTTAATCCAATTTTCAAACTTACAAAGGGTGTATTTACGACGAAATTAAATATTTTCGTTATTTTTTCTTTTATTTTTTTCTCCGAAATTACAAGGTTTGCGCATTTTCTTTTTAATTAAAAATATAGCTCAAAACATAAACTATACGCACAAAAAAAAACAGATGCGCACCTCATGGAATTTAGGAGTTATAGTACTTTTTTGTTTTTGGTCAGGGTTGTCACAAAACTGCATTTTGTTTTACCGGTATTTTACCGTATTTTTTATAACGTGGATGAAGATGCGAATTTAGTCATCTTTAGTCTCTGTGACCATCGACGCGGGGCTAACATAATTGATACAACTGTTGATAATAGTCTGGTGGAGTCTTATTTAATCAACGAATGACAGTGCTTATATACTATTTATTTACAAATATCTATTATCTACTAACGTGGTTCATCTGACGTTGATTATCGATGAGGAGTACATGTCTAAATCACCTACGTGCCTATCTGGCACAGTCTCCAATGTTAAGTGATTAACGCACCCAGAAATCCAAAATTAATATTTATACAACTAGGTATTTTAAATTCTCTGAGGAGGATGTTCTCTGAGCCTCCAACCTGACTGACGATGATTTGCATTGTCAGTTTTAGAACCAAAAGCAGGCCAAAACACTATACTATCTTGTTCATCAATAAGACTATTGCTATCAATACGCAACAGAGTGAGATCATGAACTCTTCTACCCGATGCTAATAATAATAAAGTAGCGGTATGTCTCGAAACTTGGTAAAGATTATTCTCGTCTGGTTTGTACCTATTCAAGTATTGTAATAAACATTTAGGATTCCAAATGGGTGGCTTAGTAGGTTTGGTGCGGGCAACGGATATTGCTTTAAGCATATGCTTGACAAAGAAATTAGAAGAAAGATCTACATTTGAATTTAGGTGCGTAAACGTTGCACAGTGTTTCCTAAAGCCATAAAATCGGACATCCCTGTTTTTTTAAGGCATTGGAAAGACACAAGTATTACAAATGCAAGGCAAGAACTCCCGTGTTTCAATTCCGCTTAGTTACCGAGTTATACATTTTTGAAATTGGATATTTTTTAACACCGGTAAATCGAAATTTATTTTTTATTAAAAAAGGGTACGTGCTAGAAAGTTGTTTGCTTTTGATTTATTTAGAAGACTTTAACTACAAATTTTAATCCAATTTTCAAACTTACAAAGGGTGTATTTACGACGAAATTAAATATTTTCGTTATTTTTTCTTTAATTTTTTTCTCCGAAATTACAAGGTTTGCGCATTTTCTTTTTAATTAGAAATATAGCTCAAAACATAAACTATACGTAGAAAAAAAACCAGATGCGCATGTCACGGAATCTCGTTGTAAACTTCATTTAAAAAAAATACCGGTTATTGACTACCTAGGGTTGTCACCAAACTACTCCAGAAAATGTACCGGTACCATAATAAATAAATAAATATTTCAAAACATCACATACATTGATCTGACCCCGTGTTAAGTAGCTTAAGCACTTGTGTTACAGACATCAGAATCAACAGTGGTATTACAAATATACTTAAATATATACATATGTATAACACCCAGACCAGGACAAACAGACATATTCATGCACACAAATGTTTGTCCTGTGCGGGGATCGAACCCGCGACCTCTTGCGTAATAGGCAACATCCTGACCATTACGCCAAGCGGTCGTCAAAAACATGTTAATAAATTATTATTAATGAATTTAAAATACCTAGTTGTATAAATATTAATTTTGGATTTCTGGGTGCGTTAATCACTTAACATTGGAGACTGTGCCAGATAGGCACGTAGGTGATTTAGACATGTACTCCTCATCGATAATCAACGTCAGATGAACCACGTTAGTAGATAATAGATATTTGTAAATAAATAGTATATAAGCACTGTCATTCGTTGATTAAATAAGACTCCACCAGACTATTATCAACAGTTGTATCAATTATGTTAGCCCCGCGTCGATGGTCACAGAGACTAAAGATGACTAAATTCGCATCTTCATCCACGTTATAAAAAATACGGTAAAATACCGGTAAAACAAAATGCAGTTTTGTGACAACCCTGACCAAAAACAAAAAAGTACTATAACTCCTAAATTCCATGA
This sequence comes from Nomophila noctuella, assembly GCA_958496325.1. Taxonomy (NCBI): domain Eukaryota; kingdom Metazoa; phylum Arthropoda; class Insecta; order Lepidoptera; family Crambidae; genus Nomophila; species Nomophila noctuella. The sequence goes on along the minus strand of OY292510.1, from coordinate 6,402,680 downwards.
GGTGCGCATCTGTTTTTTTTTGTGCGTATAGTTTATGTTTTGAGCTATATTTTTAATTAAAAAGAAAATGCGCAAACCTTGTAATTTCGGAGAAAAAAATAAAAGAAAAAATAACGAAAATATTTAATTTCGTCGTAAATACACCCTTTGTAAGTTTGAAAATTGGATTAAAATTTGTAGTTAAAGTCTTCTAAATAAATCAAAAGCAAGCAACTTTCTAGCACGTACCCTTTTTTAATAAAAAATAAATTTCGATTTACCGGTGTTAAAAAATATCCAATTTCAAAAATGTATAACTCGGTAACTAAGCGGAATTGAAACACGGGAGTTCTTGCCTTGCATTTGTAATACTTGTGTCTTTCCAATGCCTTAAAAAAACAGGGATGTCCGATTTTATGGCTTTAGGAAACACTGTGGGGCGCATCAATTTCGACACCCATTGGATCGCACCCGCGCGCTTCCTCGGCCCCCTCTCGTCCTATGACTTCAACGCAATGAGACAGAGGTCGCCACTTCAATTTGTTTTGGGCGATTCCGCACAGTATTCAAAGTAAATCAGATAAAAATTGTCAAAGAGAGTATTGGAAGCAGGATGACGTAACTATGCGTTGGAAAGCTAGTAATACATAAATGTTAGTATTATAATTATTTATTTTGTTTATGCTTTGAGTGACTTGTATTGTACTTTTTTCTGGTAGTTATTAATACGCAAAGGTACGCGCAAGTTATTTACTTAATAATTGTATAATATGTTTTTTTAACTACAAAATCTTTGTAAATTTTCATTTAATCTTTAAATTTTAATCTTCCAATTTTTGATTTTATAATAATATCTCTGGACATTAATAATATCTCTGGACATTATTCACACAGCGCCATCTAGCCCCAAACTAAGCATTAGCTTGTGCTATGGGTGCTAGACAACGGATAAACATTACTTATATACTTTTTTTTTGTAAATACATACATATTATACATAGAAACACCCAGACCGATACAAACAGACATGTTCATGCACACAAATGTTTGTACCGCAATTCGGTGAAATTAACGTCTCCCTTACCTATAATATCATTTACTATGAGTTGCATGATTCCCACACACACAGACACACTACTGATTCCCGTCAACCAAATCAAAATCGAAATATACTATATTTATGTAGATCTCGGTGTGGCACTTTTAAATCGTCAATAATAATAGCACAATACTGAAAAATTCTACTACCGACTTTAGGAAGCAGTAATCTATAGGCAAGAAAGTTGAAAGTTGCTTTTTGAAACACCATTTTTTTGAACGGGTTTAATTTATCTTGCCTCGTTGTAACATTATTTTTCAATACATTTTCTTTCGTACTCTCACTATGTCATACAGTTACTCTTGCACAGTTTAAATATTAAAATATTTTATGTATAGATTGTCACGTTTCAAAGGAGCAAAACAAAAACTTCTAAATCGTAAATCTCTTATCTAGTAACAGTAATACACAAAATAAATTATTTACACATTATATTGCCGCAACACCTAATTTATTCGTCCATTTATTGTACACAGTAAAAGACTGATTATGAAAAATAAGTTTTAATAGTTTAGGCTGGAATTGTAAACTTTCAATTTCAAATTGCTACTAAGTCTTCCAACAAGCGACTATTTGAAAGCATCGTTATTTCTTGCATATACTGTTCTCGGCCGATCCGTCATTCACGTCAATCCTTATAATAATTTTACGAAATATTTTTTCGAGCCGGGAGAGTACTGAATCATAGTCTTCTCGTCTCAACGGAGAGGTTGCGACTAACCGATGAAACAAAACATGCCTGTGAGCACGCGCCAGGTGCGACAGACGATAGCTTACTGCGCGAAATATGAACGTAGTAAGCGCCAAACTAGTTTTCTTTGAATTACTCGTAAAATATGATATTTTTTCAAAATGTTCTGTGATAAATATTTAGATAATATAATTTGATATTATATGCCAAAATATTGGTTCACCAAAATGCATCGTCTCGGAAATAAATGTAACCAAAAATCAAGTCAGACGCAACTTCAAGATTTTTTTTATCAATGAAAATTGCAATTTTTTCAATATTTTCTGTGATAACTATTTAGGAACGATGCTTGAATATCTACGATTTTTTTTTCGGGTCATTTGAAGTTCATTTTCAAGGTTTAAAATGTGTTTGAAAATACGCGATATTTTTTACACCCCCTCTTAAGCCTTTGGTGTCGTCTATGATCCAAAAGTTGTGATTTCCCTTGAAGGGTTACGAAGTTCAGACGGCATGCGGTTCATTGTAATCACCGTATCATAGTCGCAACGTACCCTGGGCCCAAGGCAATCGCCGACGATGCCACCGGAAGAGGCGCTAGGATGATGATGATGGACTTAACTTACTTACTTACTTACTTCACTGTACTCTTCAGATCCATCAAACCCATACCTCCACACAGTCCAACACGCCATGGCGACCATAGAAGCCGCCAGCTGCGTGAGCTTCCAGCCTCTACCCAAGGGTGATGTACTGGAGCGTTGTTCTCTATACCCTCGGAGGTCGTGGGTTCAAATCCCGAACACTTTTACATTGCGAGGATTTCCTAGTCTGTTCAGGATCTTGCAGCCAGCTAAAAATGATGGTTCCGTGCTTCGGAAGGCATTTTGAGCCGTTAGTCTTGCCTATGAGCCCAATGTTGTGATTTTTCTTGAAGGGTTTACGGAGTTCAGATGGCAGTCGCTTCATTATAAGCAATATCAAGAGGGGCTGGGTTCGAGTCCCGCCTGAGCCAACTGAGATCGGATGAATTTTTGTTTGTTTATATTTTTAATTTTTTATTTTTATATAAACTTAACTTACTTACTTACTTCAATGGTCCCCTCAGATCCGTCAAACCCGTACCTTCACACAGTCCAACATGCCATGGCGACTATAGAAGCGGCCAGCTGTGTCGTCTTCCAACCCCTACCGAAGGGTGATGTACTGGAGACAAACAGCTTCCTCTGGCTTGGGCAGGATGGGGAGGAGATGCCTCAACTGGGAATGCGGAGGGGGAACCAGGTATCGTACTTAATATTATAAATGTGAAAGTTTGTTTGTTTGGATGTTTGTCCGTCAATCACGCTGGAACTACTGAACGGATTGTGATAAAAATTTGGTAAACAGTCAGGGTATGGGCTGACTACTTTTTATTCCGATTACATGGTCCCATGGGGAATCCAGTTAAAGCGGGCGATGCCGCGGGTAAAAAGTAGTACTAAATTTTTTTAATGTCAAAATCGGCAAATGAGCTAGCGACTCGCCTGGTGGTAAACAATCACCGCCGCCCATGGACATCCATGACACCAGAGGTATCACTTATGCGTTGCCGGCCTTTAAGACCCCAAACCCTCCCCAACAGAGCTTTCATATAGCATTCTTTACTGATCACAGTGAAACAGCACTTTATAGCAGTTGTGCTATTTTTTTTTTAAGTGTAGGAACGTACTGGACTGATGTTACGCAGATAGGAAGAGCTTAGTGGAACTTCCAATCGAATGAGCCGCTCGTCTGGGGAAGTATCTCCACCTTACAAAAGACCACAGTGAAGTAGCACTTCGTAACTGTTGTGCTATGTCTTTGCTGGAGAGTAACGTCGCCAGCACTCAGTTGGGGAGGGTATGGGGTCTTAAAGGCAGGCAACCCATCTGCGACCCTTGTGCGGTTGTTGATGTCCATGGGCAGCGGTGATCACATAACCTCAGGTGACCCTCTTGTTCGTTTGCTTTAGGCACCGTGCAGAAACTATAGAGGGCGCTAAAATCCCGATTTTTTTTTCTGTTGTTTGACAGTAAAATTTGACATTTAGCGTAAATGTTTCGAATATGAGTGACTAGATGGCAGAATAAGGCACCGTGTTTTTCCGTAGTTTGACAGTAGAATTACCGACATTGAGAGTAAAAATTTTGAATATGAGTCACGAGATGGCAGAGTCATCGCTACGCACGGTGCCTTTAACATAAAATAAAGTTTGTCTATTTCGTCTCCAGTCACTCAATCTCCAAGCCCTAGCCGAGGGTGCTCCCGGCCACACAGCTCATACACTCAGCGCCCTGCTGAGAGCCCTAGGGCTCCCGATGATGTCCAACCGGTTCGATAGGGACAACTACGTCACTATCAACTGGGGGAGAGTTATGCCTGGTAAGATATTATTTGTACACTAGCGGCCGCCAGCGACTTTGTCCACGTGGATTTTGGTTTCCGCACATACAGTGTTTTGTTATAGCTTGAAGCCTTCCTTCTACACTTGGACTATCCAACACACAGGTTTTCTCAGTTCCGTGGGGACATTGCAGGTTTGAATCACCTGATTGTAAGAATGATGGTTCCCGTCGGAAGGCACGTCAAGCCGTTGGTCCCGACTATCCAAATTGTCTGGTTTCCCTTGTGTGGATTGCGGAGGTCAGACGGCAGTCGCTCCAATGTAATAACCAGGCTGGTCAATTCAGGATCTTAGTCGCAGCGTACCCTGGGCTTCAAGGTAATGGCCGAGGATGCAACTGGGAGAAGCGCTACTCCTCCTCCTTGAGTCGTATTCCTCATTACTGAGGGTCGTGATCATTGTATGAAATGAAACACACAACAACTTTAATATTTATGCAGTACAATTTTAATGCAGTGGTTTTGCCATTGCCTTCTCCATTTCACACACTTGATTGTAATGTGTAGGTTTCCTCACTAATGTTTTCTTTTACCTTATAGCTGATATGAATTTAGGCACATAGATGTTTTTATGATTCAGAGGTGCGTGCCTGACCGGATTTGCGGACCGCCGACCTCACGCATGTGAAGCGTCGCTCTTACCACTAGGCCACTGAGTTGTTTTAGGGAGAAGAGCTAAGATGATGATAATGATAAATATGATAAAATAATAGGAACACATGTCCCACTACACCCAGGCAAAGTGCAGCAGCGTGGGGAAGTGGAAACTTAGCTACGATACGAGCAGCCCACTAAGCTCTACTTCTCTTAAGTTAATGCCTGTACTCCCTACTTGCAAAATAATCGGAAACATATTCAATGATTTACTTAGTTACTACCAGTGCTTGTGTTAAACGTATCCAGTGTTTCTCAGTGAAAGTGAATAACATGTATTCTGTCTGTAATTGAGAAATAAATGTCATAAACCGTATATTCCCCGCTTCATCCAGGCAAAGAACAGTACCTAGAACGGACCCCAGAAGCAGCGTGGCTCCACCAAGCTCCCTACGACACAAGTAGCGCTACCCACGCGCCCGGCAACTACATGTGCCGCCACTGCGCGCACCCATCCGAGGCGCTCACGGTTCAGCCGCTGCAGGTATGACACTGACTTACTTACTATTGTAGCGCAGCGACCCAAAGTGAGTCTTGGCCTCCGATAATAATTTCTTCCATTTCGGTCTGTCCTGCGCCACCTCCTCCCACTTTTGTACTTGGAGCTCGCGCAAATCCTTCTCTACTTCGTCCTTCCAGCGGTATCTGGGACGTTGACCGGGCGTCGACCGCTCGGCTGTCCCAGGGGCCCTAGCCAAGATGCCACTTTGTCGAATTCGCCATACGTTTTCGTCGCGACTTACATTGCCCTCCCGCACACGTACTACTGATATGAGCGGGATGGAGATATAAGTCGCTACGAAAGTGGCTGGCGAATTCGTTAAAGTGGCATCTTGGCTAGCCTACCAGGTACGCTCGCTTTACTGCCCGATCTTCACCAATCCTTACGTGTCCGAGCCAGCGGAGCCTGCACGATTTTATCTCGCCTATGATGTAGGGCTCGCCTACTAGGTCTTCTATCTCGGCCATTTATTTCCTGAAAAAAGAACAAATGCCGAGACACTGAGACTGCCTGCTGCTGGTGAGGTGACACTGCTGGCTCCACCAAGCTCCCTACGACACCAGCAGCGCGACTCACGCGCCCGGCAACTACATGTGCCGCCACTGCGCACACCCATCCGAGGCGCTCACGGTTCAGCCGCTGCAGGTACATTATAATGGTGCCGTTGGTGCATACCAACGGCACCCACTGTAACGGTGTAAAGGTTACGGCACCGTGGAGGTCTGATTATCCAGTCAGATGGCTGGAATTCCCAACCTTTCAAAATTCAAAATTTGTTAATACGTTATATTTTCGTAATTTTTTATCAGTCATCGAGGGTCCTACAGCTACTGCGGAGCTAGACACAGCTCCAGAGGTTTAAAGGCCCATGTGCCCAGGGCCTTTTTTTTATATGTCAGAGGCGGCAAACGAGCTAGCGGGTCGCCTGATGGTAAGCAATCACCGCCGCCCATGGACATTCGCGACACCAGAGGTATCGTTGATGTGTTGCCGGCCTTAACCCCATACCCTCCCCAACTGAGCGCTGGCAACCTTACTCACCAGCAGAAACATAGCACAACAGTTACTCTCTATAATAGGTGAAAGACGGCTCTGACTATAGCTGTGTGACATTGGCAACAGTGACACAGAGATGCTCCTTATGTCACGTTTGAGAGTCTCCACCAAAACGTCAAAAACGACGGCCACGAGGTAATGACACCAACAAGGTTGGTGATCACCAAACCGCATTTGGCATCCGTGGTGATTAAGCCAAAACCATCTTTGTAACGAAAATCTGATATCATATTGATGGAGACTTTTTTGCCCAGCAGATCAATAATGAATTTCTGTAGAAAGCCCAATCCAATTTTGTTAGTAGACAATAACATAAAATCTATGTTAGTATTTAAATTGCCCACAAATAAACCCCATTTCTTCCCGCAGGACCATCTCTGGCAGAGAACACTTACAATGGGACACCGGACCACACTCAGCGAGTCTGATAAGAAAATCCTTAGCATACTTTACGATAAAGAGTGCCATAAACGAGCTGTGAAAGGTGCCTAGTACTGGGCATTGGGCAATATTGCTCTAGGTACCTGTTGGAAGTTACAGTAATAAATAATTAATTAAAAGTTATTAATTTCTTCAAATGTTTTTTCTTATTTTTTGTTGCATAATATTGTTAGTTTTAACTAGTGATGTTCCGCACATCCGTATCCGTATCCGCGGATATCCACCGGGAAAAAGAAATTTCGTATCCGTATCCGTTACTTTACATGCGGATCTTTTACGGATTTGTCCTTTACTAATTTTCAATTTTAGGAAGAAATTATATATGATGAAAATTAGATTGAATAAAAAAAATTATCTTTATCTATTCAGAGCTTTTCACTGTAAACATAACAAAAGTAATTCCAACTAAAAAAGAAAGTCTCGGATACATTTCTGGGCCCGTTGGGGAGGGTACGGGGTCTTAAAGGCAGGCAACGCATCTGCGACCCTTGTGCGGTTGTTGATGTCCATTGGCAGCGGTGGTCACTTACCATCAGGTGACCCCCTTGTTCGTTTGTAGGTACTTCTTACATCAAAAAATTAAATTAAATAAATGAAAGTCGGTAGTAATACTAATTTATCTCATCACTTGAATACTTCATGTTACAGAAACAATTATTTACATATTACATTTTATACAGGTTTTTTCACATTTTTGAACCATTATAATATAACGTGTGTATGAAGAATCCAATAGAGAAAACATTTCTATTTTATTTTATTTTATTTGATGAATGAAAAAAACACTCTTTTTGAAATTCTTTTGATTAGGTTATTCTTAAGAGTCTTAATAGTCAAGTCAACATTTTAATACATTATATACAAAAAAAAAACAATTTTATACAGTAGGTACAATTTTGTACAAAACAATCAGTCTAAAAAATGAGATCCTATGATATAACATAATTACATATATTCCCTACAAAGCGCCAAGCTACAAATCTATTCATGAAAAACATGTAGTATTTGATTACAGATCATACAAACAATTAGAACAATCCTCTATAGGCACCGTGAGTAGCGATGACTCTGCTATCTCGTGACGCATATTCAAAACTTTTACTCTCAATGTCGGTAATTCTACTGTCAAACCACGGAAAAACACGGCGCCTTATTCTGCCATCTAGTGACTCATATTCGAAACTTTAACGCTAAATGTCAAATTTTACTGTCAAACCACAGAAAAAATCGGGATTTTAGCGCCCTCTATAGTTTCTGCACGGTGCCCATAGGTAAAATATTTCATATACAAAGATGTTCTGAAGTAACAAAAAAAACATGAAGAACAATAACTTTTTTGTGTGTGTCGTCTTAATAATAGCGTTGGATAACATATTAAGCAATATTGCCAAGAAAAGGCACATCATATTTTTATTTTTAAAAGCCATATTAATTCTTCCATATTAGTTCGCCCTTAAAATATTTGCAGTATGTCATCGGTGGAGGTGATCGTTAGTATACTATAAAGGGGCCCCTTAAACCTACACTCTGGGTCGCAAGTCCCAGGCGCCGACTGACATTCCTCTCTGTTCCACGCGATGGACCCGGCACCCGCACGGAGAATCCATGGATAGCTAAGAAGTTCGTCTCTTTTGTTACACCTTATAAAAGAGATGATGAGGTCATTAGACCTCATCATCATCCTAGCGTCTCTCCCGGTTGCATCCTTGGCCATTGCCTCGGAGCCCAGGGTACGCTGCGACTATGACTATTGACCAGCCTGGTTATTACAATGGAGCGACTGCCGTCTGACCTCCGTAACCCTTACAAGGGTAACCAGACCATTTGGATCATAGTTGGGACCTACAGCTTAACGTGCCTTCCGCGAAGCACGGAGTTATAATAAGTACACTATATTTCATATTATATTATTTTTTGATAGGAGCTCGATGGCGCAGTGGTTAGCGCTCTCGGCCTGTGGTTGCTAAAGTTAAGCAACGTTCGCAGATTCCAGTCATCGGATGGGTTTCATCTCGAGCTCCTCCTCCGTGCTCCGGAAGGCACGTTAAGCCGTTGGTCCTGCGCCTGATCTGTCTACGGTCGTGTCAGACTGCTGTCCCACCGAATTATGAGAGTGAAGGAATAGGGAGTGCACCTGTGCTTGCGCACTCACTTGTGCACTATAATATATCCTGCGTACCTGGCTGATCGTAAGGTTGGCCGCCATGGCCGAATACGGCCGGAGGGTATTATTATTATTTCGAAAAATATGCTAATTTAGCTAAGTTTTTTTACTATGATCGGTATGACTTTTTACAGTGTCTGTGTGGATTCATTATCATTTTTATCATTTTTAGTTTTTAAACAATAGCTACATTCAACTGTATCAAATATTGAAGAACACTTCAAACAATATTGTACATTTTCTTCTTGAGCCACAGTTATAGACTTTTTAGGTTCACAAGAATCACAAATTGGATTCTCGCTAGTATTCGATTCTAAAACTTGATTCTCACTAGTGTTTGATTCTAAATCTTCTTTCTTACAACGCTTTCTGTTAACATTCTTACATTTCTTATAGAAAGAATTGATTTTCCCTTTTGTCGATTCGTCTTTATTTATTTCAGTTTTAACTTCTATTTGCTTTAAATTATCTACGTAATTAGAATATTCAGGTAGACATTTGAATTTAATTGTTTTTTCTTTTTCGTTAGGCGTAATTTTGTAAACTGTTATTGTATCTTGATTTGATTTCTTTTCGCCTACTTTAGAATCAGTAGCTTTATTGAAAACGGAGTATTTTTCGTCTTTAACTTCATCAATAGTTGCTATTTCTTTTTTAATGTTCGTTTTAGAATCGACATCAGATGAATCAATATCATCTTCAGTTATAAACTTAATATTCGTATCAGAAATAGTATCGGATATATCATGACTGGATATACTTGAAGTTTCTGTAGTATCAATACTTTTGAATGATAGTGGAGATTGAACTTTAGGCGTTTCGAGTTTAGGTCGCTTTTTCAACGGCGGCAAATTCTTCGGTACTTCAATCAGTTTTAGGTCCAATTTCTCACTGGTTAGAATTGCATTTTCCGTGACTGGTGTTTCAGAATTCATTATTTTCAATTTTGGAATGTCTTCCTTTGTTATTATATTATGACTGCTTATACCTAAATCTTCTGTCTCTTCAGGTTTAATATCCGTTTTATTGACTTCTTCATTTATACTTGAACCTTCTTCTATTTTGTTGTCCGCATTCATTTCATCAGAATTATCAGTGGCATCATCAACATCGTATATTTTATTACATTCATCATCATTTACGAATATAACACTCTCTCCTGATGGTGATTTCGCATCATTTTCAATAGGAATGTCCATATTTTCCAGATCAAGTAACATTTCATCATCTCTGAAATTCAAATCTGCCAAATCTTCCTCAGTACTCTCTGAAAGTTTCTTAACTTTTACGCGTTTAATTTGTCCATCAACATTTTTAGTTGCGTCTACATTTTCTCCTTCGTTGTTAATTTTATCATTATTTATATCAACTAATTCACTATTAACTTTATCACTAACCATTTTTTCAGATTTAACACAATCTTTACCAGTAAAAGCCTTACTTTTTATATTTCCTAACACATTTTCCAATTTCTTCCTCTTATTAATGAATCTATCATCCTTATTCTTACTTATTTTAATATTATCACTTGTAAAACTATCCGTTTCTGTAATACTTTCCATATCAGCGAAAAGGCCGGAATCTGTAGAAGCCTTGGAGTCTTTTCTGGTGATTTCTTGTACTTGAGAGCAGGCTTTGGTGGGTGTTCCTAAGGGTGATTCATCTGGACTCCTGGTGTATATCGGCTCTGAAAAGAAAGGTAACAATCGTTAATGTAAGGTTCACATAAAGTAAAATGATATGATGTCACGATCGTCAGCACTTTACGTGAAGCTGCGTAACATGCGTGTATGTGTGAGTGAGTGCGTGTGCGCGCTTGTGTGTGTGTGTGTGTGTGTGTGTGCGCGTGTATGTGTGTGTTTGTGTTCGTGTGCGTGTGTTTGTGTGTCTGTGTGTCTCTCTCTCTGTGAGTGTGTCTCTCTCTCTGTGGGGGGAGGGGTGTGTGTGTATGTGTCTCACTCTGTGGGGGGGAGGGGTGTGTGTGTGTGTGTCTCTCTCTCCCTCTCTCTCTCTCTCTCTCCCTCTCTCTGTGCAGTACCTTCGCTGTCCTTGGAGGACTCCCACCACACCGGGCTGGGGCAGGTCAGTATCTCCATCAGGTCCTCATTTGTTAAGCTCTCCGTGTCCTCAACCAGTCTGTGTACGTGTGTATGTGTGTGCGTGCGCGCGAGTGTGTGTCTCCCTCTGTGGGGGCGAGGGGTGTGTCTGTGTGTGTTTGTGTGTCTGCGTGTGTCTCTCTCTGTGTGTTTTTCTGTGGGCTTGTGCCTCTCTCGGGGGGGGGGGAGAGTTGTATGTGTGTGTGTGTGTTTTATGCGTCTGTCTCTCTCTCTCTCTATGTGTATGTGCGTGCGCGTGTGCGTGTGTCTCTCTCCCTATCTCTCTCTCTCTGCGTGCGTGCGTGTGTATGTGTGTGTCTGCCTGAATGTGCGCGTGTCTCTCTCTCTCTCTGTGTGTGTGTGTGTGTGTGTGTTCGGTGTGTGTGCGTGTGTGTGTGTGTGTGTGCGGTACCTTCGCTGTGCTCCGAGGGCTCCCACCACACCGGGCTGGGGCAGGTCAGTATCTCCATCAGGTCCTCATCTGTTAAGCTCTCCGTGTCCTCAACCAGTCTGACAGCTTCCTCTATGCTCAGCCAGTGGGGGTCAGAGGAGGGGAGGGGTGGGGATTTGATGCCTGGAATATGTAAATTAAAATTAAGTAAGTGCTTCTATAAATGATCCTGACGATCGATGCAATAATAGTACAGAGTACAGCTTTTTCAGATTTTATTCAGTCCGATACTGGTTGCAGCATGCGGATCTTCAAAAATATTAAATGCAGTATTCTTTCTTTTAAAAAACTTAGGAATGTTTCCTTTGAATTTTTTTTATCTACAGTATTAAGAGTACGGCCTACAGGTGACATTACAAAATTCCAATTCTTTAATGGATTTTTGAACTGAAATAGAAAAGTATTATCCTATTAATGTCCCACTGCAGCACAAAGGCCTCCATCATTTGAAATGATGTATTCGTTACAAAGATGGGTTTTGGCTTAATCACCACGCTTGCCAATGTGGGTTGGTAATCACAAACAATCAACACAAATTTTGCCCAACCCAGGAATTGAACCCAGGACATCAAGATCATGGCCCCATACTTAAGTCACTAGACCATTGAGGCGTTAAGGGCTTGTAGGAAAACATTATTATCACATTATGTACCTTTCCTAGGCGTATTAAACTTTCTCTTGTTAGTCCGTGCCACTAAAGTCAGATTCGCCTTGTGTTTCAGAAACACTCTCTTCTCACCGAACACTCTTTTTAGTTTATCCGGGTAATATTCTTCTGTTTCTTCATTTTCTGGAAAGTAGTAAACAAATATCAATGTTTAATTCCATTAAAAAACAAAATCCAATTATCAGAGCGATGGTGGCTTGGTAGAAAGGACTTCACCTCACATACATAAGGTTCGAATCTGGGTACACACTTCTGTATTTTTCGAAAATCTATGTGTGGCTATGTGTCATTACCTCGGGCGGCGGTGAGGGAAAACACCGTGAGGAAACCTGCACATACAGATAGTTTCTGACTTTAGTTCCTCGAGTTTATCCCGTTTCTGTGCGGAGTCCCCTTTGACGGGAGGAATTCGCTACTAGCGAATAATTGGCAAATATTTCCTCCTTCATCCAGGCAAAGAACAGTACCTAGAGCGGACCCCAGAAGCAGCCTGGCTCCACCAAGCTTCCTACGACACTAGCAGCGCCACACACGCGCCCGGCAACTACATGTGCCGCCACTGCGCACACCCATCCGAGGCGCTCACGGTTCAGCCGCTGCAGGTACATTATATGTTTTTTTTTTACATTATATGGCAGCGACCCGTCCTGATGCGAGCAAAAGGGGAAACTGGAGGGGTTTAGTGGGTAGTGGGCGCTTATTTTGTGCGCCCGAGCCCCACACACGGTCGCGGGCTTAGCTAGCCCGCGGCGACATGGTGCGTCAAAGCATTCCCCTCCAGAAAAAATAAATAAAAAAAGGTACATTATAATGGTGCCGTTGGTATGCAACACACACTATAACGGTGCCGTAACCTTCCAACCTACATGGATTGTATTGGATGGTATTGGAGGTCTGACTGTCCAGTCAGACCTCTATGATGGCCGGAAATTCTTACTTTTCAAAATTCAAAATTTGTTTATACGTTCTATTTTCAAGCCACACTAATTTTTTATAAGTCATCGAGGGTCCTACAGCTACTGCGGAGCTAGACACAGCTCCAGAGGTTTAAAGGCCCATGTGCCCAGGGGCTTTTTTTTTCTATATGTCAGAGGCGGCAAACGAGCTAGCGGGTCGCCTGATGGTAAGCAATCACCGCCGCCCATGGACATCCGCGACACCAGAGGTATCGTTGATGTGTTGCCGGCCTTAACCCCATACCCTCCCCAACTGAGCGCTGGCAACCTTACTCACCAGCAGAAACATAGCACAACAGTTACTCTCTATAATAGGTGAAAGACGGCCCTGACTATAGCTGTGTGACATTGGCAACAGTGACACAGAGATGCTCCTTATGTTCACGTTTGAGAGTCTCCACCAAAACGTCAAAAACGACGGCCACGAGGTAATGACGCCAACAAGGTTGGTGATCACCAAACCGCATTTGGCATCCGTGGTGATTAAGCCAAAACCATCTTTGTAACGAAAATCAGATTCTAAATTGATGGAGCCTTTTTTTTGCCCTGCAGTTCAATAATGAATTTCTGTAAAAAGCCCAATCCAATTTTGTTAGTAGACAATTACATAAAATCTATGTTAGTATTTAAATTGCCCACAAATAAAATCCATTTCTTCTTTAAAAGAGCAACTACGAGTTTCTTGCCGCTTCTTCTCGATAGATGACTGCTTTCCGAAGTCGGTGGTAGAGTCCTAGTGTACATTTTTTTCTTCTTCTTTTTGTCGATTTATAAGTTTATCTTTGAAGCCTAGGTAAATAAAGAACTTTTTGATTTTGACTTTGATTTTCCCACAGGACCATCTCTGGCAGAGAACTCTCACAATGGGACACCGGACCACACTCAGCGAGTCGGATAAGAAAATCCTTAGCATACTCTACGATAAGGAATGCCATAAACGAGCTGTGAAAGGTGCCTAGTACTGGGCATTGGGCAATATTGCCCATTGGCTGTTGGAAGTTACAGTAATAAATAATAAAATTAATTAAAAGTTATTATTGCTTCAGTTGTTTTTTCTTATTTTTAGTTATTGTTAGTTTAAACTCTGACTTAACTGAGTGTCGTGATCATTGTATAAAATAAAATTCACAACAACTCTCTTGGCAATTTTAATGGAGTGGTTTGCCATTGCCTTCGGACGGAGTCGCGGGAGGCCGCTAGTTCTGAGTGTTTACCCGTGGTCCCGGTGACTTACATAAAAAAAAAATTAAAATTACCCACTTCGTTTGTAAAATAAAAGTCCGTAATAATACTAATTCATCACTTTAATACTTTATGTTACAGAAACAATTATTTACATATTACATTTTATACAGTTTTTTTTTCACATTTTTGAACCATTATAAAATAACGTGTGTATGATGAAAGAAATCCAGTAGACAAAACATTTCTATATTATGTTATTTTATTTTATGAAAGAAAAAAAACACTCTTTTTGAAATTGATTAATTTACTTTTTAAATTGATGTAAGTTTCAATTTAGCTATAGTACATCTATATAATATGTACGTACTCCTAAAAAAAACATGCATTCAATGATAGGTTATTCTTAAGAGTCTTTATAGTCGAACTCAACATTTTAATACATTATATACAAAAAAAAATATACAGTACATTAGAAACAAAACAATCAGTCTAAAAATGAGATCCTATGATATAACATTATTATTATATAACATAATTACATTATATTCCCTACAAAGCGCCAAGCTACTTAATCTATTCATGAAAAACATGTAGTATTTGATTACAGATCATACAAACAATTAGAACAATCCTCTATAGGCACCGTGCGTAGCGATGACTCTGCCATCTCGTGACTCATATTCAAAACTTTTAGTTTTAATGTCGGTAATTCTACTGTCACACAACGGAAAAACACGGTGCCTCACTCTGCCATCTAGTGACTCATATTCGAAACTTTTACGCTAAATGTCAAATTTTACTGTCAAACCACAGAAAAAAAAACGGGATTTTAGCGCCCTCTATAGTTTCTGCACGGTGCCTATAGGTAAAATATTTAACATACCAAGATGTACTAAAAGTAACAAAAAAAAACATGAAAAACAATAACTTTTGTGTGTGTCGTCTTAATAACAGCGTTGGATAACATATTAAGCAATATTGCCAAGAAAAGGCACATTATATTTTTATTTTTAAAAGCCATATTAGAGTAATTCTTCATATTTAAATATAAGCGGCATTTTTCGCTGTCACTTATAACTCAAGAACGGGCTCTCCAATCCAAACCGAATTTGTAGGGTTTGTTCGAACTATTTAGTAGATCTGCCTCCGTGGCGCAGTGGCTAGTGTGTCGCACTTTAATGCGGCGGCCGCGCCTGAGGTCCTGGGTTCGAATCCCGGTCGGACCGATGAAATTGTGTTTATGTTTTCAGTTGTGATAACACAGATACAGTCCGGAGTTTGGAAGTTGGCGGTGTAATTACACCCCCGTGCCTCGGAAAGCACGTTAAGCCGTTGCTCCTGCGCCTGATCTCTCTACGGTCGTGTCAGACTGCTGTCCCACCGAATTATGAGAGTGAGGGAATAGGGAGTGCACCTGTGCTTGCGCACTCACTTGTGCACTATAATATATCCTGCGTACATGGCTGATCGTAAGGTCGGCCGCCATGGCCGAATACGGCCGGAGGGTATTATTATTATTTTGATAAATATCCTAATTTAACTAAGTTTTTTTACTATGATCAGTAGGACTTTTTACATTATCGGTGGATTCATTATCATTTTTAGCATTTTTAGTTTTCAAACAATAGCTACATTCATCCGTGTCAAATATTGAAGAACATTTTAAACAATATCGAACATTTTCTTCTTGAGCCACCGTTATAGACTTTTTAGGTTCACAAGAATCACAAATTGGATTCTCACTAGTATTCGATTCTAAAACTGGATTCTCACTAGTGTTTGATTCTAAATCTTCTTTCTTACAACGCTTTCTGTTAACATTCTTACATTTCTTATAGAACGAATTTATTTTCCCTTTCGTCGATTCGTCTTTATTTATTTCAGTTTTAACTTCTATTTGCTTTAAATTATCTACGTAATTAGAATATTCAGGTAGACATTTGAATTTAATTGTTTTTTCTTTTTCATTAGGCGTAATTTTGTAAACTGTTATTGTTTCTTGATTTGATTTCTTTTCGCCTACTTTAGAATCAGTAGCTTTATTGAATACAGAGTATTTTTCGTCTTTAACTTGATCAATTATTGCTCTTTCTTTTTTAATGTCAATTTTAGAATCGACTTCAGAAGAATCAATATCTTCTTCAGTTATAAACTTAATATTAGTATCAGAAATAGTATCGGATATATCATGACTGGATATACTTGAAGTTTCTGTAGTATCAATGCTTTTGAATGATACTGGAGATTGAACTTTAGGTGTTTCGAATTTAGGTCGTTTTTTTAACGGCGGCAAATTCTTCGGTACTTCAATCAATTTTAGGTCTAATTTCTCTCTTGTTAGAATTTCATTTTCCGTGACTGGTGTTTCAGAATTCTTTATTTTCAATTTTGGAATGTCTTCCTTTGTTATTTTATTATGACTGCTTATATTAAAATCTTCTGTCTCTTCAGGTTTAATATCCGTTTTATTAACTTCTTCATTTATACTTGAACCTTCTTCTACTTTGTTTTCAGTATTTATTTCATCAAAATTATCAGTGGCATCATCAACATCGTATATTTTATTGCATTCATCATCATTTACGAATATAACACTCTCTCCTGATGGTGATTTGGCATCGGCTTCAATAGGAATGTCCATATTTTCCAGATCTAGTAACATTTCATCATCTCTGAAATTCAAATCTGCCAAATCTTCCTCAGTACTCTCTGATAGTTTCTTAACTTTAGCGTGTTTAATTTGTTCATCAACTTTTTTAGTTGCGTCTACTACATTGTCTCCTTTATTGTTAATTTTATCATTATTTATATCAACTAATTCATTGGTAACTTCATCACCAACCATTTTTTCAGATTTAACACAATCTTTACCAGTTAAAGCCTTACTTTTAATATTACCTAAAACATTTTCCAGTTTCTTCCTCTTATTAATGAATCTATCATCCTTATTCTTACTTATTTTAATATTATCACTTGTGAAACTATCCGTTTCTGTAATACTTTCCATATCAGCAAAAAGACCGGAATCTGTCGAGGCCTTGGAGTCTTTTCTGGTGATTTCTTGTACTTGGGAGGCTTTGGTGGGTGTTCCTAAGGGTGTTTCATCTGGACTTCTGGTGTATATTGGTTCTGAAATCAAAAGAGAATTCTGTGAGATAGAATTTACATGTTATAAACATATCGTACAGTTTTGACGAATGTTAAAACACAGAGGAACTTGGTAATTCTTTAGTATAGAAAGGTACTAGGCGGATAAGACACGACGATATTTTATGCCACACAGGCCTAGCTTGGTGACTATAGGCATCTCCTATAGGCCTAGGAGAGGCTTATGTCCAGCAGTGTAGTGCAACAGGCTGATGATGTAGATGACCATTGGAGTGCGTGTGTGTCTGTGTGTGCGTGCGTGCGTGTGCAAGTGTTTTTACTCTGTATGTGTCTCTCTGTCTGTGGGTGTGTGTCTGTGTGCCTCTGTGTATGTGTGCGCGTGTGTTTCTCTCCCTCTCTCTCTCTGTGCGTGTGTCTGTATGTGTGTGTGTGTGTCTCTCTCTCTCTGTGGGGGGAGGGGGGGTGTATGTGTTTATGCAGTACCTTCGCTGTGCTCCGAGGGCTCCCACCACACCGGGCTAGGACAGGTCAGTATCTCCATCAGGTCCTCATCTGTTAAGCTCTCCGTGTCCTCAACCAGTCTGACAGCTTCCTCTATGCTCAGCCAGTGGGGGTCGGAGGAGGGGAGGGGTGGGGATTTGATCCCTGGAATAAATTAATTAAAAGTAAGCAAGTGCTTTTCTAAAATTAATAAATTAATGCCTTGCACTAACACAACAATTGCCTACCATAAACTAAGGTCGAAGCTTGTACTATAGATGTTAGGGAATGGATAGAAACACTAAAACACTTTTATAAACATCCATGACCTAAGTACCAATGCCGATGTTCACATAAAGGCTCACAAAGAAAAAAAATGCAAGTGTATTCAGCCCTGTGCCTATCACGTCACGGTATCCAATTTTGATCTATTTTGTTAAAAACTTGTAAATTAAAGTCAAGTATAAGCCTATTAATGTCCCACCGCAGGGCAAAGGCCTCCATCATTTGAAATCATGTTTTCATTACAAAGATGGGTTTTGGCTTAATCACCACGCTTGCCAAATGTGGGTTGGTAATCACAAACAAAACAAACAATCAACACAAATTTTGCCCGACCCAGTAATTGAACCCAGAACATCAAGACAAGAGCCCGGTACTTTAACCACTAGACCATCGAGGCATAAAGGGCTTGTAGGAATTATTTCATTATGTACCTTTCCTAGGCGTATTAAACTTTCTCTTGTTAGTCCGTGCCACTAAAGTCAGATTTGCCTTGTGTTTCAGAAACACTCTCTTCTCACCGAACACTCGTTTCAGTTTGTCCGGGTAATATTCTTCTGTTTCCTCACTTTCTGTAAAGTAGTACACAAATATCAATGTTTAATTATATTAAAAGACAAGATCAAATTATCAGAGCGATGGTAGCTTAGTGGTAAGGACCTCACCTTACGTACATAAGGTTCGAATCTGGGCCCACACTTCTGAAGTTTTCGAAAATCACTATGTGGATATGTGCCATTAGCTCAGCGGTTAGGGAAAACAACTTGAGGAAACCTGCACATTCAGATAGTTTCTTCGATTAGATGTGAATGTTTAACCATGATCCAATCTGTCTGGTTCTCCTCTAAAGGTTGCGAAGGTCTGATGGCAGTCGCTTCACTGTAACAACTAGACTAGCCAAATCCTGGATCATGGTCAAAGCTGCACCCCGCACAGAAACGGGATAACCGCTAAGCAGGTCACCATCGCTCTATGAAATTATTTTATGAAGTAAAAAAATACCTTCTACAACAGCATTCTTCTCTTCTTTTCTCTTCCTAGGACTTCTCTGTGCTTTTTTCCTAGTCTTCTTCTGGGGTGGAGACTTCAGCAGTTGCGTCACTTTGGTCATAGAACGGTCTTTCTCTCGCAGCTGTCTCCTTTGCTGGGCCGACTTGAAGCGGGTCACTATCATCTCCTTGGGAGCTATTCGAGGGTCTGGCTTGGACATTTTGAGCCTGAAAAACGACAATAAGTACTTTTATTTTTTAAGTAAACACATGAGAGGCCTTGTCCAGCAGTGGACTGCGATAGGCTGCTGATGATGATGATGAAGTAAATACTTATAGTGTTTAATCTGCCCAGACCATAATAAAATAATAATAAAGTAAATATCAAATCAACAATATAAAATATGCACAATCCAAAAAATATCCTGGTTGAGATAGTGGCACAAACAATGAAATTAAAGTCCTATTTGTGGAAACTTCTTTGGCTCATGTGTAATCAAATTGAAATATTTATATGTTTTTTTTTTTATATAAAATTTTATGAAACTATCCACTGTCAGTTTACTGAGTGTCAGGATATATTTATCTACATTTTCATGAAATTAAAGAGATCTGACAACATCACATAAAATTGATCTGACTCTAAGACATCCAGATCAATACAAACAGATGTATCCATGCAGACATGCAACCTACAACCTCATAATGTATGTACCAGTAAATTTCCTACTCATTAGGTACACTAAAATAGATGACTGTTATCTTATATACAAATAGATGTGATAATCACTTAAGCTTAACTTTTGTCTATTAAAATACTTAGAAATAAAATATTCCTTACATGCTAATGATCAATGAAAAATTTTGTTTGTAAAATGTTCACCAGTGTCCCAAACACTTTCATCTAAAGAATTTTATTCACGATTTCATATTTAAAAATATACAAAATAAATAATTGTAGGTAGAAGATAATGCGGCAGGCAATTAACATATTTTTTTTTTAAATTGATTTGTTACAACATTGGTTAGATACGTGAATTCATAATAAACATAGGCGGGTGTTGTTTACCGAGTGATTTCTTTCCACAATACAGCATGTGTAAAGTGCTTTCATAAGCAACCAAGATAGAACCATAAGAAAAGAATACTTCGTACGTGCTCAAAAATCTTAATACTGTTATGACACGAATTTATTAGAAATTAAGAAATTAAGCACTTTTCTCAAGACTACACTGGTAAAACACTTCAAAATAGCCACGAATAACGTAACAAACATACACACAAGGCCAAAATATTGAACGATAATGCTATACAAAATTGCGTATATACGGACACAGTGCATACTTACAATTCGACGCAACTTTCCAATAAACCTTTGCTAGAAATAGCTTAATTAAGTTATTTAACGCCTCAAATGTTATTAATAAGTTGATTATGATTGAGAACTTCGGAAAACCAAGTGAAAGAATTTATCTCAAGAATCAACCAAGGATTTTGGGCTAAATAGTAAAGACAATAGACATGAGATTGACATCGTCACGATGGGTTTGAGTTAGAACTTTGTCACTCTAATGAACCATGCAGAAATAATAATGACTGGGTGTACTAGGGGGACTTTCAAGATTTAAAATGAAATAATGAGTTGTTTTCATGAATTCACCACGTATAAGAATGTGTTGTATCGTTGATTACAGTTATTTATTGTATTTGCGGAAATAAACATGTGAGTAGGCTTTACTTATTGTGCATTGGAAAGGCAGGCAGTTTATTTTATTTTT
The DNA here is from genome assembly GCA_958496325.1 of Nomophila noctuella. NCBI lineage: Eukaryota > Metazoa > Arthropoda > Insecta > Lepidoptera > Crambidae > Nomophila > Nomophila noctuella. The sequence continues at coordinate 6,381,678 of OY292510.1, read as the reverse complement.
TTTCTTTTTTTAAAGTAATTATGTATGTTATAAGTTTCATCATTCTAATGTTAAGCAAGTGTTTATCTTACTAACCCATGTGGCCAGATTTGCGTATACTTTAAAAACTGAAAACTTAGTTTTATTCATATCACATAATGTAATCTAAAAATAACTATACCTAGATGATAAAGTATTCAATTATTGAAAACCATTGATGTACATATTAATTATCAGTGTTCACTGTTGTCTAATTATAAAAAAGAAAGCTGTTTGTAGTTTAAGTGAAGTACATTCATTTTAACAAAAGGTATTTTTTACCTCTCCGATTTTTGACATACAGAATTTTATTTGCTGATTCCTTTGCGCCGTGGACTCAAATGTCAAATCAAATAATGAAAAAAGAAAACATCAATAACAAATCTGTTTCTATTCCAAAATTCAATAATTTCGTCTTAATATTATTATTATTTAATTGTAGTATCATTCACAATCTAAAATAAATCAGTGAAAATGTTCGCCTTAAGACAGTCTCCTACCCCGGACATAATATCAAAAGACGAACTTGATAAAGTGTATAAATGTGACGATTGCGATGCTGGCGGCTGGGGAAGTGAAACCGAGGTAGAATTACACAGGAGACAGACACACGCGCAGGAAATAAAGAAGATTCTCAACAAAGAGAACGCATGCCTTGTAAGTTAAAAACTTTTTGGTAACATAACCTCAAATTGTGAAAACGTAAACAAACCTCACAGAGCCAAAGAAAAAGAAATAAAAAAAATCTAACTTCTTTGGTTATCAACCTGCTTCTTGAGTCGTATTCCTTATTACTGAGGCTCGTGAATATTATTCGAAATTAAACACACAACAACACTCTTGGCAGTTTTAATGAAGTGGTTTGCCATTGCCTTCTCCATTTCGCACTATAATACGTAATGTGCAGGTTTCCTCCCATGTTCTTCTTCACCGTACAGCTGGTATGAAGATAATTATACAAAAACAACAGCAACTGAAATCACCCGTTTTAGGAACCTGAGGCAAATGGGTCTTCGAACCTCTTGTTTGGTAAATGTGTGGTCTCAGAACCTGGTGTAGGGCCCCCAATCGATTGCGGGGCCCTGGGCACATGCCCATTGCGACCTGTGGGAAAGTGCGGGTCTAATTGAAATGGCAAAAACTGGTACACTTAATAAACATTATATTTCAGTAATAGCATTTTCATTATATCATCCTTCATGCTCTATCTCTTCATTTCAGTGTTGTGGACGAGAATTGGAAGATGAGGAAGCCCTACTTAGTCACATAAAGACGGACCACTTCTACAGTTCAGCGGCCTCTCCGAGGATTGAGCGGGAGATCTTCATCTGCGACTATTGTAACAATGTGCTCTTCAATAAGGATCTGCTGGCGTTCCATATTATGCATAAGCATAAGAGGATTATAACTCTTGTAAGTTTCATTTTATATTATACTAGCGGCCCGCCCCAGCTTCGCCCGTGGTACTTGTCCACTATTTATACATAAAAACCTTCCTCATCAGTTACTCTATCTATTAAAAAAAACCGCATCAAAATCCGTTGCGTAGTTTTAAAGATTTAAGCGTTCATAGGGACAACATGACAGAAAAAGCGACTTTATTTTATACTATGTAGTGACAATTTTAGAAATGAGGCGCTTAAGTGAGCAATAATGGCCACGGTCAGTCTCATTCTCAATAATCCCTCTACCGTTCTTGCAATGAGCCTGGATTTGATTGTTGAAGTCATTAACTTCTGAGTTCTACACCTACAATTGTTGTTCCATTATAAACTCAGCTTTTTATTGTGAAAGGGAGGCAAACAAATAAGAAGTTCACCAGATGGCAAGTAATCACCTCTGCCCATGGGCAGCAACAACCGTGCATGGGTCAGACATTGTGTCGGCTGCCTTTCAGAACCCCGTACCCTCCCCAACTTTTATTGATGAAATTTTATCCTGCTTAAATGCTCCCATGAGATAAAACAGGAATCTTCATAACGCTGGCAAAGCCACAAGTAGAACAAGTGATTAAATAATAGTTCGCGTCAGCTTAGCGACCGAAGTTCGGAGGAAAAGGATTTTGAATACAAAATTTCGCGACTAACACAAAAAATCATAATCATACGAAGTGACGTACTTTATGGAAGGCCCCTTACCAAAGTTAACATGAAACATTTTCTGTTTCCAGAAACCCCTCCAATGCCTCAGCTGCCCATGCGAGGTGACTCCCAGCCAAGTGTACTCGCACTTCCAAAGCCGGCACCAAGCTCAGAGCGTGGCGGCGTGCCCCGTGTGCGGCAGCAAGCGCGCGAGCCGCCGCGAGCTGCGGGGGCATGTGCGGGGACACAGGAAGCACTACCACTGCGGGACATGCGGGTGAGCGAGTAATGATAACGTAACGATAACAAAACGAGACGGAGCAAAACGTAACGAAACGTTAGATAACGGAACGAAACGATACATGTACATTCCTAGGTCCCACAAGTGTACATAGACCCACCTGTGTTAATGGTCCCACCTGTGTCCATATTCCCGCCTGTGTCCATCGTCCCACTTGATTCCATGGTCCCACATTAATCCACTGTTCCAGCTGAGACCACTGTCCTACATGTGTCCACGGTCTCACCTGTGTCCATGGTCCTACTTGTGCCCAGGCCCCACCTGTGTCCACATTCCCATCTGAGTCCACGGTCCCACTTTTGACCAAAGTCCCACCAGTGTCCAAAGTCCCACCTATATCCTTATTCCCACCTGTGTCATTAGCTCCACATGTGTCCACGGTCACATGTGTGTCCATAGTCCCACCTGCTTCCACAGTACCACATGTGTCCACAGTCCCAACTGTGTCCATAGTCCTACCTATGTCCATGGTGATGATTGATATTCGGTACATAGTTTTATTATTTTAGCTAATTAATGACTGATTGATCCAGCTGCATGGGAACTAAGGAGAGGGAATTCCTGCTTCGCGGTCCCACCTGTGTCCAAAGTCCCAACTGTGTCCACGGTCCCACCTGCGTCTGTTGTCCAACCTTTGTCATGGTCCCACCAGTGTCCATAGTCCCAGCTGTGTCCACAGTTCCACCTGTGTTTAAGGATCCGCCTGTGTCCATAGTCCTACATGTGATGATTGATATTCGGTAGTTTTATTATTTTAGCTAATAAAGATAAATCTGATTGTTCCAGTTTCATGGGAACTAAGGAGAAGGATTTCCTGCTTCATCTAGAAACGTATAAGTCCCGTCCGGTGAATAAAGTGACTAACTATAAGCATTGCTTCGTGCCTTCGGATGATTTAAGGTAATCAAAATCAAAATATTCTTTACTAGCGCCCGCGACTCCGTACGCGTGGATTTCGAATACCAATAGCCTAAAGCCTTCCTCGTCAAATGGACTATCCAACACAAAGATAATTTTTCAAATAGGACCAGTAGTTCCTGAGATTAGCGCGTTCAAACAAACATACAAACAAATAAACATACAAACAAACTCTTCAACTTTATATATTAGTATAGATTAATATAGGCTTCATAGAAGCACTTATTAATCGTCAAAATTGCAACAAAAAATGACTCGACCACCGATTCGTAAGGCAGTTACTGGCGAGAAGAATCGGCAAGTAACTCGACAGTTGCTCTTTTCAAATGCCAAATAGTCTAAGATCCCGCCATACAAGGACCTTCATCGAGCGACATGGTTATTGGATGAAACATATTTTATACACAATTTGATATGCCAATAATTATATTGTTTATGGGTTGCCTAGTAAAAATAAGTCCAGTCCAGGATATTTTTTTTTATTTTTTATTATGTCTGGACATAAAATATGTTTCATCCAATAAGCATCTCGATGAATTTATTTCACAACATCACATACATTGATCCGACTCCGTGTTAAGTAGCTTAAGCGCTTGTGTTACAGACATCAGAATCAACAGTGGTATTACAAATATACTTAAAAAGATACAAATAACTCCAGACCAGGGCAAACAGACATGTTCATGCACACAAATGTTTGTCTTGTGCGGAAATCGAACCCGCGACCTCTTGTATAATTGGCAACAACTTGACTATTACACCAATACATTTTTCAACCGTCAATATATTTTTTTTATGGCAGAGGCGGCAAACGAGCTGTCGGGTCGCCTGATGGTAAGCAATCACCGCCGCCCATGGACATCCGCGACACCAGAGGCATCGTTGATGTGTTGCCGGCCTTTTAAAGGGGTGTTGGCCTCCGGCACACTCACAAACCAGACGAAACACAATAGTAGAAACTATTATTTCACGCTGATGTTATGTGAGAGGGATCTATGGTATTCATTGTTCTGATAATCGGATAATCAGCGTTCTACTGTATCTTAATAAGTAATAATGTCTGTGTAATCTTAACACCACCATATCTTCCGCAGGCACAAGAACAAATTCTCGTACATGCGAGTCGGGAACCTCCTCATGGGCTCTGTGATCCAGCACAACCTCGCGGTGTGCGTCCTCTGCCGGCAGATCTGCCGCCGGGGGGACGAGATGCTGACGCACGTGGCCAGGTGAGGGGGGGGAGTGCTTGTAGTCGCGGGAGGGACAAGTGTAGCTATAGTCACCGGGGTGCGAATGTAATTATAGTCGCCGGGGGGACGAGTGTGCCTAAAGTCGCCGGGGGACGAGTGTGCCTAAAGGCGCCGGGGGGACGATTGTGCCTATAGTCGCCGGGGGGACGAGATGCTGGTGCACGTGGCCAGGTGAGGGGGGTACGAGTGTGTCTCTAGTCGCGGGGGGGACAAGGCAACCTCCTCATGGGCTCTGTGATCCAGCACAACCTCGCGGTGTGCGTCCTCTGCCGGCAGATCTGCCGCCGGGGGGACGAGATGTTGACACACGTGGCAAGGTGAGGGGGGGGAGTGCTTGTGGTCGAGGGGGTACGTGTGTAGCTTTAATGCATTAATCACAGAGGATGGACATGTTGTTGGAGTCAAAGAAGGGATTAGTGTGTCTGAAATCATAGGGGGGGACGAGTGCTTGTACTTGTGGGGGGGACGAGTGCGCCCATAGTCGCAGGGGGGGACCAGTGTAGCTTTAATCACAGGGAGACGGAGGGAGAAAGTGTAACAAAACTTGTAGGATAGACATGTTGGTGGAGTCACAGAAGGGACTAGTGTGTCTGAAATCACAGGGGGGTACGAGTGTGTCTTTACTCGCGGGGGGGACAAGGCGACCTCCTCATGGGCTCTGTGATCCAGCACAACCTCGAGGTGTGCGTCCTCTGCCGGCAGATCTGCCGCCGGGGGGACGAGATGCTGACGCACGTGGCCAGGTGAGGGGGGGAGTGCTTGTAGTCGCGGGGGGGACGATTGCTCCTGAAGCCACCGGGAGATTAAGTGTAGCTTTAATCACAGGGAGACGAAGGGAGAAAGTGTAACAAAACTCCCTTGGTGGAGTCACAGAAGGTACTAGTGTGTCTGGAATCACAGGGGGGTACGAGTGTGTCTCTAGTCGCCGGGGGGACGTGTGCTTGTAGTCGCGGGGGGGAGGAGGGCGCAACCTTCTCATAGGCGCTGTGATTCCTCACAACCTCGCTCGTCCTGCTGGCAGATCTGCCGCAGGGGGGACGAGATGCTGACGCACGTGGCCAGGTGAGGGGGGGGGGGTGCTTGTAGTCGAGGGGGTACGTGTGTAGCTTTAATGCATTAATCACAGAGGATGGACATGTTGTTGGAGTCAAAGAAGGGATTAGTGTGTCTGAAATCATAGGGGGGGACGAGTGCGCCCATAGTCGCAGGGGGGACGAGTGCGTCCATAGTCGCAGGGGGGACCAGTGTAACTTTAATCACAGGGAGACGGAGGGAGAAAGTGTAACAAAACTCGTAGAATGGACAAGTGTGATAAGAGTCACAGAAGGGACTAGGGTGTCTGAAAACACAGGGGTGGTACGAGTGTGTTTGTAACGGGTGATTTTTTAAGAGCTTGAGAACTTTTTTAAACAATAAAACGCATAAAATTTGCAAAATCTCATCGGTTCTTTATTTTAAACGTTAGATTGGTACATGACATTTACTTTTTGAAGATAATTTCATTTAAATGTTGACCGCGGCTGCGTCTTAGGTGGTCCATTCGGAAAGTCCAATTTTGGGCAACTTTTTCGATCCAATGATTCCACCAGCGTACAAACCACACCAAACAGTGCATTTTTCGGGATGCATGGGCAGTTCTTGAACGGCTTCTGGTTGCTCTTCACTCCAAATGCGGCAATTTTGCTTATTTACGTAGCCATTCAACCAAAAATGAGCCTCATCGCTGAACAAAATTTGTCGATAAAAAAGCGGATTTTCTGCCAACTTTTCTAGGGCCCATTCACTGAAAATTCGACGTTGTGGCAGATCGTTCGGCTTCAGTTCTTGCAGGAGCTGTATTTTATACGGTTTTACACCAAGATCTTTGCGTAAAATCTTCCATGTGGTCGAATAACACAAACCCAATTGCTGCGAACGGCGACGAATAGACATTTCACGGTCTTCAGCAACACTCTCAGAAACAGACGCAATATTCTCTTCCGTACGCACTGTACGCATTCGTGTGGTTGGTTTAATGTCCAATAAAGTAAACTGAGTGCGAAACTTGGTCACAATCGCATTAATTGTTTGCTCACTTGGTCGATTATGTAGACCATAAATCGGGCGTAAAGCGCGAAACACATTTCGAACCGAACACTGATTTTGGTAATAAAATTCAATGATTTGCAAGCGTTGCTCGTTAGTAAGTCTATTCATGATGAAATGTCAAAGCATACTGAGCAAATAATAATGCATGAAAATCATAACCTCAAAAAATCTGAGCAAATACTAATGCATGAAAATCCTAACCTCAAAAAAATCACCCGTTAGTAGCAGGGGGACGAGTCGTCGGTCGTTGAATTTAGGCGCACTCGTCATGTCGTCCCGGACGACATGACGAGTGCGCCTAAATTTAAATTTAAATTCAAAATATTCAAATTCAAAATTCAAAATTCAAATTCAAATTCAAATTCGAGGGACGAGCGTGCCTGTTGTCGTAAATCAAATATACAAAGTTGTGTATTGATATTTTTTTACAAGCTAACGATGTTCTGCCTACTCCCAGGGACCACACCACCACATCTTCACCAGAAATCCAACCACGGCACACCTGTTCGTGTGGTGAGACGTTCACCACCGGGATTCTGCTCAAGCACCACGCATTCCGTCTGCAGGGTGACCACGTGCCTTTGGGTGAGCATTGGATGTTTCTGTATTGTTAAAAAAAATCAGTTTTTTCTATTACAATAGTCTCCATATTATTCATCAAAATATATCAGGTCTCCTCAATAAAAGCGACGAGTTCATCATTCATCTCGACGAGCTACAAAAGCAACAAAAATCAATTGACATAATATGTATAACGGAACACAAGTTCTAGCAACTAGTTTTACTAGAGACAAGAAAAGGGGTGGATCATGCATTATTGTAAGAAACGGACTTCAGTTTAAAGTTCTAGAGCATATAAATAAGGTTTCTATAAAATGTTTGATTGAGTGCTGTGCTCTGGAACTTACAGAGCATAATTTAATTATAGTGTGTGTGTATAGAGTTCCAAATACTAACCTCGACATTTTCCATGAAAAACTTGACATAATTTTAACTGATATCTGTAATCGTAAAAATAAAAAAGTAATTATATGTGGAGACTTCAACATAGACACATTAAAACACACCCGAATAAAACGTGATTTTGAACTACAGATGCTTGGTTATAATTTGGAACTCGCTATTGATGAGCCAACAAGATTAAGCAGTGGAACATGTCTGGATAATTTTATTCATAATGTCAAGGGTTCCAAAGGTGAAGTCATTGAGCTGGCCTTATCGGACCATTCAGCTCAAATTCTGAATTTTCCTGTAAAAAAGACGTTTCTCTTAAAATCATGGCGTATAAAACGTCGGGATTATAGTAAAGAAAATATTGATAAGTTCATTGGGTACATAGAAAGCTTATCATTTAACGACATTGTAGAACAGTGTGACTCTAATTCCGCATATGATTTATTTCTAGACATATTTAAGTGTATTTATGATCAATGTTTTCCACTTCGTATTATCAAAATAGGCACTACTGTTAAACCTAAATGGCTTTCTCGTGGAATAAAACTATGTAGCAAAAAAAAACGGGAACTATTGTGGATGTACAGGTCAAGAAAATGTAGCAATACCCAAACTGCTTTCAAGCAATATAGGCGCAGATTTCGAAAAATCATTACGTTGACACAACGCTCACAAAATTCCCAATACATAAAGGAATCTCAAAACAAATGCAAAGCAACATGGCAAATCATAAATAAGACTAAAAATAAAAACCCAGCAGAACCTTTAACTAAGTTAAAAGTTGATGATCAATACATTACAGAGCCAGAAAACATTGTAAATGCATTTAACAACTTTTTTATTGGAAACACGAGTGTAACAAATACGTTGTCAAAATATTCAGCATCAATTAAAATACAAAATAATAGTATATTCTTTACTCCAACCACACCTGACGAAATATACAAAACTATTATGACATTAAAAAATACCGGTAGTGTGGGTTTTGACGGGCTTTGCACCAAAATCATAAAACGCGTAGGTCATCTTATAGCAGTGCCACTAAGCCATATTATAAATATCTGCTTGGAAACCGGAGTATTTCCTAATAAATTAAAATATGCTATAGTAAAACCACTGTATAAAAAGGGCGACAAGGAAAGTATACAAAACTATCGACCCATAGCACTTCTTCCTGTTTTCTCAAAGGTGTATGAAAAAATTATTCAAGAGAAACTTTCCACATTCCTAGAAAAATTCAAGATATTAATTAAAGAACAGAATGGTTTTCGTAAAGAAACTTCAGTAAATACGGCAATTTTTGATCTTGTGAAAAAGGCGGTAGTTAACATGGATGCTAGGAAATCATGTTGTGCGACTTACATGGACATGACAAAGGCGTTCGACAATGTAAATTATCAAATACTGTTGGATAAGCTTTACATGTATGGTGTTCGTGGGACTTGTCATAACCTAATAAAATCCTATCTTGAGAACAGATATCAATGTACAGAACTAACACAAATTTGCCTGAGTGATAAATTAGAAAAGAAGTTCATATCCGACTGGAAACAAGTTACAAAAGGTGTACCACAAGGTAGCGTTTTAGGGCCTCTATTATTTTTAATCTATATAAATGACATTATTAATTCCACCAGACATCCCCTAATATTATTTGCAGATGATAGTACTTTATTTATAGAAGCTGACGAAAAAAATGACTATAATACTGACATTAACGATGCACTAAGAAACATTATCAATTGGTTGGATAGCAATGACCTAAAAATTAATCTCGAAAAAACTAATATCATGCAATTTTCACAGAGAAAAACGAATCCAGAATTAAATATTTGCATGGATGGAATCAACTTACGTAGCACTACCTCTACACGTTTTTTGGGCGTTAACATCGACAGTAACATGTCCTGGGAGACACATTCTCTGGATGTTACAAAAAAACTGTACCGTTTTTCCTATGCCCTGTTTAAGTTATCGCAAACTGTGGATAGACAGGCACTACTTATGGCCTATCATGGCTATGTTGCTGCAACCTTGAGGTACGGTATAATTTTTTGGGGAAACTCATCATACAGGGATATTATTTTTAGGGCACAAAAGAAATGCTTAAGAGCCATCTGTGGAATTAAACCCACAGAAAGCTGTCGACCTTATTATAAATCTCTAAGGCTACTAACGTTCCCGAGTCTGTACATTCTTGAATGCTGCATGTTCGTTAAATGTAATTTGCATTTATTCGACATGGCCCAAATCACTAGCTCTAGCCTTCGCCCTCGGAAACCTTTCATTCGAACTCAAATTTGCAAAACGGCAATGATGAAAAAAAGCGTAGTGGATATGGCGCCACGATTATATAATAAATTGCCTGAAGTTGTGAAACAATTAGACAGAAAGCAGTTCAAGAATATTCTGACCAAATTATTGATTGACAAATGTTATTACAACCTAAATGATTTTTATAATGATAATCTATAATTCCTGACCATTGCTGTAACTTTTTATTTTTATTTTATTTTAATTTGACATTTAGTATTAAATAACGCCAATTTTATATAATTATTCGGTTAAAATTGTTTATGTTAAGTATTATTAATATGACATTTGATTTGATGTTGAGTTATATGATAAAAAAAATCCATTGTAATTATAAGTATATGTTTAGTACGTAGATCTTTTATTAAATTTATTGTAAAATAATTATTGAAGGAGAAATATTCTGCATGTTATATTTCGTATACCAAATCGGTGAAACATAGTGAGCCTTATTGTCATAACACCATGTCTGTATTTTTTTACCTATGTTTACGAAATAAATGATTTGATTTGATTTGATTTGATTTGATTTAGCTAGCACACCTCGTGACTAGCACACGACACAGTTAACATACCGACGGTCTCATTATCAGAATGCGTAAGTCCAAAAAAATCGAAATTTCAATTTTAATAGTTTTATGCTTTCTGGTGCAGAACCGTGTAACCTTCCTCTTGGCAGAACACTTATTTCATTAAAATAAGGTTGAATTTGCTTTGAAATAAATGGAACACTCAAAATTTATTACAGAAAATGACAAAAATAATCATATTTTTCTTCTGCCTCTCAAATTCACCTAAAAGGAGTTACGCATTCTGATAATTATACCGACGATACGACAAGACTAGCGTACGACACAGCAAGCACACAACATGACTAGCACAAAACACAGCTAGCATTTGACATGCTAGTAGACGACTCAGTTAGCATACGAACAGACTAGCACACGACACAGGTAGCACACGATACAGCTAGCACACAAACCGATAGCACAAATCTATTTTGATCCCATCTTCAACAAAAATCTGAATCAAAGAATGGGTCATTTCCCTAATAAGACTCACACACACGCACGAACACACGATACAGCTAGCACAAGCAAACACGCACACACACACGCGCACACACACACACACACACAAACGCGCGCGCAAGCAAGCAAACACAAAAGCACCAACCTATGTATGTTTAATATATATTTTTGTTACAGGTCTTTCAACGAGTTATCAGTTTGATAACTTCGCTGTGAATGTGGAATGTAACGCAGTGGATTCTGTAGAGAAAGGTTAGTTTTATTGTAAACTAGATGACACGACAGACTTCGTCCTGTCAAAAAAAATTGTAATCTGGCAGGGCTGTTTTAGGGTTTTCCCGGCAATTATTCGATTTTTTCTCGCCGTACGAACCATCCTTGCACTTCAACGAACATTTAAAAAAAAGAATTGGCCAAATTGGACCAGGCGTTGTTGAGTTATACGCTTACCAACACATTTTGCGATTATTTTTTATATTATAGATAAAAGAGCATTTAATGAGTTTCTTGTCGCTTCTTCTCGAAAGATTACTGATTTTCGATTATAGATAAAATTATCAGCAGAGCAGTTAAATTCATTGTAATCGTAATCTTGGCGGACTTCGGTCGCGTTTTTCGGCCGAGTATGTTTCTATACTAAACATCTATAACAACATTTTTTCTATTCTTTTCAGATCCCACTGCATCTGCGGATTCTGCTACTGAATCTGTAGATCCCACTTCTGAATATGTCGATCCCAATTCTGAATCTGTCGATCCCAATGTTGAATATGTATATCCCACTTCTGAATCTATCGATCCCAATGTTGTATCTATAGATCCCACTGTTGAATCTGAAGATATCATTACTGTGATTGAATGTGAAACTTCAGAAGCCCAAGAAGAAAATCAGGCAACCACTGAAGAATGAATTAGATTTCAACTTCTAATGAAACTTAATTAAATTGGGAATTTAACTGCATACGAAATAAATTATGATATTCTAACATTAAAGATGAAATCAAAAATTAGGTACTTTGTATCCCACAGTTACTATTGAGCTTTTAACAAATTATTACAGCTAATTGAAAACTAAACCAGTATTGATTTGACAATACAGAAATGTGATGTCACAATTCGGTATTTCATACAGTTTTTTCTACAAGGTAAAATAAAAGTAGGTCATTTGACCTATCAGTCAAATACCGTATTCTGAAAACATATGATCATTATCTCAAACTCATATAGATAAATTATTGTAAAGAAGAAAGATCTTTTGAACCGTCTAGGGAAGTACCTCCACCTTACAGAAGACCACAGTGAAGTAGCACTTCGTAACTGTTGTGCTATGTTTCTGCTGGTGAGTAAGGTCGCCAGAGCTTAGTTGAGGAGGGTATGGGGTCTTAAAGGCAGGCAACGCATCTGCGACCCTTATGCGGTTGTATCTGTGCATGTAACTATACATATATGTATGTAAAAAGCAATTAATAAATTATAATTTATACTAATTAAGTGGAATTATGGATAAGTTTAATTATATTTAGTATAATTTGTAAATATACAATTTAATTACTCTAAAGTATTTTTTTCTTTTTTAAAGCAACGTGACAGATTTACCAATTCATAACTATTTTACAAAGTGACATTTTTACAAAGTAACCGATTACCGTTCTACAATGTAACAAGTAATCATTTTTAAAACTGACTGTTTCAAGGAGTAGTCATTTTGAAATGTGTCTGTTTCAACAAGCAGGTAATTATGATTTTGATAAGTGACCGTTTCAACAAGTAATCACTTTGTAAAAGGAACGTTTCAACAAGTAATCATTATGAAAAGTGAAAGTTTCATCAAGTAATCATTGTGAAAAGTGACCGTTTTAACAAGCATTCATTCAAAAGTTGCAAGTCACACTGTGACTTTGAAATGATAATAAGTTATTCAGCAAATTGATCTACACAGTAAATTCTTTGACTATTAGGATTTCACCAAGTAATCATTTTGGTTATTCCGAAAAGTCATTTGCACAAGTGTTTCTATTCCCAAATTCAACTTTTAGTTCACAATCGTTTTTAATTGCAATTACTGTCAACACTTCTACCGAACAAATCATACTATTATCATACTTCATACTAATATTATTAATGTGAATGTTTGTTCGGATGTTTGTCCGTCAATCACGTTAAAACTACTGAACTGATTTTGATGAAATTTGGTAGACATGCGGGGTATAAGCTGACTTAGGTTATAGGATACTTTTTATCCCGATCAAATACTCTCACAGGAACCTTGATAACGCGGGCAAAGCAGCGGGTAAAAGCTAGTAATCAATAATTACCTTCCTACATAGTATAAAATAAAGTAGCTTCTTTCTGTCTGTCCATAATGTAGGTATGCTTAAATCTTTAAAACTACGCAACCGATTTTCATGAGGTTTTTATCAGATAGAGCGACCCTTGTGCCGTTGTTGATGTCCATGGGCAGCGGTGATCACAAACCATCAGGTAGCCCTCTTGTTCGTTATACTCTCTTTAACATAAAAATCCACGCATAATATACTTACTTAATAGATAAAACAATGATAATTTTAAGGTCTGTTCTCGTGCGAAGCCAGGGCGCGTAGCTTGTTTATAAATAAATATAGTAAGGTTACGCTTTTATTCTAAGGCGTCATTTTATTAACATCTGTACAAACTAACTGGTTTATTCTAAGCACATTTAAAGTAAGGACTGACAATTTTAAGTATTTTTATAATTGTGAATATTTTTTCTTTTATTAGCCTACATGTCTTAATTTAGAATATGTTTAATGTTTAGATAGATTTATTAAGTTAATATTGAATGTCTATAATAGATAATAGATAACCGTTATGGTAATTATGATAATAGTAGAGTTATAGGCATTGTTCACTTTTTAGTAGGAATAGTAACACACTAGGCGGAAACAGTGACGGATTAACCCTTAATCAAATTAAGCAATTGCCTAGGGCACCACGTCTGGGGGGGCACCAGAAAAAGCACAAAAAAAGGCCGTCCATAGGGCATCACGAATCACGTCCCACTCTCACGTCACCATAAACCAAATCAAAAAAAAAAATAGGAATAATTTGAAAAATTGCGCGTTTTTGTGTTACCAAATAAGGTTTATTCCCCCTAGATTTAGGAGCCAAATAAGTGATATAGGATTTTTTGAGGGGCCTGGAATTTTAAGAGGTATTTTTAGGGTTTTTTGTCTATCTATTCAGATGTTGCATCCTGATGGTCCGATTTACATTGAATGTAAATGGTGCCTCATGTACAACATTTGATCAACCCACAAAAATATCTTTATTTAATTAAACAATGTATGATATCAAAAAAACGGAATCTTCATATGAAAGCTATATACATCAATATACATAGTATAAAACAAAGTCGCTTTCGCTGTATGTCCGTATGTATGCTTAGATCTTTAAAACTACGCAACGGATTTTGACGCGGTTTTTTAAATAGACAGAGTGATTCTTAAGGATGGTTTGTATGTATAATACATGTAAGTAAGTACCACGGGCGAAGCCGGGGCGGGCAGCTAGTATTTAATATATTAAATAACTAGCGGCCCGCCCTGGCTTCGCACGGGTAAAAATTTTACTCAATGTACCCTATGTCACTCAGGGATAGCAAAGCTTACCAACGGTGAAAGAATTTTTAAAATCGGTTCTGTCGGTCCCGAGGTCCGACCTCACAATTAAACAAATATAAAAACACATAAACTTTACTTCCTTATAATATGTGTATTGATTTGTAATAAAAATACTTTGAAAAAATTGGCCAAGTGCGAGTCGGACTCACGCACTGAGGATTCCGTACAAATTCTATTTTGGACGTATTAAAAACTACTTGCTAGATTTCGTTCGTCCTTCTTCAGTACAATTCAGTTTTATTCCTCTTATTTTAGAAGTCAGAGGGGGGAGGGGACACCCGTTTTTCCACTATGGAAGAGTCTCTCACGCAAAGTATTCACTTATCCATCCATAGATACCCCACACGTAAATGTTCAATGAAAAAAAATATTTCCAGTTTCAGTTATAACTATGGGGACCCCCATTTTTGTTATTTTTTTTCTATTTTCGTGTGAAAACTTTAATGTGGTTCACAGAATACATCTACTCACCAAGTTTCCACAGTATAGTACATATAGTTCCGGAAAAAAGAGTCTCTGACAGACTGGCGGACAGACATGACGAATCTAAAAGGGTACTGTTTTTAGTCATTTAACTACGGAACGGAACCCGAAAAAGGACAAAGATGATACAAGTAAAGCTCATAATTACGCATTTCAATTAATAAATAAATTATGCTTTGGTTTCTATTGTTGTCGCACCACGAACTCATCTCGTTATCTTATTTTACAAATAAACTAATGTTTTTAGGCGTTGTAGACTGATTCTAGTTGACATACGGATAGGGGGGCCCACAGGGGTGGATTGCTTAGGGCACCAAGTAGTCTTAATCCGTCACTGGGCGGAAAATACGCGACCGAAGTTCAGCGTAACTACACCTTTAATGTATTTTAAATGGAAGATGACACACTATGCCAAAATTACGTCGCGTATAGAAAAAGCAATCCGTGTTAAGTAGCTGAACCACTTGTGTTACAGATATCAGAATCAACAGTGGTATTACAAATATTTTAAAGAGATACCTATAACACTCAGACCAGGAAGAACAGACATGTTCATGCACACAAATATTTGTACTGGGCGGGGATCGAACCCGCAACCGTTTGGCCTAGTAGTCATCTTCTTAGCCACTATACCAAGCGTGTCGTCAATTTGACGTGTCGTGAATTTTTCAGAAAACTAAAGTCATTTCACTTCACTTTAGTTTTCTGAATAGACACTCAATGATGAAACCTTTTTTTAAGTATGAAATTAAAGATAAATAATTTATTTACCAACAAGATGTCGTCCGTGTGGATTTCAGATCCATTTTTTCGCAATACCAGGTAGCCTATGTTCATTGACATAGCTCACCGGATTAGCAAGCTAAAGTAGCAATGGGTTGGCCATATAAGCCGCAGAACCGACATCCGTTGGGGTAAACGAGTTCTGGATACCGCGTTTCAGCAAGAGTCCCAAAAAGCGCAGTGTAGGACGCCTTCAGGCCAGGTGGAGTGACGATCTGCGCAAGATGGCTGGCAGGAGCTGGATGCGAGTCGCCGAGGATTGGGCTGAGTGGAGAGCCCTAGGAGAGGCCTATGTCCAGCAGTGGACTGCGATAGGCTGTTGATGAGGTAGCCTATGTTCTTTCTCAAGGTCTAAAGATTGTCTGTGCCAAATTCCATCAAAATCGGTTGAGGGGTGTAAGCAGGAAAGAGTAACAGTCAGACAGACTTACTTTCGCATTTATAATATTTTAGTAGGGATTTGATTTACGAAATTATTTTTTACGTCAAATCTTATTTAACTATCTCTTCATCATTTTTGAACTACTAACCTACTCTTTACTAAAATGTGACCATTTATTAAACATACCTTTATCATAACTATTAAAAATAATTGCAAATACATTGGCGATATTTTATTAATTCAATTCTGCAAAATATGTTTGTTTTACAGAGAAATTTATTCACACTATCATTTGCTATACACCAATTTATCAATTTGCAATTGTATGCACCCAATAAATTAACATCAGCCCCTTTGTTCACCAAAGGAATATTATATTTATATTCAACATGTTTAAAATCAAATTTACGTGTCCGAAAGCTTTGCACCTGTGAAAATAACAGTTATTTGTGGACAAATAATACGGTAACGTCATAGCAGAAAAATATGCTTTTGCGCAGAATTACATTTTTAAAATCATAACCAGTTTTGGTTTCATCAAAAATGGGCGCTCTTAGGCTTTTAGTTGGCATTTTTTTGGTAAGTAAACTTTCTTATATATTAACTTACATCACTAAGAATTACATATAAGTTGAGCTAAAAATAATTATAAGAGGTACTGTTATTTTCTTTGATCCCTTTATACTTCCATAATGCCTTATATAAAGAATAAATATTTTGAGTTTGAGTTTACATGCCCCAAATATTAGATTAGGTATTGAAATCCAGACAAGCGCTCTGACCACTAAGCTGAATCTGATGAATTTCTGCTTGTTATTTGTCAGGTCCACTAACGGTCTTGTCCACTTATTCCAAGAGGCGCTGGGTTCGATCCCGGCCTGAGTCACCTAAGATCAGATGAACTTTTATATGTTTTTCTATAAACAAAGGTTTTATAGATAAAGGTATATTTAATAATTATGTGAAAATGCTTCAAACAAAATATACAAAAAAATTATGAACTTGCCTCATACTTGTAGTAATTCGTGTTTAATGAACAAAAAATACCTTTTTTCAGATTGGTTCCTGTCTAGCAGCACCAAGTTGCAATGATCGAGGTATTTTTATTAATTGAAATCGTTAAAATATTACATTCAAAGTCAAAGTCAAAGTCAAATCCCTTTTATGTAGTGACGAGCGGCCGCCCGCGACTCCGGTTGCGTGGATTTCGGTTTCCACACCAATAGTGTTATTTTACCCTTACTCGACAAATGAACTATTTCAATTTTTTTTTTATTTTTCTTTTGTTACAGTAGCTTTATTTTGTTACATAGTGTAGATTAGAGAGCACTTGGTGAACCTAACCACATGTTGAGAGCTGCGGGTTTGAATCCCGCGTTTAAACGAATCTTTTTGTAATGAGTTTTAGTTTTTGTGATACCTACAGTCATGGATGTTAATTTTCCTTTAATAAATAATTTTTGTGTCGCTGTGTTCAATAGCACATTAGGTGCTAGGGAACAGCTTGTGCTATAGAACACAAGCACAAGCAATTTACTTTATTTGATTTTGAGCATATGCAATTATTGTGTTAGTTCTCAGATCTTTTATTAGATTTGTAAATAACTTATTGAATAAAAACTCTTTCTTACAGACACTGCGAATCAAGCCAACCAACAACCACAGCCTCAATCGAACCTTGGCGCTCAAAACTCCTACGAACACCCTGGATACCCTCCAGTAGGATCCTACCCCTCCCCTGCTGGAAACTACCAACGTGAATATACTAACTCAGTCCCCGTTGGGAATGCTTACCAACCTACAAATAATGTAGCTCAGGCGTACCAACCTAACGCAATCCCAGTTGGCAACGCTTACCAACACGTAAATACTTTAACTCCAAACTCCCTCCCCGTTGGAACAGCTTACGAACATCCAAATACTTTAACTCAGAGTTACCAACCTAACGCGCTCCCTGTAAACTCTTACCAACATGTGAATGCTTACCCCACCCTCCCCGCCGGAAGTAATTACTACCAACATGCAGGTTTCCCACTTAACTATCACCAAGCACAGTACGGTTATCCCTTAAAAGGTGCAAGCTACCCTGGGTACCAAAAGTACGCAGGCAACCCAATAGGGTATAACTCTGCTGCTCAGACTTCTAAAGTAGCTGAAATTCAGAAATACGCTCAAGTACACCCTCTAGCTTATACTCAACAAGCTACCCAAGCTTCAGAAGCTGCTCAAATTCGGAAATATGCTCAAGTAAATCCATTAGCTTATACTCAACAAGCTGCCCAATCTTCAGAAGCAGCTCAAATTCAGAAATATTCCCAAGTAAATCCATTAGCTTATACTCAGCAAGCTGCCCAAGCCTCCGAAGCAGCTCAAATTCAGAAATACGCTCAAGTACATCCATTAGCCTATACTCAGCAAGCTGCCCAAGCCTCCGAAGCAGCTCAAATTCAGAAATATTCCCAAGTTCACCCATTAGCTTATACTCAACAAGCTGCCCAAAGTTCAGGAGCTGCTGATATCCAGAAATACACTTCAGCTCATCCAGCTTATACTCCCCAAGCTTCACAAACCCCTGTAGGGTATAACCATGTAGAAGTTATCCACACGCCTGGAACGTACCCTCAAGCTCATCAAACCGTATACCCTCATGGTCTTCCATCACAGAACTATTATGGTTCGTATTACCATCCTGGCGTGAATGGATGGCCAGCATACCAGTACCCTGGGTAAGTCTTATCTTTTATTTATTTTTATGTTATAGAGAGGCAAACAGGTAACCTGATGGTAAGTGATCGCCGCTGCCTATGGACATCAACAACCGCACAAAGGACGCAGATGCGTTGCTTGCCTTTAAGACCCCATACCCTCCCCAACAGAGGTCTGGCGACCTTACTCACCAGCAGACACATAGCACAATAGTTTAATAGCTATTTCACTTGACTGTGGTCATCTGTAAGGTGGAGGTACTTCCCGAGACAAGTGGCTCATTCGAGTGGAAGGTCCACAAGGCACTACGAGTACCTCTCTTATAACTAAACTTCAAGGATATTATTATCTATAAATTTTAAATTATTACCAAGGAAAAAATCATCTGGCCTCAGGCAGTATTCGAACTTGAAGGGTGTTTGCGATTGAAAAATCAGGTAGATGGCAATACGTAGACGTGAGATCTAACTGCTATGTCATTGACTTGACATTAACAATGTCAAAATTCACCAATCACATACCAGTTAGACCCTACACCTATCCACTGCCATCTAGCGGATTTTTCATTTGCGAAAACCCTCATTTAATTGGTTCGTGCGCTTGTCCAGTTTGTCCGGTTTGTCAAACCAACATTTTAAACTAACCATCCATTCTTGTATTATTCTTGTATGCAGATATGCACATGCTGCAGCTGTTGCTAATGTATATGGAAGACCAGCCCAAGCTCCTGTGTCTGCTGGGCCAGCCGTGGTAGCTCCAGGGTCCGTTCCGCAGGTATGAAGTAATAAATAATAATTTAAAAAAATTACGTACCAGCCTATGAATGTCCCACTGCAGCGCAGGCATCCATCATTTGAAATCATGTTTTCGTTACAAAGATGGGTGTACGAGCCATCGACATTGTGTTTCGTCACCGACAGCAAAAATGCATAATCAATCATTTTAACTAATCACTTTAATAAATCAGTGCAAATAAGCCACTCGGCGGAAACGGTTGTTTTCATTGAACTTAGCCCTTTCCCCTATATCACGACATTTTCTATCAATCTATCATTCTATCAAAATTAGTGTAGTTCACGCTACATTATATGGTCCTTCGAGCATTTGGAGCAGTGACAATTAGACTTTTTTGTCTGACATTATCAAGCAATAATACGTATTAAGTGACATTCTCAAGCAAGTGTAACATCATCAGTGACAGTATATCAAGACGTGTAGTGCCCTGTTGACCCGGACTGTAGTAGCGAATCGGTTTGGCTGGCCTCCCAGAAGCGGGTCTCACCAGTCAAATTGAGACGAGGACGCACATACTGCATAGGGGTAGCAGACGCCCTCCACGGAAGTTTGGTTATTCATCATTATAGTAACCAATTATAATAATCGACATGGAAGCTCTTCTACAACGCCAAAACGAGCTGATCAAGGAGATACAAAGGATTGGTGTAAACTTTAGTAAGGACACCGCCACCAGGAAGACCAAGGAATACATCGAAAAACGCGTGACAGCCCTAGATCAATTATGGGGTGAGTTTGAGCAAAATAACATCCAGTTGGAAGCGCATCAAGACGAATCTGAGTACTTCACTAAAAACATTTATCAGAAAATGAAAGAATTCTACGAGACGCACCGCAAAATCATAAAAGAGTACCCCCCGTTTAAATCATCTTTCGATTTTCCCATCCCCGGCTCATCTAAAAAAGAGACAACAGAAGACCGAGGTACGAACCCGGGAGGGGAAGTGGATGAACTTCTTTCACAACAACGGACGTATTTTCGAGCTTTATCTCGCGCGATAAAGAGGCCGGACATCTTAGACATTGAAGAAAAATGGGAGATTGAAGATCTACTCAAGGATTTACAACACCGGTGGCGCACCATAGACGAAATGCACATGCGCATCGACAACATACTACAAGGCAGCTACCAAGACTATGAAGATGAGTTCTCGGTTTATGAAACCATGTACAATAAGATGAAGCGACAGTTGAACAAGAAGCTGAGTTCCACAACGCACCTCCAGCAATCGACCCCTAGGGTAGACATCCCCATGTTCTCGGGAAAGTATAGCCAATGGCCTACTTTCATTGACCTTTTCAACGAGACTATACATAACAACAACAGCCTCAGCAATGCACAGAAGATGCAGTACCTAAAAGGAAAATTACGTGGAGAAGCCGAGCGTCTCATCCAACATCTTAATATATCATCCGACAACTACGAGACAGCACGGGACCTCTTAATGCATCGGTACAACAACACCCAAGCTCTATTTACAAACCAAATTGAAATATTTCTATCTCAACCTTCTGTGCACCGACAATCTTCCTTCGAATTGAAACGTTTGTACGACACCACGATGGAGTGCATTCATGCGATTCATAACCTGGGAGTCAATACAACATCATGGGATCCTCTTATAGTACATTTGGTCTGCAAGAAGCTGGATACTGAGACATATTCGGCATATAAAGAGTCCCGCAAGGCGCCCCGCGAACTCGCGACATTTGACGAACTCATGACTTTTATAGAAAGCAAGTTTACCGCCTTGGAACCATTATCAAAGAAAGACAAGGAACATAAGCCTACATTCCCATCCAAGCCACCATTCAAGCCAGCTTATGAAAGAAAATTCCAGAATAAACCTTTTCAAGCGGTAGCCACATTTACACCAAAATGCCCGCTATGCGAAGATAAGCATGATTTGTATCAATGTAAAAGGTTCATTAACATGTCACCGGAAACTCGCCTGTCATCAATTGCAAAACATGAAATATGCCAAAACTGCTTGTATAAGCACAATGGCAAGCCGTGTCATTCAACCAAACGTTGTAAACAATGCAACGAATATCATAATTCAATCATTCATGATGACATTATGCAATCGAGGACGGGAAAAGGGAATACGCCATTCTCTATATCAAATGACAATCGCCAAACAAAACCTTATGGCAACAAGCAACACACGGTTAACCATGTAGCTGCCGACGACGAGGAAATATTACTAACAACAGTGTCATTGAAAGTGAAAGCCGCTGACGGATCATTTATTACATTAAGAGCACTCTTAGACCAAGGGTCTCAAATTACCCTCTTATCAGAACATGCGGCTCAATTATTGGGCTTACAACGACGACATGTGAATGCTTCTGTCTCTGGTATCGGCACTAGTACCAAAAGTGGCAAGGGCATTGTCACCATGGAATGCCAATCAATGTACGAAGACTACAGCTTCACCACCCAAGCACTAATCATATCAAAAGTAATAAGCTGTTTGCCAAATACTTCATTTAGACGTCAACCTTGGCCACACCTTCAACATATCAACCTTGCCGATCCTGAGTACAACATTGCAAAACCGATTGATATGCTTCTGGATGCCAGCGTCTACTCCGACATTATAATGAGTGGACTTATCAAGGGTCCGATTCAAGCGCCTATCGCCCAACAGACAAAGTTGGGCTGGATACTATCAGGACAAGTCAAAACATTTAATTGCCACGTGGTCATCAACGAAGTGGACAAGATATCAAAGTTTTGGGAGGTTGAGGGCATCCACGACAGCTCACCGTCTATCTCTGAACAAGACCAATATTGTGAAGAACTATATCGAGCGACAACTCAACGTTTAGACGATGGCAGGTATCAAGTGGCCCTTCCTATGAAACCGGGTTTCGAAGAACTTCTGGGCACATCAAAGCCAAAGGCGATCATGCAATTTAAACAGCTGGAAAAAAGAATGGGGAAAAATGACAATTTATCAGCCGCATATCGCAATGCTATGCAAAATTATCTGGAATTAGAACACATACGTGAAATTGATACGACGAAAGACATGACGTCAATACCTACTTGTCACTTACCTTACCACGGCGTATTGAATTTAGACTCTATGACGACTAAATTTAGAGTTGTTTTTAACGCATCGAGCAAAACTTCGACAGGTTACAGTCTGAACGATTTAATGGAATGCGGTCCCAACCTCCAACAGGACCTTCAAGGACTCATCCTGGGTTGGAGAACACATAAGTACGTGATCACCGCCGATATCGAGAAGATGTTTCTGCAGATTCGTCTTAGAGATCGAGATACTTATCTTCAGTTAATCGTCTGGAGATCGTCTCCCGATGACATTCTGCGGGAGTATCGATTAGCCACGGTATCCTTCGGGACCAAGGCCGCTCCATTTTTGGCAATACGAACACTACGACGACCTGCTGCGCTATCACAACAGAAGAACGAAGAGAGGATTAGTGAACGGCATCGGTTACCTGGCTAACTCACTGTTTGGAGTACTCGACGAGAGATTTGCTGATCAATACAAAAATGACATTATGAAGATAAGTCAAAACGAAAATCACCTACAAACCCTAATCAAAAATCAGACAATAGTAATTGAATCCGAATATAATATCATCAAACGCAACGAAGAAGTCATGACAAAGCAAGTTTCATTCATAAAACAATCGCTACGGAATTTATCGTCAGATGTGAATCGAGTGCAATTTGTTAATCAAAACAATCACTTTATCACATCTTCAACCCTGGCCGCAAGCGTCATCGTATCAAACCTGCGACGAATTCAAGATGCGTTGCTGAACACCATCACCGACATCAGCCACGGCCAGATAGACATTCACTTGTTTTCACCCGAACAGCTACAACAACAAATAAACGTGATATCAGGTCAATTGCACGGAGATCTCACATTACCAACAGATGTAAACAACATAAGACAGTTATATAAATTACTTAAAGTTTTTGCTAGAGTGATTGAAAACTATCTTATAATAGAAGTTCGTATACCGCTCGTCAGCAACGAAGTGTATGAGCTAGACAGAATCCTCACCGTACCCCAGCGAAAGGGAGAGAAAATGCGCTATGTAATATCATCTTATCAGTACATAGCCTTTGATTTGAAGAAAGATGCAGCTTTTCTGTTGTCGGAAGGAAACCTGCAAGCATGCATTCATGATCAAAGAGACACCATCCTCTGCTCATTAGACGAACCGACCTACGATCTAAAAATAAAACATTCAATTTGCGACATTAACCTGATAAACACCGACGTCACAGCGAATGACTCACCGTGCTCGTCACAAGTACTCCCGTGTACAACCGACAAATGGATCAAGTTACATCAACGAAACAGCTGGCTGTACGCTTGTTGCAAGGAATGCACAATGCGCATGTTTTGTACTACGGGAACAGGTGTTCATAGTATCACGGGGACCGGAGTCATCACTCTGAGTCAAGGTTGTACTATCAAGGGCGAAACCTTCACCATACGCTCACACAACAAATATTTGAGTGAAACACACCGGCATATGGAGACCATTAATATTCCGAAGATATCTATATTGAACTCCATTATGAACAGCAGCTACAGTGACTCCTCAATCCCAAGCGAGGATCATAGTTTAATGTTTAACCAACTGAAGGCGGATATCGACAGAATAAAATCAGAATCATCCGAGAAGATCAACATTCACGACATTCACCATTACTCTATCTCATATATCATGTTGACTGGATTAGTTCTGATAACAGTTGGCGCTGCTTGTTACTGGAAATACAGTCGACAGAGGCAAGAGCCCCCGGCGCACTCGGCGGAGCAGCGGAGCGGGGCGCCGCGCGCACTCGGCACGGCGAGCATCGACAGAGGGACATCTCCATCTCCGGCGCCGGCGCGACGCTTTATAGTGCCTAATATTATTGTTTAAAATAATTTTGTTTACTTTTATTTTTAACTCTGTTAATTAAGTTGTTCTTAAAGTTTGTCTGTTTTCTTTAGATTGGCAAGATGTACGAGCCATCGACATTGTGTTTCGTCACCGACAGCAAAAATGCATAATCAATCATTTTAACTAATCACTTTAATAAATCAGTGCAAATAAGCCACTCGGCGGAAACGGTTGTTTTCATTGAACTTAGCCCTTTCCCCTATATCACGACATTTTCTATCAATCTATCATTCTATCAAAATTAGTGTAGTTCACGCTACAATGGGTTTTGGCTTAATCACCACGCTTGCCAGATGCGGGTTGGTAAACACGAACCCGGGCTGTGTTCAGAAAAATGGAGACAAATTTTGCCCGACACAGGAATTGAACCCAGGACCTGGAGACCATTGCCCGGTACTTAAACCACTAGACCATCGAGGCGTTCTATAAATAATATTAAATAAAAAATATCTCACAACATCAAATGATCTGACTCCGTGTTAAGTAGCCTAATCACTTGTGTAACAGAATCAACAGTGGTATTGCAAATATACTTAAATAGATACAAATAACACCCAGAAGACCAACGGACATGTTCATGCACACAAATGTTTGTCCTGTACGGGTATGGAACCCGCGACCTGTTGTATAATAGGTAACATCTTGACCATTACACCAAGCGGATCGTCAAACTTTCACTTTGTGTTTGGTTTTCCCAGTTTGTTTAGGACATTTCAGGCTTGAATCACCTGATTGTCTGATAATAATGATGATTCCGTGCTTCGAATCGGAAGGCACGTTAAGCCATTGGTCTCGACTATGATCCAAATGGTCTGATTTCCCTTGTGGTTACGGAGGTCAGACACCAGTCGCTCCATTGTAATAACCAGGCATCAATTCAGGATCATAGTCGCAGCGTACCCTGGGCTCCGAGGCAATGGCCGAGGATGCAACTGGGAGAGGCGCTAGGATGATGATGATGAGTTTGTTTCATGTACAAGGGTGCTTCAACCACAAGCGTGGTCCATGCCAGACCTGGTTCAGTGGTCGTTGTGAAACCAGGGTCCTCAGCTGCCACCTCAGCAGTCTCCACGGCTGCAGCTCCGTTACCTTCGGTATGTTTGCTTTTGACAAGTTATTTTGTATTTGTTTGTTGTTTTTCTTAGAGTTTAAGAAGATAGTTTGATTCATTTGAATTTTTTTTGCACGTCATGTCTTTTACATCTGTAAAGCATCAGCCTTTTAATGTCCCACTGCAGGGCAAAGGCCTCCATGATTTAAAATCATATTTGTGTTACAAAGATGGGTTTTGTCTTAATCACCACGCAATTGCGGATTGGTGATCACAAACCCGGGCTGTGTTCAGAAAAATACTGCCGACTGACCGACTGAGCCTCCTGAACAAGTTTGAGAGTTGCAATCTGTCTAATTATTTTTTTAAATTAAGAGCACGCGTGTTCCGCGCGCTTTTTTTTGTAAATATAGAGCACGCGTGTTCCGCGCTTAAGCAGAAAGGTTTCATTCCTACTTTAAGAAATGAATTAATAAAAAAAAAAACATTCCACAACATCACATACATTGATCTGACCCCGTGTTAAGTAGCTTAAGCACTTGTGTTACAGACATCAGAATCAACAGTGGTATTACAAATATACTTAAATAGATACATACAACACCCAGACCAGGACAAACAGACAATGTTCATGCACACAAATGTTTGTCCTGTGTGGGGATCGAACCCGCGACCTTTTGCGTAATAGGCAACATCTTGACCATTACACCAAGCGGGTCGTCAAAATTAATTAAAATTAAATATTGCGTCGCTTACTTTGTTGTATTTTCTAGGGCGGACCAGCTTTTGCACCGGGTGTGCCAGTTCAAAGGCCAATCGCCACCCCAGTACAGTCTTCAGTAAGTTGTTTTTCTTCTACCAATTGTAGTTCTGTAAAGTTATCCATGACACAATAAAATCACCACCATTTAATCCCAACTAATATTATAAATGCGAAAGTAACTCTGTCTGTCTGTCTGTCTGTCTGTTACGCTTTCCCGCTTAAACCTCGCAACCGATTTTGATGAAATTTGGTACAGACAATCTTTAGACCCTGAGACAGAACATAGGCTACTTTTTATTTCTAAAAAAAGAAATCCACGCGGACGGAGTCGCGGGCGGCCGCTAGTAAAATATAAATCCCAACTAATATTATAAATGCGAAAGTAACTCTGTCTGTCTGTCTGTCTGTCTGTTACGCTTTCCCGCTTAAACCTCGCAACCGATTTTGATGAAATTTGGTACAGACAATCTTTAGACCCTGAGACAGAACATAGGCTACTTTTTATTTCTAAAAAAAGAAATCCACGCGGACGGAGTCGCGGGCGGCCGCTAGTAAAATATAAAATCCCAACTAATATTATAAATGCGAAAGTAACTCTGTCTGTCTGTCTGTCTGTCTGTTACGCTTTCCCGCTTAAACCTCGCAACCGATTTTGATGAAATTTGGTACAGACAATCTTTAGACCCTGAGACAGAACATAGGCTACTTTTTATTTCTAAAAAAAGAAATCCACGCGGACGGAGTCGCGGGCGGCCGCTAGTAAAATATAAAAATAAGTGGCATTTTTCGTTGTCACTTTATAACTCAAGAACGGGCTCATCTATCCAAACCAAATGTTCAGGGTTTATTTGGACTATTAAGTAGATGGTTTATATGATTTTCACGAAATAGGTCGTGTGGTTCTTCATTTACCACACGTACCGGAGCACGTACTGGAACGCTTGATAGTTATATTAATTACTAGCCCGTCACGCGGTTTCACCCGCGTCCCGGGGGAACTACTTCCCGTACCGGGATAAAATATAGCCTATGTTACTCTGGGTGAATGTAGCTTTCCAACAGTGAAAGAATTTTTCAAATCTGCTAAGTAGTTTCGGAGCCTATTCAATTCATACAAACAAACAAACAAACAAAAAATCAAACCTTTCCTCTTTATAATATTTGTATAGATGTATAGACTAATGCAGTACCTATTAACGTATTTCTAAACCACCGTTTTATTTCCAAGGCCGTCGCTTCAGCTTCAACTGCGCCTCAGAACACAGCCGCCCAAGCTGTCGCCGTAGCCAACACTGGACAAGCTGCAGCCACTGCCACAGCTGGCTCTGTACCACATCCCACACCTGTGCCAAATGTGCCAGTGCCAACGGTGCCAGTACCGGTTGTGCCAGTGACCACCGCACCATGCGATGATACTCCGGCAGTGACTCCTGTGCCAGTTGTTGATCCTGTGCCAATTGTGCCAGTAGTGCCACCCGTGACCACCGCACCGTGCGACGATACTCCGGCAGTGACGCCTGCGCCAGTTGTTGACCCTGTGCCAGTTGTGCCACCCACGCCAGTTGTGCCACCAGTGACCACTGCACCATGCGATGATACTGCTCCAGTGGTAACTCCAACACCTGTAGTGCCACCCACGCCAGTTGTGCCACCCACGCCAGTGGTGCCACCCACGCCAGTTGTGCCGCCCACGCCAGTGGTTGCTACTAAGCCTGTAGAACCAGTGGTGCCACCTACTCCTGTAGTTGCTCCTAAACCTGTAGTAGCTCCAACACCAGTCTCTCCAGTTGTGCCACCCACGCCAGTGGCGACTCCCGCTCCTGTAGTTGCTCCTACTCCAGTTGTCACTCCTGCTCCTGTTGTGGCACCTACACTGGTAGTTGCTCCTACTCCAGTCGTAGCCCCCACTCCAGTAGTTACCCCCACTCCTGCCGTAACTCCCGCTCCTGCCGTGGACCCAGTACCAGCTGTGACTTCGGCACCATGTGACGATCCTGCTACCACCGCACCTGTAGTGGCAGCCGCACCTGTGACCCCAGCACCTGTTGACAACAAACCATGTGACGATCCTGCTCAACCAACAACAACCGCCCCTGTTGTGGCACCTGAACCTGTGAACCCAGCACCTGTAGATCCGGCACCTGTGGCCCCCACACCATGTACAGACGACGCACTAGTCGACCCCACTCCAGCGACAGACCCTGATGGACTATCTGCACAATACGCACTAATTTCTGACCCTAGTCCAGATTCTGCCCCTGCTCCAGTTTCAAACTCAAAGCCAGCTGCTGACCCTAAGTCAGTTTCTGACCCCAACCCAGCTGCTGACCCAAAGTCAGCTAATGACCCCAAAGCTCCGGCCGCCCCCACACCAGCATCTGACCCCAAGCCAGCTGCCGCCCCCACACCAGTTTCTGACCCCAGCCCAGCTTCTGATCCCAAACCAGATTCTTCCCCCGCACCAGCTTCTGATCAAAAACCAGATTCTTCCCCCGCCCCAGCTGCTGCCCCCAACTCATCTGATCCCGCACCTGCTTCTGATCCCAAACCAGCCGCTGACCCCGCACCAGCTTCTAACTCCAAACCAGATTCTTCCCCTGCTCCAGTTTCAGACCCCAAAAATCCAGTCGTCCCCACACCAGCTTCTGACCCCCACCCATCTGACGCCAATCCAGCTGCTGCCCCCGCACCAGCTAATGCCCCCGCACCAGGTCCTGACTCCAGTCCAGCTGCCGCCCCCAGCCCAGCTGCTGCCCCCAACTCATCTGACCCCGCACCAGCTTCTGACCCCAAACCAGATTCTTCCCCCGCACCAGCTTCTGATCCCAAACCAGATTCTTCCCCCGCACCAGTCTCTGACCCAGCTGCTGACACTAGCCCAGTTTCTGACCCCAGCCCAGATTCTGACCCCGATCCAGCTTCTGAACCCGAACCAGCTGCTGACCCCAACCCAGCGTCTGACCCATCTATAGACCCTGCCAATCCTACAGGAGCCCTTGAAAATGTATAATATACCTCTAAAGTTGTAACCACTTTCATTGTGATTCGTTATAAAGAATAGTAGTTGTAACCAATTTTCAACGTAATTCATTTTAAAAATCCAGATGTAACCACTTTTTGTTGTAATTCATTAAATTAAGAATAGACTTGTAACCTCTTTTCATATTAATTCGTATAAAGGATGACCCCTATTGAATTGACATTTATTAAATAAATATTACAGTTGTAACCATTTTCATTTTTATCATTAACTACCTAACTACTTTTGTTACTAGAGTTTAGCTAGAACCCTTTTAATAATTGTGATTCATCAAATAAAGGATACAGGTTTAAACACTTTCCTTTTATTTATTTAGAAATGCACTTTTTATTGTCGTTCAGTAAATGAAAAATTATGTTCATTTCGTGAAATGCACCCATCGGATCGAATATCTTGCTAACGCGGGCACCTTTGCCCGCGTTAGGTAAAAACTATAAAATATAAGAATTTTACCAAAAAAAACAATGGACGTAGGTAAAAAACGTTAACTATCTCAATTGTTTAATTCATTGGCTTTAACACGAAAACAAAATCGTTAAAAAGATACTTGTTTTAAATTAGTTTTAATTTATAATTAAAAAGACAACTGAATTTTTTAGTTCTTTCCCGAATGCAAGTCGGATTAGTAAAGTCATTTTAACAACAAATAATGACACCATTCTTATTATTTTCATTATGGGTGAGTTTTCTAGACCTGTTCCTTACTTCTAATAAAACCAAAAACTATCATTATTAGGTAAAAGCAATTTGCAAATTGTCGTGATACATTTTTATTCCTAAAAAACTATTTTAAAATTTTACCTATAAGCAAAAGAATTTACTAATTGCTGATTGATTCACTAAGTAAATTATTTTGCACAATGGAGGTCTTTAATTAAACCTATCCTATCCTAGGGCAATACGAGTATAATATTAACATTCCACACAATAAACAGGTATTTTTGATTGATTTATAGATGTCTTCCTGCCTTGCTTATCCTACATCATGTAAGTAAATTCATTTCACAATAATTCTATATCATAATATATACTCTTTTATTCTTAGATTAATTATATTTTCAATGACTTTAGCCACAACAGATTTTCCAACAACAACGAGTGAGCTTTGCATCACTCTCTTACCCGAGCAGATCTCAGAAAGTGCCTCAGAACCCGAGCCGACCACGAAAAGTGCGGAAGAAACTGATTCGACCACGGAAAGTGCGCAAGAATTGGATTCGACCACAGAAAGTGCGCAAGAACTGGATTTGACCACAAAAAGTGTGCAGAAAAGGGCCGCAGAAATACAGATGACCACGGAAAGTAAGAGGGATCTCGACATGACCACGAAAATTGCACAGAATGTGGACTCGACCACAGTAAGTGCACCAATGCCTGAACAAACTACAGATACTACTACCCCTAACCTCTGTTACTATAGCCTTGTCTTCTGTAACACATCTATGACATCTGAAGAAAAATCTCGATTAAGAGAGGAATACTTTGACCGTCTCCAAAACAATTTTGATGAAGACGGCATTTTCGTATTGAAATAAAGTAAAATCTACAATATATTTTGTTTGTGGTAATAAAGTTATTTATTCTTGTAGTTTAATTAAACCGTATCAACGTTTCCTATGTTCCTGTATATTGATTGATTGACGTTAACTGTTTACCTTCAGAGGAAAATGGACACTGTTCTAAAGTAGTAATAGGACCCTACGCAAAATCATGAAAACAGCTCGTGGAACTTGTTGCTTTGAAATAAAGTTTATTTTCGTATAAGAAGTATACCTGTCATAGATATCATATTAGCTGAAACATATTATAATAAAACTAGCGGCCGCACGCGACTCCGTCTGCGTGGATTTCGATTTCCAATATCCTACGTGTTATTCTGATGTATAAGCTATATTTTGGTAAAGTTTCATTCAAATCCATTCAGTAGTTTTTACGTGAAAGAGTAACAAACATCCATACATACAAACTTTCGCCTTTATAATAGTAGTAGGATTTTGGGCTTGCCAAGTGTTAGGCCAACGACTTACTCGTAAGTCGGCAACTGTTTTTAGGTGAGCTATCTATATCTATGTTTAAATCAAGACGAAAAATTTTGAGTGTCGCGTAATCTGACGTACCTTTGTTGATTAATATCAACAGATGAAACGAATAATCATTTCACAGTTAGGTATGCTATCCTTATGCCCATTTTTTAAACGGTCGATCGATTGGTCTTGTAGAAACTATCGATCGACGTAGACTATTCCATACTACCATTGTGTCGAACGGTCGCGCGTGCCGCATGCATCATACACTTAACGCACTCTTGCTATTGCATCCCGAATTTGATATTTTTGCGGATAACGTAAAATGCATGTTAAACCAAGTTGATTTTAGCTTGTAAGACGATTTAGCTGATAAGTGTATACCTACATATTGCGTAATTATGTCATTGGGATCTTCTCGTTTAATTATTGGTCAAAATAAATAAATACTACCATCGATCGACGGCGTCGATCGACGATCGATCGATTGGTGTGGTAACACCCTTATTTGTCATAGAAAATAACTATTTATTTATTTAATCATTTATTAATTTATTAATATTTATTTATTTATTTATATCACGCTGTCCGCAGCAGACGCTCCGCCTCTCTACGCCCGGTCTCTGCCGCTCCGTGCACGGTCGAGAAGTGGGTGGGGTTGCTCGCCTCCCCCGCGAAAAGGACTCGCGGCTTGCCTGAAAAACAATACTAGTATTATTGTATCGGTTGTATAATCAAAATCAAAAAATCAAAATTTAAATATTCTTTATTTATATAGGCGTCTGCAAGGCACTTATAAATCGTCAATAAAATAATCCCAACTTCCCAACTAATATTATAAATGCGAAAGTAACTCTGTCTGTCTGTCTGTCTGTTACGCTTTCCCGCTTAAACCTCGCAACCGATTTTGATGAAATTTGGTACAGACAATCTTTAGACCCTGAGACAGAACATAGGCTACTTTTTATTTCGAAAAAAAGAAATCCACGCGGACGGAGTCGCGGGCGGCCGCTAGTTTATTATAACGGGCAAATGTACAATTTATAATTAAAACCAGGCTTTCGTTTAAACGGTTTGGCCCACTTTGGCAACTGGTCTTTCGGCCACGAAAAGAGTTTTTTCCCCGTTTTCGTAGCTGGTTGTGAATTAAGAATATTTTATTCACTTTCATAGCTGTCTCTCATAACCAGTTAGTGACACGAAAACAAATTTAAAAAAAAACTAATTTTACATGATTTTTAATAAACAATTATGGAAAGAGCAACTAAAGCCGCTTTACTCGGCTCGTACCAAATATGGTTGGGAAGGGAGAGGAATGTCATCGGTGGAGGTGATCGTTAGTATACTATAAAGGGGCCCCTTAAACCTACACGCTGGGTCGCAAGTCCCAGGCGCCGACTGACATTCCTCTCTGTTCCACGCGATGGACCCGTCACCCGCACGGAGAATCCATGGATAGCTAAGAAGTTCGTCTCATAAATAATTGAATTAACGTTAAATCAACATAAAATATTATCGAGCAAAACAAAAGTATTTTATTGATTGAAATTATAAATGGGAAAGTGTGTCTGTTTGTCTTTCTTTCACGGCAAAACGGAGCGATGAATTGTGTGGTTTTTAAGCGAAGGTAGTTGATTGAAGGGATGGAGAGTAACATAGGCAATTTAAAAAAAATTAAATATAGGTTAGGTAATAATTTTGAAATTCGAACGATGTTCAGGCGTAATAATTCCCTTATAAGAGGGACTTCAAAATAAATTATGACACTCTTACATTAAAGAAGTAATTAATAAATAATCGCTTATCATTATGCCACAGTAACTTTTGCGCTTTTGAAAAATTATTACCTACAGTTAATCGGAACTAAAAAAGTATTCATTTGACAATACCTACTAAGTTGTGACGTCAAACCTTAGTATTTCATACAATTTTCCCTACAAGCTGACGTTTTTACGTTTAATAAAAGTGAGTGATTTGACCTGTCAGTCGTGTACCCAATTCCGTTACAAGAGGGTATACTACGAAAACCCGCGACCCGGCTGAAGTGCGCTGCAAGCGCCGGCCTTAGTCCGTCGGTTGATCGCGCACGGTGTACTACGCGCGGCTTCGGATTTCTCTCTTCCCGGCGGAATATCGGCCACAATCGGACTTTGTGGACTTTAAACGTCTTATCTCGGCCCCTACAACAGTTTGGTGTGGTTACATCAATTTTGGGACAGAGTGTATGAACTTCCGAAGGCCGCACCTCGGATATCGGTGGAGTGATCTTAAATAATTGTTATGATCGTTATTTTAACGTCATATGACCTCAAGTTGATCTATTTATATTAATAATCTCAATATTTAATTGCGAATTAAAATGAGCGCCATTTCGGTTTTTGTTCTTTTTTTTTCAAAATAATAAACGTCAAATATACAGCCAGTATTAAATGTTTCATAAAATGATTACAAAAGAGTTTGCATATGTTTGATCTGTGAATAAAAAAGTACATGTTAAATCCCTAACACAGAGCAAGTGGCATAACGGCGGACTTATTAGAACACGTGGCGAGCACGGCTTCTCATATCCAGTGCAGCATAGCAGTCGGCGTCAAAGGTGAGTGGTTTACCTTTTTATCGGGGTTTTGCTATACCTGGACTGCCTATCCAAGAAAATTAATCATAGAAATGAATAATCCAGCGATTTCTGCTTGTTCCGTGAGTTATCGAAGGGTTCTCGTGTACAAACGAGTATTTCCAAAGATTAGCACATTCAAACAAACAAACAAACTCTTCAGCTTATTATTTAAGTTTATTGGACATTTCTTGTCAAGCACGCTGAAACTGCTGAAATTATTTTGAAGAAATTTTGTATAGGTACAGGCAGGGTATGGGCTGACTTTGGTAAAAGGATACTTTTTATCCCGATAAAATGCTCCCACGGGATAAAAAACAAATCAAATTGCCCGAAATTGACTAGTAGGACTCAGGTTGTGGACCACGGACAAGAAACGGATGGATAGATGGGAGCATTTTGCTCCCACAGAAATAAATAAATAAATATTTCACAACATCACATTCATTGATCTGACCCCGTGTTAAGTAGCTTAAAGCACTTGTGTTACAGACATCAGAATCAACAGTGGTATTACAAATATACATAATTAGATACATATAACACCCAGACCAGGACAAACAGACATATTCATGCACACAAATGTTTGTCCTGTGCGGGGATCGAACCCGCGACCTCTTGCGTAATAGGCAACATCTTGACCATTACACCAAGCGAGTCGAGAAATCATGACAAAGCGCAAAGCCGTGGGTAAATACTCATCATCATCATCCTAGCGCCTCTCCCGGTTGCATCCTCGGCCATTGCCTCGGAGCCCAGGGTACGCTGCGACTATGATCCTGAATTGACAAGCTGGTTATTACAAACCGTGGTTAAAAACTAGTCACTTAAATTACCCGCGTAGTTAGCTGGCCCCGTCAAGACTGGCCGCTGTTTTGAAACTCTACTATACTACGACGTTACCTGATGAATCTGTCAAAGGTTCTGCCAAGTCCTGCCTCGCAGTGGGATGCAGAGGAGCTTGTAGATTGTCAAAAGTGTAGCTGCCACGTGTGAACGGGTTGGTGAACCATGTTGTCCTGGGAAAGAAAGAATCTTTATAGCTGGGCAGTGCCGTAAATAGGGCGGTGCCAGCGGTGCCCAGGCACAGGGCGCAGACCCTGGAGGGGCGCAGAAATGACCGACTTTCAAGTTAAAAAAAAAAAAAAAAGGTCGCAGCTTTGTGAGCTCGCACCCTGGAGGGGCGCAGAAATGACCGACTTTCAAGTAAAAAAAAATAAATAAAAAAGGTCGCAGTTTTGCGAGCTCGCAAGGGGCGCAGTTTTGTGAGCTCGCACCGGGCGCATATAAGGCTATTTACGGCTCTGTAGCTGGGTTTCTTAACCTGCTTTAGAGGCATTTGACGACCTGCTTGGTGTAATGGTCAAGAGGTTGCCTATACAAGAGGACGCGGGTTCGAAACCCACACAGGACAAGCATTTGTGAGCATGAAGTTGTTTGTTTGTCCTGGTCTTGGTGCTATATGCATCTAGTTAAGTATATAGGGTGTAACAAAATATACTGCAAATATTTTAAGGGCGAATTCTTTAGTGGCAATGTAATCAATATCAGATATTAAAAAGTCAAAATTAATGCCTACCAAATTTTGAATTTTCAGCATTGGCCAATTTGCTCTTTTCGTCTTGTAAGCTTCGCCCCCTCTCCACCACTTTGCTTTTGGGGCAGGACTAGTGTAGTAATTGTATTACACTGATATGACACGACCAGCTGTCTTGCATATGACAAATTTTGCACTTTTCCCAATTATTCACTCCATTTATTTTGTTGTTTTTTTCGGAAACTAGAGTATTAACAAAAAAAATTTACTAGACAAATTTATTACATTTCCACTAAACGATTCGCCCTTAAAATATTTGCAGTATATTTTGTTACACCTTATATTTGTAATACCACTGTTGATTCTGATGTCTGTAACACAAAGTGCTTAAGCACCTTAACACGGAGTCAGATTAATTATATGTGATGTTGTGAAATATTTCTTTATTTCGTATTACAATTTTATTTTGCCTGTAAAAATCCCTTAAATAAACATACAAAAAAAAATAACATTTTAAGCAGTGATTGGGTTATTTATTACAAACCTGTGGATGCCTATTGGTCCCGTGATGGTGTAATTTCTCCCCAAGAACCTTCGGAGTAGCTCTACCGACTTGGTTTTCACGGTTTCTTCAGGCAATGTTTCAACCTGAAAAGTTTTTAAAGGAATTTGGTACTTAAATACATCTCTACTATAATATTATAAATGCGAAAGTTATTCTGTCTGACTGTTAAGCTTTCCCGCTTAAACCTCCCAACCGATTTTTATGAACTTTGGCACGGTCATATTTACATAGATCATTTCATTTGCTAAAGTTAAGCAACGTTTGCAGATGCCAGTCATCGGATGGGTGACCGAAAAATTTCACATCGAGCTCCTCCGTGCTTCGGTAGGCACGTTAAGCCGTTTGTCCTGTGCCTGATCTCTCTACGGTCGTGTCAGATTACTGTCCCACCGAATTATGAGAGTGAAGGAATAGGGAGTGTAACTGTGCTTGCGCACTCACTTCTGCACTATAATATATCCTGCGTACCTGGTAGATTGTAAGATCGCCTGCAATGGCCGAATACGGCCGGAGGGTATTATTATACACAATTTACAATTTTATCATTATTATTTTTAATTAAATAAACTTACATGCCTAGCAGCAACTCCATTCAACCACAACGTAAGAGCATTCCCACATCCCATTGGCGCGCTAACACCCGCTATTTTCGTCACCCAATCATCCACCGCCATCTTGTCTTCCCCCCTCCACAGGAATCCGACGGATATGGTGGGGGGCCACCATGCTTCGGGGAAGAATAGGACTATCTTGTCCACCACTCCTAGAGTGATGGATTCAATGGCTGTCACCTTTTTTGGGGGTAGGGGAGGGGAGAAGAGTGCGGTGTGTCTGAAAAGGATTTTTTAAAATAAATAAGTAAATTCATTGGACGAATAAACCAATTGACTAGCCCCAAACTAAGCTCGAAGCTTTTTTATATGTGTTTGGAGGCAACGAACAAGCGTGTCACCTGATGGTAAGTGATCACCGCTGCCCATGGACATCAACAACCGCACAAGAGTCGCAGATGCGTTGCCTGCATTTAAAAACCCATACCCTACCCCACTGAACTCTGTTTCTGTTGGTCTAGTGGTTAGAGATCCTGACTCAAAACCAAGAGCCGTGGGTTCGAACCACGCTTTCACGCCGTAACTACTGAATCGATTGCTTTGAAATTTGAAAACGACTTCTAAGTACGCATTAAATAAAAGGGTACTCTTATCCCGGTAAAAAAATATGTAGCCACGGGAAAACAAAAATATTGTTTGCAATATTTTTGAAACGAATTCCACGCGGGCGAAGCCGCGGGCGGCTGTTAGTTTTAAATGTGCCCAAATTAAAAACTAAACATACCTCTCTTTAAGTACTCCAACAGACACAGTCACGACCACATTGCCAGCAGTATACTTGTCTCCATCCCTCGTGGTCACCACAACTTGGCCGTCAGGATCCTGGGGCCACTCTATGAGAGTCACTTCGGTGTTCAGTTTGATCGTGAGGGTTGGAAGACCTGGACCGTTGTTGTATTTATTCTGTTGAGAGATATATTCCAAATATAGTCTACACTTCTACATCTACACTAATGTTATAAAGAGGAAAGATTTGTATTTTTAATGTAACTAATATAAATAAACTCAAAAACTTCTGGACCATATTTCAAAATTTTTCAACATTGAAAAGCTACATAGGCGATTTTATCCCGGCACGGGAAGTAGTTCCCTCGGGCCACGGGTGAAAAAGCGTGAAACATCGTAAAAAACCTACGTTTTTGAGCTTATATTCAAACGCTGTCCAAACCCTACGAGATTGGTCAAAATGATGTACTACACTATTGTACAACTTACAAAACTCTACAAAAAAGTCAGCGATGGCATATGTCTATCTCTCAAGAATATCCCGCAATAACCACTTTTTATTTTTACTTTTTATTATAAAGAATGGCTAATTTACGAAGACATTTAATCTATATCTATAAAACTCAAAGGTGAC
Source organism: Nomophila noctuella (assembly GCA_958496325.1). NCBI lineage: Eukaryota > Metazoa > Arthropoda > Insecta > Lepidoptera > Crambidae > Nomophila > Nomophila noctuella. The sequence goes on along the minus strand of OY292510.1, from coordinate 6,343,404 downwards.
TGACTGATTGACTGACTGACTGATTACATAGTGATCTATCAACGCACAGCCCAAACCACTGGACGGATCCGGCTGAAAATTGGCATGCAGGTAGATGTTATGACGTAGGCATCCGCTAAGAAAGGATTTTGTTTAATTCAACCCCCAAGGGGGTAAAATAGGGGATGAACGTTAGTATGAAACTTTGTCAATTTTGAACCTATCGGGCTGATATTTTGCATACAAAAAGCTACTATAACGGAGACATCGCCTAAGCAATCATATTGTTAAATTCTAACCACCAAGGGGGTAAAATAGGGGATAAACGTTAGTATGAAACTTTGTCAATTTTGAACCTATCGGGCTGATATTTTGCATACATAAAGCTACTATGACGGCGGCATCGCCTAAGCAATCATATTGTTAAATTCTAACCCCCAAGGGGGTAAAATAGGGGATGAACGTTTGTATGAAACTTTGTATTTTTTTAACCGATCGGGCTGAGACTTTGCATTCATAAAGCTACTATGACGTAGGCATCGCCTAAGCAACAAGATTGATAAATTACAACCCCCAAGGGGGTAAAATAGGGGATGAACGAGAGTACAAAACTTTGGCATTTTAAACCGATCGGGCTGAGATTTTGCATACATAAAACTACTATGACGATGACGTAGGCATTGCCTCAGAAATTATATTGATAAATTCCAACCCCCAAGGGGGTCGAATAGGGGATGAAAGTTGGAATTAAACTTTGTCATTTTTTGACCGATCGGGCTGACACTGCGTTCATAAAGATAATGTGTCGTAGGCATCCCCTTTTAAAGATTATTTGAAAATTCCACCCCTAGCGGGAAAAACAGGTGACAAAGAAACCGAAATCCACGCGGACGAAGTCGCGGGCGCCCGCTAGTGTATGTATACCTACCATTAATTCTTATCCATATAAATATATTTGTGAGCTTGGACATTAACCATATATTCCATACTTTTCCAGTTTCTTAAGTTCAATTTCACTATCATTCCACACATTGTGCTTTCATTCCATTCCATCCTCTGTCATTTCATTCTATTCTATGCCATTCCATACCCCTTTTCTGTAATTCTATAGCAATTTACTACTTACTACTACTCACCAGAAATATCTCGAACAGCAGCGTCTTATACCCGTTCCTCTTCATCATCAGCTACTCACCTAGTTTCTGACTTCAGTTCAGTCAGTTAGATCTGAATGTGTAGTGTAACCATGATCCAATCTCGCCAAATCCTGTATCTATGTATACTCCTCGTAGTTATGTACTCGTGCGAAAAGCTGAAATCCACGCGGACGAAGTCGTGGGCGGGCGCTAGTGTGTAATATACGGTTTTCATGTCATGCCATACAGTGTCCTATCATTCCGTACAGTATCCTGTCATTGCATACAGTATCGTGTCATTACATACACTTCCTGCAATTCCATACATTATTCTTTTATTTCGTGACAGTATCCTGCTGTCATTCAAGCCAGTGCTCTATCAATCCATTCCATTCACCGCTATTCCATTCCCTTTCCTGTATTTCTGTTTCATTGATTCTATAGCGATTTGCTTCCAGCTACTCACCAGCAGTATGTCAAACAGCGTCTTATACCCGTTCCTGTGCCAGCTCATCTCCGCGTTTCCCGCCAAAGTCTCGTACTGGTCGTGCGTGGTGGAGTCGTGCCAGGAGTCGGAGCCGTCGTAGCTGTCCACCACCAGGTCGGCGAAGGGGAGGAATCCATCCATGAAGTCTGTGTTTGATTCATTCCGTTCTTATGTCATTTTATCTCTACTAATATTTTAATGCAAAAGTAACTTTCACTCTACTGCTTGAACCTCCCAATTAATTTTGATGAAATTTGGATCAGACAATCTTTAGACCCTGAGAAAGGCTACCTTTTACTGCGAAAAAAAGGGACCTGAGATGCACGTGGACGAAGTCATAGGCGGCCGCTAGTGTGTCACATACGGTTTTATGACATTTCATACAGTTTTCTGATATTCCTTTCGTTAATACAACAGTCCATACTTTTCCATCGCTCCGTTTCAGTTTCTTTATTTCATCATTTTCTGTCATTCTACACAGTATCCTTTTACTGCATGCATCATAAAGTATCCTGTCATTCCATCCAGGGTCTGTCATTCCATTCCATTCTTGACATATCTTTCCATTCTTTACCATGCCATTATCTTTTCTGTAATTCTATTTCATCGATTCTATAGCAAATGCTATAGAATCTATGAATGATCAAGCTACTCACCAGCAGTATGTCGAACAGGGTCTTATACCCGTTCCTGTGCCAGCTCATCTCCGCGTTTCCCGCCAGAGTCTCGTACTGGTCGTGCGTGGTGGAGTCGTTCCAGGAGTCGGAGCCGTCGTAGCTGTCCACCACCAGGTCGGCGAAGGGGAGGAATCCGTCCATGAGGTCTGTGTTTGCTTCATTCCGGTTTTATGTCACTATGTCCCTACTATCCCTACTAATATTAGGTATAATGCAAAAGTAACTCTATCTGTCTGTCTGTTACACTTTCCACTTAAACCTTTGGACCCTGAGAAGGAACAAAGGCTAGCTATTAAGCGGACGTAGTCGCGGGCGGCCGCTAGTGTGTCTAGCTAGTTATCTGATATACTTTTCGTTAATACAGCATTCCATATCTTTCTGGACCTCCATTCCAGTTTCTTCAGTCCAATTTCACTATCTGTCATTCCATACAGTGTCTTATCATTCCATCCAGTGTCCTGTCATTCTATCCAGTGTCCTGTCATGCCATCCAGTACCTGCTATTCCATTCCATTCGCCGTCATTTTATTCCATTCTCTGCCATTCCATTCCCCTTTCTGTTAATTAAATTTGCAGTAGCAAATGTTACAGAATCTATGAATGATATATCTACTCACCAGCAGTATGTCGAACAGCGTCTTATACCCGTTCCTGTGCCAGCTCATCTCTGCGTTCCCCGCCAGAGTCTCGTACTGGTCGTGCGTGGTGGAGTCGTGCCAGGAGTCGGAGCCGTCGTAGCTGTCCACCACCAGGTCGGCAAAGGCCAGGAATCCCTCCATGAAGTCTGTGTTGGTTAGCAGTTGCGGGTGGTGAGAGGCGATGTGGGATTTTAGTCTGGAAGCAAATTTGATATGAATCAGCCATTGCTTCGGAGCCCAGGGTACGCTTTGACTTTGATCTTGAATTGACAAGGCTGGTCATTGGACAGGCTGTCGTCTGACTCTATTTGACTCATACAAGGGAAGCCAGACCATTTGATTCATAGTCGGAACTTCGTAGAGCCCTCAGAATCATAAGCTTTACTGGAGGATATATATTCCTTAAGAACCACCACGCCGCCCTACTAATGTTAGGGCTTGTCTTTTAGAACAGCTTGAAGTAAGCGGTCTGGTGGTCTAGCCAAGGTGCCACTTTCCCGGGCGTAAGCTATCGCTACCGTTGCGACTTATCACCATCCCGTTCACCGTGGTAAACATATAAATCAATCGTTAGATTTGCCTGCCACTATTCGAAATTGGCACTAAAATAAGAGCGACAGTCACTTCTAACAGGCAAATGTCAACGTGCTGTTATTGCTGTAAACTGCGGCTCACGCTCTTATTTCTAACGATTTAAATCTGTGGTCCCTAATAAATATTCGGATATTGCGAGATAATCGTATGAATGAAGAACTTTCCTGCTTACTTCCTAGTAATATACTGTCCCAGTGGCTCCGGCTCGTCCGGCGTGTCGTCCGCCGCAGCCAGGGTGAGGGTCATCAGCTCACTCATCAGGGCGGAGTCTTCCTCGCTCCCGTCAGACCAGAAGCTGGAGTGGACGAAGGTCTGAGGGAGGATGGTGACGTTGTGGTCGAGAGCGAGTTTGTAGGTGATGCTGCCTTCGGTGCCGTGGATCCTGGAAGAATTTTATTTATTTATTATATTTAGTTTTAGTAAGAATATATCATAGAATTAAATCGTTAGATAAGATTAGCACTTAGACAACAAAATTGTGGCATTACTTTGACGTATGCCATCTAGCGAACACATTGTACATTATCAAAACACTACATATGACTTTATTTCCATAGCAACAGCATATATGTGGATTTTCGCAAACGAAAAATCCGCTAGATGGCAGTAGGTAGGCGTAGGGTCTAACTGGTATATGATTGGTGAATTTTGACATGACATTGACAGATATGTCAAAATTCACCAATGACATAGCAGTTAAACCTCACGCCTACGTATTGCCATCTAGCGGATTTTTCAATCGCAAACACCCTCTTGCCTGAACCGGGTCACTATTAATGTGCTGTCTCGCTCAAAGCATCGACTCTCGCTCTAATTTTTTGCCAATATGGTGAGGGCAAATCTAACGCTTTACTCTTTGCCTACTAGCACTGATATAAATATACGGATATTTTCTTATATCTAAACTCACCATTCAGCCCCAAGTTCAACGTATCCATCGTCGCCGCACGGCACAGTGTTGACCCTGCCTCCGAGCCTGCCCTGGGCTTCCAACCCCAGTACCTTCCGCCCAGCTCGAGCGAGATCACTCGCCGCTAGGGCTTGCAAATATTCGACGAAATCAGGTATTCGAATATTCGAATATTTTTCGAAAAATATTCGAATATTCGAATATTATTCGAATTTTTTTTTCGAGAGTTCACCAACCAAACATGGAAATATATAGTCTTGAGGCCATCACAAACGATATTGGCTATGGCAGTATAGCTGTAAACTCAGTCCGAACTGAGTGAGACAGGTTTAAACTTTTACACTTTAAGCCTACGCTTCATACATTTTCTATGGGAAAGTGCATACTTTTTTTCTCGCGACTTTCGACCAATCATGAAAAATTTAAATAAATATTTTTGAGGTCATTTAAAAAGCTATTTGATTTGGGAAAAAATGTATATCTGCAAACTCAGCCCGAACTGAGTAAGACAGGCTAGAAACTTGAACACTATGTACCCTCGCTTCAATATTTTTAATAGGAGGTTGTGTCCTTTATTTTCCTGCGGCCATCAGCCAAACATGGAAATATATATTCTTAAGAGCCCAGTGAACGATATTTGCACAGGCAGTATGAATGTAAACGCAGTCCTTACTGAGTAAGACAGGTTAGAACTTTTACACAAAAACTGGGCTTTCGCTACTTACATTTTTCCAGGGAAGGTGGCGCCTTTATTATTTCGCATCCATCGACTAAACAGGGAAAAATATTATATTCTAGAGATAATCACGAACAATTTTTGCAAAGACAGTTTAGCTATAAACTCAGTCCGAACTGTGTGAGACAGGCTCGAACTTTTTTACTGTGGACCTTGGCTTCAAAATTTGCTATGGGAGGTGGTGTCCTTTCTTTTTCCACCGGCCATCAACCAAACATGGAAATATATATTCTTAAGTATATTACAAACAATCTTTGTAAAAGGCGTATTGCTGCAAACTCAGTCCGAACTGATAAACACAGGATAGAACTTTTGCACTCTGACTGAACTTTCGCTTCATACCCTTTTATTAAGTTCTAAACTGTCTCACTCAATTCAGACAGAGTTTGCAGCTATACTGTCTATGCAAATATTGTTTGTAATACATAGTCTAAAAATATATTTTTAAATAAATGATCGTTGGACGCGAGAAATTAAAATCGCCAGGCCACCTTACTGCACGCCACAGGCGCAGTACCAACGGCTTAACGTGCCTTCCGAAGCTGGGAGGAGCTCGAGATGAAATTTTTCGGTCACCTGCGACTGGCATCTGCGAACGTTGCTTAAGTTTAGCAACTGCAGGCCGAGTGCGCTAACCACTGCGCCATCGATCTTCCCATAAAAAAATATTGAAGCGGGGGTACATTGTGGTCAAGTTTCAACTCTGTCTCACTCAGTTCAGACTGAGTTTGCAGATATACGTAAAATTAAATAGCGTTTGTAATGACCTCTAAAATATATTTCCATAGTTGGCTGTTAGACGCGAGAAAAAAAAGGATGCCATTTCCCATAGAAAAATGGCCTAAAGTGTAAAAGTCTCAACCTGTCACACTCAGTTTGGACTGAGTTTACAGCTATACCTACTGCCGAAGCAAGTATCGTTTGTGAATTGTGATGCCCTCAAGCGTATTTCCATGCTTGGTTGATAGACGCCCGAAAAAAAAAAAAACACCTCCTCCACAAAAATCGGCCTTGTGTTTTTACCAGGAAGGGTTGTAAGGGGTGAAATAACATTAAACTAGGACATTATTATTCACGAGATCAATTCATTTTTGATGAAACTTAAGAAGTTAAAGTCGCTAAAGTTTTTTGCTTAGGGTCATTTAATATCGGTCTAAAATCTCGATAATCTCGATCAAAACTGTCGAGATCTCGATCAATATCACATATAGCGAGATAATAGACCGTCGAGATAGAATATCGAAAAACACCTACCTATTTTTTGAGATTTGAGACTATCGAGATTGCATTTCCTAATTAATCCCAATAGGACATAAAATATTCGAATATTCGAATAACGCGTCACTTAATATTCGAATACTAAAATGAGTCGAATATTCGAATTATTCGAATATTCGAATATTCGAATTGCAAGCCCTACTCGCCGCCGTTATGCCAGAGGCACCCAGGCCTACAACTATTGTGTCGTAGTGGGCATCGCTGGAAGGATAAATAGTCGGTATAGGCACCGTGCGTAGCGATGACTGGCATCTCGTGACTCATATTCGAAACTTTTACTCTCAACGTCGGTAATTCGACTGTCAAACCACGAAAGACACGGTTCCTTATTCTGCCATCTAGTGACTCATATTCGAAACTTTTACGCTCTATGTCAAATTCTACTGACAAACCACGGACAAAAATCGGGATTATAACGCCCTCTTTAGTTTCTGCACGGTGTCTATAGAGAGGAAGAACAAGTTATTCTGTTTTAAATAATTAATACTTAAATAATTGTAGTGACCCCTATGTACATCGCCACAAAGGATGACGCACTGCGATATTCCAAACAAACCTACATCGCGCTAGCATAGTTTCCGAACTCCGTAGCGATCCTGTAATAATAATGCCCTCCGACCGTATTCGGCCATGGCGGTCGATCTTACGATCAGGCAGGTACGCAGGATATATTATAGTGCCCAAGTGCACTCACTTGGCAGGTATAGGTGCACCTATTCCCTCACTCTCATAATTCGGTGGGACAACAATAAATAAAATAAAATAATATGTATTCATTTAAACAAGGTTTTTTAACAAATGTGTTGTTGACCTTCTCTATTAGGTACAAACGCACCTGTGCCAGAGGGAGCCACTCTTCCTTAACTTAAAATCCTTACTAAAAATACCATGCTATCAAACATTTTAATACATATATTTTTATTTTTTTTTGTTTTTTTATGAAATTTCCTATATTGTCCTACTGCTGGGACAATATAGGTTAAAAAAAAAAATAAAAAAAATTCACCGCAAAATGTGCAGTTCAAAATAGGTGCAATGTGTGTGTGTGTGTGTGTGTGTAAGTGTGTAGAGCGTGTGTGTAACAATCTGACACGACCGTAGAGTGATCAGGATCTGAAAAGAAGTCTGGCCCAGGAAATTAATCTACGGAACACGGATAGCCAACTCCAATAAAGAGCGCAAATAAAATTAGAATAACAAAGTCGTTTCGCTAAACAATATTAAACTAGTTACCTTCGTTTTATCTCAGTACAGCTTAGGTCACATAAACATCTTTATTCTTACTTACATTATGCGATACCAAACCAAATAAGTTACATAATGAAATCACTCGGAGATAATTAAACTTAGTTGATAAAAACAAATACAAAAGTTTAATCTACAGCCCCACATTTTATTAGAGAATATTATTCTATATCTACTAGGTAAAAAAAGATATGACGTGCAAAAGAATTTCTATGTAAATCAAATTGCAAAAAAAAATTACTTTGATTCCTGCTTTCAAAAGTATTTAAAAGTGTAGAAGTATCAGCTTATTAATGTCCCACTACAGGACAACGCCTCCATCATTTGAAATCATGTTAGCGTTACAATAATGGGTTTCAGCCAAATCACCACGCTTGCCAAATGCGGATCGGTGATCACAAACCCGGGCTGTGTTATGAAAAATCGACACAAAGTTTGCTCGACCCGGGAATCGAACCCAGCACCTCGAGACCACGGCCCGATACCTAAACTAAAACGCCATCGCGGCGTCCTGTACCAAAAGTAGGTATTTGAAAGAGAAATTCAAGTAAAACAGTAGAATCCGCCAAATTTTCGACTCCAAGATAGTCCAATCTGACACGACCGTAGAGAGATCAGACGCAGGACCAACGGCATAACCGAAACTAAGGCTCGTATTAATAAATCGCACTCAACTCTGAGCTCAATCTTGAGCGCGAACTTGAGGTTATTTTGTATGAGAATGACATATCAAGTTGAGAGAGAGTTGAGTTCGATTTATTAATACGAGCCTAACCCACTACGCTACTACAATGGTAGTGTCATTAAAATTAAAAATTACCTTTTCCCGCCAACAGAAGCAGCGCTCCCCAACGCTGCTAGAGATAATAAAAATAAAAATATCAAACGCCCCGCCATCTTGCTCCCAAGAGTGTCCACTTGTAACTAAACAAAACTCTTAGATAAAATTATTGATATCTTGATTCTTGACAATGACCTATAGGGTCAGTATTAGTAGGTATCGGCTTAATTAGATTGTAATTAGAGTTCCTCGTGGCTCGGGAATGGGATTCAAATAGAAATCTAAACTAATAATATAATAAAGTTGAAGAGTTTGTTTGTTCGTTTGACGCCAATTTCAGAAATTAATGGTCCGATTAGAAATAACATTTTTGTGTTGGATAGTCAATTTATCGAGTGAGGCTTTAGGCTACACTTTGTGTGCGGAAACCGAAATCGACGCGAACGGAGTCGAGGGTGGCCGCTAGTAAATAATAAATCCCTTGGACAAAAACACTAATTGCATAACCCAAAACTAAGTTCGAAGCTTATACTATGGATACTAGGGAATGGAAAGACATACATACATCTTTTAACATCCATGACTCGAGTACAAAGGTCGATATTCATCACACAAAAGTTTGTCCCTAACGGGATTCAAACCCGCGACCCTTGTTTTTGTAGCCAGGTTTCCTGACCACTAGACCAACGGGCCCGTTTAGATCATTTATGCAAAGTATTCAGACATAATTTTTTATAAAGGACTAAATAAAACACCAAATATATTCGATCAATTACATTTATTACTAAATCACATTTTTACAAACAGTGCAAAAATCTGAAATTCTCTCTCTGTGAAGACTTCTTAATAATAAGCTCGCGTAGAGTGAGACAGGTATAACGATTCATACGAGTGAGCGAGAAAACATGATGCCATTTTGTAAAACGTCAAAATGATAAAATGGCTGACTTAATTTTTTTTAATCCAAAGAAGTGTTTTTTTCTTTACTACAATTAAGTGATTTTGAAATCAATATTACTTGAAATTATTTTTAAGTCTTTTTCACATTATTTTACACTAGAAATTCCATAAAGGACAAGTTTTTCAGAACAAAATCTGATAGGCAACATAAAAGATTGCTTTAATTAAAAAATAACTTATTTGTCAGACAATTTAAGTTTCTAGGATATGGTAAATCACAATTAATACAATCAATAGTTCTTTCTATTATGTAATAATAATAATATAAATCAAATAAGTACACTTTTCCTGTGTTTAATAGGAAGACGTTAGAAATAAAATATGTCTATGAATTGTTAGTATTTTTTTAAATATTTGTAGAACGAAAATATATTCAAAATTAAACACAAACATTTAAAACATTTTTTCGATATTCAATCTCAATATAACGAAAAATAATGATGTTAGAAATCTTGCAAATTAAAGCATGGACATTAAAGTACTTCAATTTAATAATATATAATATTCATTAAATGAAGTATTTTATTGTTGTCAATTTAAACACAATATTTTGTAGATATTTATTCTATTGCGTATACACAAATATGACCCTATATATTTACATACATTTTATAGATACATGGCATTAGAAAACAGAGGATATTTTAAAACTTATTGAAAAGAAAAATATCAGTGCGAAAGATATGAAAAGTTTAGATTGATTAGTTAAATCCGAAAATATCAGCCTATTAATGTCCTACTGCAGGGCAAACGCCTCCATCATTTGAAATCATGTTTCGTTACAAAGATGGGTTTTCGCTTAATCACCACGTTTACCCATACGGATTGGTGATCACAATTCCGAGCTGTTTTCCGAAAAAAAAGACACAAATTTGCCCGCCCCGGGAATCGAATTCAGAACTTCGAGACCACAGCCCAGTATTTTAACTAGAATATAAACCAATAGCAATAAAAAAAATACACTTAATGTACTTTGCTTTAAATAACCATATTATGATTGCTAAGAGAGTTGTTGTACTCGTATGTTTCATTTCATACAATGATCACGACCCTCAGTAATGAAAAATACAACATTAGAAAATTGCTATTCTTTTTTCTATAACCTATTATTATTATACATAATAATAACTAAATTAGTGATATTTTTAGGATTTCTTCCGAGATCACACTCAGGTCAATTAGAAAATATTTACCTATCATATTTCTACTTACTAATAAATAGGTAACGATGTCGTCAAAAAAATCACACAAAAACACATGAAACCATTTTTAACAGGCATTTGTCCGGATTTAAATAAACATTTATTTCTATAAAAAATACGCAAATTCGTCAACTTAAATATAACATCGTACAAACAATATTGTTATATTCAAAACTAGCGTCCCTACCCAGTTTTGCTCAGAAATGATTAGTGTTCATCTAGTATATTGTGCAAGTGTTTTACAAACAAACAAGGTTTTTTAACAAATGTGTTGTTGACCTTCTCTATTAGGTACAAACGCACCTGTGCCAGAGGGAGCCACTCTTCCTTAACTTAAAATCCTTACTAAAAATACCATGCTATCAAACATTTTAATACATATATTTTTATTTTTTTTTGTTTTTTATGAAATTTCCTATATTGTCCTACTGCTGGGACAATATAGGTTAAAAAAAAAAATAAAAAAAATTCACCGCAAAATGTGCAGTTCAAAATAGGTGCAATGTGTGTGTGTGTGTGTGTGTGTAAGTGTGTAGAGCGTGTGTGTAACAATCTGACACGACCGTAGAGTGATCAGGATCTGAAAAGAAGTCTGGCCCAGGAAATTAATCTACGGAACACGGATAGCCAACTCCAATAAAGAGCGCAAATAAAATTAGAATAACAAAGTCGTTTCGCTAAATAATATTAAACTAGTTACCTTCGTTTTATCTCAGTACAGCTTAGGTCACATAAACATCTTTATTCTTACTTACATTATGCGATACCAAACCAAATAAGTTACATAATGAAATCACTCGGAGATAATTAAACTTAGTTGATAAAAACAAATACAAAAGTTTAATCTACAGCCCCACATTTTATTAGAGAATATTATTCTATATCTACTAGGTAAAAAAAGATATGACGTGCAAAAGAATTTCTATGTAAATCAAATTGCAAAAAAAAATTACTTTGATTCCTGCTTTCAAAAGTATTTAAAAGTGTAGAAGTATCAGCTTATTAATGTCCCACTACAGGACAACGCCTCCATCATTTGAAATCATGTTAGCGTTACAATAATGGGTTTCAGCCAAATCACCACGCTTGCCAAATGCGGATCGGTGATCACAAACCCGGGCTGTGTTATGAAAAATCGACACAAAGTTTGCTCGACCCGGGAATCGAACCCAGCACCTCGAGACCACGGCCCGATACCTAAACTAAAACGCCATCGCGGCGTCCTGTACCAAAAGTAGGTATTTGAAAGAGAAATTCAAGTAAAACAGTAGAATCCGCCAAATTTTCGACTCCAAGATAGTCCAATCTGACACGACCGTAGAGAGATCAGACGCAGGACCAACGGCATAACCGAAACTAAGGCTCGTATTAATAAATCGCACTCAACTCTGAGCTCAATCTTGAGCGCGAACTTGAGGTTATTTTGTATGAGAATGACATATCAAGTTGAGAGAGAGTTGAGTTCGATTTATTAATACGAGCCTAACCCACTACGCTACTACAATGGTAGTGTCATTAAAATTAAAAATTACCTTTTCCCGCCAACAGAAGCAGCGCTCCCCAACGCTGCTAGAGATAATAAAAATAAAAATATCAAACGCCCCGCCATCTTGCTCCCAAGAGTGTCCACTTGTAACTAAACAAAACTCTTAGATAAAATTATTGATATCTTGATTCTTGACAATGACCTATAGGGTCAGTATTAGTAGGTATCGGCTTAATTAGATTGTAATTAGAGTTCCTCGTGGCTCGGGAATGGGATTCAAATAGAAATCTAAACTAATAATATAATAAAGTTGAAGAGTTTGTTTGTTCGTTTGACGCCAATTTCAGAAATTAATGGTCCGATTAGAAATAACATTTTTGTGTTGGATAGTCAATTTATCGAGTGAGGCTTTAGGCTACACTTTGTGTGCGGAAACCGAAATCGACGCGAACGGAGTCGAGGGTGGCCGCTAGTAAATAATAAATCCCTTGGACAAAAACACTAATTGCATAACCCAAAACTAAGTTCGAAGCTTATACTATGGATACTAGGGAATGGAAAGACATACATACATCTTTTAACATCCATGACTCGAGTACAAAGGTCGATATTCATCACACAAAAGTTTGTCCCTAACGGGATTCAAACCCGCGACCCTTGTTTTTGTAGCCAGGTTTCCTGACCACTAGACCAACGGGCCCGTTTAGATCATTTATGCAAAGTATTCAGACATAATTTTTTATAAAGGACTAAATAAAACACCAAATATATTCGATCAATTACATTTATTACTAAATCACATTTTTACAAACAGTGCAAAAATCTGAAATTCTCTCTCTGTGAAGACTTCTTAATAATAAGCTCGCGTAGAGTGAGACAGGTATAACGATTCATACGAGTGAGCGAGAAAACATGATGCCATTTTGTAAAACGTCAAAATGATAAAATGGCTGACTTAATTTTTTTTAATCCAAAGAAGTGTTTTTTTCTTTACTACAATTAAGTGATTTTGAAATCAATATTACTTGAAATTATTTTTAAGTCTTTTTCACATTATTTTACACTAGAAATTCCATAAAGGACAAGTTTTTCAGAACAAAATCTGATAGGCAACATAAAAGATTGCTTTAATTAAAAAATAACTTATTTGTCAGACAATTTAAGTTTCTAGGATATGGTAAATCACAATTAATACAATCAATAGTTCTTTCTATTATGTAATAATAATAATATAAATCAAATAAGTACACTTTTCCTGTGTTTAATAGGAAGACGTTAGAAATAAAATATGTCTATGAATTGTTAGTATTTTTTTAAATATTTGTAGAACGAAAATATATTCAAAATTAAACACAAACATTTAAAACATTTTTTCGATATTCAATCTCAATATAACGAAAAATAATGATGTTAGAAATCTTGCAAATTAAAGCATGGACATTAAAGTACTTCAATTTAATAATATATAATATTCATTAAATGAAGTATTTTATTGTTGTCAATTTAAACACAATATTTTGTAGATATTTATTCTATTGCGTATACACAAATATGACCCTATATATTTACATACATTTTATAGATACATGGCATTAGAAAACAGAGGATATTTTAAAACTTATTGAAAAGAAAAATATCAGTGCGAAAGATATGAAAAGTTTAGATTGATTAGTTAAATCCGAAAATATCAGCCTATTAATGTCCTACTGCAGGGCAAACGCCTCCATCATTTGAAATCATGTTTCGTTACAAAGATGGGTTTTCGCTTAATCACCACGTTTACCCATACGGATTGGTGATCACAATTCCGAGCTGTTTTCCGAAAAAAAAGACACAAATTTGCCCGCCCCGGGAATCGAATTCAGAACTTCGAGACCACAGCCCAGTATTTTAACTAGAATATAAACCAATAGCAATAAAAAAAATACACTTAATGTACTTTGCTTTAAATAACCATATTATGATTGCTAAGAGAGTTGTTGTATGTTTCATTTCATACAATGATCACGACCCTCAGTAATGAAAAATACAACATTAGAAAATTGCTATTCTTTTTTCTATAACCTATTATTATTATACATAATAATAACTAAATTAGTGATATTTTTAGGATTTCTTCCGAGATCACACTCAGGTCAATTAGAAAATATTTACCTATCATATTTCTACTTACTAATAAATAGGTAACGATGTCGTCAAAAAAATCACACAAAAACACATGAAACCATTTTTAACAGGCATTTGTCCGGATTTAAATAAACATTTATTTCTATAAAAAATACGCAAATTCGTCAACTTAAATATAACATCGTACAAACAATATTGTTATATTCAAAACTAGCGTCCCTACCCAGTTTTGCTCAGAAATGATTAGTGTTCATCTAGTATATTGTGCAAGTGTTTTACCTAAGTATAAACTTTCCTCTTAAATCAATTTATTTATTTTAAGTCCGTAGCGTAGATTTGAAGATACATACAAAGGGAGAAGACTAGAGATTTCGTTTCATTTATATTACTCTAGGTAAAAGAGAAAACAAATTTGTAATCACCGAATGTTAGTTCAAAATCTTAGATTAATGAATACCAATAGATGTAGCAAATAATTTGACAGTTATGCTATCCTCTTTCTCCTTATTGTGAATCACGTGTATTAGAGCAAGATAGCAGACACACGTACTCTTGTCGCCTAACTGTAAAGTGATATGATGTCATTATTGCAATAACAAGAAGCAATAAAGATATGAATATGAATATGAATATTGAGTGACCGTCGTTTTCAGTTGAGAGAAACAGACTTAGGTGCAAAGTTAGGTGTATTTTTGACGTTTTGATGGAGACACTCAAACGTGATATTAAGAGGATCTATGGTATTCATTAATCTGAGTTCAAAGTATATAAACAATCCTTTGATTCCTTAATTATAAATGATACTACTGTATTTTTCAGAATGGTTGAGTTCGGTGACAAGATTCCTTCATAGGAAAATCAAAATCTTCACTAAATTGTGGCAATAAGTTCCCTTGAATGATAAAAATAGATCGTCAAACTTATTGCTTTGAAATAAAATTTAATTTCCTATGATAAGTACATTAGTATACCTGTCAAAGAAATTATCTTATGTGAAAAATACAATTTAAACCAATAAATCAATTCTATGTACTTAAATGCTATGTGCATTCATTAGTGATTATGTAAATTTTACTAGTGTACAAAAAACCACAACAGTTAACTATTATTATCAGTAATACACAATATTTTACTAAGAACCTGTTTGACTACTTTAAGTTCCCCATACTAGTTTGAATAGTTTTCACGTCAGTATTAGTATTAAATATCTTAGAAATAATTCCAAAGGCAGCCTTCACGAAAAAAATATGATTACGAAATGTGACATAGTGACGTTAAAACAATATTATAGAAATTTCGTCTCAATTTAAGGTTATGCTAGTGTTTATTTCAGTTTAACACTTAAATTTCTTGTTAAGAGCGTACAATCCGCAAACTACCGCCGCCAATCGTATTTATTTAAGTGTAATGACTTTAAGATATTAAGATAAAATAACTCTCTGTAGTGCACAAGAGAATAACATTTATGATTTTTGAAACCTACTTTGAATACTTTTATAACGTAAATAAATATAGCCATAATATGAAATATTGTAAAAATTTGCCACTTTTAGCTATATTTTAGCCAATAGGTTATTTTTTTTGACGTGACAACGTCATATACATTGGTTTGCCGGGTGACACTTCAAGAAACTGCGTTACGCTCCGCTCACGTTATGCGCTCACAATGAGAGCGAGTGAGAGGCACGCGTCCCTTCCACTCGGACATGGTTAGCATATGTAAGTCGTTGTCACGTAAAACTTTCGCCCGTATACCGACTTTTTAGATATATTGATTATCAACCAGTCAAATAACATACCAATAACTTATATGAGAGTAGTCAATCAGGCCATTGATCAAAACTGATGATGACGATATCATCAAAATAGACAAATACCAATTGGTATAAGATTCAAAGCAAAATCCGTAATTTTACTAAGCCGCAGTTCAAGGGACGTACGGGAACACTTGCGTCACCCTCCCGATTCCTCTGTAACGAAAAAGGTATACATTTCAATACAAAACATAACATAAAGTCACATACTTCGATTTGACAATACCTCCAATACCAATCCATTTTTTACGGCCTTTCGAAAGAATTACGCATCTAACCCCTCCTTCTATTTCTTGAATCCTCCTATTCCACCTGTCTTACCCCACAGATGGGGGGGGGGCATCTCTATCTCTTGAATCTTCCTACTCCACCTGTCTCCCACTCCCTATTTCTATCTATCTTTATCTGTCTCTATCTCTCTCACTCTCCATCTCCCTCCCTCTCTCACCCCCCCTCTCTCTCTCTCTCTCTCTCTCTCTCTCTCTCTCTCCCTCACCTGGTCCCCTGCCCGGCAGTGAGCAGCAGTCGCCGGCCCGCCACGAGGTACTCGGGGCAGCGCGCGAATCGGAACACGAGCGACGCGCCACAGCCGGCGCGGACCGAGCTGTTGCGCGACAGGATGCCCTGCGGGGGTACACTGGCGTTATTAATCATCATCAGCCTATCGCAGTCTACTAGTGGACATAGGCCTCTCCTAGGGCTCTTCATTTAGCCCAATCCTCGGCGACTATTAATCTATACTAATATATTAAGCTGAAGAGTTTGTTTATATGTTTGTTTGTTTGTTTGAACTCTAGCGAGTCTCAGGAACTACTGGACCGATTTGAAAAAATATTTTTGTTTTGGATAGTCCATTTGACGAGGAAGGCTTTAGGCTTAGGCTTTAAAAATCGAAATCCACGCGGACGGAGTTGCGGGCGGCCGCTAGTGCCGAATATTAATAATTGCGTTATCAATACCTAATATTAATAATACAAGCGACAAAAGAATCAATAAATAATAAATAAAATAATGATAAATGCCTTGGACTAACACACCAATTGCCTAGCCCCAAAACTAAGCTCGAAGCTTGTACTATGGATGCTAGGGAACGGATAGACATACATACTTTAATACATTTAAACAATCAGTCCCGGTATGTACTAATAAAACTTTAGGAGCAGTATCTAGGGCTAATTTCATCGATAAAAAACCCTCCTATCGGGGCCAAATCCAAAACCCCGGCAGAAGGCAGCCACTTTTATTTTTATTTTACCAAAAGATTCATTAAACGGTAAAACAACAGCGGATTGTGTTTTATACCGTGTAGGGATCGATTTTGGTGTAATTTTAAAGGCAAAGTTATAAGCTACCTTATTAAATTAAAACAAGCTAACAAATAACTGTAATGTGTAAATGCCGAAAGTAGACAGTTTTTTTTCTCAGTTTTTGTGCGTATTTTTACCCTTTATTCTTAAATGGTGCACAAATAAGAGCATTAACCCACCTTTTTTCATAATACCCTAAAATTATTTGAGTTACTTAACAAATTGACGTAACAAACACAAATCTCGGTCTATTACTTTAAGAGTTATCGTTGACCAAAAAAAAGGGTCTTTAATATAAGCCGCTTGATATAACCAGGCTGATCAATTCAGTATCATAGTCGCAGCGTACCCTGGGCTCCAAGGAAATGGCCGAGGATGCAACCGGGAGAGGCGCTAGGATGATGATGATTGATTCATGATCTTCAACTTACCTCAATGATGGCTGTCTGTCGCACGTTTCCAACGTGAACGGTACATTGAAATCCCGGACAGATCGCTGTGGAGTGCCGCAGGATATGCACCGACGCCTGGGAATAGAGATTGATGAGTTAATACAAAATACACGAACCCATACGTAAGTAAATAAATAATAATTTTTTTGGACTAACACACCAATTGCCTAGTACCAAACGAAGCTTGAAACTTGTACTATGGAAGCTAGGGAATTGATAAATATACTTTTTATAAACATCCATGACTCGCGTACAATGCCAATGGCCAATGTTCATCACACACACATTTGCCCCTAGCCGGATTGTAACCCGCGGGTTTTGTAGACAGGGTCTCTGACCACTAGACCAACGCTTCTTTCATAGGATTTTAGACTTTTGCGTTGCATTATAACACTAATATTATTTTCGGGACTAAACGCGATGTTAGTTATGTGGTATATGTATACCTACTACTTGATGTTTTGTCTGCGTTATATCAACCGTATAATGAATATCCCGTTAAATAATATAAAAGATGTGATGCTCCTTTTGTTAGGTATATTGTATAGTTTTATATAAATAAGATATTAAATGTAAAATTATTTATGTTAAGTTTTTAAGATACAAAATTTATTAATATTATGTTAAAGTAGCTTAAGTTCACAATACCTCGAAGAGGTTTTGTAGCAAACACTATACTGTATATTTCGTATGTGTACTGTATTGCTTGTATGTTATGATATGGTGAATAAATGAATATGAATAATGACGTGATGCAAGAAGAAACAAGGGGTATCTCAACACTTCCTCACCTGGAAGAACATGCACCCCCGAGGGTCATTTGGGTCTTCCAGCAGCACAGCGTCCTGGCAGATGCAATCGTCTTCGGCAGTCTTCTCTTTCTCAGCATCACTGTCTGATATCTCCGATCTAAAATAAGAAGGTTAGTAAATCATCATCCTCCTAGCGTTATCCTGTTTCCGTGCGGGGTCCGCTTTGACCATGATAAATAAATAAATGAAATAAATTCTTCGGACTAACCCACCTATTGACTTGCCCCAAACTAAGCTTGAAGCTTGTACTATAGAAGCTAAGGATAGACATACTTAAATTATTTGATAAACATCAAAGTTGCATCTGTGACCCTTGTGCGGTTGTTGATGTCCATTGTAAGCGGTGATCACTTACCATCAGGTGACACCATAGTTCATTTCCTTCCTTCATCATCATCCTAGTGCTTATCCCGGTTACATCCTCGTCCATTGCCTCGGAGTCCAGGGTCCGCTTTCCTGCTCCTTCTTCTTCACTTCGCAGAAGAGAAGAAGAAGGAGAGAGCTCTACCTCTCTTTCTTCAAGAGAGGTAGAGCTTTGTGGAAATTCCACTCGAATGAGCCGTTCGTCTGGGGAAGTACCTCCACCTTACAGAAGACCGCAGTGAAGTGGCACTTCGTAACTGTTGTGCTATGTTTCTGCTGGTGAGTAAGGTTGCCAGAGCTCAGTTGGGGAGGGTATGGGGTTACGGCCGGCAACACATCAACGATACCTCTGGTGTCGCGGATGTCCATGGGCGGCGGTGATTGCTTACCTTAAGCTACCTACTTAAAAAAAACCTACTTAAAAAAAAAAAAACTTGGAAGTTCCCCTCCTCTTACGTAAAATTATAATACAAACCTGTAAGCACTATCCTCTATCTTGTCCGTGGGTTCTTTATATATGTTAGTCTCGTTATCCAAGGGCTTTGCTAGGGAGCTCTCCGCATTGGCGATGTCTTGAAGTAAGTTCTTGTTTTTCCGGCGAACGTTCTTTCTGTTCTTCTTGTCTTTGACGTTTTGCTGATGGTTCAAGACGATATCTGTCGCCTGGAAAGAATGAGGTAGAGTTATTACCTGCTAGAAACCCCCTTTTTTGGGTGGAAACGCAGTTCATTTCGTTTAATTCACCGTTTTGCCTATCCGGCACGTTTCACGCGGATCTTTTCTTTAATAATTTTCAATTTGTAGGTATGTAGAACTAAGATAGAATAGAATTAAAAAAATACTTAAAATCAATTCAGAGTATTTTTATTAAACAAAACAAAAGTTATACCCGCGCGACGCAAGTCGACACATGTCCTGCAAGTTTGAAGGTCACTTGCGGCTATATTGATTGCATAAGAAGATAAAGGTCCGTATCTGCGGATCTTGACACCAAATATCCTTTTCAGATCCGTTTCCGCGAATTTACATTTTAGCGATCCGGCACACTAACTGGAAAATCTGAAAGAAGCGAAGCGAAGCCGCGTGGCCCAAGCTGACGCCGTAGCAACGGGCGCGGTTGCGGTACATCGTGCGGAGACATACTTTGCCCTTCTAGAATCTTCTAGACGACTTTCTAGTACTTTCCCCAGACGTAGCAGCAGGAGTAAATGAGACTAAATAGGAGACTAAACAGAATTAAACGCAACCAAATGGGACTAAACGCGACTAAATATAAATCACTACATAGTATAAAACAAAGTCGCTTTCTCTGTCCCTATGTCCCTTTGTATGCTTAAATCTTTGAAACTACGCAACGGATTTTGATGCGGTCTTTTTTAATAGATAAAGTGATTCAAGAGGGAGGTTTTTATGTATAATACATGCAAAATAAAGTAGAGAAACACTAACAAACTTAGTTGCACCCGTGCGAAGTCGGGGCGGGTCGCTAGTAATAAATAAATAAATAAATATTTCACAACATCACATACATTGATCTGACCCCGTGTTAAGTAGCTTAAAGCACTTGTGTTACAGACATCAGAATCAACAGTGGTATATATGTGGTGGTGGTGTGTGGTAACATTGGTGGTGGTATATATTTTATTTTTTATTTTTTTTATTTTATTTTTATTTGGAAAACCAACAGCAAGTGATACAAGTAAAAAATAACTTAAATTATAACGACATAGCCATTCACAGGTATTCGCATATGGACACTAAGATGCTAATAGACTTAGGAGCTATCATAAAACAGTCCTCATGAAGCTAACATATCAATAATCAAAAAATAACAATTTAAGAAATAGCAGTTACCTATGTTTAATCTTAGATGTGGGAGCCAAAAAATTTTGAAGTAAACAATATTTTCACAGTTGCGGGTTTAGTTCGAAACAGTTCCAATTCGCAATTATTTTTTGAAAGATTGTTGAAAACTTCACTCGTACGTATAAAAAAAGAGTTGCGACGATAATTGGTGTGAAATGTGGGTATAGCTAGCGGTTGAGTGCGTCTTACTGGCAGTTTCCGGGGAACCCAGATGTTCACCTGCTCTAATAAGGCTGGGCAGTCAATGACCCCGCTAGCAATTTTCAACAAACATAAAATGTCAGCTATTTGCCGCCTTTCTGCCAAAGGCAAGAAATGATATCTTCTACATCTCGTCTAATCAAAGATATATATATCAAAGATATATATAGATATATATAAGGAAAATTGTTTGTAACACGCATCACTTTATTTCACGAGTCAATTGCTATCAAAACTTAGAATTATAAATTTATTTTTAAGAATATGTTTGTATCTCAAAGGAGGAGCGGCCTTATCCTAGGACAGGTTTTTATGAACTTAATTGGATAAGGTCCTACACATATCTTGTAAAAATCATGTTGTTTTCAATAAATAATTGTGAATTTTTTTGAACATATAACACCCAGACCAGGACAAACAGACATGTTCATGCACACAAATGTTTGTCCTGTGCGGGGATCGAACCTGCGACCTCTTGCGTAATAGGCAACATCTTGACGATTACACCAAGCAGGTCGTAAAATAGGACTAAATGCGACTAAATGTGACTTAACGGGACTAAATGGGACTAAATTCGATTAAATGGGACTAAATGCGACTAAATAGGACTAAACGCGACTAAATGGGTCCGAATGCGACTAAACTCAAACTCAAACTCAAAACTCAAAATATACTTTATTCATGTTGGCCTCTGCAAGGCACTTATAAATCGTCAATTAGTACAATAGAATGACTCGACCACCGACTTCTTAATGCAGTCATCTACCGAGAAGAAGCGGCAAGAAACTCGATAGTTGCTCTTTTCAATCGCCAAATAATAACAATAGTTTGTCCATACAATAAGATAACATACTTGTACTAGGTCATACAGTTACCTCTTTCAAGTATATAATTAAAAATATATTTAACATGAACAGATTAAGTCCTAGTCGACCAGTCCCCAAAGGCGGCACCTGTTCACAAGTATGACGTATGTGTCAGCCATCATCTCACTCAACCATTTTAGAGGGAATGAAATGACCCGCCACATAGCGCCACCACCCCAGAGACATTATAGTGAGCATGACTACTAGGACCCAGGCCATCCAACCATCAAATGGAATAACAAAATTTTAAGTAAAACAACACTATATGACCCAGTCTAGGTACATACACTTCATAAAATTTATACATATGTATAAACAAACAGAACAACATTTTACTTTAAAATACAAACTTGTCTAATAAATAATAAAATAATTTGGAACAATACTATTCTACATTAGTTACATGTCCACATTGCATAAATAAAATAATATAAGCGTGAGAAGAAATGGCAAGAAAGCTAGCACATCAGTAGCTACAGCCCTCCATCGTTCAGGTAGTCTTCAACTCTATAATACCCTTTTTTCATTAAACTAGTTTTAATATAAGACTTAAACTGATGTAAGGGTAAGTTAACAATATCTAGAGATAATTTATTAAATAATTTAATGCTTAATCCAATGAAAGAATTTCCAATCTTTTGAAGTCTAATGTTTGGGATTGCAAGCTTATGCCTATTTCTTGTATTAAATCTATGACAATCCGACTTTTTGAAAACTGTTCGAGATTTTTTCGTACATACATAAGACAATCAAGAATAAATTGTGATGGTACAGTTAGTATATTTATGTCTTTAAATACTTCCCTTAAAGAATCGCGAGTTTTGAGCCCATAAATAGCACGGATAGCTCTCTTCTGCAGTATAAATATATTGTTGATGTCAGAAGCCGAGCCCCACAAAAGCAACCCATATGACATGATACTGTGGAAGTAACTAAAATAAACTAACCTAGCTGTTTCCACATCAGTCAGATTTCTAATTTTTCTCACTGCATACGCAGCTGAACTAAGTCTACCCGTTAAAGCAGTGAGATGAGGGCCCCACTGCAATTTAGAATCAAGTGTTATTCCCAGAAACACTGTCGAGTTGACAAATAAATTGCGACTAAGTTCGACTAAAAATGGGTTACTTTACTAACCTCAGTCCGCATCTTGCAGCTCCCGGGCGGACAGGCACCGAACCTGCGGACGTCCCCCCTCCCCCTCCCCCGCGGACGCGCCAGCAGCACCATGCCCGGCCTCAGAGCGCGCGTCCCCGCCGCTGTGTCTAGCCCGAGCGACGCCGCGTGCCCCGCTCCTACGCCGTAGCAGCGCGCCCGGTTGCGGTAGATAGTAAGGAGACATACTAGACCCTTCTAGAAACTTCGCGAACCGACTTTTTTCCGTAGATCCTTGTAGAATCCCCTAAGTCAGTTACAGTTGCTTAGAAACTATATGTAATTAACCTATGAGGCCCGAAAAACCCGCAAGAAACACCGGATTGCAGTAAGCAGCGGCGACGCCGTAGTAGCGAGACACTAAATGGCTCGGTTGCGGTAGATCGTACCGAAACATACTATACCCGTCTAGAATCTTCGCGAACCGCCTTTTAGTACGTTATGGAACCTTCTGGAACTCCCGAAGTCTAGAAACTAGAACCTTCTAAAACCCCGGCGTAGGAGTGAAAGAGAAAAAAAGTGACCAAAAGTATCTAAGTGCGACTAAATACGACTAAAAATGTGACTAAGCAAGCTTAAATATGTCCAAAAGACTCACCTCAGTCCGCATCTTGCAGGCCCCCGGCGGGCAGGCACCGAACCTGCGCGCGTCCCCCCTCCCCCTCCCCCGCGGACGCGCCAGCAGCACCATGCCCGGCCTCAGAGCGCGCGTCCCCGCCGCTGTGTCTAGCCCGAGCGACGCTGCGTGCCCCGCTCCTACACCGTAGCAGCGCGCCCGGTTGCGGTAGATTGAAGGAGACATACTTACTTATACCCTTCTGGAAACTTCTGTCACTAACTTTTTTTTACCAAGAACCTTCTAGAATCCCCTAAGTATGTCACATTTACTTACAAACGGTATGTAACTAAGCTATTTAGCTCGAAATACTCGCTCGAATCCCCGAATTGTAGTTGGTTGTATGTACGCTCTATGACACACGCCAAATTGGTTGTAGATGGTTTTGCTCCCTGTAACATACCTCATTCAAGGAAGAACGAAGCTGCGTGGTCCGTGGCGACGCCTTTGCAGCGGCACTCAACAGAACTGAATTGGGGACTAACCGGGACTAAAGGGGACTAAAGTGACTAAATGGAACTAAAAGTGACTAAAACGTCTAAAAAGTGACTATGGGGCTAAATGCGAATAAAAGGGACTAAAAGTGACCAAAAGTATCTAAGAGCGACTAAATACGACTAAAAATGAGTTACTTTACTGACCTCAGTCCTCATCTTGCACGCCCCCGGCGGACAGGCGCCGAACCTGCGCGCGTCCCCCCTCCCCCTCCCCCGCGGACGCGCCAGCAGCACCATGCCCGGCCTCAGAGCGCGCGTCCCCGCCGCTGTGTCTAGCCCGAGCGACGAATCTCCTCATTTACTTACAAACTATAGGTAACTAACCTATTTAGCTCGAAAAACTCACTAGAATCCCCGAATTGTAGTGGGTTCTACGCTCTATGACACACTAATAGGGCTGTAGATGGTTGTACTCCCTGTAACATACCTCATTCAAGTGCGAGCGAAGCCGCGTGGTCTGTGGCGACACCATAGCAGCGGGACTAAACAGAACTAAATTGGGGACTAAAGTGACTAAATGGGATTAAAGTGACTAAATGGAACTTAAAGTGACTAAAACGTCTAAAAAGTTACTATGGGGCTAAATGCGAATAAAAGGGACTAAAAGTGACCAAAAGTATCTAAGAGCGACTAAATACGACTAAAAATTAGTTACTTTACTGACCTCGTTCCGCATCTTGCACGCCCCCGGCGGGCAGGCACCGAACCTGCGTGCGTCCCCCCTCCCCCTCCCCCGCGGACGCGCCAGCAGCACCATGCCCGGCCTCAGAGCGCGCGTCCCCGCCGCTGTGTCTAGCCCGAGCGACGCCGCGTGCCCCGCTCCCACGCCGTAGCAGCGGGCTCGGTTGCGGTAGATAGTGCGGAAATATTCTGTACCCTTCTAGACACTTCAACTTTCTATTACCTTCTAGGTCATTCTAGAACCTTCTAGAATCCTTTTAATAAGTTACACTTGCTTGAAAACTCTATGTAACTAAGTTATTAAGCGCGAAGAACCCACTAGATCCCCCGAAACACACTATAAGGGGTGTAGATGGTTTTACTCGTTGTAACATACCTCATTCAAGGCCGATCCATGGCGACGCCGTAGCAGCTAGACTAAACGCGGCTAAATGGGATTAAAGTGACTAAACAGGAATAAATGTGAAATGATCTAAACGCGTACGACTAAAAATGTGACTAACCACGACTAAATATGTCCAAAAGCCATATGGACTCACCTCAGTCCGCATCTTGCAGCTCCCGGGCGGACAGGCACCGAACCTGCGCGCGTCCCCCCTCCCCCTCCCCCGCGGACGCGCCAGCAGCACCATGCCCGGCCTCAGAGCGCGCGTCCCCGCCGCTGTGTCTAGCCCGAGCGACGCCGCGTGCCCCGCTCCTACACCGTAGCAGCGCGCCCGGTTGCGATAGATAGAAGGAGACTTACTATACCCTTCTAGAATCTTCTAGAACCTACTTTTTTACCTGGAACCTTCTAGAATCCCCTAAGTATGTCACATTTACTTACAAACTGTATGTAACTAAGCAATTTAGCTCGAAAAACTCGATAGAACCCCCGAAACACACTAGAAGGGTTGTAGATTGTAGATGGTTGTACTAGCTGTAAGATACATACATACCTCATTGAAGGGCGAGCGAAGCCGCGTGATTATTGGGGACGCCGTAGCTGCGTGTCTAAAAGCGACTAAATAGCACATAATGGGACTTAAAGTGTCTAATTGGAACTAGAAGTGACTAAACAGGACTAAAAAGTGACCAAAAGTATCTAAGTGCGACTAAATACTTGACTCACCTCAGTCCGCATCTTGCAGGCCCCCGGCGGACAGGCACCGAACCTGCGCGCGTCCCCCCTCCCCCTCCCCCGCGGACGCGCCAGCAGCACCATGCCCGGCCTCAGAGCGCGCGTCCCCGCCGCTGTGTCTAGCCCGAGCGACGCCGCGTGCCCCGCTCCTACGCCGTAGCAGCGGGCTCGGTTGCGGTAGATCGTGCGGACTGTTATCTCTTCGAATTCGCCGGTTTCGAAGGGCCCTGAAAGATAAAAAATATTCAGTTTCGAATGTTTTTATGTTAAAACGACCACCTAAGAGACCGACAGTACGGTTTTCGCCATAACAGGTCAACGGGAGACCTTCTGGCGTATGTCACACACATGGGTGTTATATATGTATCTATTTAAGTATATTTGTAATACCCCTGTTGATTCTGATGTCTGTAACGCAAGTGCTTAAGCTACTTAACACGGGGTCAGATCAATGTATGTGATGTTATGAAATATTTATTTATTTATTTTTTCTGTAGCGAGGCCATTGAGAGGTACGGGGAAACGCTTGCCGTTTCCTTGGACATCTCAAAGGCCTTCGATAGAGTTTTGCACGACAGTCTTATCGCTATGCTTCCATTATTCGGGTTACCCACTAGTATCTGTGCTTGGATATCTGACTTCTTGCAGGACCGATCGATTCGAGTTGTGATTGACGGCAACTCATCCTCTCAATAAGTGATCAACGCTGGAGTTCCTCAGGGGTCAGTGCTCTGTGCGATATTGTTTCTATTACACATCGACGAGCCGTTTGGTGTAATGGTCGAGAAGTCGGCTACTACAAAGGTCGCGGGTTTGATCCTCGCACGGTACATACTATAGCTTTTTTTCGAAAATCTATTAATGCAGATATATCTCAAAGAGTTATTGATCATTGCCTAACAACGTTTTCTTGTAACTGTAACGGTTAATATCGAAAATCTATTTCAAAATTCCACTCTGTACAGTTTTTAAACTCACCGATAATAAGGTTGTCTCCTTCATACAGTTGTCCTTGAGTCATAAGACCTCCCACGACTGGCCCGGTTGAATCACCGACGTGGAAAATCTCATCGATTTGAAACTCACAGCTCTCCTGTAAATAAATTAAACATATTGTTTTCTTAGCTTCTCCAAATGTTATACATTAAAAATATACTTAAATTATTTTAAGCGGATAAAACAACTTTTTGTTGACGAAACCTTTTTTGAGAAGCGAAATACTTGATGGAACCCTACATTAAAACAATAATTTTCAAAAGTGTATTCTTTATTAATAACTAGTACCGCGCGCAGGATCAAAATGTTCGACCAGAGAGAGGTGTTTTTATATTTTTGTCTAAATTCTTATGGAAAATGATATAAAAAACTTGAATATTACAAAAAAACAAGTTTCTGTTCTATCTATGGCACTCCCAATTGTTTTTTTTTTATCATCATCTCACGATGTTTCAACAGATGAAAAAAGTGGCTGTGACAGACTGGCGGACAGACAGACAGACAGACAGACAGGCTTGTACAATGATCACTATATATACTTACTTGTTCTGAGTTCCGTCTCTCAGTAGGTGGTTGGAGAGCTAGCAAGTATGCGTGTAAAGCATTCAGCCCGCTCCCTCTCACACAAGACACTGGAAAAACTGGGATTTGCTCCATCGATGATCTGCGGACAAAAATAAGGACAATGAAATAAGGTCTATTTATTCGACAGGCCCGTTCGTCTAGTGGTCAGATACCCTGGCTACAAAACAGAGAGGCGTGGTTTGAATCCCTTTGAAGGTAAACAGACAGATTGGATCATGGTTACACATTCAGATCTAACTGAACTAAAGTCAGATACTATCTGAATGTGCAGGATTTCTAACGGTGTTTTCCCTCACCGCCGAGCTAATAGTGCAAATCCACACATAGATATTTGAAAAATGCGAGGTCTGGGCACCGTAACGCCCTTACAGGGCGCTACATTGTAATATACCTTAGATAAGTGTACACATTTTATATTACTTTGTACCCAATGTAGCATGCAATAAATAAATAAATCTGCCCTACCAGTGGGGCGCCTTGGTGGAGCAAAGTGGGATAATTTACGATCTCTCTTAATAAAAGCATTACAAAAATAAATAAATATTTTACAACATCACATACATTGATCCGACTCCATGTTAAGTAGCTTAAGCACTTGTGTTACAGACATCAGAATCAACACTGGTATTACAAATATACTCAAAAAGATACATATAACACCCAGACCAGGACAAACAGACATGTTCCTTGCACACAAATATTTGTCCTGTGCGGTATCGAACCCGCGACCTCTTGTAAAATGAGCAGCATCTTGACCATTACACCAAACGGCTCGTCAGTAATGCAATAAGAATGTCTATCCGTTCCCTAGCTTCCAAAGTAAAAGCTTCGAACTAAGTTTGGGGCTAGGCAATTGGTTTGTAAGTCCAAAGCATTTATTTTATTTAAATACTACCGGCCGCCCTTAACTCCGTCCGCGTGGATTTCAATTTCCAATAGCCTAAAGCCTTCCTCGTCAAATGGACTGTCTAACACAAAAAGAAATTTTCAAATTGGACCTTTTTCCTCAGATTAGCGCGTTCAAACAAACAAACATACAAACAAACTCTTCAGCTTTATATGTTAGTAAGTATAAGTATAGATAAGTATACAAGTATAGATTGATGACTTACTCTTCCTTTTCCACCTTCAGTTCGCCGTCGTCGCCCTCGCGCTTGTCAATGGTGTCGAGGATAAGGTTCTGTGGCGCGACGCAGTTGCGAGCCATGTTCTCATCCGTTATCAAGAGGGGTTTCTGTGGAAAAATAATGTACATTAATCATACTAATATAAATGTGAAACTTTGTATGTTTAGCGGGTTTGTATTTTTATAAGAAAACTAGCGGCCGCCCGCGACTCCGTCCGCTTTCATTTCGATTTCCAATAGCCTTAAGCCTTCCTCGTCAAATGGACTATCCAACACAAAAATAATTTTTCAAATCGTACCAGTAGTTTCTGAGATTAGCGCGTTCAAACAAACAAACAAACAAACAAACAAACAAACACTTCAGCTTTACATACTAGTATATAATATATATATATATGTTACGGGCAACGTGATTAATCGGGAATTATGAATAAGGGCCGGCCTTTATTAATAATTCCCAAGAGCGTTGGGCAAAGTGATTAATTTATCACTTTGACCGGCCCGTATTAATAATTCCCGACGCCTCTTGGTCCATGTAATAAATCAGTGTTTGAGATGGCTTGTATTTATCACTTGGACCGGGCATTATGATAAGAAATGTTTAAGGGTCACAAAAAAAAAATAACCCTAACCTATTTTAGACCACCTAAGAAGCGCAAGACTAATGAATGGATATAGGTTAGGGTTATTTTTTTTTATGACCTTTTAAAGTTCCCCTAGTCACGAACATAACACATGGTAACGACTTTTCATCTATACTAATATATAAAGCTGAAGAGTTTGTTTGTATGTTTGTTTGTTTGTTTGTATGTTTGTTTGTTTGAACGCGCTAATCTCAGGAACTACTGGTCCGATTTGAAAAATTCTTTTTGTGTTGGATAGTCCATTTAACGAGGAAGGCTTTAGGCTATTGGAAATCGAAATCCACGCGGACGGAGTCGCGGGCGGCCGCTAGTCTTATGTAATATTTTTATCTAAATAAAAGTAGGAAGTTAATTATATCAATAATTGCTTTTTTTAGTGTTTATTTTCAAATGTTCAATTGATGTGTCCTTTAACTTTTCATGTTAATATTGTAAGTTTAATAAGATTTAATTAGCAAAAACACTTCAAATAACCTATTTTATCACTTTGCCCAATATGGGTTGGGAATTATTCATAATAGCCGGGAAAAGTGATTAATTTCGCTATTTTTATCACATTGCCCAATTGAGTAGGGAATTATTAATACAGACCGGGAATTATTAATACGGCCCGGGCTTATCACATGGCCCGTAACATATATATATATATATATATATATACTAGTATATAAATAGACTAGTATATAGATTTGTCACTCTCTCATTGATTCATTCGTTAATACATGAATGAGTAATCAGGTCACTCATTCATTCGTTCCTTCGTTCTCTATTTCATTCGTTTTATCATATGTACATTCGTTCTCACATTCATTCGTTCTTTCATAAGTTAACTCACTCATTCATTCGATCACTCGCTCATTCATTCATTCACTCACTGATTCATTCGTACTCTCACGGCGATGTCATTCACTCCATCGTTCATTCGTTCCGTCGTTCACTCGCTCACCTTGCCGGAGCCGGCGAGCACGGCGGCCAGGCGCTGCAGCAGCGGCGGCAGCGCGGCCGCGGCGATGTCATTCACTCCATCGTTCATTCGTTCCGTCGTTCACTCGCTCACCTTGCCGGAGCCGGCGAGCACGGCGGCCAGGCGCTGCAGCAGCGGCGGCAGCGCGGCCGCGGCGATGTCATTCACTCCATCGTTCATTCGTTCCGTCGTTCACTCGCTCACCTTGCCGGAGCCGGCGAGCACGGCGGCCAGGCGCTGCAGCAGCGGCGGCAGCGCGGCCGCGGCGATGTCATTCACTCCATCGTTCATTCGTTCCGTCGTTCACTCGCTCACCTTGCCGGAGCCGGCGAGCACGGCGGCCAGGCGCTGCAGCAGCGGCGGCAGCGCGGCCGCGGCGATGTCATTCACTCCATCGTTCATTCGTTCCGTCGTTCACTCGCTCACCTTGCCGGAGCCGGCGAGCACGGCGGCCAGGCGCTGCAGCAGCGGCGGCAGCGCGGCCGCGGCGATGTCATTCACTCCATCGTTCATTCGTTCCGTCGTTCACTCGCTCACCTTGCCGGAGCCGGCGAGCACGGCGGCCAGGCGCTGCAGCAGCGGCGGCAGCGCGGCCGCGGCGATGTCATTCACTCCATCGTTCATTCGTTCCGTCGTTCACTCGCTCACCTTGCCGGAGCCGGCGAGCACGGCGGCCAGGCGCTGCAGCAGCGGCGGCAGCGCGGCCGCGGCGATGTCATTCACTCCATCGTTCATTCGTTCCGTCGTTCACTCGCTCACCTTGCCGGAGCCGGCGAGCACGGCGGCCAGGCGCTGCAGCAGCGGCGGCAGCGCGGCCGCGGCGATGTCATTCACTCCATCGTTCATTCGTTCCGTCGTTCACTCGCTCACCTTGCCGGAGCCGGCGAGCACGGCGGCCAGGCGCTGCAGCAGCGGCGGCAGCGCGGCCGCGGCGATGTCATTCACTCCATCGTTCATTCGTTCCGTCGTTCACTCGCTCACCTTGCCGGAGCCGGCGAGCACGGCGGCCAGGCGCTGCAGCAGCGGCGGCAGCGCGGCCGCGGCGATGTCATTCACTCCATCGTTCATTCGTTCCGTCGTTCACTCGCTCACCTTGCCGGAGCCGGCGAGCACGGCGGCCAGGCGCTGCAGCAGCGGCGGCAGCGCGGCCGCGGCGATGTCATTCACTCCATCGTTCATTCGTTCCGTCGTTCACTCGCTCACCTTGCCGGAGCCGGCGAGCACGGCGGCCAGGCGCTGCAGCAGCGGCGGCAGCGCGGCCGCGGCGATGTCATTCACTCCATCGTTCATTCGTTCCGTCGTTCACTCGCTCACCTTGCCGGAGCCGGCGAGCACGGCGGCCAGGCGCTGCAGCAGCGGCGGCAGCGCGGCCGCGGCGATGTCATTCACTCCATCGTTCATTCGTTCCGTCGTTCACTCGCTCACCTTGCCGGAGCCGGCGAGCACGGCGGCCAGGCGCTGCAGCAGCGGCGGCAGCGCGGCCGCGGCGATGTCATTCACTCCATCGTTCATTCGTTCCGTCGTTCACTCGCTCACCTTGCCGGAGCCGGCGAGCACGGCGGCCAGGCGCTGCAGCAGCGGCGGCAGCGCGGCCGCGGCGATGTCATTCACTCCATCGTTCATTCGTTCCGTCGTTCACTCGCTCACCTTGCCGGAGCCGGCGAGCACGGCGGCCAGGCGCTGCAGCAGCGGCGGCAGCGCGGCCGCGGCGATGTCGCACTTGGACACTACAGCGAAGAATGGCAACTCAAGAGCCACGAGCAGCGCCAGATGCTCTTCTGTGATGCGGGTTATGCCCGCTGTTGCGGAGATCTGGGGGAAAAGAAAGATCCAAAGTTGAAATATGACAGTTTATATACGAAACTAGGTTTCCGCACACATAGGTTCATACTATAGCCTTCCTCGTCAAATGGACTATCAAACACAAAAATATTTTTTTAAATCAGTCCTGAGATAACAAACAAACAAACAAACGTATATTACTTAGTAATAGAAATAGATATCTTCTTCTTCATCCAATAATTCCGGTTACATCCATTGCGAATACCTGGATACGATTCCCAGATCGGGCAAAATTTGTGTTTGATTTGTTCTAAACATGGCCCGGGTTTTTGACCGAAAACGATCAGCGAAAATCGATCTTTGTAGCGAAAAACATGATTTCAAATGATAAAGGCCTTTTCCCTGCAGTGGGGCAGTATAAACGATAACATATCACTACATAGTATAAAACAAAGTCGCTTTTTCTGTCATGTTGTCCCTATGAACGCTTAAATCTTTAAAACTACGCAACGGATTTTGATGCGGTTTTTTTTAATAGATAGAGTAACTCATGAGGAAGGTTTTTATGTATAAATAGTGGACAAGTACCACGAACGAAGCCGGGGCGGGCCGCTAGTTTTTTCTATCTTTTCCTACTCGAAGTTAAGACCGTTCATTCATTCATTCGTTCACTTCATCCACTCACCACAAGCATGGCGCGGTGCGGGCAGTACCCGGACAGGCCGTGCAGCGTGGTGCGCTGGTACTTGCTGTGCCCGGCGAGGTCCAGGAACGACACCAGCTTGGCTGACCTCTCGCCGATGCGTCATTGACTCCGTCCACTCACCACAAGCATGGCGCGGTGCGGGCAGTACCCGGACAGGCCGTGCAGCGTGGTGCGCTGGTACTTGCTGTGCCCGGCGAGGTCCAGGAACGACACCAGCTTGGCTGACCTCTCGCCGATGCGTCATTGACTCCGTCCACTCACCACAAGCATGGCGCGGTGCGGGCAGTACCCGGACAGGCCGTGCAGCGTGGTGCGCTGGTACTTGCTGTGCCCGGCGAGGTCCAGGAACGACACCAGCTTGGCTGACCTCTCGCCGATGCGTCATTGACTCCGTCCACTCACCACAAGCATGGCGCGGTGCGGGCAGTACCCGGACAGGCCGTGCAGCGTGGTGCGCTGGTACTTGCTGTGCCCGGCGAGGTCCAGGAACGACACCAGCTTGGCTGACCTCTCGCCGATGCGTCATTGACTCCGTCCACTCACCACAAGCATGGCGCGGTGCGGGCAGTACCCGGACAGGCCGTGCAGCGTGGTGCGCTGGTACTTGCTGTGCCCGGCGAGGTCCAGGAACGACACCAGCTTGGCTGACCTCTCGCCGATGCGTCATTGACTCCGTCCACTCACCACAAGCATGGCGCGGTGCGGGCAGTACCCGGACAGGCCGTGCAGCGTGGTGCGCTGGTACTTGCTGTGCCCGGCGAGGTCCAGGAACGACACCAGCTTGGCTGACCTCTCGCCGATGCGTCATTGACTCCGTCCACTCACCACAAGCATGGCGCGGTGCGGGCAGTACCCGGACAGGCCGTGCAGCGTGGTGCGCTGGTACTTGCTGTGCCCGGCGAGGTCCAGGAACGACACCAGCTTGGCTGACCTCTCGCCGATGCGTCATTGACTCCGTCCACTCACCACAAGCATGGCGCGGTGCGGGCAGTACCCGGACAGGCCGTGCAGCGTGGTGCGCTGGTACTTGCTGTGCCCGGCGAGGTCCAGGAACGACACCAGCTTGGCTGACCTCTCGCCGATGCGTCATTGACTCCGTCCACTCACCACAAGCATGGCGCGGTGCGGGCAGTACCCGGACAGGCCGTGCAGCGTGGTGCGCTGGTACTTGCTGTGCCCGGCGAGGTCCAGGAACGACACCAGCTTGGCTGACCTCTCGCCGATGCGTCATTGACTCCGTCCACTCACCACAAGCATGGCGCGGTGCGGGCAGTACCCGGACAGGCCGTGCAGCGTGGTGCGCTGGTACTTGCTGTGCCCGGCGAGGTCCAGGAACGACACCAGCTTGGCTGACCTCTCGCCGATGCGTCATTGACTCCGTCCACTCACCACAAGCATGGCGCGGTGCGGGCAGTACCCGGACAGGCCGTGCAGCGTGGTGCGCTGGTACTTGCTGTGCCCGGCGAGGTCCAGGAACGACACCAGCTTGGCTGACCTCTCGCCGATGCGTCATTGACTCCGTCCACTCACCACAAGCATGGCGCGGTGCGGGCAGTACCCGGACAGGCCGTGCAGCGTGGTGCGCTGGTACTTGCTGTGCCCGGCGAGGTCCAGGAACGACACCAGCTTGGCTGACCTCTCGCCGATGCGTCATTGACTCCGTCCACTCACCACAAGCATGGCGCGGTGCGGGCAGTACCCGGACAGGCCGTGCAGCGTGGTGCGCTGGTACTTGCTGTGCCCGGCGAGGTCCAGGAACGACACCAGCTTGGCTGACCTCTCGCCGATGCGTCATTGACTCCGTCCACTCACCACAAGCATGGCGCGGTGCGGGCAGTACCCGGACAGGCCGTGCAGCGTGGTGCGCTGGTACTTGCTGTGCCCGGCGAGGTCCAGGAACGACACCAGCTTGGCTGACCTCTCGCCGATGCGTCATTGACTCCGTCCACTCACCACAAGCATGGCGCGGTGCGGGCAGTACCCGGACAGGCCGTGCAGCGTGGTGCGCTGGTACTTGCTGTGCCCGGCGAGGTCCAGGAACGACACCAGCTTGGCTGACCTCTCGCCGATGCGTCATTGACTCCGTCCACTCACCACAAGCATGGCGCGGTGCGGGCAGTACCCGGACAGGCCGTGCAGCGTGGTGCGCTGGTACTTGCTGTGCCCGGCGAGGTCCAGGAACGACACCAGCTTGGCTGACCTCTCGCCGATGCGTCATTGACTCCGTCCACTCACCACAAGCATGGCGCGGTGCGGGCAGTACCCGGACAGGCCGTGCAGCGTGGTGCGCTGGTACTTGCTGTGCCCGGCGAGGTCCAGGAACGACACCAGCTTGGCTGACCTCTCGCCGATGCGTCATTGACTCCGTCCACTCACCACAAGCATGGCGCGGTGCGGGCAGTACCCGGACAGGCCGTGCAGCGTGGTGCGCTGGTACTTGCTGTGCCCGGCGAGGTCCAGGAACGACACCAGCTTGGCTGACCTCTCGCCGATGCGTCATTGACTCCGTCCACTCACCACAAGCATGGCGCGGTGCGGGCAGTACCCGGACAGGCCGTGCAGCGTGGTGCGCTGGTACTTGCTGTGCCCGGCGAGGTCCAGGAACGACACCAGCTTGGCTGACCTCTCGCCGATGCGTCATTGACTCCGTCCACTCACCACAAGCATGGCGCGGTGCGGGCAGTACCCGGACAGGCCGTGCAGCGTGGTGCGCTGGTACTTGCTGTGCCCGGCGAGGTCCAGGAACGACACCAGCTTGGCTGACCTCTCGCCGATGCGTCATTGACTCCGTCCACTCACCACAAGCATGGCGCGGTGCGGGCAGTACCCGGACAGGCCGTGCAGCGTGGTGCGCTGGTACTTGCTGTGCCCGGCGAGGTCCAGGAACGACACCAGCTTGGCTGACCTCTCGCCGATGCGTCATTGACTCCGTCCACTCACCACAAGCATGGCGCGGTGCGGGCAGTACCCGGACAGGCCGTGCAGCGTGGTGCGCTGGTACTTGCTGTGCCCGGCGAGGTCCAGGAACGACACCAGCTTGGCTGACCTCTCGCCGATGCGTCATTGACTCCGTCCACTCACCACAAGCATGGCGCGGTGCGGGCAGTACCCGGACAGGCCGTGCAGCGTGGTGCGCTGGTACTTGCTGTGCCCGGCGAGGTCCAGGAACGACACCAGCTTGGCTGACCTCTCGCCGATGCGTCATTGACTCCGTCCACTCACCACAAGCATGGCGCGGTGCGGGCAGTACCCGGACAGGCCGTGCAGCGTGGTGCGCTGGTACTTGCTGTGCCCGGCGAGGTCCAGGAACGACACCAGCTTGGCTGACCTCTCGCCGATGCGTCATTGACTCCGTCCACTCACCACAAGCATGGCGCGGTGCGGGCAGTACCCGGACAGGCCGTGCAGCGTGGTGCGCTGGTACTTGCTGTGCCCGGCGAGGTCCAGGAACGACACCAGCTTGGCTGACCTCTCGCCGATGCGTCATTGACTCCGTCCACTCACCACAAGCATGGCGCGGTGCGGGCAGTACCCGGACAGGCCGTGCAGCGTGGTGCGCTGGTACTTGCTGTGCCCGGCGAGGTCCAGGAACGACACCAGCTTGGCTGACCTCTCGCCGATGCGTCATTGACTCCGTCCACTCACCACAAGCATGGCGCGGTGCGGGCAGTACCCGGACAGGCCGTGCAGCGTGGTGCGCTGGTACTTGCTGTGCCCGGCGAGGTCCAGGAACGACACCAGCTTGGCTGACCTCTCGCCGATGCGTCATTGACTCCGTCCACTCACCACAAGCATGGCGCGGTGCGGGCAGTACCCGGACAGGCCGTGCAGCGTGGTGCGCTGGTACTTGCTGTGCCCGGCGAGGTCCAGGAACGACACCAGCTTGGCTGACCTCTCGCCGATGCGTCATTGACTCCGTCCACTCACCACAAGCATGGCGCGGTGCGGGCAGTACCCGGACAGGCCGTGCAGCGTGGTGCGCTGGTACTTGCTGTGCCCGGCGAGGTCCAGGAACGACACCAGCTTGGCTGACCTCTCGCCGATGCGTCATTGACTCCGTCCACTCACCACAAGCATGGCGCGGTGCGGGCAGTACCCGGACAGGCCGTGCAGCGTGGTGCGCTGGTACTTGCTGTGCCCGGCGAGGTCCAGGAACGACACCAGCTTGGCTGACCTCTCGCCGATGCGTCATTGACTCCGTCCACTCACCACAAGCATGGCGCGGTGCGGGCAGTACCCGGACAGGCCGTGCAGCGTGGTGCGCTGGTACTTGCTGTGCCCGGCGAGGTCCAGGAACGACACCAGCTTGGCTGACCTCTCGCCGATGCGTCATTGACTCCGTCCACTCACCACAAGCATGGCGCGGTGCGGGCAGTACCCGGACAGGCCGTGCAGCGTGGTGCGCTGGTACTTGCTGTGCCCGGCGAGGTCCAGGAACGACACCAGCTTGGCTGACCTCTCGCCGATGCGTCATTGACTCCGTCCACTCACCACAAGCATGGCGCGGTGCGGGCAGTACCCGGACAGGCCGTGCAGCGTGGTGCGCTGGTACTTGCTGTGCCCGGCGAGGTCCAGGAACGACACCAGCTTGGCTGACCTCTCGCCGATGCGTCATTGACTCCGTCCACTCACCACAAGCATGGCGCGGTGCGGGCAGTACCCGGACAGGCCGTGCAGCGTGGTGCGCTGGTACTTGCTGTGCCCGGCGAGGTCCAGGAACGACACCAGCTTGGCTGACCTCTCGCCGATGCGTCATTGACTCCGTCCACTCACCACAAGCATGGCGCGGTGCGGGCAGTACCCGGACAGGCCGTGCAGCGTGGTGCGCTGGTACTTGCTGTGCCCGGCGAGGTCCAGGAACGACACCAGCTTGGCTGACCTCTCGCCGATGCGTCATTGACTCCGTCCACTCACCACAAGCATGGCGCGGTGCGGGCAGTACCCGGACAGGCCGTGCAGCGTGGTGCGCTGGTACTTGCTGTGCCCGGCGAGGTCCAGGAACGACACCAGCTTGGCTGACCTCTCGCCGATGCGTCATTGACTCCGTCCACTCACCACAAGCATGGCGCGGTGCGGGCAGTACCCGGACAGGCCGTGCAGCGTGGTGCGCTGGTACTTGCTGTGCCCGGCGAGGTCCAGGAACGACACCAGCTTGGCTGACCTCTCGCCGATGCGTCATTGACTCCGTCCACTCACCACAAGCATGGCGCGGTGCGGGCAGTACCCGGACAGGCCGTGCAGCGTGGTGCGCTGGTACTTGCTGTGCCCGGCGAGGTCCAGGAACGACACCAGCTTGGCTGACCTCTCGCCGATGCGTCATTGACTCCGTCCACTCACCACAAGCATGGCGCGGTGCGGGCAGTACCCGGACAGGCCGTGCAGCGTGGTGCGCTGGTACTTGCTGTGCCCGGCGAGGTCCAGGAACGACACCAGCTTGGCTGACCTCTCGCCGATGCGTCATTGACTCCGTCCACTCACCACAAGCATGGCGCGGTGCGGGCAGTACCCGGACAGGCCGTGCAGCGTGGTGCGCTGGTACTTGCTGTGCCCGGCGAGGTCCAGGAACGACACCAGCTTGGCTGACCTCTCGCCGATGCGTCATTGACTCCGTCCACTCACCACAAGCATGGCGCGGTGCGGGCAGTACCCGGACAGGCCGTGCAGCGTGGTGCGCTGGTACTTGCTGTGCCCGGCGAGGTCCAGGAACGACACCAGCTTGGCTGACCTCTCGCCGATGCGTCATTGACTCCGTCCACTCACCACAAGCATGGCGCGGTGCGGGCAGTACCCGGACAGGCCGTGCAGCGTGGTGCGCTGGTACTTGCTGTGCCCGGCGAGGTCCAGGAACGACACCAGCTTGGCTGACCTCTCGCCGATGCGTCATTGACTCCGTCCACTCACCACAAGCATGGCGCGGTGCGGGCAGTACCCGGACAGGCCGTGCAGCGTGGTGCGCTGGTACTTGCTGTGCCCGGCGAGGTCCAGGAACGACACCAGCTTGGCTGACCTCTCGCCGATGCGTCATTGACTCCGTCCACTCACCACAAGCATGGCGCGGTGCGGGCAGTACCCGGACAGGCCGTGCAGCGTGGTGCGCTGGTACTTGCTGTGCCCGGCGAGGTCCAGGAACGACACCAGCTTGGCTGACCTCTCGCCGATGCGTCATTGACTCCGTCCACTCACCACAAGCATGGCGCGGTGCGGGCAGTACCCGGACAGGCCGTGCAGCGTGGTGCGCTGGTACTTGCTGTGCCCGGCGAGGTCCAGGAACGACACCAGCTTGGCTGACCTCTCGCCGATGCGTCATTGACTCCGTCCACTCACCACAAGCATGGCGCGGTGCGGGCAGTACCCGGACAGGCCGTGCAGCGTGGTGCGCTGGTACTTGCTGTGCCCGGCGAGGTCCAGGAACGACACCAGCTTGGCTGACCTCTCGCCGATGCGTCATTGACTCCGTCCACTCACCACAAGCATGGCGCGGTGCGGGCAGTACCCGGACAGGCCGTGCAGCGTGGTGCGCTGGTACTTGCTGTGCCCGGCGAGGTCCAGGAACGACACCAGCTTGGCTGACCTCTCGCCGATGCGTCATTGACTCCGTCCACTCACCACAAGCATGGCGCGGTGCGGGCAGTACCCGGACAGGCCGTGCAGCGTGGTGCGCTGGTACTTGCTGTGCCCGGCGAGGTCCAGGAACGACACCAGCTTGGCTGACCTCTCGCCGATGCGTCATTGACTCCGTCCACTCACCACAAGCATGGCGCGGTGCGGGCAGTACCCGGACAGGCCGTGCAGCGTGGTGCGCTGGTACTTGCTGTGCCCGGCGAGGTCCAGGAACGACACCAGCTTGGCTGACCTCTCGCCGATGCGTCATTGACTCCGTCCACTCACCACAAGCATGGCGCGGTGCGGGCAGTACCCGGACAGGCCGTGCAGCGTGGTGCGCTGGTACTTGCTGTGCCCGGCGAGGTCCAGGAACGACACCAGCTTGGCTGACCTCTCGCCGATGCGTCATTGACTCCGTCCACTCACCACAAGCATGGCGCGGTGCGGGCAGTACCCGGACAGGCCGTGCAGCGTGGTGCGCTGGTACTTGCTGTGCCCGGCGAGGTCCAGGAACGACACCAGCTTGGCTGACCTCTCGCCGATGCGTCATTGACTCCGTCCACTCACCACAAGCATGGCGCGGTGCGGGCAGTACCCGGACAGGCCGTGCAGCGTGGTGCGCTGGTACTTGCTGTGCCCGGCGAGGTCCAGGAACGACACCAGCTTGGCTGACCTCTCGCCGATGCGTCATTGACTCCGTCCACTCACCACAAGCATGGCGCGGTGCGGGCAGTACCCGGACAGGCCGTGCAGCGTGGTGCGCTGGTACTTGCTGTGCCCGGCGAGGTCCAGGAACGACACCAGCTTGGCTGACCTCTCGCCGATGCGTCATTGACTCCGTCCACTCACCACAAGCATGGCGCGGTGCGGGCAGTACCCGGACAGGCCGTGCAGCGTGGTGCGCTGGTACTTGCTGTGCCCGGCGAGGTCCAGGAACGACACCAGCTTGGCTGACCTCTCGCCGATGCGTCATTGACTCCGTCCACTCACCACAAGCATGGCGCGGTGCGGGCAGTACCCGGACAGGCCGTGCAGCGTGGTGCGCTGGTACTTGCTGTGCCCGGCGAGGTCCAGGAACGACACCAGCTTGGCTGACCTCTCGCCGATGCGTCATTGACTCCGTCCACTCACCACAAGCATGGCGCGGTGCGGGCAGTACCCGGACAGGCCGTGCAGCGTGGTGCGCTGGTACTTGCTGTGCCCGGCGAGGTCCAGGAACGACACCAGCTTGGCTGACCTCTCGCCGATGCGTCATTGACTCCGTCCACTCACCACAAGCATGGCGCGGTGCGGGCAGTACCCGGACAGGCCGTGCAGCGTGGTGCGCTGGTACTTGCTGTGCCCGGCGAGGTCCAGGAACGACACCAGCTTGGCTGACCTCTCGCCGATGCGTCATTGACTCCGTCCACTCACCACAAGCATGGCGCGGTGCGGGCAGTACCCGGACAGGCCGTGCAGCGTGGTGCGCTGGTACTTGCTGTGCCCGGCGAGGTCCAGGAACGACACCAGCTTGGCTGACCTCTCGCCGATGCGTCATTGACTCCGTCCACTCACCACAAGCATGGCGCGGTGCGGGCAGTACCCGGACAGGCCGTGCAGCGTGGTGCGCTGGTACTTGCTGTGCCCGGCGAGGTCCAGGAACGACACCAGCTTGGCTGACCTCTCGCCGATGCGTCATTGACTCCGTCCACTCACCACAAGCATGGCGCGGTGCGGGCAGTACCCGGACAGGCCGTGCAGCGTGGTGCGCTGGTACTTGCTGTGCCCGGCGAGGTCCAGGAACGACACCAGCTTGGCTGACCTCTCGCCGATGCGTCATTGACTCCGTCCACTCACCACAAGCATGGCGCGGTGCGGGCAGTACCCGGACAGGCCGTGCAGCGTGGTGCGCTGGTACTTGCTGTGCCCGGCGAGGTCCAGGAACGACACCAGCTTGGCTGACCTCTCGCCGATGCGTCATTGACTCCGTCCACTCACCACAAGCATGGCGCGGTGCGGGCAGTACCCGGACAGGCCGTGCAGCGTGGTGCGCTGGTACTTGCTGTGCCCGGCGAGGTCCAGGAACGACACCAGCTTGGCTGACCTCTCGCCGATGCGTCATTGACTCCGTCCACTCACCACAAGCATGGCGCGGTGCGGGCAGTACCCGGACAGGCCGTGCAGCGTGGTGCGCTGGTACTTGCTGTGCCCGGCGAGGTCCAGGAACGACACCAGCTTGGCTGACCTCTCGCCGATGCGTCATTGACTCCGTCCACTCACC
Organism: Nomophila noctuella; assembly: GCA_958496325.1. Lineage (NCBI taxonomy): Eukaryota > Metazoa > Arthropoda > Insecta > Lepidoptera > Crambidae > Nomophila > Nomophila noctuella. The sequence goes on along the minus strand of OY292510.1, from coordinate 6,301,752 downwards.
ACAAGCATGGCGCGGTGCGGGCAGTACCCGGACAGGCCGTGCAGCGTGGTGCGCTGGTACTTGCTGTGCCCGGCGAGGTCCAGGAACGACACCAGCTTGGCTGACCTCTCGCCGATGCGTCATTGACTCCGTCCACTCACCACAAGCATGGCGCGGTGCGGGCAGTACCCGGACAGGCCGTGCAGCGTGGTGCGCTGGTACTTGCTGTGCCCGGCGAGGTCCAGGAACGACACCAGCTTGGCTGACCTCTCGCCGATGCGTCATTGACTCCGTCCACTCACCACAAGCATGGCGCGGTGCGGGCAGTACCCGGACAGGCCGTGCAGCGTGGTGCGCTGGTACTTGCTGTGCCCGGCGAGGTCCAGGAACGACACCAGCTTGGCTGACCTCTCGCCGATGCGTCATTGACTCCGTCCACTCACCACAAGCATGGCGCGGTGCGGGCAGTACCCGGACAGGCCGTGCAGCGTGGTGCGCTGGTACTTGCTGTGCCCGGCGAGGTCCAGGAACGACACCAGCTTGGCTGACCTCTCGCCGATGCGTCATTGACTCCGTCCACTCACCACAAGCATGGCGCGGTGCGGGCAGTACCCGGACAGGCCGTGCAGCGTGGTGCGCTGGTACTTGCTGTGCCCGGCGAGGTCCAGGAACGACACCAGCTTGGCTGACCTCTCGCCGATGCGTCATTGACTCCGTCCACTCACCACAAGCATGGCGCGGTGCGGGCAGTACCCGGACAGGCCGTGCAGCGTGGTGCGCTGGTACTTGCTGTGCCCGGCGAGGTCCAGGAACGACACCAGCTTGGCTGACCTCTCGCCGATGCGTCATTGACTCCGTCCACTCACCACAAGCATGGCGCGGTGCGGGCAGTACCCGGACAGGCCGTGCAGCGTGGTGCGCTGGTACTTGCTGTGCCCGGCGAGGTCCAGGAACGACACCAGCTTGGCTGACCTCTCGCCGATGCGTCATTGACTCCGTCCACTCACCACAAGCATGGCGCGGTGCGGGCAGTACCCGGACAGGCCGTGCAGCGTGGTGCGCTGGTACTTGCTGTGCCCGGCGAGGTCCAGGAACGACACCAGCTTGGCTGACCTCTCGCCGATGCGTCATTGACTCCGTCCACTCACCACAAGCATGGCGCGGTGCGGGCAGTACCCGGACAGGCCGTGCAGCGTGGTGCGCTGGTACTTGCTGTGCCCGGCGAGGTCCAGGAACGACACCAGCTTGGCTGACCTCTCGCCGATGCGTCATTGACTCCGTCCACTCACCACAAGCATGGCGCGGTGCGGGCAGTACCCGGACAGGCCGTGCAGCGTGGTGCGCTGGTACTTGCTGTGCCCGGCGAGGTCCAGGAACGACACCAGCTTGGCTGACCTCTCGCCGATGCGTCATTGACTCCGTCCACTCACCACAAGCATGGCGCGGTGCGGGCAGTACCCGGACAGGCCGTGCAGCGTGGTGCGCTGGTACTTGCTGTGCCCGGCGAGGTCCAGGAACGACACCAGCTTGGCTGACCTCTCGCCGATGCGTCATTGACTCCGTCCACTCACCACAAGCATGGCGCGGTGCGGGCAGTACCCGGACAGGCCGTGCAGCGTGGTGCGCTGGTACTTGCTGTGCCCGGCGAGGTCCAGGAACGACACCAGCTTGGCTGACCTCTCGCCGATGCGTCATTGACTCCGTCCACTCACCACAAGCATGGCGCGGTGCGGGCAGTACCCGGACAGGCCGTGCAGCGTGGTGCGCTGGTACTTGCTGTGCCCGGCGAGGTCCAGGAACGACACCAGCTTGGCTGACCTCTCGCCGATGCGTCATTGACTCCGTCCACTCACCACAAGCATGGCGCGGTGCGGGCAGTACCCGGACAGGCCGTGCAGCGTGGTGCGCTGGTACTTGCTGTGCCCGGCGAGGTCCAGGAACGACACCAGCTTGGCTGACCTCTCGCCGATGCGTTCAGCCGTCATCAGCTCGGAACATCCGTAGTTTACAACGTTACCCTGAAGAGAATGAGAGAGGGAGAAATTTAGTGTGGTTCAAATAATCACCGGTTAGCTCTTAGATAGAAGAGAACCCAAATGAACGAACTAAGCAGTACATAATAAATGGTCCTTCGAGCCGGATGACAGCTAAATTTTAGATGCCACAGAAAAAAAGTTCGCTTATTGCGATAAAAGCTCCGCTTTAGCTGTAGGACTCTGGATAAAAAATCGAGAATAGAACGTATAATATATGTATATGGTACCCCATCCGCTGTCTTGGCAATAAGGGCTCCTCCTTGGCTAACAGTAAGGCAGAACGAAGTCAATATATAGGGCCACTATTAAAAAAAATAGACAAATTTAGATTTTCAAATTTAGATAGTCAGCGAGCGCGCTGGTTAGATATTTCCAGCCATTATGGAGATCTGAACGTCCATGAAGGCTGGAAGGGACCGGCACCGTTACAAAAGACGGACCTTACAATGGCTGTCATTCTATTTTAATATTATTGAAGATTTATAAATGCCTTGCAAAGGCCTACATAAATTAGGCATATTTTGATTTTGATTTATATGGTTGACAAAGTTAACCTTACCTGGGCATCGAACCCCAGTATTTCGTGGCTCAAAGACGAGGTTCTCCCACTCTTGACTTCGTGGAGATGCCTGAACATGTTCAGGCGAGCGCTGCCTCGGCCGTTGTCGAGTTCTCCTGCAACAAGCATCAAATCAAATCATTTAATCATTCATAAACATACATAGGTGCAAAGGTCAATAGCATAGGACGATAGAGTCCGTTCAACGAAAGAAGTCCCGAAGACGATGGTCACAGAGCAGGGGATTTAATTGCTAACTTACATGATACCAGACTGACTATACAATTCTTTAAAATTGTTAAAGTTAATTGTATTTTAAATTGACACTGGCTTCGGAATTTGGAGGTTTATCTATACTTACCAATATAATAAATCTGAAGAGTTTGTTTGTTTGTTTGAACGCGCTAATCTCAGGAACTACTTGACCGATTTGAAAAAAATGTGTTGGATAGTCCATTGGACAAGGAAGGCTTTAGGCTATTGGAAATCGAGATCCACGCGGACGGAGTCGCGGGCGGCCGCTAGTAATATCATAAAGCTGAAAGAGTTTGTATGTTTGAACGCGCTAATCTAAGGAACTACGGGTTAATTGAAAAAAAAATTGTGTTGTGAGAGGAAGGCTTTAGGCTATGGTACAGCCAAAATCCACCCTGGCGGCCTAGGCTAGTAAATAAATATTTCACAACATCATACACATTTATTGACTTCTTCTTTCTAGCGTTTATCCCGTTTCTATACGGGGTCCGCTTTGACTATGATCCAGGATTTAGCAAGTCTGGTTATTACAGTGAAGCGACTGCCGTCAGACCTTCGTAACCCATAGGGGAACCAGACAGATTGGATCATGGTTACACATTCCGATCTAACTGAACTAAATTCAGAAATCACTGAATGTGCACGCACAATATCACATTATTTACAATTATTATTTTACGCATAGGAAGCATGTTTTTAAGTTATCAAAATATAATTTGTACCAATATGGTGAAACTTTGTTGTGTACGTCTTAAATTGTCTATGTGAGATCTTTTATGAATAAAAAATTGGCCAAGTGCGAGTCGGACTCCCGCACTGAGGGTTCCGTACAAATTCTATTTTTGACGTATTAAAAAAACTACTGAATAGATTTCGTTCGAACTAATTTTCGTTGGTAGTTTTTAATGTAATGTACATTATATATTTATTTCAGCTTTATCATCCTCTTATTTTAGAAGTTAGAGGGGGGGACACACTTTTTTCCACTTTGGAAGGGTCTGTCACGCAAAGTATTCACTTTAGAAAAAAGTGATATTAGAAACCTTAATATAATTTTCAAAGACCTATCCATAGATACCCCACACGTATATGTTCAATGAAAAAAAATATTTCGAGTTTCAGTTCTGACTATGGGGACCCCCCACTTTCTTTTATTTTTTTTCTATTTTCGTATGAAAACCTTGTTGCGGTTCACAGAATACATCCACTCACTAAGTTTCAACAGTATAGTACTTATAGTTTCGGAAAAAAGTGGCTGTGACAGACTGGCGGACAGACAGACAGACAGACAGACAGACAGACATGACGAATCTATAAGGGTTCCGTTTTTTTGCCATTTTGGCTACGGAACCCTAAAAATCAGTCTGTTCGAAACCAACAACCAAATACAATGAGAGCGAGTGAGAGGCACGCGTCCCTTCCACTCGGGCATGGTTAGCATATGAAGTCGTTGTCACGTAAAACTTTCGCCCGTATACCGACGTATACAGGCAACCAATTTTTTTTCAAATCTTATCAGTACTTTAGCAAGTTCAGTACTAGTACTAGGTAAAATAATATTTGTCGGGCAAAAGAATTTCAGTGTAAATCAAATTGCAAAATAATCGCTTTGACTTTGACTTACAAACAAACAAATTCTTCAGCTTTATTATATTAGTATAGATAAATATATAAAATACATTTACGGACCTTGCGTCAACACTCCAATGAGGGTACTCTTGCCGGCTTCGTTCGCTCCCATGACGGCTACCCTCAATTCTACGCTTTGGTGAGCATCGGCCAACTGAAACAATTATTTTATTATTAGCCTACAAACACTACATTACAGGAAGCTAAGCTATAATAAAAAGGAGTTATGAATTTTAAATTTGATTTAATACATCTATTTTGGTGGCGGGTCCGTGTCAGATCGTAGTTACATACTCGTATTATATTATTATAGTGACATATCGCAGTAATATTTCAGAGTGACATATCGCAGTGATATTTCACAGTGACAAATAACAGTTACATACCTTACGTATATAGACCTTGGCAACAGCCCTATGCGGTGCGACCCCCCGCTGAGTAACATGCGTAAGCGTAGCGCACAGTGCGCGCGCCATGCGCCTTAACGAATGAAGCGACGCGCGTAGAGCGGGAGCGCGCAAGATACGTAACGAGGAGGTATGACACAGTATCATATCGCAGTGATATTTCACAGTGAGATGTCACAATCATACTTGATTGTGATATATAGCAGTGACAAATAACAGTGAGGCATATCACATGACTCACCTTGCGTATGTAGACCGCCGTGACGTCCATATGCGGCCACTTAACACAATGATTTAATTATAGCAGTGACATTTCACAGTGATAAATAACAGTGACTTCTGTCACATGACTCACCTTGCGTATATAAACCTCGGCTACAGCCCTATGCGGGGCGACTCTCCGCTGAGTCACGTGTGTAAGCGTAGCGCACAGTGCGCGCGCCATGCGCCTTAACGAATGAAGCGACGCGCGTAGCGCGGGAGCGCGTGAGATACGTAACGCGGTAATATTACATGATGTCACAGTGATATTTAACAGTGAAATATCGGAGTGATATTTCACAGTGAAATATCACAGTGACATTTCACAGTGACAAATAACACTAAATATCACAGCGACATCTCATAGTGATATTTCACAGTGGCCAATAACAGTTACATACCTTGCGTATATAAACCTCAGCAACAGCCCTATGCGGGGCAACCCTCCGCTGTGTGACATGCGTAAGCGTAGCGCACAGTGCGCGCGCCATGCGCCTTAGCGAATGAAGCGACGCGCGTAGAGCGGGAGCGCGCAAGATACGTAACGCGGTAATATTACATGATGTCACAGTGATATTTAACAGTGAAATATCGGAGTGATATTTCACAGTGAAATATCACAGTGACATTTCACAGTGACAAATAACACTAAATATCACAGCGACATCTCATAGTGATATTTCACAGTGGCCAATAACAGTTACATACCTTGCGTATATAAACCTCAGCAACAGCCCTATGCGGGGCAACCCTCCGCTGTGTGACATGCGTAAGCGTAGCGCACAGTGCGCGCGCCATGCGCCTTAGCGAATGAAGCGACGCGCGTAGAGCGGGAGCGCAAGCCGCGGAACACGGTAATATTCCACAGTGTCATGGTGCAGATGGCCAAGATACACTTCGGGTCGCTGAGCCATGGGAGTAAGTAAGTAAGTAAGTCATGGTGCAGTGATATTTTGCAGTAACATGCCACAGTGATACTTGATTGTGATATATAGCAGTAACAAATAACAGTGAGGCATATCACATGACTCACCTTGCGTATGTAGACCGCCGCGACGGCCATATGCGGCCCCTTGACACAGTGATATAATTATAGCAGTGATATTAGCAGTGACATTTCACAGTGACAAATAACAGTGATAAATAACAGTGACAAATAGCAGTGACATTTTACAGTGACTTCTGTCAAATGACTCACCTTGCGTATGTAGACTTCCGCAACAGCCCTATGCGGCGCAACCCTCCGTTGAGTCACATGTGTAAGCGTAGCGCACAGTGCGCGCGCCATGCGCCTTAACGAATGAAGCGACGCGCGTAGAGCGGGAGCGCGCAAGCCTCGTAAGGCGCCGCAGTCGCGCACGCCCACTACGTATACTGCGCTGCCGCCGCCGGAGCGGAGACGCCATTTTAGCTGAGAAATAGCAGGGTAGTATCACTGTTATTTGTAGCAGTGACAAATACCTGTGACTAAAAACAGCGTCATAAACTTCGATACCGCAAATGAACAGCTAATAAAATAAATGTTGTTGAAAATTAATAAATAATATTGTTTTTGTTGTTCAAACAATTTCAATAAAAATGCATAACAATTGAAATTTGCAATAAAAGACAACTAAAATTATGAAACTTTTCAGTCCGCTTACGACCACGGTTGTTGTAACGCTTACGAAACGGCTAGCAGTAAGTAGTATGAATATACTCCATAATTAATATCGCGTTTAGTCCCGTTATTTAATATGATTGTCAAAATTATGAAATAGAAAATGTTTTTTTTGGTAATGTACACATGTACACAGTCAATGAACAACACATCAGAAACATTATCATTAGTTTATTTATCCTTACCTGGGTGACCAAATGTTGGAACCTCCTCTCACATGGTGAGACCAGCTGTAGTTTATACTCGACATTGCCGAAGCGAGGCTCTGGCGGCAAACTCCCGTACACCTCTTCACTTGAATCGTCTTCGTCTGACGCCCTGTGTACGAAAGTACGGTTATACAGTGGACTCACGGTAATCCGGCCCCTGTCTAGTCCGGCACCCCTTGGTCCCCTTGTAATCCGACATGGTCTATTATTTATTTCATATTGAATATTTTTTTGATAACTTCGCTAATGCATGATTGAACAAGTTACAACTTGTACGGACCATTATTTTTATTTTTGTAATTTCTATAGCATTAATGATAACTCTCTAATGTGTTGTTTAATTTACTACATTTGTCGTATATTATAAAGTATATTTTGTACTTCAGAGTACATTATATGTATATATGTTATATAAATAATCATCATTGGATCTATAAATTTGTCGGACTACAAGGTAGGTACTCTTTTGTAAAAAAATTCGGACTATAAGGAGTCTTAGGCAGTACTCTATAATCCGACAAATTCGATAGTCCGACACTGCCCTGCAAAATGATTGTCAGATTACCGTGGGTCCACTGTATATGTAATAAATAAATAAATAATAATAAATAAATATTTCACAACATCACATACATTGATCTGACCCCGTGTTAAGTAGCTTAAGCACTTGTGTTACAGACATCAGAATCAACAGTGGTATTACAAGTATACTTAAATAGATACATATAACACCCAGACCAGGACAAACAGACATGTTCATGCACACAAATGTTTGTCCTGTGCGGGGATCGAACCCGCGACCTCTTGCGTAATAGGCAACATCTTGATATGTAACTAGCGGCTGCCTGCGACTTCGTTCCCGTGGATTTCGGTTCCCGTACACTTAGTGTTTATTTATTTATTTAAGAACTATTAACATAAGCTACAGCAATATTTTAAATATTTTTACAACAAAACAGTATTTTGGCTGACTGCGCTTACTATTTATTATAGGTATAAGAGTTATCAAAATAGATAATTAAAACAAAATAAATTAATAAGAAATTAATATAGCCATTAAATTTCATGATATCTATAAATTTTATGGGTTTTAGCAAGGGGTTCTCAGGGGTTTTTCCACACAATATTACAAACGTAAAAACACTTACGAATCATCGAAGGAGTCGTCCAACTCATCAGAACTGTTGAAACAGTCATTGCCAAACTCTTCATCTAAGTCGTCCAGATACTTGTCATCTTGTAACCCCACCTTTTGAAAAAAAGAAAGAAAATATATTAAGTATAAAATTCTGTAATAATTACATTAGCTTAAAACTTAAATAAGTAACAGCAAAAAGTGGGGACTTTTAATGATGTCAACGTTAAAAAAATAGGTTTTGGCATAATCACCACGCTTGCCTAATGCGGATTGGTGATCACAAACCCAGGATGTATTCAGAAAAACCGACACAAATTTGGCTTATTTCACTCGACCCGGGAATCGAACCCAGGGCCACGTAATCACGGCACGGTACTTTAAACACTCATTTATGATTAATGAATCCGGTGACAGTTTCAGTTTCAAAAAATCGACACAATGCTAAAATAACCAGACTACGGAAAATCATAAAAACAATTCGTGGAACATACAAATAAAGTTTAATTTCGTCAGGGGTCATCTAAGCTGAAATGGACCATAGTACATACTAAAAACATACCTTTTCCAATTTATCCATAACTTCATAAACCCCATCGAAACCCTTCCCTTTCTTAGTATTACTCTTATAATCTTCCGTCAGATCATTAACATTCTTTCCCACCGTCTCATCACAAATCTTCTGTACAGAAGACTGGTTATTCCAACTAGGGGGATCATTGTTCCAAGTGGGGGGTTCGGAGACCCAACTAGGGGGGTCGTCGCCCCAAGCTTGGGTCGCTAGAAGATCCTTGGAGGGGGAAATTTTGTTCTTTTTCCTCCTGGTTTTGCGTGCCGAGTTTCTTCTTTTCGGCTTTGTGCTGTCTGCTTTTTGGTCTGAAATGGAGAAATGAGATTTTTAATTAGACTTTTTTATATTTTTTTAAGCATTATTCCTGCTAGGTATTAACTATGCCTTAAATTGATAAAATTTTTCAAATTATAAACAAAGAAAAAAACATCATATGTAAGGTTGCTCAGGCGGGAATCGAACCTAGCGCCTCTTGCAATCCGGGCAAGCGCTCTGGCTACTAAGCTACCTACTCGTAGCTAGCTTTGTAACTCTTATTACATACATGTAAAAAATGTAATACTTTGGAAAAGGGAAAATGCCGTCTTGTGTTTTGAAAACATGTAAAAATCATTCCAGGTCGAAAAATAAAGCTATCGGCGTGTCATTTCGTACATAAAAAGAAAAAAAAAACACTAAATTATCCGCCCCTGTTCAACCAAGTCTGGGCATAGATTTTGTTAGTAGTAAAACCTCAATGTCTTCTATCGTTCCCAATATTATGTGGGGTCTATAATACTTCTGAGGCCTCTGGCACTTACCATTGCTCCCAGCGCGCGATGCCTGTCGATGTATATCGTTACACTGTCCTCCCGAGTCCAGGAGCGATAGGTGTGTGCTGTATCCTAGCTAGCGTCAAGTGTGTGGTGTCTCTGCCACTCGTGGGTCCCCAGTGGTACCGGCGCGCGGCATGTGCGTGTCGATGTACCCCGCGCGGCTGACGAGCTGCTCCGCGCCTATACCGGGCTCGCAGAGGAACGACGACTCCTCCGGGAGGGTTGCGTTCCTGCCGTTGCCGCTGGCACACGACAGAGGGAGGCAGCTAGTATATACTCTAATGCTGTCTCTCTTCAACACGAGACAACTAGGGTTACATTCTTGCCAACCTACAGGCGTATAGGGCTCGACACTAAAGGCAGAAGAGACTCCTGAATCCATGATTGTGAGCTGCTTCATCCTTGCTAGCGTCAAGAAGTAGTGTCTTACCAATGCTCCCGGCGCGCGGCATGTGCGTATATCGAGACAGTGTTGTATAACGTAGCAGTAGTCTGTGCTGTAACATCCTTAGTTCTTGCCAGCTTCAAGTCTTAGTGTGTGGGGTCTGTGATACTTGTGGGGTCTTTGGCGCTAGTGGGTCTTCCGGTACTTACCATTGCTCCCAGTTCGCGGGATATGAGTCTCGAAGTATATCGTAACACTGTATTCCCGAATCTAGGAGTGGAAGGTGTGTGCTGTATCCTAAGCCAGTGTCAAGTCTTAGTGTGTAGTGTGTGGAGTCTCTGTCACTCGTGTGTCCCCCGGCACTCACCGTGTGTACCGGCGCGCGGCATGTGCGTGTCGATGTACCCCGCGCGGCTGACGAGCTGCTCCGCGCCTATACCGGGCTCGCAGAGGAACGACGACTCCTCCGGGAGGGTGGCGTTCTTGCCGTTGCCGCTGGCACACGACGGAGGGAGACAGCTGGTACATGCTCCTATGTTCTCTCTCTTCTGTATAGGGCTCAGAACTAAAGGCATTCATCACACTTCTTACTAAACCCTTGCCGATGCCTTCCTGGGGTTGTGTAGACACTAAGGGGTCTCTGATATCAGCTATGGCACCGCGTCTCTAACAACCAGCTAAGTGTGTTATGATACCCTTGAGGGGCCTCTGGTTCTTACCATTTCTAACTCTGATACTGGCTTAGTAGCTAAGTTTGGTAACAAAGTCAGAGAGTCATTTATTTCTGAAATTCTTTTTCGGAAGAGACTCCTGTGTCCAAGAGTGTGTGCTGCTTCATCCTTGCTAGTTGCAAGTGTGTTGCTGGTACTAACCATTGCTCCCGGCGCGCGGCATATGCGTTTATGCGACACAGTATTGTATATCGTAGCACTGTACTCCTTAGTCCAAGACTGTATGCTGTATCTTGCCAGCGTCAAGTCTTAGTGCGTGGGGTCTCTGATATTTGTGGGGTGTCTGGTGCATGTGGTGTCTTTGATACTTGTGTGGGGTCCCTGACACTCGTGGGTCCCCTGGCACTCACCATTGCCCCCGGCGCGCGGCATGTGCGTATCTAATAGTGTCTATGTATATCGTCACACTGTCCGCCTGACTCCACAAGTCTATGCTGTATCCTAGCTAGCGTCAAGTGTGTCTAGACACTCGTGGGTCCTCCGGCACTTACCGTTGCCCCCGGCGCGCGGCATGTGCGTATCTAAAAGTCTCTATATATATCGTCACACTGTACGCCTGGCTCCAAAAGTCTGTGCTGTATCGTCCTTGCTAGCATCAAGTCTCAATGTGTGGCGTCTCTGACACTCGTGGGTCCCCCGGCCCTCACCGTGTTGGTACCGGCGCGCGGCATGTGCGTATATCGACACAGTATTACTGTGTGGGGGTCCCTGCCACTCGTGTGTCCCCCGTCACTCACCGTCGGTACCGGCGCGCGGCATGTGCGTATAACGACACAGTATTACGATATACATCGGTATATCGTAGCACTGTACTCCTGAGCCCAGTAGTGTGTGCTGCATCATCCTAAGTTCTTGCCAGTGTCAAGCCTTAGTGTGTGGGTTCTGTGGTACTTGTGGGGTGTCTGGTGCATGTGGGGTCTTTGATATTTGTGGGGTGTCTGGTGCATGTGGGGTCTTTGATACTTGTTGGATGTCTGGTGCATGCGGTGTCTTTGATACTTGTGGTGTCTCTGACACTCGTGTGTCCCCCGGCACTCACCGTGTGTACCGGCGCGCGGCATGTGCGTGTCGATGTACCCCGCGCGGCTGACGAGCTGCTCCGCGCCTATACCGGGCTCGCAGAGGAACGACGACTCCTCCGGGAGGGTTGCGTTCCTGCCGTTGCCGCTGGCACACGACAGAGGGAGACTGCTGGTGCCTGCTCCTGTGCCGTCTCTCTTCAACACGAGGCAACGAGGTGTGTTACAGGCTAGCCAATCTACAGGCGTATAGGGCTCGAAACTAAAGGCAGAAGAGACTCCTGAGTCCATGATTGTGAGCTGCTTCATCCTTGCTAGTTGCAAGTGTGTTGCTGGTACTTTACATTGCTCCCGGCGCGCGCGGCATATGCGTTTATCGACAGTGTTGTATATCGTAACACTGTACTCCTGAGTCCAACTGTGTACATGCTGTATCTTGCCAGCGTCAAGTCTTAGTGTTTGGGTTCTCTTATGCTTGTGGGGTGTATGGTGCATGTGGGCTCTTTAATACTTGTGTGGGGTTTCTGACACATGTGGGTCCTCCGATACTCACCATTGCCCCCGGCGCGCGGCATATGCGTATTTCGACTCCTACTCCTGAGTCTAGTTGTGTGTGCTGTATCAATCTTTCTTGCTAGGGTCAAGTCCAACAGTAAGTGGGGGGGGGGGTGACACTCGTGGCTCCCCCGGCACTCACCGTCGGTACCTGCTCGCGGCATGTGCGTGTCGATGTACCCCGCGCGGCTGACGAGCTGCTCCGCGCCTATACCGGGCTCGCAGAGGAACGACGACTCCTCCGGGAGGGTTGCGTTCTTGCCGTTGCCGCTGTCACACGACAGAGGGAGACGGCTAGTGCATGCTCCTATGCTGTCTCTCTTCAACAAGGGACAACGATCAGCTATGGTAACACTGTACTCCCGAGACAAAGAGTGTTTGCTGTATCATCCTTGCTGGCATCAAGTAGTAGTGTCTTACCAATGCTCCCGGCGCGCGGCATGTGCGTAATTCGACACAAAATTATGATACACATCGGTATAACGTAGCACTGTATTCCTGAGTCTAAGAGTGTGCGATGTTCTTGCCAGTGTCAAGCCTTAGTGTGTGGGGTCTGTGATACTTGTGGGGTGTCTGATACTTGTGGGGTGTCTGATACTTGTGGGGTCTTTGATACTTGTGGGGTCCCTGCCACCTGTGGGTCCCCCGGCACTTACCATGTGTACCGGCGCGCGGCATGTGCGTGTCGATGTACCCCGCGCGGCTGACGAGCTGCTCCGCGCCTATACCGGGCTCGCAGAGGAACGACGACTCCTCCGGGAGGGTGGCGTTCTGCCGTTGCCGCTGGCACACGACAGAGGGAGACAGCTAGTACATGCTCTAATGCCCTCACTCTTTAACACGTGACAACGATCGGGTTTGGTAACAATGGTCTCCTGAGTCCAGTAGTGTGTGCTGTATCATCCTTGCTAGTTGCAAGTGTGTTGCTGGTACTCACCATTGCTCCCGGCGCGCGGCATGTGCGTATATCGACACAGTATTACGATATACCTCGGTATATCGTAACACTGTTCTCCTGAGTCCAGTAGTGTGTGCTGCATCCGTGCTAGCGTCAACAAGTATTAGTGTATGGAGTCTCTGGCACCTGTGGGTCCCCCGGCACTCACCATTGGTACCGGCGCGCGGCATGTGCGTACCTAATAGAGTCTATGTATATCGTCACACTGTCCGCCTGAATCCACAAGTCTATGCTATATCATCCTTGCTACTATCAAGTGGGTGGGGGAGGGGTGACACTCGTGGGTCCCCCGGCACTCACCGTCGGTACCGGCGCGCGGCATGTGCGTGTCGATGTACCCCGCGCGGCTGACGAGCTGCTCCGCGCCTATACCGGGCTCGCAGAGGAACGACGACTCCTCCGGGAGGGTTGCGTTCTTGCCGTTGCCTTTGCGGCCTCGTCTTCTGCCTGGAATTGAAAGAAGTGTTCAAAAAGAATATACGAATGGTGGAATAAGGTTACGTCAATGGAATGCTAAAAACAAGGGTCACAAGAAACTTATAATAAATTAATATGTACCTTGAAATGAAATGCTTTGAACTAACACATTACCTACTTGCCTAGCCCCAAAACTAAGAAGTAAGCTCGAAGCTTGTTGACTACGGTGTTAGGAAGCGGATAGACATACGAAAATACTTTTACATATAACCATCCATGACTCGAGTAGAAATGCCGTTTTTTTTTTTAAATGTCATCTCGAGCTCCTCCGTGCTTCGGAACGCACGTGTCGCCGTTGGTCCTGCGCCTGATCTCTCTACGGTCGTGTCAGACTGCTGTCCAACCGAATTATGAGAGTGAGGGAATAGGGAAAATCCATCTTTGTAACGAAAACATGATTTCAAATTACGGAGGCTTTTACCCTGCAGTGGGAAATTAATAGGCTGATACTTTACTTTCTTGAAGGAGACATGAATAAAGTTTTCTTTCTTTCTTACCCTTAGGCGCGTCAGGTTTCTTCTTCACATTGTCCTGCTCAGGCCTGTGTTTTTTCTTGGCCTGCTTCGCTCCCCCCTCTGAAGGGTCGAAAAGACTGAAGAACGAATCCATACTGGATCTGGAACAATGATAAATTGCATATTTATATACTTTTAAATAAACTGCTTTCTTGGTGTAGTGGTTAGAGCGCTGGGAGCATTATAGAAATACTAGCGACGAAATACGAGCGGCCGCCCGCGACTCCGTCCGCGTGGATTCCGGTTGCCGCACACATAAGTAAAATCTTATAGCCTATAGCCTTTTGCAAAACGGACCAGTAGTTCCTGAGATTAGAGCGTTCAAACAAACAAGCAAACAAACAAACAAACTCTTCAGTTTTATATCTATATAATTCTATATACTAATATATAAAACTAAAGAGTTTGTATGTTTGAACGCGTTGATCTCAGGAACTAATACTAGTCCGATTTGAAAAATATATTTGTGTTGTACCTATAGTCCATATGACGAGGAAGGCAATCGGACGGAGTCGCGCGCGGCCGCTAGTATTAGTATAGATAGTCTTAACAAATAAAATATACCTAACTTTAAACTTTCGCGTTGCTTTATAATTAGTAAACACTACAACGGGACTAAACGCGATATTATTTTTATAACCACGGCTGCAGCATCGGAGCCGAAACGTCAAGCAGTAAGTAGGTACTTAGGTACATACAAAATAATATCGCTTTTGGGCCCGTTGTATTGTTTACCAATAATCATAAATAAAAAGAAAAAAATCCTTGCCCTAACACACCCATTTGACCGGCTAAAATAAGCTTGAAGTTAGTGCTATGGATGCTAGTTAACGAATAGACATAGGTACCTACTTAAATAACAACTTAATAAACATCCATGACTCGAGTTAAAATGCCGATGTTCATTATCCATTCATTTGCCCCTAGCGGGATTCGATCCCGCGGCCGTTGGTTTCATGGCCCAAACAACGACGATTTATGGTCAAATTGTGTATAATGATGTGACTATGTAAATTCAAACGTTATTTAACAAAAAAATTACATAAAGTTAAATGGTTAACTTAATTGAAAAAGTATTAAAGAACTTCCTACCTGCTTACTTAACTATTCACCAAATCTAACTTTATCTACTCGTATAAACAAACACAATTTATATCAAAACTACGACTTCCGATCGTGGTCGCAAATAAGTTAATACTGATGATAGTACATATCTAATTCGCTCCTGTGCAATCTTGCGTCTCTTTCATACTCATTACGGGGTAGCCCCAGTAAGCAATGATTATTTGTATTGCATCACTTTTTCACAATAATTTCATCATCCCTGACTAATGCAGGAGTATCTCCATGGCTTAGTGGTAATTAGGTCGTTTTCAAAGCGAAAGATCACTGGTCCTGGATTCGATTCTTCAGGCAACGCAATCAGGATTGCATATGGATTTGAATAATATCATGTGACCTTTAGTTAGCTCGTTCGCTTCCCTCCTAACAACTTAGTTTAAAACAAAGTATCTTTACACTGCCTGTCCCTATGCTTAAGTCTTTTAAACTAAGCAACCGATTGTCATGCTTATTTTTAATCTCAGATTTCTCTCGGAAATCTAAAGATCAGACAGTGATTCAAGGGACTTATTAATAAAGCTGAACAGTTTGTTTGATTCGATTTGAAAACTATTTTTGTATTGAATAGTCTATTTGAGGAAGGCTTTCGGCTATTGGATGGACGGAGCCTCGGGCGGCCGCTAGTGCATAATATTAGTAGAAAAACAAACACTGATCATTTAATTTACACCCGTGCGAAGCCAGGGCGGGTTGCTAGTCATTTAAAAACTATTTATTCCCTACCGACTCAGTAGTTTCTAAGCCCAATAACAAAATGCATACAAAATATTACCGCAAATCAAAAATAGATCGTTTGCAAATAAAAACAACTTTTTATTTAGATTACCAAGGCTCCAAGGTTAAAATCTATTTTTTATTTTATCAACAAAGAATGAGTCACTATGTTAATTCTTAGAAGTTATTGACCTTAGATAAGTATGATTATATTTATCTGACATTGAATATTACTAGATAAACTCAAAATAATAACGCTTTGGCAAGAACACACATTCCTACATTTACAGAACAAATAAAGAAAATTCATTGGACTAACAGACCGATTGCCTAGCCCCAAACTAAGCTCGAAGCTTGTATTGTAGAAGCTAGGGAACGGATAGACATACTTAATACTTTTAGAAACATCCAAGACTCGAGAACAAATGCCAATGTTCATCGTTCAAACATTTGCCCCTAACCCCTAACAGAGTTCGAACCCGCGACCTTCAGTTTTGTAGCCAAGGTCTCTGACCACTAGACCAACGGGTCCGTCAAATATCACTCACTATGTGGACTTTCGCAAAGGCCGGTCATTGGATGGGTGACCAAACATGTTAATCTCGAGCTCCTCCGCGCTTCGGATGGCACGTTTGACAGTTTGATTTTGGTTTCCGAATATACCTACAGTGTTTTATTATACTTTAAGCCTTCCTCGACAAATGGTATTCAGTACAAAAATATTCTTTCATTTCAAACCAGTAGGTAGTTCCTGAGATTTGAGAACGAGCTTTAAACAGACATACAAACTCTTCAGCTTTATTACATTAAGTATAGGTAAGTTTAGATATCCATTTATAACTATATATTAAGGTAGGTAGGATACAGACGTCATGAGTGTGAAAATTAGAAGTTTTAAAATTACGAAAATGTGCTCCTTCATGGATACGCTCGATAGTCACAAATCGATTAGATTCAATAACATGTTAACTATTACATGGTATGACGTCGACATTACGCCATATTACACCACAATGTTTATTTAATAGTTAAATCGTGGCACACGTGCGGCTAAAATGGTTTGTTAAACTTTGGTTAAACTTGTTACTACCTATAGTTCATTACAGCTAAGACGATCCTTATGACGGGTATACCTACTTCTTATAGGCAATAAGCTCCAAGAGCTGTTAATATGATTTTCCGTAGGGTTCTTAATGCTTTAGAATAGTGTCGGTTTTCCTTTGAACCGTTAACATTGACATTGGGATCATGTTAGGTGAAACGGACTATTGATTGACAAGCGGCAGCCCGCGACTCCGTCCGTGAGCATTTCGGCTTCCGCACACATGTTATTCTATAGCCTAAAGGGAGAGGGGCTAGGATTATGATGATTATGATGATGGTAAACAAGTTGACTATTGGACCCAGAGGACGCGGGTTCGATCCCCGCAAGGTACTACTAGCATTTGAGTGCATAAACATGTCTGTTTGTTTTGATCTGGGTGTTTTTAATGTTTTATTTAACTTATTAAGTACTTACACGCGCGCCTATGTTTCTTATCACAAAGTCAGATCAATGTACAAGATGTGATGTTGTTACATATCTACACATATTTATTAATTTACTAGCGACCCGCCCTGGCTTCGATGGGAGCAAAGCAATACCGGTACATGAATGATTTATACTTTACTATTCTTCTTCCATTCTTATAAAAAGTCGGATGAAATACCAGTTGCGTTGTTTTAATCATACGTCAAAAAAAAAAGCGTCTTAGGGGCCATCCATAAAGTACGTCACACGTAAAGGGGGGGGGGGGAGGGGGTCGACAAAGTGTGACATGGTGTGACAAGGGGTGGGAGGGGTCCTAAGTTTCGTGACATCACATTTCAAAATCTAGAGGTACTAATCGCGTTGGATGAAAAAGATGTTGACACCACAAATGTTCCTGACGTGAAAAACGAAGTGAACTGTGAAGTGACTGCCATGCCAGTTATAAATAATTTAAAGGACTGGGTTCAAAGTCCATGGCCTGAAGATGATTGAGTTTCTTTTTCTTCTTTTTCTTTATATTCATTACTTTTTTTTTTATTGTTTCAAATATTTGATACTATGTTTATTTCATAAAAAAGTACTTTATTTAAATGGTAATAAAACTAATTTCGGAACTGCTGTTTTAATTTAATAATTTTTCAATGTTAAATTGCAAAACATGTGACGTCACACTAGGGGGGAATTCGGCTTCCGAACACATAGTGTAATAGGTACTATAGCTTAGTCTTCCTAGAAAAATGGACTATGGAACACAAAAAGGATTTTTCAATTCGAACCAGTAGTTCCAGAGTTTGGCGCGTTCAAACAAACAAACACATAGTGTAATAATAGGTACCTACTATAAGCTTAAAGTCTTCCTAGAAAAATGGACTACCTATCTAAAACCAAAATAATTTTCCTATTCGAACCAGTAGTTTCTGAGTTTATCACATTCAAACAAACAAACTCTTTCAGTTTTATTACCTACCCCGCCTTCCACCCACATTTCCGGGATCAAACAGTGAAAGAATTATTCAAATCCGTCCAGTAGTTTTTGAGTTTATTTGTTACATGCAAAAATCCATATCTTTCCTCTTTATAATAGCAAACAACTAAAGCCGCTTTACACGGCTCGTACCAAATATGGTTGGGAATGGAGAGGAATGTCATCGGTGGAGGTGATCGTTAGTATACTAAAGGGGCCCCTTAAACCTACACGCTGGGTCGCAAGTCCCAGGCGCCGACTGCCATTCCTCTCTGTTCCACGCGATGGACCCGGCACCCGCACGGAGAATAAATGGATAGCTAAGAAGTTCGTCTCTTCCTCTTTATAATATTTAGTGTAGATGTAGATACCTAATTAGTGTACCTAGATTATTACACCAAATGTGTTGTTTAACCTAAATAACCTGTTATATCTTCGTATTCCTTGGCTGCGAGAATCAAAGTCAAAATTCTGGCAATGCTACAGATTTCAAACCTGACATAATATCGCGTCGGACATTTTTTACAAGTGAACATTATTACAATTATATTCCGTTGCCAGATTAGTTACATAAGGCGAAGTGAGTAAACACAGTTTATATCCCTATATGTAAAAGTATCTATAGCAAAACTTCCATGTGTAACGTCGCCTGAGTATTAGGTAGTTCTGATCTATCTATACTAATCTATACTAATACTAATATATATAACGCTGAAGAGTTTGTTTGTTTGTTTGTTTATTTGAACGCGCTCATCTCAGGAACTACTGGACCGATTTGAAAAATTATTTTTGTGTTGGATAGTACATTTGACAAGGAAGGCTTTAGGCTATTGGAAATCGAAATCCACGCGGACGGAGTCGCGGGCGGCCGCTAGTACTAATATAATGAAGCTGAAGTGTTTGTTTGTATGAACGTAGGTACTAATCTCAGGAACAAATCGTAACATAAGGAATTAATGGTTCGAATGGAAAAAATATTTTTATGTTGGATAGTCCATTTGTCGAGGGAAGTCTATTTCAACAAAAAAAATTCAGACAAACATAAACTTTCACATTTATTGTATTAGTATAAAGTATAATGGAGGAAGACACACAATGCCATCACGTAACATTGTACAGAAGATTAACTTCCGCCCAACTCCGGTCACATTTTTTCCGCTTACCTAGTGTGTTTCTAACAGTGCCGTAACTAGCCTTTTATGCGCCCGGTGCGAGCTTTCAAAACTGCGCCCCTAGTATCTACCAGTCTGGTCATTTCTACGCCCTCCAGGGTCTGCGCCCTGTGCCTGGGCACCGTTGGCAACGCCCTAGTTTCGGCACTGGTTTCTAAACTAAAGCAATCAAAAAAATTTACTGGACTGTATGTTGAAAAGAGTGCGTCTTTGTCAACAACACAAACTTAATATTCTAAGAAGTCCCTTTATGTGCTAATAGTATAGTTAGCATGTAACAAAATACCACTGTATTGTAATATAATGCTTGCTAGTCACGCCTCAAAACAAATGAGTCTATGTGTCACAGTATTATGATTTCTTATCAAGACTGTATAAATTGTATAATAAAATGTGCACACATATGCATGAACAACAGTCTAACTTAAATAAAAGTGTTCAAGAGGTAAAAAACTAACAAAATGGATCTTGTTGTCTTTGATACATAAATGAATTTGAATTTGCATTGATTTGAATGAAAATTCATGTAACACATAAATTCACACAAATAACATAAACACAGAGGCTGGTTGTGGCAGTTTGGAACAAAATTTTATATTTTCGCCACTATTTTTATAACTTTAATAGTGGACTCCAACCCCAACGAGAAATCATTAGCAATATGTAAAGAAAAATTTTCTTTTATTGTTATGCATATGAGTAACTAAAAAGGTTCAATACTCATTAGGTCTAAAACTTGTAATTATACCTACATACTTCATTTCAAACCACTTTCATTCTTATACTGGCAGATATTCAACATATCTTTTGTTAATACACAAATGAAAATTAATAGTATGACAAAAACTGGTTAATAAATGATTATCATTCAAAAAGATTCAATTCCAAAGTAACTGGCAGAGACTAATATATTTACCAAGCTGTCACCAATTTATTTTTTTATTGTGTAAACATAGTTCTAGTAAAAAGTTAAAAACACAAAACTTATTCACTTAAGACTTTAATTTTTTATTTTAAATTTTTTTTTGTAATTATAATAATATTTCTTTATTTATTAAATATCTTACTTAAATAATAAATTAAAATTATTTTAAATTAAAGATATGAGACACTACATTATTCAAGTAAAATGTCTATTTATATCTTCAGTCTTATAAGACTTTCATTGAAAATTAACTTTTGATTGTTATGGAAACAAACAATACCTAAGATAATTCTATTACTTAACAGATTTCTAAATGCTGTACTCGTTTCAGTATAAGCAAACATATGTGCATAATAATATGCTCTAAACTGCCCTCAGAGATGTAAAAGTTTCATTATGCCCTGGTAACGAAGCATTCAAGGTTATTATGATGAAATCTTTGAATGAAAGTGCCAAATAAGAAGCGGAACGTTTTGGCGCCTTTTCAGCGAAAATAAAAAAAAACTTCACTTTTTTTTTCTATTGCCGTAAAAAGGTTCTAATTAGAAAAAAAAGAAAATAAAATTAAATAAATGGTAGACTTACCAAACAGCTGGTGTGCTAGGTTCAAGGTCACTAATATAGAAGTCTTCTGTTGCCAGCGACGCGTCTGAAGCGTTTATGAATAAACAGAATAGTCGAAAACAAACAAGGGTCCACTGCCAAATAATTTGCGTGACGCAAAGATCAACTTGAAACAGTTGTTTAAATACAATACAATTTTAAACAGACCAGATTCGTCCACTCTTTACACACATAAACCATCACTAAATATTACACTAACACATAGTTACGCGTAGGCGGTTACGTTTTCAGGTACGTGAAAATCTGATAAGACTGTTTTGTAACGGTTGTGAAATTATTTTCGATACATTGAGATTGAAATCGGTACAATTCCCCTTCCAGGGATTTTTGACAACTTTGACATTTTGTTGACATGACCGACAGGTGCACAGATTATAAACCTGTAGTGTCACCATTAGTGTCACAAAAAGTAGCTATACAAATACTAGGTATTTTAACCGGTTGTTTGATTGATGGTCAACACAATCCATTCCTTATTCTAGTACTACGTTTGCATGCATTGCTACATATTAGTGATCTGTGGCATGCATTAAAAAAGAAAAAGTCAGAAGTGAAGAAATATTGAAAATCCGTGTCTTTTAATTTCCAATTTTAATAATTTCATAATATTTTACTAATTGTTTTGTAGCTACATATTAACAAACCAGATAGACAAACTAATGTATATCTAATAGGCTCCATTATGTGTCTTTGAATAAAACCTAGTGTTTCCATTATTTTTTTAACTGTTGTTATGATTTAGTAAGTAGTTACTGTGAAGCAGATAATTCTTCTACTATCACAATGGGTAAAAATAAAATGATAGCAAAGAGCTGCCCAAAATGTGAAATGCAGGTACGTACACTTATCTTCGACAAGACTTTTTAATTAAATGAATTTGTTTCTTGTTAATTAAATGGATCAATACTATTCTATGATTAAAATTGTTAATAACGAGCTCGCCTCAATTCGACCCGCTTAGACATGGACCTGTATTATGAAGCGACGGTCGCTTCACATCGCGTAGTAACCTTAGTAACCAACATACGTCACGTCAATAAAAAAATGCCACAGTTTTCTGACGCAAGGGCATATAGATTGATTTAAATTTATATCAATAATTTTAATGTTCTATGATTTTGAAAAGAGAAAGGATGGTTCATTTTGTATAATGAATAAGTAATTGTTGAGTTATTAATTGAAAGTGTTTGAGGAATATTTGACGACCCGCTTGGTGTAATGGTCAAGATGTTGCCTATTACGCAAGAGGTCGCGGGTTCGATCCCCGCACAGGACAAACATTTGTGTGCATGAACATGTCTGTTTGTCCTGGTCTGGGTGTTATATGTATCTATTTAAGTGTATTTGTATTACCACTGTTGATTCTGATGTCTGTAACACAAGTGCTTAAGCTACTTAACACGGGGTCAGATCAATGTATGTGATGTTGTGAAATATTTATTATTTATTATTTATTTATATTTTTGTAAAACTTTTTTACTGCTCTATTTTCAGACTATTTGAAAATTTCATCAAGTTTTTAATAAAATTAGCTAACAGTATTAGTAAGGTTGTCCTTGAACAACCATATGGTTGTAGTAACAGATTTACTAGTTATATTGTTTTCACAACAAAACAATCAATAAATATCTCCAAACATCATATACATTGATCTGACTACTTGTTAAGTAGCTTAAGCACTTGTGTTGCAGAAATCAGAATCAACAGTATTACAAATATGCTTAAATAGATACATAAAACACCCAGACCAGGACAAACAGATATGTTCATGCATTCAGACACAGGATGCACACAAATGTGCGTCCTGTGTCGGAATCAAACCCTGTACAACTACCTAACTTCTTGACTATTACTGCAGACATGTTGTGAAACATATTGTTACGATACGAACGAGCCGGAACCATCGAGACATCGCGACATAAAGTCGAATGTTCGAGACTAATCTACATCTATAATTGTGACGGACAGACGCGATCCGCGCCGAGAGTATTCGCGAAGCCGGTACAAACCCCGCGCGCGCCATTTACAACCTTATAACAACGCAATAAGGTCAACGACCGAGTCACCGCAGACGCGGCGCGAGCGCGTCGCAGGTAGAAAAAAGAGTCGCGGGAGCGCACGACGCTTCTAGATACACCGCGTGTTATCGAGAGGGCTATTGTTTGCGCGCGAGTACTTTCTCGGGACGGCCGAATTATCTAGTATTGCGTTGCCGGCGATATAAATACGGCTCAAGTAGGGAGTCAGTCGAGTTCAATCTGAGCTTTCGGAGTGATAAGTGCGAACAAGTGATTACGAGTGACTATACCTGCGACCGAAGCGATACCTACGGACTACGAAGAACCCTGTGAACATAGTGTTTAGTGCGATTGAGTGTACGACCTAGGCGACCTACGGACTTCGATTTTCTGTGTGATTTGGCTACAGTGATTGTGTTGTGACTTGTGATTGTGTTGTGACTTGTGATTGTGTTGTGACTTGTGGTTGTGGTGTGACTTGTGATTGTGTTGTGACTTGTTTATCGTCGAATAAATTCTTCTATCAAGTCAACGGTTTTTAATCCAAATCCCGATCCCCACGTTCGTAACATTTGGTGTCAGAAGTGGGATTTGGAAATGCCAGTGACTCCGAGGGAAGAAACTACCGGCGTCAGAACAAGGGCACAACAGGCTGCGGAGGCCACGGCAACTGCTCATCAGGGAACTTCAAGTGACCATCGGGAGATGCCGATTGGCTTCACCAACCAAGCCACGGTCGCCGATCAGGCCTCACCGTCATCTCAAGAGCTATCAGAATCGGATCTAAATAGATTAACGCAGATGCTAGATTTAATGCTCCAGAAACAGGACAAAATGCTTGAAGACATGGAAGAACATCAAAATTTGCTCGGGAAACAAGACAAAATGCAGGAAGAAAGTCAAGAGACGATGCAAATGATGACTCATATGCTTCAGGGCCAGAAGAAAATGCAAAGGAAACAGGACAACATGCTTGAAGAACACCCCCAAACGGAACAAAAAGTACTCTTCGGCGTAGATTCAGCGCGTGATATGGTGCAAGACCTTCGGAAAATCATGGACCAGGTAGAAGAGAGGGTCACTAATGTGGTGGCCAACCTGGACAGCTTAAGGGCAGAAGTCGCTGAGCTACGCAAGAAGGTACTGCGATTAGAAACTGCAGGACCTGCCGCGGCGAGTGACTTTATCAACCAGCCACGTTGGGTAAAAGTACCATCTTACGACGGCACCACTTCTTGGACCGCCTACCGTCGGCAATTTGAAACCGTTGCCAGTGCAAACAGGTGGTCGGATAAACAGAGCCTGGCTGCTCTTACTGTTGCTCTTCGTGGAGAGGCTCTTTCAGTTCTGGAGGCGCTACCATCAACGGGGTGCACATTTGAAGAGTTGATGGAGGCACTCGAAGTACGATATGGAGAACAACATCTGGAGCATGTGTTTCGTGCCCAATTACGGAAAAGGTGTCAACGCTCAGGAGAAGGCCTGCAGCAGTGGGCCTTGGAGATTGAAAAGATCGGTCGCAAGGCATATCCATCTGCTGAAAAGAAAATGGTGGACTCCATCATACTGCAATCGTTCATTGATGGAATAAGGGACATGGAAGTTAGGGCTGCTGTAGGGTTGGGGCACCATACCTCTCTGAAGGAAGCCCTAGCTCATGCCCTTGAGGTTGAAGTTGTGCGGCGTGATATTGGACCGATGCACAGGGTACGAGAAGAGTTTGAGGGAGTGCAAGAAGTAAAGACGTCTTATCCGCCGAAGAAGAAGAGAATTGGTCCCATGTGCTACAGATGTGGAGAAAGGGGACATTTGCAGTTGAGCTGTCCCAACAAGGAGCAGCAAGCATCTAAACTTGCTGATTTGATTGTGAGCAAGATAGATGAACACCTTCTTCGACTTAAGGAAATGTCAAGGAAGCTGGAGGCTACAGCTTCTAAAAGGAGTCAGGGAAACGAGAGAGAAACAGCCAGGGCTAAGTGTCTGGTGCTGACTGGAACGGACAAAGCCCGGAAAAAGATCGTCTCCCAGGCGAACGACAGGCGTGCTGACACTCTCTCATGGAGACGCCCGCAGGAATGGAAGCGCTGCCTCAAACAGGAGACAAAAGAAGATGTTATACGACTGATGAGGACAAGCCCTCCGAGACCCTGGGAAGCTGCAGTGGAAGGTCGATCTACCAAGAGGCTGGAACACCTTCAACGTTATAACGTCGGTGCACCATGGAGAACAAATACCAGTGGCTTTGAGGAAGATAAGATGGGAAGGTCCCTACAAGGTGGTTCACAATAATGATGATGCTCGGGACGAGCATATCTAAGAGGAGGGCAGTGTTACGAACGAGCCGGAACCATCGAGACATCGCGACATAAAGTCGAATGTTCGAGACTAATCTACATCTATAATTGTGACGGACAGACGCGATCCGCGCCGAGAGTATTCGCGAAGCCGGTACAAACCCCGCGCGCGCCATTTACAACCTTATAACAACGCAATAAGGTCAACGACCGAGTCACCGCAGACGCGGCGCGAGCGCGTCGCAGGTAGAAAAAAGAGTCGCGGGAGCGCACGACGCTTCTAGATACACCGCGTGTTATCGAGAGGGCTATTGTTTGCGCGCGAGTACTTTCTCGGGACGGCCGAATTATCTAGTATTGCGTTGCCGGCGATATAAATACGGCTCAAGTAGGGAGTCAGTCGAGTTCAATCTGAGCTTTCGGAGTGATAAGTGCGAACAAGTGATTACGAGTGACTATACCTGCGACCGAAGCGATACCTACGGACTACGAAGAACCCTGTGAACATAGTGTTTAGTGCGATTGAGTGTACGACCTAGGCGACCTACGGACTTCGATTTTCTGTGTGATTTGGCTACAGTGATTGTGTTGTGACTTGTGATTGTGTTGTGACTTGTGATTGTGTTGTGACTTGTGGTTGTGGTGTGACTTGTGATTGTGTTGTGACTTGTTTATCGTCGAATAAATTCTTCTATCAAGTCAACGGTTTTTAATCCAAATCCCGATCCCCACGTTCGTAACATTTGGTGTCAGAAGTGGGATTTGGAAATGCCAGTGACTCCGAGGGAAGAAACTACCGGCGTCAGAACAAGGGCACAACAGGCTGCGGAGGCCACGGCAACTGCTCATCAGGGAACTTCAAGTGACCATCGGGAGATGCCGATTGGCTTCACCAACCAAGCCACGGTCGCCGATCAGGCCTCACCGTCATCTCAAGAGCTATCAGAATCGGATCTAAATAGATTAACGCAGATGCTAGATTTAATGCTCCAGAAACAGGACAAAATGCTTGAAGACATGGAAGAACATCAAAATTTGCTCGGGAAACAAGACAAAATGCAGGAAGAAAGTCAAGAGACGATGCAAATGATGACTCATATGCTTCAGGGCCAGAAGAAAATGCAAAGGAAACAGGACAACATGCTTGAAGAACACCCCCAAACGGAACAAAAAGTACTCTTCGGCGTAGATTCAGCGCGTGATATGGTGCAAGACCTTCGGAAAATCATGGACCAGGTAGAAGAGAGGGTCACTAATGTGGTGGCCAACCTGGACAGCTTAAGGGCAGAAGTCGCTGAGCTACGCAAGAAGGTACTGCGATTAGAAACTGCAGGACCTGCCGCGGCGAGTGACTTTATCAACCAGCCACGTTGGGTAAAAGTACCATCTTACGACGGCACCACTTCTTGGACCGCCTACCGTCGGCAATTTGAAACCGTTGCCAGTGCAAACAGGTGGTCGGATAAACAGAGCCTGGCTGCTCTTACTGTTGCTCTTCGTGGAGAGGCTCTTTCAGTTCTGGAGGCGCTACCATCAACGGGGTGCACATTTGAAGAGTTGATGGAGGCACTCGAAGTACGATATGGAGAACAACATCTGGAGCATGTGTTTCGTGCCCAATTACGGAAAAGGTGTCAACGCTCAGGAGAAGGCCTGCAGCAGTGGGCCTTGGAGATTGAAAAGATCGGTCGCAAGGCATATCCATCTGCTGAAAAGAAAATGGTGGACTCCATCATACTGCAATCGTTCATTGATGGAATAAGGGACATGGAAGTTAGGGCTGCTGTAGGGTTGGGGCACCATACCTCTCTGAAGGAAGCCCTAGCTCATGCCCTTGAGGTTGAAGTTGTGCGGCGTGATATTGGACCGATGCACAGGGTACGAGAAGAGTTTGAGGGAGTGCAAGAAGTAAAGACGTCTTATCCGCCGAAGAAGAAGAGAATTGGTCCCATGTGCTACAGATGTGGAGAAAGGGGACATTTGCAGTTGAGCTGTCCCAACAAGGAGCAGCAAGCATCTAAACTTGCTGATTTGATTGTGAGCAAGATAGATGAACACCTTCTTCGACTTAAGGAAATGTCAAGGAAGCTGGAGGCTACAGCTTCTAAAAGGAGTCAGGGAAACGAGAGAGAAACAGCCAGGGCTAAGTGTCTGGTGCTGACTGGAACGGACAAAGCCCGGAAAAAGATCGTCTCCCAGGCGAACGACAGGCGTGCTGACACTCTCTCATGGAGACGCCCGCAGGAATGGAAGCGCTGCCTCAAACAGGAGACAAAAGAAGATGTTATACGACTGATGAGGACAAGCCCTCCGAGACCCTGGGAAGCTGCAGTGGAAGGTCGATCTACCAAGAGGCTGGAACACCTTCAACGTTATAACGTCGGTGCACCATGGAGAACAAATACCAGTGGCTTTGAGGAAGATAAGATGGGAAGGTCCCTACAAGGTGGTTCACAATAATGATGATGCTCGGGACGAGCATATCTAAGAGGAGGGCAGTGTTACGAACGAGCCGGAACCATCGAGACATCGCGACATAAAGTCGAATGTTCGAGACTAATCTACATCTATAATTGTGACGGACAGACGCGATCCGCGCCGAGAGTATTCGCGAAGCCGGTACAAACCCCGCGCGCGCCATTTACAACCTTATAACAACGCAATAAGGTCAACGACCGAGTCACCGCAGACGCGGCGCGAGCGCGTCGCAGGTAGAAAAAAGAGTCGCGGGAGCGCACGACGCTTCTAGATACACCGCGTGTTATCGAGAGGGCTATTGTTTGCGCGCGAGTACTTTCTCGGGACGGCCGAATTATCTAGTATTGCGTTGCCGGCGATATAAATACGGCTCAAGTAGGGAGTCAGTCGAGTTCAATCTGAGCTTTCGGAGTGATAAGTGCGAACAAGTGATTACGAGTGACTATACCTGCGACCGAAGCGATACCTACGGACTACGAAGAACCCTGTGAACATAGTGTTTAGTGCGATTGAGTGTACGACCTAGGCGACCTACGGACTTCGATTTTCTGTGTGATTTGGCTACAGTGATTGTGTTGTGACTTGTGATTGTGTTGTGACTTGTGATTGTGTTGTGACTTGTGGTTGTGGTGTGACTTGTGATTGTGTTGTGACTTGTTTATCGTCGAATAAATTCTTCTATCAAGTCAACGGTTTTTAATCCAAATCCCGATCCCCACGTTCGTAACAATATAGAAACAATGCCTCTTCCTGCAAATTATATAAATATCTCTGGACATTATTCACACAGCGCCATCTAGCCCCAAATCAAGCATTGGCTTGTGCTATGGGAGAGAGACAACAGATAAACATTACTTATATACTTTTTTTTTGTAAATACATACATATTATACATAGAAACATCCAGACAATACAAACAGACATGTTCATACACACAAATGTTTGTACCGTGCGGGGATCGAACCCATGATCTTTGGTGTAATAGCTGACTTCTCAACCATTACACCAAATGGCTTGTCCAAAAATATATTTGTTGCATTATAAGACTAATATTATAAGACGATGCCCTGAAACACCTTTAAATAATATTACAGTTTCTCAACTTCTACTTCTATCTTCCACAGGTGGCGGTAGCATCCAAGTCCTGTAAGTGTGGGCACACATTCTTCGCAGCAAGACGAGGGGCGGACTCCCTCCCCGCTGTAGAGGATATCAAGAGACGCACCGGTCGTGTCCGGAGGTCTCGGACGCAGTTCTACGATGCTCAGCATTACCAGAAGCAGATTAAACGGAGAGTGAGTATTTCATTCATGGTAAAGGCAATCAAATTTTTAGTAAAAGCGAAGATAGATCTTCGTATAACTGTCAGTGTCATAATGTCTTTAAAAAGAAATTTTTTAGTTTGTTCTTTGCGGCATGCAAACATTCGTTTTTTCCTAAAGATTGACTGGCAGAGAACGCTTTAAGCGTTAAGTTTACCTTTTTTACCCTACTTATTTTTGTGGTCAATAAAGTTTTTATAAATAAATAACATTTGACAGGTAGGACAGTTTACTGTGAGAAAATAAACCAGTCGTTTTTAGTTAATATTCCAAATTTTACATTCCTCTTTAATTACTCTATCTGATAAAAAATGTAGCTTGTAAATTGGTTGCTTAGTTTAAAAGGATTAAGCATACATAGGGCAGGCAGAACAAAGCTACATTTTTTCTTACTATGTAGTGATTTCTCATTTGTTTCAGTCTCCCAAGAAGAGGTCTCTGTCCGAGTCACTAGAACACGATTACAAAAGAAAAGCTAAGAATGAAAGTGGTGAGTATTTATAATCAATTTCAATGCTTTGTGGCTCGTATTAATAAATCGCTCTCAACTTAGAGATCGATCTTGAGAGCGAACTTGAGATGCTGTTTTATATGAGAAAGACATTTCAAGTTCGCTCTCAAGTTCGATCTCAGAGTTGAGTGGGATTTATTAATACAAGCCTTAGTTTCATGTCTCCATAGGATGGGATCACATGACTATCTACCAGTTATCTTTTTTAATCTTAATTGTAAGAGATGGGAAATTGGCTAGGAAGGCCCTTTAACATCACCCAGTGGAAATAGCGATTCAATTTTTAAAATTTTGTTGTCGAGGTAAACAAACAAGACCACCGCTGCCTATTGACATCAACAACCGCACAAGGGCGTTGCCTGCCTATAAGACCCCATACCCTCCCCAATTAAGCTCCGGCGAACTTTATCATCAGCAGGAAACATAGCAAAGACATACTTCAATGTGGTCTTCTGTAAGGGTCTGACGCATAATGTGCACTTCGCAAAATAAGCACACTCCTCAAAATCACAATTTCGCAGAATGAGCATTTACCACAACGGGCACTTCTCATAATGTGCATT
Source organism: Nomophila noctuella (assembly GCA_958496325.1). Lineage (NCBI taxonomy): Eukaryota > Metazoa > Arthropoda > Insecta > Lepidoptera > Crambidae > Nomophila > Nomophila noctuella. The sequence goes on along the minus strand of OY292510.1, from coordinate 6,271,358 downwards.
TTTCAAAATGAGTACCTTGCAAAATGTGCAATTTTTTTAATTTTATGTAAGTTGTCTTCAGTTTTTTTTTGGAGCTGAATATTTTCCTTCTCAAAAAATATTTATTTTTCTGATCAATGTCTTTTACCTAACTTTTACGCGTTAGTTTCCAACAAGAATACATGATAATGATAAACAATCTTCCTTCCTCACAGCGACAGCAGTAGCCCGCCGCCGTCGCGCCCTCCGCCGCGCGCGACGCTCCCCGCCCGGAGGCACCGACCGCGCCAGAGACCCCACTCCACAGCTACGGCCCGCCCAACTTGCAAGATGCAAGCTTATACTTACAGAAATTAATAGGAAGATGCAGGCAGTGACGTGGCGCCCTCCAACACAGTAATATCAACGAGTAAAAGAAGAAAAAAACAAATGAAAGTCGTCAAAAACAAATGAAAGTCGTCAAAAACAAATGAAAGTCGTCAAAATCAAATGAAAGTCGTCAAAAACAAATGAAAGTCGTCAAAAAACAATTGAAAGTCATAAAAACAAATGAAAGTCGTCAATAATCCTATAAATAACTTTAATAACGAATTTAGTTTGAAATACAAAAATAATGTTGCAAAAACTATACACATCGCGGCCGCTCCCTCCGCCGCGCGCGACACTCCCCGCCCGGAGCCACTGACCGAGCCCGAGACCCCACGCCGCAGCTCAGACCAGCCCAACTAGCTAGATGCAAGCTTATACTTACAGAGATTAATAGGAAGATGCAAGCTGTCACCTGGCGACCGCCCACCCAATAGACGAATTGTTTGTGAAGAAACGGGGAAATTGGAGGGAAAAACAAAAGAAAGTCATCAAAAACAAGTGAAAGATTTCAAAAACAAATAAAAGTCGTCAAAAACAAATAAAATTCGTCAGTATATTATAAAAAACATGTTTAAACAAAAGCAAGCAATCCGCCGCGCGCGACGATCCCCGCCCGGAGGCACCGACCGAGCCAGAGACCCTACGCCGCAGCTACGACCAGCGCAACTAGCGAGATGCAAGCTTATACTTACAGAGATTAATAGAAAGATGCAGGCGGTGACGTGGCGCCCTCCAACACAATAATATGAATATATCTTAGAAGAAACCAACGAATAAGAGAAGAAAACTTGTCGAAAAACAATAAAAAACGCCAAAAAACAAAAGAAAGTCGTCAAAAAACACTTGAAAGTCTTTGAAAAACAAATCAAAGTCGCCAAAAAAACAAAAGAAAGTCGTCAAAAAACAATTGAAAGTATTAAAAAACAAATTAATGTCGTCATAAATCCTAAAAATAAGTTTAAACATAAATTTAAAATGTACGAATTTTGTCTTAAATGCAAAAAATCTTATTGTGAAAACTATTCTCGTCGCCGGCGCGTTTTCTGAGACTGAGCGCGAGACCCCACGCCACTACTCAGAATCGCTTAACTACAAATATGACTTGTCAGACAAAATAGGAAGATGCAAGCAGTCACTTGGCGATAAGTAAATAACGAGGGAAAAGTGGGGACAAAAAACACCGAAAAACAAATGAAAGTCGCAGAAACTCAATTATTTGTTTTTACTAGTTACTTTCTTTTGTTTTTCCTAATTATGTTTTAATGAATGTGACATTTATTCAAGTTCCTTAGTGTAATAAATATTTGTAAATAATATATATTGTTATTTTATTTCACAACACAGTCTTCTTGTACGATTAAATTCTGATAATGATATATATACATCGTAGACTTACTAAACTTACATATATACTTACAAACTAGTTACTAAATTACACCCAATATTAGGATTAATATCAAGATTTAAAAGATTTTAATTTTAATTTCTTCTTTCTGACTTATCATCATCCTAGCGCTTCTCCCGGTTGCATCCTCGGCCATTGTCTCAGAGCCCAGAGTACGCTTCGACTAGGTATGAATATACTAGCTTGGACTCGTTGGTAGTTAGTGGTTAGGTAAGTATTGGGCCGATTTCTTCAGGTTATATTCCCAAGAGAAAACACGTTGCCCAAAGATTTGAACCGGTAACTGTCAACATGCTGTCTCGCTCTAAAAAGCGACTGTCTCTCTTATTTGACGGCCCGTTGGTCGAGTGGTCAGAGACCCTGGCTACGAAACCAAGGGTCGCGGATGCGAATCCCACTGGGGGCAAATGTTTGTGTGATGAACATAGGCATTTGTACTCGAGTCATGGATGCTTATAAAGTATTTAATTATGTAAGTCTATCCGTTCCCTAGCTTCCATAGTACAAGCTTCGAGCTTAGTTTGGGGCTAGGCTTTTGGGGTGTTAGTCCAAAGTCGAGTTTCTTGCCGATTCTTCTCGCCAGTGTCTTCCGAAATTTTGAATGCCTCTCGAATTATTTCGGTATTCGGAAGGCAATAAAAATTGCAACAAAAAATGATTCAGTCATTTGTTGTTGCAATTTTGACGATTAATAAGTGCTTATATGAAGCCTATATTAATTAAGAATATTTTGATTTTGATATTGATTTTTTGAAAGAATTTGTTCATTTATATTTTGTCGTTTTTATTATTTCTTCTCTTCATAATCACCGGCCCGTCCCCGGTCGCCTCTCATGCGGCTCCATGATGTGAGAGTACCGCTGGCGGCCAGACAGCCAGCCGTAGTGACCCATGGACGATAGCACCTCGGAGAAGCGAGCGAACTGCATGTACCTGCAAGCAGTATTTATTTATTTTTTAAGGACTACCAACATAAGCTATAGCAATACAATTTTAAATATTTTTCAATAAAATAGTAATCAACTTGAGATATGCCGAGTAACACTTATGATTTTTATTTTTTTTATTTGATGATGACATGCAAAGATATTGGTACTTCCAAAATCTTTGATGACATGTCAAAAAAAATATACATTTTCTTTTTTTGAATACATTAAATATAGGCTAATTGTTGAGTTTCTTCACGCACGCAAGTGCTAGTAGGTTAAAATATACCTAGGTATTTATGACGTGCAAAAGAATTTCTATGTAAATCAAATTGCAAAATTAAACTACTTACTTTGATTTTGTCTTTGACTTTGTGTTGAGTAATGACTCCATATTGTAGCTGTGTTTTTTATGTTATTAAAAAAATGTGACTAAAAATGTAAAAAATAAAAAAAAAATGTAAAAAAGAAAAATTAATAAAAAAGTGTTAATAAAAAATAAGACCTGCTGTTGTTTTGTACCTAAAGGCTCCGCAGTAAGACCAGCTCAGGCCAGAAGTGTTGACTTCTTCATGATCAGAGTCAGGGGGAGGCGCGAACTCTAGAAATGAAGAGTGAAGTGGTTAAAACAATGGGTTAAATAGACGGAAATATTGTTAACATGCAAAAATGTGGGTAAGTACTCTGTTTTTAGGGTTCCGTAGCCAAAATGGCAAAAAAACGGAACCCTTATAGATTCGTCATGTCTGTCTGTCTGTCTGTCTGTCTGTCTGTCTGTCTGTCTGTCCGCCAGTCTGTCACAGCCACTTTTCTCCGAAACTATAAGTACTATACTGTTGAAACTTAGTGAGTGGATGTAATCTGTGAACCGCAACAAGGTTTTCACACGAAAATAGAAAAAAAATAAAAATAGTGGGGGGTCCCCATAGTCAGAACTGAAACTGAAAATATTTTTTTTCATTAAACATATACGTGTGGGGTATCTATGGATAGGTCTTTAAAAATTATATTAAGGGTTCTAATATCACTTTTTTCTAAAGTGAATACTTTGCGTGACAGACCCTCCCAAAGTGGAAAAAAGTGTGTACCCCCCCTCTAACTTCTAAAATAAGAGGATGATAAAACTGAAATAATTATATAATGTACATTACCATAAAAACTACCAACGAAAATTGGTTCGAACGAAATCTATTCAGTAGTTTTTTTAATACGTCAAAAATAGAATTTGTACGGAACCCTCAGTGCGGGAGTCCGACTCGCACTTGGCCAATTTTTTTGTGAAATAAATTATCATTATCAAATGATCATTATATGTATGAATTGTGCGTACGTTCCAATACATTCAAAATTGTGGTCCATTGCGTTGCGGTCGTTGTTTTTGAATTTGACAGATGTCAAAGTAACAGCTGCAAGACGTTTGACATGTTCCCCCTACATTCATTTTACTAGTGGGGATTCATGCTTTTTAGCCTGTATAATGACAGCTGTCACAGTGATGAGTGAGTGTAGGAAGGAGGCGGCTGAATTTAATAATAATAATAATAATAATAAGCAGTGGGGTGTGGAGATTAAAAATATGTAGGCACGCGGTACATATTAGAGTTTTACGTCTATGTTCAAGGATGGCTTGGATTAACACGGAGATATAATTGCACAACGGATTGTAAAATAACTAGACATTCCTCAGAACGCGTGGTATATGCGCAAGATGCCAACCCATTATTCCATTGGATCTTATCCCGCACGATACAACCAACGATCTGAGTTACGTCAAGCGAGCTGTCACTTTTCCCGCCAACCTTCGTGGCCAACCAGCCAGTGACATTCGCTTCCCTCCAAAGAGTTCGGTATTCAAAATTCTAACCACAGAGTTTGGTATCGATTATTAATGTTCACAATTACAACTGCGCCGGCACGGCCAAACCTGACATACGCACGTCCCTGTGCGTTCTACGTCTTACAAACGCAGACTATCTGGTAGCTACTACGCTCGTCCATTCCTGACTCAAATCAATACCATAACAGCTTGGAAAAGAACAACGTTCACATGACTCAGACATACGCTCCAACGAGCTGCCCCCTCTATCCCCACGGGATAAACGGAACAAAGAAGACGGTCTGGACATTGACTCTCACGAGCAAGCCTATACGTCATTACCTCACAGGCGCACATTCACTCATTGAACCAATCCTCCATCTCACGCAAAGCGTAGACGCACTCATTGAGTACACCCTCCATCTCACACAAGGTGCAGGCTCACTCATTGAGCTTAACCGACATCTCAACAAGGCGTAGACTCACTCCTTGAGCCTACCCACCAACACATCAAGGCATAGACCCACTCATTGAGCCTGCCCTCCAGGCGTAGACTCACTCCTTGAGACTACCCATCATCACAACAAGGCCTAGACTCACTCATTGAGCCTGCCCACCAGGCGTAGACTCACTCATTGAGACTACCCATTATCACATCAAGGCGTAGCCTCACTCATTGAGACTACCCTCTAGCTCATCAAGGCGTAGCCTCACTCATTGAGACTACCCTCTATCTCATCAAGGCGTCGGCTTGCTCATTGAGCCAACCCTTCAATCGACCACACACACAAACACTTGTCTCAGAATGCTACGTATCAGCTTGACCGAGGACGTCGATCGCTAGGTCAGTCCTTCCAATCAACTACACGCGCAAATCTCTTAGAATGCTTTGTATCACTTCAACCAAGGACGTCGACCACTAGGCCAGTCTCTCCAATCTACGTACACGTGCATCACCCTCACACACATTTCTGACTAACTATCCATTGATCGCGGGGCACAATTATTGCAAAATTATATCTCGCTCTAGTGTATCACTTTAGGGGTTTCCATTATTGATTGAAGCGATTAATAATTTCGATCACGGTCTGCATGCTTTGAAGTAAAACAAAATCGGAGACGGAGAGACACGTGATCACTATGAGTTAGTCCAATCGATCCTCGCCTTAACAACTCCGTCGAAGCGCGCGAAACGTTTGAGAAGCCGCGAAACGTAGTTCCGCCGTATCCGCTTAGCGCCTATATCTAGTCGCTCATAAACAATGGCCGAAACCGGTTGCGATGTATGCAGCCAAGCTTAAAACTAATGTCTTCCAGCTTCGATAGATAGCAGCAGTGTGCTGATGCTCCGACACGGTCATCCCGCGGGCACATGTCCTCGTGTGAAGTTGTTGGTGACGGTGGACCTTCATCGAAGCGCCATCTCGCCAGTACTTTTGACACGTGAAATGTCCTTTTGCGTATCTGAAAAAGAAACACACCAGCAGTATACTTTGCCTCCACTCGGCCACTCTTGACCAAGCTTCTACAAACATGGTGAAATTATCGAAGATCCAAAATCATTAGCCTGGATCACGCAATACTGTTGCTTTTGTTTTTATATCAGCGGAAGACAAACGAGCAAGACGGTCACCAGATAGTAAATCATCACCACTACCCATGAACATCAACAAAATCACAAGGGTCGCTGATGCGTTACTTGTCTCTACCTTGTTGCTTGTAACATACCATACCCTCCCAACTGAGTACTGAATCCTTAATCACCAGCAGAACCATAGCAGAACAGATACGAAGTGCTACTGCAACGTTGTCTTCTGATAGGTGGAGGTACTTCCCCAGGCAGTTGCTCATTTGAGAGGTAGTACACCATTTAGCTCTATCCATTTTCTACTACAACAGAAACTGACAGCACCTCGCGAGTTAAAACCCTTAAGCTACGGCAACTTGCAGATCATCAATCCTATATTACTCTCACTCATTCAACCAGTGAATCCATGTAAGTACATCGCTCAGTGACTAGACCCTCCAGTCTCGTCTCTCCAGGCCCCGTCCTCCTCTAGTGTTACACGCCTACCGCTTTCCCACGGGCTACTTGAGTTGCCTTAAGAAACAATGATTTCTACCGGGCTACGACAACGTAATAACTACTACGGTACGGTCAAACACAAAATCACCTTACACGAGTTTCAAGCAACATACAATTGAAGCTCTCTCGTCATAATTCAATCAAACCACTATCGATTTCAACTGCTACTTGAACCACACAAACATCGGACTTAACATTTGTTGGTGTATGCGAATCATTAAACACCCCTTGCTTGGTACTAGAGATTCAACAAAACTCATAATGTACCTACTTGAAGGAACAAATGTACCTACGAAGATGTTAACAATCAGAGCGACTTGCATACTATTGAATCGAAATCCCAAAAATGAGCTCTGTCTAAGAAAGACCATTAAAACTAAACCAAGGTATATCTCAGCCATGTCAGCATTGTCTGGTTATGCGCTGTCAAACTCTTCGTATTGCCACAAAACAAATTCAACGGTAGTGAAGGATTTAATCTGCGTTATAAACCTCAAATATCAAAAGCCTCATATAATAAATCAAATCGTAACTTATCCTTTTAAAACTTAACGCGTATCGCGATTCTATACAGCAGAACGCACACATCGAGACACATCACTCTAACAATACGGGCAAAACGCCTCTCTTGATCGTTATGCTTTCAATGCCTCCATCAAGCAGTCTAGTAACACCTCATCACCTTAATCACGCGATGTGCTAGGAACTTCAGGTATCAATCATCATCATTGTGATCAACAACTCGTCTACAACTTACCTTCAGGCATCCTTCTTAGTCTATCTTGGGCATATTTGTTTGTGATGTTCACCATATAATAACTCAACGACCTAAAATAATCCCTTCAATTTGGGGTCAAATTTCATCTTGTTACTGATTCTTCGTATACAGAATAGAACGTAAAACAAACTTCACTTCACTAGAAGAACAAGGCTAGCGAATTGAGAACAACTAAGCTAAATTATGTTTGCCTATTACAACACCTAACACACTAACGGACTGGTAGGACATCCTATATGATCATCACTGCACCGTGTGACAATTAATCTTAATTAACACTGCCACCATTGTTTCGCGTTGTAGGCAAAACGGTAAGAAAGTAACTAGAAAATCGAACTTAAGTTCCAAAAGGCTAGCGAGACTAGATTTGCCTCCACATTACGGGTACAAATCATCTCAATATAAATTATGTTGTAGTCAATACCGCCACTCACTGAATTTACTTTAACGAACCTCTATTGCTGTCATATTCCCAAAAAGCTAAGCGTAATGCTCAAAAATCAAATCACACAATCCATACATGATGTCACTTTGTAATTATCTATCCAGTAAAGCGTCTAATAAAATGTAAGGATTAGGTACTCTTTGTTCACGCAAGGAGGCACCTAGCCACCGACAACGGAGCGCGCATTGCTGCTTTACCATCAGCGTCGGTTGCCATGACAACGCTACGTGCCATTGCTGTTATTTTTTATTCAGACATTTTCACTCTTCATTTTATTTAGTCTAGGAACTAATTATGTACACGATGTTATACGCCGTAATTCATGGCAAGCTCGTTTGCTTCAACTAACTTTAAACTTTTTTTAATCAACGCGAATACAAAACTATGAAAACAATACAGCTCACCAGATCATGCTCCCAAGTGCACTCGAACAAGGCAGAAATCCACGCGCCGCTCACTTGATCTGCCTGCACCGGCTCCCGGCCTGCGGATGTGCCGCCTTGTTGCCCCCTTGTCGCTCCCGCCGATGTCGTCGTCGCCTTCGCACGGCCGCCGCCGCGCCGTCCGCCGTTCTCGAAGTAGCCGTCTTCATCGCTTATATCAGAGCTTTAATCCTGATTCTACTGCTCCACAGACACGCACCACATTCCATTCATTACGTTATTTTCCGTAACACGTTGTTCGTTTTCACAACTACCACCGTAGCACAATATGAGACGTTGCAGTTATGATGCAACTGCATTTTTCTGCTAAAGTTCCTCCGCCATTTTTCACAACTGGTTTCTTCGTTTTGCTGTGCGAGCCTTAGTTAATCCCGTGATGTGAACCCCGCCTTGTGAGCTTGAGTGAATCCCACTTCTGATGTAGGCACGCGGTACATATTAGAGTTTTACGTCTATGTTCAAGGATGGCTTGGATTAACACGGAGATATAATTGCACAACGGATTGTAAAATAACTAGACATTCCTCAGAACGCGTGGTATATGCGCAAGATGCCAACCCATTATTCCATTGGATCTTATCCCGCACGATACAACCAACGATCTGAGTTACGTCAAGCGAGCTGTCACTTTTCCCGCCAACCTTCGTGGCCAACCAGCCAGTGACATTCGCTTCCCTCCAAAGAGTTCGGTATTCAAAATTCTAACCACAGAGTTTGGTATCGATTATTAATGTTCACAATTACAACTGCGCCGGCAAATATATATCCAAAATAATAATAAAAACATTTATTTCAGAAACAAATCACACATATACAATTATAAAATAAAACATAAACAAAGAAAATCATCATACAAGCAAAACAAAAATAAACAAAACGAACTTCTAATAAAATAAAAACAGAAAACAAACAAAACATTACTTATAAAATATGTGTGAGAGTCTCCGAAGTGGATACTCAGCTGTTTTGTCATGTCTTAAAAGACATGACGCTGGTTTTCTGTGGTAACCATTGATGAAGAAGAGGGAGCTACCTATAGATAAAATGTTATCTCAAAATTACAAAATTATATAAACATAGGTATCATAAAAGTAAAAATAATCAAATACAATAAAAAACAGCAATAATATTAGGCTGGTGTTTGACCACAATGTGTGTTGTGTGCGGGCGAAAGTGTGTATGGATGAATAATCAAATATAATATATGAATACTATTAATTTATTATTATGGATAATTTGATATTAACATGAATACATACATACTTAAAATAAAATAATTATGGAGATGACAATAACGTTCTATTTTTAATTTTGTTCACTGATTAAATAACTTTTCAATTTTGTTTTAAATGATTTAACTGACTCTAAATTTCTGATCGGAGGAGGTAAATTATTCCAGCATTTCGTGGCAGCATAACGAAAGCTTCCACGAAATGCAGCGCTACTGTGTTGCGGGCACATCAAGCACGATACGATCGTTCGTTTGCATCGAGTGAATTGCAGTTTTTGGAATAAGTAAGCTGGTTCATGATTTTTAATTACTCCAAAAAGTAAGGTCGCAAAATGTAATTTACGTTCCGTCGTGTTCATGATTTGATATAGGTACTTTTAAACGGGAGATTATCAGATGACACACTACGCTGAAATAACGTCGATTGCCGCGTTATTTTGCCCTAGTGTTTTCCTACACTTAAGATTACCTATTTACCTATGTACCTAGACATCCTTTTTCATATATTTCGTAGTCTGCTGCAGCCCGCGACTCGCTATATAGCTACTAAGGTATCGCCGCCTGCTAGTTTCCACTTCACGTGGGATTCGTTTCATTTTACTAGTGGGGATTCATGCTTTTTAACCTGTGGAATGAGCCGCCACTCTGACAGCTGTCACTGTCACTGTGAGATCTGTCATAGCTGTCAAAGTGACAGTAGCAGCTGCAACCGCCATGTCCTCACCGTCGAAGTGCTTGCAGTAGTAGACGTCGCCGAGGCAGTGGTTGGTGAACGTGTGGAACTTGTAGTACTTGCCGGCGCCGCGGTTGGCGGACACGCACACGGGCGAGTACGTGTCGGGGCACGACAGAGGGCACGTGTGGTAGTCGAATGCCGTGTCGATGTCGTAGAGGCGGCTCACTTCGCCGGCGCGGAGGGGAAGGGGTTCCGTTGCTGGGGAAACATATTAAATTGAAAAGAGGTCGAAGACGGAGAAAACGAAAGAGTACCATAGCTCTGGGCACATTTATTTATTTATTTATTTATTTGAAAATTAATTACACGGGGTATCCCAATTACATAATTAACTTAATCTAAATATTTATATACATATAGACGCAAATACAATGGGCCTTTAAACCTCTGGTTTGGTAGTCGTACAGTTTATTGGGGACCCAAGTGTCGTGTCTAGGGGCCCCGCCCCGATCAATCGTGGGGCACGCCTCAGATGCCTCAGAATGTTCTACGATACTCACGTGCCTGTCGGCTTGGCACAGCACATCATAGCACCTGACTTGAGAAACCATAGCCATATCAAAGAAGCACTTACAAGTAATTAGATACTTCTAGAAGTTCTTGAGAAATTAGAACATAATTTATAGGTCCTAGACCCCGAGCTCACGCAGGTCAGCCCCCACCATGTTCTTCCAGCGATATCTGGGGCGACTGACTGGACGTTTTCCACTCTGATCGGAGGTGGCGCTATAGAGAGACCGGTGGAAATCTCTTGTTTCGGAGGCCAAGACACACTTTGGGTCGTTGAGCCATATAAGGAAGGAAGGAATTTATAGGTAGGGTGTCTTCATGGTCTTGTAACTTACAGCTAAACGTTCTATTGCCGCTTGAAGGCGTGGTAGTGTTTGTGGCCGAGTTCCGTCGCTGATTCCTCCTCAAATACGATTCACACCGGGTGCCTTCGAGTATGTTGTATTCTGTAATAATATTATTAGCATTGAGGTAATACTACTACGTATAGAGGTGACATCACGAACAAAAAATTACTAACCCGCATTGTGGTCCTATATGTAATAATCTACGTGTAATAATCCAGCTGTTCAAATGATTTCTGATCTATACCTACTAATATATCAAGCTGAAGAGTTTGTTTGTTTGTTTGTTTGAACGCGCTATTCTCAGAAAGTACTGGACCGATTTGAAAAATTATTTTTGTGTCGGATAGTGCATTTGACAAGGAAGGCTTTAGGCTATTGGAAATCAAATTCGGGGATGGAGTCGAATTCAAAAACATACCTTCTCCTGGATTGTCACACATATTCCCCAAAAACAAAAAACAGGCATTTTCAAAGTTTTTGTATTCCCTTGTCCCATTAATTATACGTAGAGTACAAACATTCGTATCATTAGATTTACAAATCACATCCCTGTTATTACAAATCTTAATAATATGTGGAAATTCTAAATGAGATCTATTATTTTCCCCATATACTTCTGGTAATTTTGAATAAATAGAATAAGAGTAGACTGTTTGGAAAATCAGTGAAAAAAGAATTGATATGGCCAACGCAGCCATCTTGGATTTAAAGTTTTTATGAGGATGTTAAAAATCGTAATTTAAGTCATGAAACTAGTTTCTAATTAGCTTCGGCGATAAAAGTAATGCCCTTCATTACGATAAATCAATAATTCTGTATAGGGTTCTATAGTCCTGAAGTGAGTACATACTTACCATAGTATGATACTATTAGTATCATAGGTCAGTGATAGCAATCAATCAGGATCCATTAGCCTGAATCAGCCGAACGGAAAAAAATTGTGATTGTCACATACTCGCATACTTTTATAAAAATCAGTTCGTTTCATAAGTGGGGATTCGTTAAAAAATTACAATTTTGTATTGGGGATGGAACAGATGAATAAAACACAACACTACTCATAAAATAATTTCGTGTTATATCCTAAAAATAAGTTTAAAAAGTAAAAATGAACGAATTTAGTCTTTAATGCAAAAATCTTAGTGTGAAAACTGTTGTCGTCACCGTCGCGCCGCCCTCCCCTGCGATCCCCGAGCGAAGGCGCATACAGAGTGAGAGACCCCACACCACAGCTCAGACCAGCCCAACTCCCGAGACAAGCTTATATTAGTTATACTGACAGACATTAGTTTTATAGACCAACACCCAATAGAAGCGAAGGAAAAAAACACCGAAAAACAAATGAAAGTCGCCAAAAAACAAAATAAAACATCATTTGTTTATAACGACTTTCTTTTGGTTTTCGCCATTTTATTCAAGTTCCTCAATGTATACAATAATATATTTATCTATATCTATATTTTGTTATTTTACCATACAGACCTCAGCTCTTATATGATTAAATTCTGAAGAAATGATAGGTACGTATACATAATTATGTACATCGTAGACTAGTTACTAAACGTACACCCAACCCAACATCGGATTAGATAAAAGATAAAGATAAAAGATAAAGATAAAAGATAAAAGAAAAAATTAACATAAAGATTTAAAAGATTTTAATGATTATTTCCTTTTTGAGATACTCAGCAATTTGAAGTTCTAGGAAATTCTTTTGCACGTCAATTGTTTTTACCCTACTAGCACTTCGACGAGAATGGCCTGCTGAGAAGAAGTGCCGGACTTATCATCATCATCATCCTAGCGCTTCTCCCGGTTGCATCCTTGGCCATTGTCTCAGAGCCCATGGTACACCAGTAAATAATACCAAAAATTAAGCCAAACCCGATCTTTGTAAAGAAAACATGATTTCAAATGTGGGAGACATGTGCTCTTCAATAAGGTGATACTTTTTTTTTTGTTTTATTATAAAACACTAGCCTTCCGCCTGCGGGTTCAGCCGCGCGTAATATCTTTTTTAAATATCCCCTTCCCCCACATTTCCGGGATAGTGTAGCTAGCCAACAGTGTAAGAATTATTCAAATCGGTCCAGTAGTTTTTGAGTTTATTCGTTACATACAAAAATACAAATCTTTCCTCTTTACAACATTTGTGTAGATAGTGGAGAAAACCGCTTGCTACGTAAAAAGCTTAATACCTACTAAATATTTAACCGTTGTATCTAATGTCAGTTTAAGAGTGCACGGTCAATTATTATCAGGTGAGGGGTCTATAAATAAGGTCAAAGATGTGTAGCGAAGCCACAGTTTGTCGAGAGTAGGCAAGATGAGTGTTTGGTTAATATGCCTTCTTGCACTAAGTGTGGATGCAGCTACGCTAGAAGCTAGGTATGTTGGTATAATTTTTAATATTAAATCAATCAAGGCACAAAATGTGGACCTTATTTATATTTAACTCATGGGATTCCTTATCATGGACTGGAATCGAGTGTCATGCATGCCAATAGACATTGGAGATATAAAATGCACAGTAAAACTACATAATATAATGATGCTTTAATAAATGGACGATATTTTAATATTTACTAGTTAATTATTTATGAATAAATAAATAAATAAATAAATAAATATATAATTAAAAAAAAATTACGTAGAACGGAGCGCATACGTCAACTGGACAGCTGATAGATGTTGTGTTCCACTTCGTTTTTTTTATAATTTCTTTTCTGATTCATTATGACAACAAGTATGACCATTAAAGGTGAAAATCAGCTTTAATTTAAGTAAAAGAACAAAATGTACAATATAACAGAAACGTTCCTGTTATGGAAACTTTTACGTATCAATTAAAATATAACCTTAATCTTTCACTTCATAGTAGGATTTGTGTAAATTATCATTGAATTATAGATGCTTTGAGTAAAACAGTGTTATAAAAATCTCGTTAACTTTAAATTTTGCGCTGTTAATAAGTCGCTGTCTGATAAAAAAAACTTTTTTGAGGTAAACAAAATTTACATTTTAGTTTCGAAATTTATCAGTAGTAGAAATTTTAATTATTATGAAATAAAACTTAACTGATAATGTCTATCACGATGATATTCGTATTTTTATCTTTTTGTATGTTATATCATCCAGTATTTTTAAGTTAGGAAAGTAAACATATACATACTTTCATATCTCTTATCAGTAAAACAAAGTATCGTGTAAGTAATAATGCTTAATTAGATTAATATATGACCTTTTGATTGTTATATTATGTAACTTATGTAAGAATATAAATTTATTTACTTACTTCATTGTTATCATAATAAAGTTTGTCTATACTAAATACTTATCATGGAATAGAAATGGTGCTCCTAGTTACTCCTTAATTAGGAATAGGATTAAAAGTATGGTGGTCATAAAGGTGTAGTGAAATGAAATGAAATTATTTATTCAGCAAATTGATCTACGTAGTAAATTCTTTTGCACATTGTTACTTTTTTCACCCTACCAGCGCCTCGACGACGTGAATGGCCTGCTGAGAAGAGACGCCGGAAGAAGCTCAGTTAAGGTTGCGGGTTCGAGCCCCGCATAGGGCAACATGTCTTTTTGTCCTGTTCTGGGTGTTATATGTATCTATTTCGTCTTTAAATATTATTAACCATTATCTGAAAGCAGGCACTCTTGCCAGGGTTTAATGGAGTGGTTTGCCATTGCCTTCTCAGTCCTATCCTGATAACTGATAAATTGTTTTTTTCAGCAAAAACATGGAGAAGTATGACACAATAGTCATCGGAATGGGAGCGGCAGGGACCACAGCTGCTTCTAAGCTAGCGCAAGCCGGGAAGAAGGTGCTTGGGCTAGACGCGATGAACAGAGTAGGCGGGCGCGTCAACACTGTCCCGTTTGGAGATGGAGTGGTCGAGCTTGGAGCCGAGTGGTGAGTAGGGACCCTTTAAATGAATGAATAAATGCCTTGGAGTAACACACCAATTGCCTAGCCCCAAACATTTGCCCCTAGCAGAATTCGCACCCGTGAACCTTGGTTTTCTAACCAGGATCTCTGACCAATGTACCAACTCGTTGATGTGCCCGTTGATTTACGATTTCTTAGTGCATCCCTGAAGCCTGCATAAATAAATTATGATTTCGCCGAAGTGCTTGTAGGTAAAAAAATGATATGACGTGCAAAAGAATTTATATGTAAATCAAATTGCAAAATAAAGTGCTATGACTTTGACTTTGACCTCTTCTCAGACCCACCTTTTCCACTGAAAACAATGGGCACTTGCCCAGGGTGTGGGGGCACCACATTTACTAAAGAAGAGGTTTAAAGGCCCATATGCCCAAGGTCCCTAATAGGTTAAAGACGGCCCTGTTTCTTCTGAATACCAATTAGTGATGTTCTGGATATCTACTTTTTTATCAATCCGGCGCATCACTAAGGGTCTAGCCACAGCTACGGCGACGAGCGACGCGACGTGTGGTGCGATGAGGCCGGCGACGTGATTTGCGGCAATAGTCGCGCATCTCGTCGCCGATAGCTGTGGCATGCTTCATACAATTTCCTTTATTTGTTTTTTTCGCTCGCCACTTTCGCCGGCGTAAGACGCATCGCAAGTCGCATCGCTGTGGGCTGTGGCCAGGGTGTAATACCAATTCTTCTACAATTACTTTTCCCCAGGATCCACGGAACCCAACCCAGCTCAGTCTACGACTTAGCCGTAGAGCATAATGTGACGGTCCTACCCCAGGATATATCCATGGAGGTCTACCTCTCCGATGGAAGCAAGCAAGAGCCAGGGCTGGTTAGTGAGCTCCTGGAATATGCTATGCAGGTGGTGGATGAACCACCAGAAGAACCGATGCCATTGGGACAGCATATTACTAAGAAGTGAGAGTTTAAAAAACCATTTATTATTGAATATGCAATTTTGAAAAGGGTACATGTCGGATATTTTGTTAAATACGAAATGGTCTTAATGGTCTGGTCTCCTTTATAAGTACAGAGGTCAGAAGACAGTCGCTCCATTGTAATAACCAGGCTGGTCAATTCAGGATCATAGTCGCAGCACCCTGTCACAGTACCCTGGACTCTGAGGCAATGGCCGAGGATGCAACCGGGAGAGGCGCTAGGATGATAATATTCCATATTTTTTTATTTGAATAGCACTACCTACCTACTATTCACTTACTGTTTTAAGGTTGACTGGTAGAGAATGCCATAAGGCTTTAAGTCCTCAAATTAGTCATCCTTTTGTACAAATTTTTTGTTGTGCAATAATGTTTAAATAATTTCAGAGTAACAGACTATATTAAAGAGAAACACCCAGAACTTTTAAACAACCAAGATTTCATCAATGAGTTCCTATCCTTTACTGATCTCATGATTGATAACTATGAAGCGACCGATTCGTGGAATGATATCACTACTGCGAGCAATTATGAGGAGCTGGGTGGACACCAACATGTTAGCTGGCATAGAAACGGATATAAGACTCTGTTTGAGATATTACTGGTAAGTTTTTATTACTTTACTAGACTTCGGTCTGCGGTTCTCACGTGCGTAATTTCTTTTTTAAGTATCAACCCCCTTCTCCCCACATTTCCGGGATCAAAAGTACCCTATGTTCCCCAGAGATAGTGTAGCTAGTCAACAGTAAGAGAATTATTCAAATCGGTCCAGTAGTTTTTGAGTTTATTCGTTACATACAAAAATACAAATCTTCGTATCTTGATTCTTGTAACCGTCGTGATTAACAGACAAACATCCAAACAAACAAAGTTTCACATTTATAATATTAATAAGAATAAGAGTATATATTTTTACTATTTGATGTAAGAGGGAATCAAATAAGCAAGAGGGAGGGTTAGGGGTGTTAAAGGCAACGCATCTGCAACCCTTGTATGGTTGTTGATGTCCATGGGCAGCGGTGATCACTTACCATCCGGTGACCCTCTTGTTTGTTTGCCTCCCTATAACATAAACAAAAGTGTAGTAATATGGCGAAAACCTGAGAAAAGAACCGGTATTATTTTTACTAGTGGTTTAAGTACGGGGCAGTGATCTCGAGGTCCTGGGTTCGCTTCCCGGATCGGGCAAAATTCGTGTTGATTTTTCTGAACACAGCCTGGGTTTGTGATCACCAACCCGCATTTGGCAAGCATGGTGGTTAAGCCAAAACCCATCTTTGTAACAAAAAACATGATTTCAAATGATGGAGGCCTTTGCCCTGCAGTGGGACATTAACAGGCTGATACTTTATTTTTATACTTTACTAGCGGCCGCCCGCGACTCCGTCCGCGTGGATTTCTTTTTTTCGAAATAAAAAGAAGCCTTTGTTCTGTCTCAGGGTCTAAAGATTGTCTGTACCAAATTTCATCAAAATCGGTTGCGAGGTTTAAGCGGGAAAGCGTAACAGACAGACGGACAGACGGACAGACAGACAGACAGACAGACAGACAGACAGACAGACAGACAGACAGAGTTACTTTCGCATTTATAATATTAGTTGGGATTCTTTACAGAATACATATAACAACGGCCCCGGCCTTCCAACACTTAAAATTAAACTGGAAAAGGAAGTGGCTCTCATAGAATGGCCCCAGGATCCAAATGGACATGTTGTAGTGACAACTAAGGATGGAGAAAAATATAAATCGGACAATGTAATTGTTACTGTTTCGGTTGGCGTTTTGAAAGAGAGGTGAGTTTTGATTTTATAACATTGACTATTTTAATTATTTATATGTGTATAAATAGAAAAATAATTGGGTATTTGAGTTTTGACAGCATAGGAAATAAATTATGATATTCTAACGTTAAAGATGAAATCAACAACTAAGCTCAATTTTTTATCCCCCAGTTACTTTTGAGCTTTTAACAATTTATTACAGCTAATTAAAACTAAACGAGTATTGATTTGACAATACAGAAATATGACGTCACAATTCAGTGTTCCTACAAGGTTGCGTTTTTGACATTTAATTATAGTAGGTGATTAGACCTGTCAGTCAAATACCCCATTATTATCTAACTACTAGTATCCAACGCTTGATGGTCTAGTGGTTTACCTACCAAGACGTGGTCTCGAGGTCCTGGGTTCGATTCCTGGGGCAAAATTTGTGTCGATTTTCTGAGTACAGCCTGGGTTTGTGACCCGTATTTGGCAAGCGTGGTGATTAAGCGTAAATCCATCTTTCTAATGCTGATAGTGATATGATACTGTTCTAGTTACCAAACAGCGAAAAAAAACAGATTTTAACTGTTTCAAAATTTTATTTAAGAATATGGTGGAAGGCTATACATGCCCTATAGTGCCTTCCTAGAATAAGATCGGGTGCCCGTCCTCCGAAATATCCCTTGGTTGGAAACGACTTAGGGATATTCCAGGGGATGGGCAGCAGCGTTCCCCTGTGTTTTATTGTTCACCATACTATGGGCAAAGTTCACTAAAAAAACATTCTACAGAAAGTAGAAAAATATATTAATAAGTATTTCGATTGCAGCAGTCTATATTATAATGGGACATTATTGGTGACTCTTATTATAATGTGGCGCTCAAATCAAGTGTTGAACTATACAGTGGTACTCAAACTTCAAATGATCTCATAGAGTCTGCATACTTGCATGAAATAGGATTAATAGGCATGAAAAAAATGCCTATTTAAGCACTTTTTGTGCTGACTGTAACTCTTTTTCCAAAATCTGTAGCGCGGCAGATGCGTTGTCTGCCTTAAAGACCCCATACCCTCCCCAACTAAGCTCTGGCGACCTTACTGACCAGCAGAAACATAGCTCAACAGTTACGAAGTGCTACTTCACTGCGGTCTTCTGTAAGGTGCAGGTACTTCCCCAGACGAGCGGCTCATTCGAGTGGAAGTTCCACTAAGCTCTACCTCTCTTAAAGTGGCATTATATCAGCATAAGTACTACTACAGTAGACGCGACTTTCCAGGCATACCTCCCTATTCTCCCCGCCTCTACCCCAACCGAAGATCGACGCTATCTCCCACCTGACCATGGGTCTACTTGGTAAGATCATCCTGCTGTTCCCGACCCGGTGGTGGCCAGAGACCAGGTCTTTCTTCGGGTTCATGTGGATGGCTGAGGATAGGAAGAAGGTGGTGGAAGACCAGTGGTCTCTGCGACTGCAGGCCGCCAGCAACCCCATGGGAGAGAAGCATGCAGTGACTCTGTGGACCAGCGGGGAGGTCGGCAGACTGGTTAGTAGATTCCAATGCTTACTTTCAGGACTGTTACTAGGAAGGACTAGTGTGATGATAACATAATCAAAATTTAGTGTCAAAGAATCAAACATAGTCATTGCGACAGAGAGAGCAAGAGATACGAGAAATTGAGAGAGGAAGAAAAATGGAGAGGGAGAAAGATAGAGAATAAGAGGGATAGTGAGAATGGAAGAAGCAGAGGGAGGGAGAAAGAGAAAGACAGAGATATTGGATATGTGACTTTGCCAGATATTATAATGAGTGAAAGAGCTAGTGAGTGTGACAGCGATAACAATAAACAGTGTGAGAGAGATAGAAATAGACAGTGTTACAGATATCGATATAGTGAGTGTGATATAGATAGCAGTAGTTAGCGTGTCAAAGCAAAATATTAGTCAATAGCAGTAGAAACAGTATCTATAGATTGCACAGTGGTCCCGGTTCCTAAGAAGGGCGGTCATAGAGGTTGCAGCTCGGAATAAAAATAAAATAAGTACTTTTTTACCAAAGAAATGAATGTTTTGATGTGATTAGGGTAGTAACAAGTAAAACAATGTATTTTTAAAAGCAAGGTATAAATATATTCACAAAAAAATAACACTTTTCCACACTTAAAAATATTAATATAGATAGGTAAGCAGGTAACATTAAAATTAGTTTTATTTATTATTATTTCTGAACAAAACTTTAATTAACATATGAATAAACACAAATTACTAAATAATAGATCACAGAACATTTTATTTTAAATAAAAAAACCGCCATTTAAATGATGAGAAAACATTATAATTTACAATATTAAAATTTTCGAAAAATGCGTTATTATCGTTCAATGCATAATAAATCTAACACTTCTTTTGCTAATGTAGACTTCTTCTTGCACGGTAACTTTCGTATGCTAGAAATAAGTGGGTCTGAATTAAGAAGAAGTCTGTTTAAAAGATCCATGTTTGTCACATCTCGGGAATGTTTCCTAGTGTTATCGCGTCTAAATAATTTAACTAATTTATTACAAGATTCGGCGGCTTCTTCTGACAATTCACCGATAGACAATAAAGAATTATCAATCACCTCTGATCCGTGCATTAAAATCTTATGTATAGATGAAGGCAAGTTATACCAAGGATATTCCTCAACAATCATTTTGGCAGTATCAAAAGCATAACTTTTGAATTTTTGTGCATTTATTTTATATCCTGATGAGAGGCTCTGCAAAAGGTGACTACATCTATCTATTAGATCTTTTCTAATACCAGTTATTTCAGCAGAAATTTCAGAATGATGAAAAAATTTTCGTGCAGAGTTTCCATCATTGGATGTGCCACTTCCTCCACTTCGGGGTTTATCTACAATCAAGCCAATTTTTTCCCTAAACTGCTGCTGAATGAACTCTTTTCTCTGAGCGAGAGATGCTTTATCTTCGGCCGAACGAGCTTGCCATTTTTTGAAATTAATGCGGTAGGAAAGGTGGATGAAATATTCAAAAAATCTTATGTATGAATGAAGGGGAGATAAGCCGAACTCAAATTTACTAGCGTCAGATATCTTATTTAAACATTTATTTAGGTCATTCATCTCTTTCGGTGTTGCACCACAAATGTAGCACCTACTCGTAGATAAGTCACTAAGAGCGGAACAAACTTTACCATCAACCATAGTTAATTGTAAAGTGTGTGTGATTTTAATTTCTCGACCATTAATAACAACTAAAGTGGGTACTAAATCATTAATTTGACTTTTGAAATAAGTCTGTTCGTGTAAAGAAACTTCCTTGGATTCTTTAATAAATTGAAAACGAATTGGTCGGCACCACCTAGTAGAGGAAGGGCGTGGATTTTTCCAAATAATAGATTCTTCAGAGGTGTTTGATTTACAAATAAGTTGTAGGGGCACATAAGAAGTAACAAATAAACTCGAGTCATCGATTGATGAATCTGAAAATTTCTGTTTGTATTCACTATGGCCTGTGCTGCCATCAAAACCCCATTTACTAATTAAAACAAATTCGTTTTCAGATTCGGAAAAACTATCGAATACAGGCTTTTGAGATTCTACAATTCGACTTGCTGTATGATCTAACAAAGACTGCAAATTTATCTCAGCAGACGACTCCGTTACACGAATATCAGTTGGATAGCAACGTTTTTTGGCTTCTAACACTTTTTGATAAGACGGCAAAACATTTGGTATTTTGGAATTAATAAAGTTTTTTAGCAAAATGTATTGATGTTTGGTAAGTTTAGTTTCATTAATTAAAGAAAGGACCTCATCAGAGCTAAATTCAACAGAACTGTCGATTGATTGATTGGAATCACTAAGTAAAGTATTTACAGCGGATTCGTCTATCTGAGATAAAAGTGCTAACCTGCGACGTTTGCTTCTCTTGCTGCACTCGCCAAACTCCTTCCTGTACTGCTGCGTCTTGCTTGTAGATTGAACATGCTCGCTTCTCTCGTCTACGCTTTCACGTATTCCACCACCAGAGCTCTCAAGAATGCAGACTTCGATCTCATCTAACCAGTCGCTGTATTTGGCAATCAGCTTAGCTTTTGACCTCCCCAGTTTCTTCCAATATGCAGCAAACCGTTTACACAGATTATAAATTAAATCTTTTAAGTAATCGGTCTGGATGTTTTCAGCGTCCGGTAAAGAATCTGCTAGCATTCCAAACACTTCACGGCATCTATTTGCATCATTTTCTTTATTCGTCGCATTTAACCAAGTGTTAAGAACAAGCATACGAGGAAAAGAACACCTGATAGTGGCCCCTGTAGAACAAAATAAAAACGAAACTTGAAAAATAGTGAAGGTATGAAATTTACCTGCTAACGACCAAGAACTTTCAATGACCTATAGCAATTCTCGGCGCACTTTGGCGCACCTAGATGTTACAGTTCTTAAAACTAAGCAAACCAGAGATTATTTTGATATATGTTTCAAGTTTGGCGATTCGTTCCTTCCTAAGTAGAAGTCTAGTTGAATATGGGAAAGCGGCAAAAAACAAGGAAATCGGAAGTATCTTTTTGAAAATGCTGGTTATCGATAATGGCAGGCTTAAAATCAATATACTAGGTTTGCAAATGTAGTACATACCTTCTTTTTGAATATCCATGGCACAACAATAACACAAACAATCAATAACTTAGAAAAACAACACTTTGAAAACAATATAAATTTCTGCGAAAAGATAACGCTAATGAGCACGAATGAAATGTTACCACTTTGGATGCAAAAAACGTACTGTTACGTAAATGTCATTACAATATCGTTTATACTTGGGGGTAGTCTGGTTATTAGTGTACCCTATAAACGCTAAAAGACATCATAATTCGACCATCGATATTTCAGCCCTATGACCTACGGCGGGACCACTGTGGATTGTACCTATAGTAAAGCAGACACGGTAAGTGCCTCGTTCCTCGGGTTCATGTGGAGGGCTGAGGACAGGAGGACGGTGGCGGAAGACCAGTGGTCGCTGCGACTGCAGGCCGCCAGCAACCCCATGGGAGAGACGCGTGCGGTGACTCTGTGGACCAGCGGGGAGGTCGGCAGACTGGTTAGTGGATACCTTTGATATCTTTTAGGACAGTAGTTGGGTAGGAATAGTGTGATAATGGTAGAAACACAAATAGTGTCAAAGACACAAATATACTATACACAGAGGGAACTAGAGATAGGAAATATTGAGAGAGGAAGAAATACGGAGAAAGAAAGAGTTAAAGAGAAAGAGTCAGAGAGAGAGAAAAAGTGGGGAGTGGGAGAAGGAGAGGGAGGGTGAAAGAGAGCAGACGAGAGAAAATGAAGGATGAAATGAGTGACAGAAACGGATATTAAAATGAGTAAAGGAGCAAGTAAGTGTGACAGAGAAGGATAAAGTGTGTGACAGAGATAGCAATTAATTTTGTAAGAAGGATAGAAATATCTGTGTAACAGATATTGATATATTGAGTGTGTCAGAGATGGACAAAATGAGTGTGATAAAGGTAGCATTAGCTGGTGTGACGAAGGAAGAATATTAGTCAGTAGCAAAAAAAAACAGTATCTATAGTGAAGCAGACACGGTAAGTGCCTCGTTCCTCGGGTTCATGTGGAGGGCTGAGGACAGGAGGACGGTGGCGGAAGACCAGTGGTCGCTGCGACTGCAGGCCGCCAGCAACCCCATGGGAGAGGCGCGTGCGGTGACTCTGTGGACCAGCGGGGAGGTCGGCAGACTGGTTAGTGGATTCCGTTGCTTAGTTTCAGGACAGTTACTATGAAGGACTAGTGTGATGATGACAGAAATACAAACAGTGTCAAAGACTCAAACATGCAACATAATGACAGAGAGAGCTAGATTCAGGGAGACAGATGGAGAGGGAGAAAGAAAGAGTAAAGGAGGGAGATAGCTAAAGTGAAGAAAGGAAAAATGAGTGGGAGAGATATTGAATGAGTGAGAAAAACGGATATTAAACTGAGTGAAGGAGCTTGTAAGTATGACAGAAAGATATCGTGTGTGACAGAGATAGCAATAAGCAGTGTGAGAGAGATAGGAATAGTCAGTGTTACATATACGGATATAGTGAGTGTGACAGAGATGAAAAGAGTCAGCGTGATAAAGATAGCGTTAGTTAGCAAAGAAAGAATATTAGTCAATAAACAGTAGGAACAGTATCTATAGATGATACCTATAGTGAAGCAGACACGGTAAGTGCCTCGTTCCTCGGGTTCATGTGGAAGGCTGAGGACAGGAAGACGGTGGTGGAAGACCAGTGGTCGCTGCGACTGCAGGCCGCCAGCAACCCCATGGGAGAGACGCGTGCGGTGACTCTGTGGACCAGCGGGGAGGTCGGCAGACTGGTTGGTGGATACCATTGCTTACTTTCAGGACTGTTACTAGGAAGGACTAGTGTGATGATAACATAATCAAAAATTAGTGTCAAAGAATCAAACATAGTCATTGCGACAGAGAGAGCAAGAGATAAGAGAAATTGAGAGAGGAAGAAAAATGGAGAGGGAGAAAGATGGAGAATAAGAGGGATAGTGAGAATGGAAGAAGCAGAGGGAGGGAGAAAGAGAAAGACAGAGATATTGGATATGTGACTTTGCCAGATATTATAATGAGTGAAAGAGCTAGTGAGTGTGACAGAGATAACAATAAACAGTGTGAGAGAGATAGAAATAGACAGTGTTACAGATATCGATATAGTGAGTGTGATATAGATAGCAGTAGTTAGCGTGTCAAAGCAAAATATTAGTAATAGTTATAAAATCAGTATCTATAGAAGGTACCTATAGTGAATCAGACACGGTAAGTGCCTCGTTCCTCGGGTTCATGTGGAAGGCTGAGGACAGGAGGACGGTGGCGGAAGACCAGTGGTCGCTGCGACTGCAGGCCGCCAGCAACCCCATGGGAGAGACGCGTGCGGTGACTCTGTGGACCAGCGGGGAGGTCGGCTGACTGGTTAGTATAAATACCTTTGTCGTTGGGGCGGAATAGTGTGATAATGACAGAATTAGAAATAGTGCCATAGAGACAGACGTTGCGTAGCAGAGAGGAAATATGGGAGAAAAAGGGAAGGGGTAAAAAAACAGAAAGAGGGAGAGAGAGAGAGAGAGAGAGACATAAATAAAGAGAGAGAGAGGAAGAAAGATGATAGAGACATTGGATCTGTGACAGTGTCAGACATTTATTTATTTATAATGTCTGGCTCTGTATTTATAATGAGTGAAGGAGCTAGTGAATGTGAAAGAGAACAATAGTGTAGTGACAAATAAAATACAAATACAATATAGTCAATAAAAAAGAATTTGTGTTTAAATTAAAGCAATATTACATGAATAGCTTGTAAGATACATAGTAATTTGGCTCCTAAGTTTGTTATATTTATATACTAATGCCTAGTTACGTGATAGCACTCGCAGTCAACCACGGAAGTGGTTTGCGAGGCTCTTAGTTTAAGTCATATTATATGTATTGTTTAATAAATATATATAAAAAAAAAAAAAAAAAAAAGATATAAAATGGTATGACGGAGACAGAAACAATGATTGAGGGAGATAGTATAATGTGACAGACGGATGGCACAGTATGATAGCGTTGGTAGACATAGAATCCCTAAAATCCCTATAGTGAAAGAAAAAAAAGGATAAAATTGAGAGAGAGGGGAATCAAAGAGATTTATATGATAGAGGAAAAATAAGTGTGATAGGTATATAGAAATATAGTGAATGCTTTGTTTCCAGTATCAGGACAGTAAATGGATGGAAAATAGAAAAGAGTCAATTTGACAGAGAGAAAAAGATTGAAAGAGGGAGAAAGAGACAGAGAGATAGGCTGAGTAGAAATATTCCTTTGTCTAAGGATAATTCCGTATCCGTTTCCGTTACTTTTCACACGGATCTTTTTAGTATCTTTTTCTAATAATTTTGAATAGTATGAAATGATGTAGACGAGTATGTAGGAGATGAGATATAGAGAGAGAATATATTATGAATCTTAAAGTCTATTCTGAGTATTTTTCAGTCCTTACAGCGATTGAAGTGTCCACTATCGTTTAACCCATTAACCGCCGCAGTTGTATATAAGCAACTAATCATTTTCTAGCCTCTGGCGCCGCAGTTGTAAATACGCAACGAAAATTTACGAAGTAAATTTCAAGCGGATTTTAATTTACGCAACAGGAATTTAGGAACAATAATAAAGAACACCTTTGCTATTAAAGAAATGTCTTTCTCTTTCCCCAAAATTATTAATGCAAAGCACCAAAAATTAAAGGTACAACAATTAATAAAACTCATCGCACGATGAAGGTTTTATCTCAACCTGTACCGCCACAGTTGTAAAAATACAACAGTAGTGATGTTACACATAAACTTATTAATTACTGATTTAAGCCAAGCTTAGTTTCATTTAATTATATTTACGTAAATTAGGCATTCAAGATTGGAAAGTAATATAATGATTGTTGCTTTTTAATTCTATTTCTAATTATAACATTCAAAACTTGCGATGATTTAAGGTAGATTCATATTGCAATTAACTAATCGGTTTTTTTAAATTGATGTGAAGTAACAACCCTAGCACTTTAATGTTATCCAAGAAGTCTAGCGCCGGAGTTGCACATATTCAACCGCTTGTGACGTCACAAGCGAACTTATAATGATAATAGTGAGGGGACATGTGTTTTATTTGGCAAAAAAATTATGGAATAATGGGTACCTAGTTATTCGTAGAACGTAGACCGAAGTTATTCGTTGGGTATTGTGGATGTGATTTAATCGCAAAATGTCGAGTGCAGAGGAATTAATCAGAATTTTAGAAAGGCATGAGGGAGATGTAGAAGAATTTGTGTCTGATGATGAGTTTGATGACCAGGAGGTATGTACTCTATGATTTTGACAGGGTATATAATATTGGACTTTATATTGTACTGTGGATCGGAAACGGACATTGAGCAGATTTCTGATTTGGGGCTAAATGGGGCGGTAGTAGTAGCTCTTCTAAAGGATTTGCAATGATTTGCCATTTCCAAGACTCGCATAGTAATGCCTACCCACTTTTCTTTACAAAAAAAAAAACAAATAAAAAAAAACATTTCATTGATTGACCATCAAATGAAGGTTTTCTTAAAGAGTTGGAACAATGATTTGTTATAAAAAGTTATATTTTCCTTTATTATACATAATCATAAGCTATTCGAATACTTAAGGTCTAAAAATTATAAACAACAATAATATTCGTTTAGATTATAAAACCGATTACCGGTAATAATTCCACCCGCACGCACTATTCTCAGTGTTGTCTAAAATGTCAGCGCCGGGGTTGTATATATGCAACAATAGGGATTCCGAAAACGGTATTTTGTAGAAATATTAAATGATCTCTAACTTGGCTATGGTAATGATTATGTGCCTAATTAAAGGATTTTTGTTGAGGGTAAGTTTAATATGTTTATCTATGTGAGGCCAATGATTATAAAAACGTTAGAATTTCCCACAAAAGTGTAATTTTGCCTTTAAAATCTACTTTGCGGTAGTGATAGGCCCACAACACTATGGTTGACCTTGAAAATATGTGCTCGGCGCTAGGGGCACATTTTTTTGGAGGATTGCCTGGCGGGTAATAGGTTAAAGGTCACTAGAGCCTATACGGATTGCGTAAAAGAAGTTAAGATCCGTATACATAGACCTTGACACCGGATATCCGTTTTCGGATTTTTAGCGATCTGCTGGCACATCACTAATTTGTTCTATGTCCAACATTCATTTTGTTTAAGTGTTATTCGCTTTGTTTGGTGCTATCATTCATCATTTATTTAGATAAATAGATCGGGTAACTATTTCATTTGCATGTACATATATAGTGGGTGTCATTCAGAAATAATATTGTTTACAGACAAAGCTAGAAGGTGGTTATAAATTAAATTAAATTAAATATTCTTTATTTCAGACCATAGATCTATATTGTGTTAGTAAAGTACCCAGGTAGGTAGGTTATGCCCAGAGTCCAAACTTGTTCAAAGCTGGTTTAAGAGAGTTAGAGCTTAGTGGAACATCCACTCGAAAGAGGTGCTCTTCTGGGGAAGTACCTCCACCTTACAGAAGAATACAGCACTGTTGTGCTATGTTTCTGCTGGTGAGTAAAGTCGCCAGAGCGCAGTTAGGGAGGGTATAGCGTCTTAAAGGCAGGCAACGCATCTGCGACCCTTGTGCGGTTGTCGATGTCAATGGGCAGCGGTGATCACTTACCATCCGGTGACCCTCTTGTTTGTTTGCCTTCCATTGCAGGCGTTTTTGTGACCGCATTATGGTGAAGTTACAATGAATAACTAATATTTTAAATTCTTCTCATCTTCATCAGTTTTTGCAAATAAAACATTACCATGCCACCCCAACCATTATTTCCAGACACGCAACCATGTTTTCACCGCCCCTGCCACAGACAAAAATTGATATCATAGACAACACATCGCTCGGTGTTGCCACAAAAGTCATTCTGCTATTCCCGCGCCCTTGGTGGCCGAGGGGGGAAGCTTTTTATGCTTTCATTTGGAGGGGGGAGGATAAAAAGAATGTGTTAAAGAAGGAAGAGGACGCATGGCTTACTAAGTTATGTGGGTGTAGTTGTTCTATGGGCTGTGATAGAGCTCTCACTCTGTGGGCGAATGGAGAAGTCGGGAAATTGGTAAGTTGAGTGAATGCTTGGTGGAGAAGTGACCTAGTTTGATGTTGCGGATATCCGTATTCGTATTAGTGATGTGCCGGATATCCGTATTCGTATTAGTGATGTGCCGGATCGCTAAAAAAGTAGACTCGCGGATACGGATAAGGATATTCGGTGTCAGGATCCGCGGATACGGATCTTCATTTGTTACGTAATCGGTATAGGCGCGAATGAGCTTGAAACAATAGTTGACACTTGAGCAGTTGGCTTGCTTTTATGAAATGAAATGAAATAATTTATTCAGCAATTTGATTCACTTAGTAAATTCTTTGCACGTCAAAACTTTTTCGCCCTACCAGTTAGGTGCATCACTTGTTTTGTAGGTGACGCGGAGTCCTTACCTTTTTTTCTGGTCCATGTTTCTATGTTTGGTTATCATATCATGTACTTACGATATTTTGATTATAAGTGTAAAAAATATATAATTGGACATTATTTACATAGCGCCACATAAGAGGTCTATCCCTCAAAAGCTTTACCATTGGGGAAACTGGGAGTTTTTGTCAAATTCAAAATCGGTTTAATTTAATTTAACATTATTTGTATTTCAGATAGAAACATTGCCAGATGATGTGGTGAAGAGGAAAGCTATGGAGACACTCAGAAGGTTCATGGGGGCTAATGTTGAGATACCAGAACCAACGGCTATGCTTAGGTAAGTCTTTTATAAGTAAATTCTCTTTCGAAAAGTTTGAATGCGCCAAATAGCAAACAATTTTTTTTAAGATATATAAATTACCAAACGAATCATAAGATAAATAAATAAATAAATTCATTGGACTAACACACCAATTGCCTAGCCTCAAACTAAGCTCGAAGCTTGTACTATGGTTGCTAGGGAACGCTTTGGTTTTGTAGCCAGGGTCTCTAGCCACTCGACCAACAGGCCTGTCAATCCCAACTAATATTATAAATGCGAAAGTAACTCTGTCTGTCTGTCTGTCTGTTACGTTTTCCCGCTTAAACCTCGCAACCGATTTTGATGAAATTTGGTACAGACAATCTTTAGACCCTGAGACAGAACATAGGCTACTTTTTATTTCGAAAAAAAGAAATCCACGCGGACGGAGTCGCGGGCGGCCGCTAGTAATCATATAATCTATTCCATTTTAGGTCGGGCTGGTACACGAATCCGTTCACTCGCGGAAGCTATACCTACGACAATTTGGACGCACCCAAGTACCCCACAGCTAGGTCGGACCTGGCAGCTCCTCTCACCGACTCGTCCGGAAAGCCCCGGGTTCTGTTCGCGGGCGAGGCAACTGAGCCGAAACACTTCTCGACCGTCCATGGAGCGGTTGATAGCGGGAAGCGAGAGGCGAGGCGGTTGCTGCCGAGTAGTAAGATATAATGTGATGTTAATACCCTCAGATACATATAATTATAATAATTAAGTATGAATTTGAATCGAGATCGCAAAATGTAAATACGTATTTAGTTAAGAACTATAATCAAATCAATTTGTTAATATGCTCGTATATTTTATACCCTATTTTAATAAATTTGTACGTTTTTATTACCCTTAGAACCCAGGGGGTTTTGTGGAACCTAAAATGATATTTATGTAATAAATGTGTTGCAAATAATATCTTTGTTTTAAAATCTTGCGCCTGATCTCTCTACGGTCGTGTCAGACTGCTGTCACCGAACTATGAGAGTGAGGGAATAGGGAGTGCACCTGTGCCTGCGCACTCACTTCTGCACTATAACATATCCTGCGAAACTGTCTGATCGTAAGATCGGCCGCCATAACCGGAACTTCTGGGGGTATTTTATAATTTAATTTTAATGAATGATTTATTGTATGTAGGTACATAAACTATGTAATTTAAAAACGGCCAAAAATATTTTGACTTGAAAAATAATTGACATTGTATACCTTATCAAATTGTTGAAGAAAATTAAAGTAAATTATTTTTTAAATTGTTGAATATTGTATTTTATTTTTATTAAATCATGTTATCTTTTTCAAATACAGGTAATAACGGCAGTGTTTTTAGCTGTGAATGTATGTAAACATTACATTTTTGAGTTTTTTTTAATGTGTGTGCTTATTTGTACAGAGATATATGTATTTATTAAAACAATAACTTATGTGTGTTTTTAATCGTTTTTAACAATCAAACCGACTTCAGCAAATGAGTGTTGGTACAACGAATTTGTGCTTAAATAATCACATTTCAAAAAATTGTGCTTGGTTCCTGTTAGTTTGTAAGGTGATCAGAGCTCGTACGGGGAGGGTATGGGGTAACATTGTCAAGACAACGCTAGTTTAATAAGCTTAAATAAATACGAGCGGTAGAGTTTAGTGGAACGTTCTGGGAAGCACCTCCACCTTACAGAAGACCACAGTGAAGTAGCACTTCGTAACTGTTGTGCTATGTTTGTGCTGGTGAGTAAGGTTGCCAGAGCTCAGTTGGGGAGGGTATGGGGTCTTAAAGGCAGCCAACGCACCTGCGATACCTCTGGTGTCGCGGATGTCCATGGGTGGCGGTGGGTGCTTACCATCAGGCGACCCGCTAGCTCGTCTAACGAGACATAAAAGAAAGAAGTCGGATAAAGAAAAAGTGCTTGATTTTTGTTGTTCCATGCCGTGTGGGGATTTGAAATTGTGTTTGTTAAAGAGGCTTTAAGACATGTCTCCTGGTTGTTATGACTGATGCATTCTCCTAATAGCTAACGCTCGTATTAATTAATCGCAATCAACTCTGAGATCGAGCTTGAGTGCAAACTTGATATGTATGAAAACAGCACCTCAAGTTCGATCTCAGAGTTGAGTGCGATTTATTAATACGTGCCTCAGTTTGGCTTTATGTGATTTCGTCTGATATAAGCTTATCAAAAATCTACCTAACTATTCTAATTACCTATAACTACCTATTCTTGTAGGCTTCAGATATGTCTTCAATATGGTTGTTTTTATAATTGTAGTCCAAGTGGAGACCCCTGCGAAACCCCAACGACGGTCCAGAGGTGCAGGAGCAATAGCTTTAGATTAACAACATATGTAAACCAATACTTTATTACACCTTTCATGGTATTACGGGCGTCACAAATGATATTTTATTAGTACATTCTCTCGTAGAATAATTTATTTCTAAATTTCATTTATAAAATATAAAAGTCTCTCGGGTTCTCTAATTTTAAAGATAAGCATACATAGGTACAGACAAAAGAAAGACTTAGTTTTTTAACAAACTTTATTGAACAGAATCATAAAAATAATTTACTGGACTTAAGGAAACTTTTTACTCTTAGAATAGAGTTTGTATACTTATTGCATTTCATTGCAAAAGAGAAAAGAATTACAATTTATTTGAATTCATTATGTACTAAGACGGATTAGTAAAACAAGTTTTAGTTAAAAAAATATATTTTTAACTGTTTAAGCATTTAATAGGATTTGTAAAATTTTAAAAGATGTTTTTGGAAATTTTGAATGTAATTTATTCAAAGTAACTGCCTATTTAATTAAAGAAATTATATGTTTTGTAAAATGTGTAAAATAAAAATTATTTTATTAGTAGTGTTGTGTTTTATTCGTCTATTCCATCCCCCCACCACATTGTTAATTTTTTTTACGAATCCCCACTTGTAAAATCAACTGATTCTTTAATAAAATATGTGAAAATCCCTATTTTCTAGACAAATGGATCAAGAAATTTATTTTTATTTATTTATTGATCAAGATTGATAGCTGTCTGTCACCGACCTATAGGCTCCGTGCGCCTCTGCCATCTCGTGACTCATATTCAAAACTTTTACTCTCAATGTCGGTAATTCTACTGCCACGGAAAGAAAATTGGGATTTTAGCGCCCTCTATAATTTCTACACGGTGCCTTTAATATAATACATATCTTTGTATGATACTATGCACTCACTACAGCACTACTATCCTATACCTACAGCATAATTGGTAAATCGTAATGTTCGAAAAAATCGTCGTAAAGGACATTATTTTCATTACCGAAACTAATTTTATTACAAACTAGTTTCATGACTTAAATTACGATTTTTAAAATCCTCATAAAAACTTTAAATCCAAGATGGCCGTTTTGGCCATAACAATTATTTTTTCTCTGATTTTCCAAACAATCGACTCTTATTCTATTCATTCAAAATTACCAGAAGTGTATGGCGAAAATAATAGATCTCATTTAGAATTCCCACATATCATAAAGATTTGTAATAACAGGGATCAGATTTGTAAATCTAATGATACGAATGTTTGTACTCTACGTATAATCAATGGGACAAAGGAATACAAAAACTTTGAAAACGCCTGTTATTTGTTTTTGGGGAATATGTGTGACAATCCAGGTGAAGGTATGTTTTTTGAATTCACAGTAAGTATTTTAGCGAAATCGTTCTAACCCACAACATATTTTTTTCCTAAGATAAATTAAGAAAATATATATTTTACTAATTTACCAAAAGAGTGTTAGGAAATTGGTAATAAGCTACGGATCATAATTGATTAAATTGATTTAATTAATAATAACTCAAAACTAACATTGTGTGCGTTGGAACGTTTTTGCTAAACTACGTCAATTTTTATGTGTTTATTTATTTTATTTTTTTTTATTTTATTTTATTGGTTCACCAACAACATATGTACTAGGACATTACAGCAAGGAACATTAATATATATACATACATAAGTACACTGCCAATTACAGGTAAACACAGCATGCTTTACTAAACACAAGACAAAGACAACAGGAATTACAAATTAAGACTTAAATGTATAATATTTAATTTAATATTTCAAAAATTATCTTTTTGAACATTTGCAATGAGACATGACTGATATCGACCTTATCACTTATTTCGTTATAAAGTTTAGACAGACGACAAATCGGCGAGTGTCATCCCAAGACAGTGCGACGAAGTGGGAGGTAGAGTGGCGTGATTGGCCTCCGTGGAGGCCTTACAGGAACCCTAAAGTTAAACATGCTCAACAACTCGGAGCAGTCTATATTATTCCTAAGTAATTTGAATAGGAATGTCAGGTCGAGAATGTCTCGTCGCTTGGATAATTTTGTCATATTGCATCGCTCAAGACGAGTCTCATAGCTGACAAATCTACTCTGCAAGCCCACAGAATACCCCAAGTGTCGAAGAAAGCGTTTCTGTATCCTCTCAATTCTCAAAGAGTGACTAGAATAATGAGGCCGCCAAATGATACTACCATATTCCATGATACTCCTCACCAAGCTGCAGTATAAAAGTTTCTTTGTTTTGAGATTCCGAAACTCCTTTCCGTTTCTCATTACAAAGCCAGCCATCCTAGATGCCTTTGCAATCATTTGTTCCATATGAGGTAGGAATGTGAGCTTACTGTCGAACAATATGCCCAGAGGTGCGATTCACTAAGCGCAAATGCCACAATCTCACGGCTGTATCAACGGCGACAGTAGTTTTTTTACTAGTAATTTGACACTGTCAACGATTACACAGCCGCGAGATCACGACATTTGCGCTTAGTGAATCGCCCAACAGGTCGCGTACTACATCTACCTCTTTCAACTTACCGCCTCCTATGGAGTAAGAAGTCTGCACTACATTTATGAAGTAGGTAATAATAATTACAGAATACAACATACTCGAGGGCACCCGGTGTGAATCGTATTTGAGGAGGAACCAGCGACGGAACTCGGCCACAAACTCGACCACGCCTTCAAGCGACAATAGAACGTTCAGGTGTAAGTTACGAGAACATGAAGACAACCTATCTATAAATTATGTTCTGATTTCTCTACAACTTCTACATATGTACTTGTGAGTGCTTCTTTGATCAATCGCCGGCTTTGGTTTCTCAGGTGTTATGGTGTGCTTATACACGTGAATACAGTAAGAAGCGATGAAAGAACTTTCCGAGGCAGACCCTCTATCCCACTGTGCACATGTCTAGGGTACCACGATTGATCGGGCCTCTAGACCCTACACTTGGGTCCCCAATAACCTGTACGACTACCAAACCAGAGGTTTAAAGGCCCATGTGCCCAGAGCTATTGGTACTCTTTCGTTTTCTCCGTTTTCGACCTCTTTTCAATTTCATATGTTTCCTCAGCAACCGAATCCACGCTCCTCCGAGCCGGCGAAGTGAGCCGCCTCTACGAAATCGACACAGCATTCGACTACCACACGTGCCCGCTGTCGTGTCCCGACACGTACTCGCCCGTGTGCGTGTTCGCAAACCGCGGCGCCGGCAAGTACTACAAGTTTCACACGTTCATTAACCACTGCCTCGGCGACGTCTACTACTGCAAGCACTTCGACGGTGAGAGAGACAATCCGACATCTGTCAGTCACTCTGACAGCTGTCACTGTCACTCTGACAGCTGTCCCTGTCACTCTGACAGCTGTCATTCCACAGGCTTAAAAGCATGAATCCCCACAAGTAAAATTAATCCCACTTAAAGTGGGAACTAGCAGGCGGCTATCCCTAAGTATCTAAATAGTGAGTTCCAGGCTGCAGCAGACTACGAAATAGATGGAAAAGGATGTCTAGCTGTATAAATAGGTAAACTTTAGTGTAGGAACACACTAGGCAAGGAAATTAATCGACCGAAGTTCGGTGGCAATGCATTGTCTTTACAAAATTACATAAACATTATTATATTGTGGCAGCTGGCATTCCACAAGATTAAAAGCATGAATCCCCACTTGTAAAATGAATCCCACTCAAAGTACCTTTGGGTGACATGAGGCAGAGGAGAACATGTCGAACGGCTTTTAGCTGTCACTTTGACATCTGTCAAATTTAAAAACAACAACCAACGACCGCTAGAATGTAAGCTTAATCACTCTTCATTTCTAGAGTTCGCGCCTCCCCCTGACTCTGATCATGAAGAAGTCAACACTTCTGGCCTGAGCTGGTCTTACTGCGGAGCCTTTAGGTACAAAACAACAACAGCTCTTCTTCTTATTAAGTCACTTTGTTTGCGTGGATGTCGGATTCCGCAACATAGTTTTTTTTATGCCAAAGGCGGCAAACGAGGTTGTGTTCCTGATGGTAAGCAATCACCGCCGCCCATGGAAATCCGCGACACCAGAGGTATCGTTGATGTGTTGCCGGCCTTTTAGAAGGTGTGGGCCTCTGGCACACTCACAAACCAGACGAAACACAAATACTTTTATTTCGCGCTGATATGCTATTATGTAAGAGGGTGGTACTTCCCCGGACGAGCCGGCCCATTCGTGCTGTGAAACAGCATGGCTCTACCACTACTAAAGAGTTTGCGAAAACTTTTCTGTTCTATTTGTCGAGGAAGATTTTAAGCGGTGTATACTACCGCATATGGACTATCCAACACAAGAATCTTTTATCAATTCGAGTTAATTCTTTGGATCCCCGCGTTCAAACAAGCAACCAAACAAACTTTTCAGCTACTTGATGCTGTCTGCAGTATCAACTAGAAATGCCTCAATGGTCTAGTGGTTTAAGTACCGGGCCGTGATCTCGAGGTCCTGGTTCGATTCCCGGGTCGGTCAAAATTTGTGTTGATTTTTAGAACACAACCCGAGTTTGTGATCGCCAACCCGCATTTGGCAAGCGTGGTGATTAAGCCAAAACCCATCTTTGTAACGAAAACATGATTTCAAATGACGGAGGCCTTTGCCCTGCAGTGGGACATTAATAAATATTTCACAATATCACATACCTACATTGATCTGACCCCGTGTTAAGTAGCTTAAGCACTTGTGTAGTTGTGGCACAGACCTCAGCATCAACAGTGGTATTACAAATATACTTATATAGATACATATAACACCCAGACCAGGACAAACAGACATGTTCATGCACACAAATGTTTGTCCTGTGCGGGGATCGAACCCGCGACCTCTTGCGTAATAGGCAACATCTTGACCATTACACCAAGCGACTAATCCTACTACTATTATAAAGGCGAAAGTTTGTATGTGTGGATGTATGGATGTATGGATATATGGATGTATGGATGTTTGTTACTCTTCTTTCACGTAAAAACTACTGAATGGATTTGAATGAAACTTTACCACAATATAGCTTATACATCAGAATAACACATAGGATATTGGAAATCGAAATCCACGCGGACGGAGTCGCGGGCGGCCGCTAGTAGGCTGATATTTTAATTCTTAAGGTACATGCAGTTCGCTCGCTTCTCTGAAGTGCTATCGTCCATGGGTCACTACGGCTGGCTGTCGGGCCGCCAGCGGTACTCTCACATCATGGAGCCGCATGAGAGGAGACCGGGGATGGGCCGGTGATTATGAAGAAATAATAAAAAGTATGGCGTGGATGCGGATCGCACAGGACCGGGATGGCTGGCGCACTTTGGGGGAGGCCTACGTTCAGCAGTGGACGGCAATAGGCTGATTGATTGAATAAAAAGTATAAAAAATAAACCATATGCCTTTTGTCAATTCTTCCCTACTAGTACTACTATTCTTCCCTACTATTTATTAACTAATGTTTTCGTTTCAAGTAAAATTAAATGAAAACTGTGTTAGTTCGCTCCCTTGAGTGACCCCGCAATGATTATTCTGTTGCTTATTATAACTATGGAAAAGAGATGTCCCAGAAATGTATGAAGCCTCGGCCTGGACCATGTACGCTATACCTAAATATAGGCGAATAAGTGTACTACAATTTTAATTACTCCAATTCTTATGGAAAACCTTAGTTTTTTTGCTGAAACAATAAATTAAACCACAATATTGCAACTCAGTACAATATGGCGGAGGACGCATCCATAGAGTAAAGTAAATATACCAAGACGCATCTTTGAAACTTGAATGACGTTCATGTCGTTTATCCGTCAGTTTATTTTTGTTTTGACAGTATGCAGTTTATTTTACAAAGTATTCATATTTTTAGGTTACAAACGACCTAAAAAGGCTGGGGTCAAAGCTGTAAATCCCAGGAAAGAAAAAAATTACAGTTGCCATCTTTACGAAGTAAAGTGAACAATTATGAATTTGATTTTATTTTTAAGCCACTAAACTACGAACCAAAAATGTTTTATTGTATTTTTAATGGAAATAGCAATATTTTACCGATTTTTTGGTACCACGTACATGGTGCGGGCCTGGGATGGGACATCTCTTTTAAAGTTTTAATTCACACCCATGGTATGAGGGTTGGGTAGCTTACTCAGTAAGTTACGTCCTTATTTCGTAGTTCACAAAACAAAAGGAAAAATAAGTGTTGTCAGTAATTTCCTATAGAAGTAATATATTAAACTTCGAAAAGGCTTTCAATGAAGTTTAGAACTGCTAGTATCACAAATTACTAGCGAAACTGACAGAGCAATGAAGTTTGATACTAAAAATAAAAATACATAAATGAATGAAAGGGTGAGTGGAAAGAAATAAAATTAAATTAAAGTAGTTTATTTCGTATTTGTCGGAGTGCCTCAAGGCTCCAAGTTTGGTCCAATTTTGTTCGAGTTGTATATATACACTTTTGCGCACTATTTCATCTGTCTATCTCCATCTCTGCCACTTTTGCTATTGACATGTTTGGTTTCGGTCTTCTGCGCGCGCCTTTTTACAAACAGAGTAGTCCAAGAAGCCCAAGCCCAGAGGACTGCGTCTTTCCGGCAGCTTCTTCTTCATGGATCCCGCGCCTCCTCAGGGCAGGATCCCGTGCCTCCTCAGCACGGCGAGGTCCA
Source organism: Nomophila noctuella (assembly GCA_958496325.1). NCBI lineage: Eukaryota > Metazoa > Arthropoda > Insecta > Lepidoptera > Crambidae > Nomophila > Nomophila noctuella. Next base: position 6,233,208 of record OY292510.1, on the reverse strand, counting down.
GGTGGGGCGGCGGCTCCTGCCGCGGGTGGTGCAGCAGGTGCAGCAGTATGCGCGCGGGGAGGGCTCCGCGCCAGGGGCAGAGCGCGCAGCGGAATGAGAGAGGCCCGGAGTCGGATGGGGCTCCGTGGGCGGAGACCATGTGGCGGTTGTGGAGGTACTGAGAAATGAAATAGAAAGTAAAATAAATAAATAATAAATAATAAATAAATAAATAAATAAATAAATAAATAAATAAATAAATAAATAGATAATAAATATATAATAAATAAATAATTAATATTTCACAACATCACATACATTGATCTGACCCCGTGTTAAGTAGCTTAAGCACTTGTGTAACAGACATCAGAATCAACAGTGTAGATATGTGGACCATGACCATGTGGAAATAAATAAACATTAGCAAACTGTGGCGACTTCATCTGCGCAAGGAGTAATTCCAATTACTATCTTGGAACCAAAGATCTCAGGTGGATGTCGTGTATACTAACTTCTCTAAAGCATTTGATAAAATTTCACACTCGTTACAAGTGCTCAAGTAAGGAGAGATTTACGGTGATTAGCTGCGACAGTTTGTGTAATACCTTAGAGAGAAGCCAAGCTGTAACCGTCAAAGGCTTGATATTTGATGTCACTTTAAATCATAAAATACCCGTTATCAACAACAGGATAATACTAAGTTACTTATTAACGCTAAAATATAAATTAAATATAGTTTTAATAAAAATAAAACATACCTTTGAGCATAGAAATATGCCGCATTCCTGACACTTTATAACGTTCCTTTGATGACCAACCAAGCCTCTTAACTGGGCGAAACTGAAAATATAAAATTTTCAGCAAATCAATGACCTATAAGGACAGAGACCTTTATATATGAAAAATACTTCTTTATTTATCCTTGTTACTATTAAATAATTGTAATTGTAATTATGATTAAAACTACATTTTCGTACATAAAAAAATTACAAAAGGCAGATAATTGCCTTGTGGCATTCTATACCAATCAACCTGAGATAAAAAGACAAAAAAACAATAAATTATCTGCCCGCCCTTCTACTTGACGCATAGATTTTGTTCGCGATGTCCACTCTTTACGAAGTAGTAATACCTCAATGCATGTACCCGGGTTAAATGGATTAAGAAGTGTTTAGTGTATGTAATGGATCTAAATACTCACTCAGATCCACAGTGCATGCAGACAAATTCGGTAGAATCTCTCGAACGCCGCTTCTAAAATGGGAAAAAATAATCACTCAATACATAGTATAATACAAATATGTTTTTTCCGTCGTCCCTATGTATGCTTAAATCTTAAAAATCGGCCAAGAGCGAGACTGACTCGCACACTGAGGGTTCGAGGGTTCCGTACAAATTCTATTTATGTCGTATTTAAAAACTACTTACTAGATTTCGTTCAAACCAAATGTTGTTGGTAATATGGTAATGGTACGTTAAAAAAAATATGTTTTATCATCCTCTTTTTTATAAGTTAGAGGGGGCGGGACACATATTTTACAACTTTATATAAACTAGTATAATATAGATTATTTTTCTTAACTCCACTTACCGGGAGATCAGAATAGATTTCTTCACCGGGAGACTTCTCGTGTTGTTGTCTGGAGACAAAAAGAGAAATTGTTTATCTATACAAATATTATAAAGAGGAAAGGTTTGATTTTTTGTTTGTTTGTTTGTTTGTATGAATTGAATAGGCTCCGAAACTACTTGGCAGATTTGAAAAATTCTTTCACTGTTGGAAAGCTACATTCACCCAGAGTAACATAGGCTATACTTTATCCCGGTACGGGAAGTAGTTCCCCGGGGACGCGGGTGAAACCGCGTGACGGGCCGCTAGTTATATTATAAAACTATGTGCTGGTTGAGGAGCTCGATGGCGCAGTGGTTAGCGCGCTCAGCCTGCAATTCAATCATTGCAAAGTTAAGCAACTTTCGCAGATGCCAGTCATCGGATGGGTGACCGCAAAATTTAATCTCAAGCTCCTCCGTACTTCGGAAGGTAGGTACTTTAAGCCTGGCCTGAGCCACTTGAGATCGGATGAATTTTTTCTTAATTTTTAAGAATTATATAACAAAGGTTGGTATTTTACAATAATAAAATACTTACTTGTGATTATTGAATGACCTGACATGTCTAGCGATGAAAGGGCATGAAGGACACTTCAACGGGTTGTCGGGTCGATGTATCAACTCATGTTTCTTTGTGTTCTTCTTAGAAGCCGATGCGTAGGAGCAGTACGAGCATTTGAACGGTTTGATTCCTGAAATAAATAAATTAACATGAATTTTTATTGTATGTTTATTTTAAGCATTTTTTTAGCATTTTTTTAGTCCTTACTAGACTGTGTTGGTGTAGTCGAGTATACAGGGTGAGATTTTGTAATGCCGGGAAGTACCCTTAATTTTTTTTTTCGTCAGAGGCGGCAAACGAGCTAGCGGGTCGCCTGATGGTAAGCAATCACCGCCGCCCATGGACATCCGCGACACCAGAGGTATCGTTGATGTGTTGCCGGCCTTAACCCCATACTCTCCCCAACTGAGCTCTGGCAACCCTACTCACCAGCAGAAGAAACATAGCACAACAGTTACGAAGTGCTACTTCACTGCGGTCTTCTGTAAGGTGGAGATACTTCCCCAGACGAGCGGCTCATTCAAGTGGAATTTCCACAAAGCCCTACCTGGCTTAAAAGGAGAACGGCAAACTGAGTACCACTCGTAAAACTAAGCGTTCCCAGAACTAACTATGTAGGATTTAAAGGTAATCATGAGACGAACATTTTTCAATTTGAAGTAGATTTTTAGAAGCTGGGAATAGCCGGAAATCCTTGATTGTATTATCTTATAAAATCCCTGAAACAAAACGCCGGTCATCGAACATGGAAAAACAGAACGCATTTGACGTTATCTGAACAGCGACTCTTTAGTTTATGTTTGATAATGTGTCAAAATTGATCGGAAAGACATCGGTCAATTAATATTCATTTTCATAATCTTTATTGCATTCTTGTTCACAATATTTGCCGTGTTATGATTTGTTAAATGATTTGCCTTCAGTTGAGCACGCAGATACATACAATAATAAATATGTTGTATACAATAATAAAAATGTAATATAATAATATTACAATAGATGTGTGTAGGTTGAGCACCTTTGCTCCTGCGCTGTCAGCTATTCTGCGAAAAGGGACTCTTCGAGTGTGATTATTTGTGAGGACTTTCTAATATATACCAGAATGTTTTAGTATTTAGTGTGGGAACTTGCTAACGCGGTGATTATTGAAATATGCGCGCCTATCACGCATACATCGTCATGTCCAATAAGACTCGAATGAAAATCTTCTCAATATTGTTCAGCGCTGGATTTATCTTATCTTACAAAGAAGAGAAGCATAATATTATTTTAGAGAAATAAATAATAATTATTACATAATGATGTTGGTCTTTATTTTCCTCCTTGTTTTATTTGTTTTGAAAAAGCAGTGACTGTACGTTGATCTATCATAAAAATGCTTAACCACCAGTAAGGTGTTCCTCCACCCTACAGGTTTATATTAGTTTGCGCAATGTTATACAAAATAATAAGCAATAACAATGGAGGGTCATCAATGATATTTAAAAAAATATCATTGGGGCTCATATTTAGTACACTTCAATTTGACAGGTTTAAAAACTGTTTATAACGCCATCTGGAGAACGAATTTGACGTTGGCATTATTTGGGACAGAACTATTGACATTTTAGACCAATAGATGTCGGTGCTCGTATATTTAATATACTCCATGGCAATAAGGTCAATTTTTGCTTACATTTCAAAGTGACAGTCAGATGGTCAAAGCCTTAGTAACATTTGGGGAAATGGCAATTCTGTGGATAATGTAAAAGTTGCATTGGAGGTTATGTTTGAAATCATCTTTTTATCCCCAGCTTTAAAAAATATGTTACCATTACATTTTTTGATAAGCATCATTAGAGGATTGATTTTCTAGTATTCACTTCTTGGAACGCTAAGTCTTTATGTGGTACTGGAAATACATGGGATTCTGCCGTTGTCCTTTAGATAGAGAATTTTACTCAAAGGAAACTTTCTTTTATTTTGATAATTTCCATAAAATGCATGCAGAGATTTTTGGAAATTCGCTCGCCTTACTCCACAATCAAACCGACTTAAACCCGTTCAAGTTGGACCCTGTACTTTTATTGTATTGATCCTTGGGGCCATTAAAAGGATGAAAACTTTCTTACAAATTTATTAAAATTTAAAAAGTCAAAGTCAGAAGCCAGAGCGTTTATTTTGCAACTTGATTTACACTGAAATTCTTTTGCATGTCAAATATTCTTTTTAAGTACTAGCACTTCGACGTGAATGGCCTGCTGAGAAGAAGGGTCGGAGGAAACTCAACATTATGCCTTTTTATTATTTATTTTATTTATTTACTGACAGGCAGGCAGTGACAACACTGATGATAGCCTGTATCCTACTATTTCCACCTTGTGGGTTAACTTCTTCCAGTTAAATATTTGTCTAATCTGTTTTTAAATATATTTGTGTTCTGTGCGGAAACCACCTCTGCTGGCAACTTGTTCCAAGCATCAACCACTCTGTTACTGAAAAAGTGTTTGTGTGGATTGTTCAGAGACCGAGACTTTGACAGTTTGAGATGATGCCCTCTTAAGTGTGTGTTTTGGGAGTATTTGAATAAGAGTTCTTCCAAATTTATGACATCATAATGACCATGTAGTATTTTGTATGTCTCTATTAGGTCTCCTCGTTCTCTGCGCTCTTTTAAAGTTGTAAGATTATTTTTATTTAAATAATGGAAAACAATAAAATGAAACCTTTATGAATCCTGACGTGCTCTTCAAACAGGGCCTTGTTGTAAGTGGAGTAGTCACACATGTAGCATTGGAAGGGATTCTGGCCGCGATGCATCTGTCAAAAACATAATTTTTATTGAGTTACTCTGTGGCGCAGTGGTTGGCTTTAAGTTAAGCTTCTTCCACAGAGGCCAGATAGCAGATGTGTGATCAAAAAAATTCACCAGGTGCTTCATCGTGCTTCAAAAGGTACGTTAAGCCGTTGGACCACGCCTGATCAGTCATAGTCGTGTCAGATTGCTGACCCACCAAACTTTAAGAGTGACAGAATAGGGAGTGCACCTGTGCTTGCATACTTTTGCACTAAAATATATCCTCCGTACCAGCCTGGTCATAAAGAGTAGCCGCTAAGGTCAAAAACACTATTGTTTTATCTAAATAACATATTATGTTATCAGGATCCTAAGAAACACAACCTCTTGTTCTAAAAGTCAATTTTTAAACCATTATATCAAACTATTTTTCCCGCCAGCTTGTCGTTACCTTTCTGATGTGTCGTTCCAACTGTTCCTCAGTCTCGGCAGAGTATCGGTTGCATTCCGTACACTTGAACCGTACTCCGGTAGCTGTCGTCTTGGAGCGTTTCTTCTTGGCTTCCGTTTGACCGTCTGCTTCGTCAATCGTCCTGTAAACAAATAATATAGATACTTTAAAAATTATGTACAAAGAAAATTTCATCAGATCTTGGGGTGCTCAGGCGGAAATCAAACCCAGGCTCTTGCAATCTGGCAATCTGAGATCTGATAGTATCAGCCTATGAATGTCCCACTGCAGGGCAAAGGCCTCCGTCATTTGAAATCATGTTTTTGTTAAGATGGGTTTTGGCTTAATCACCACTCTTGCCAAATGCGAATTGGTGATCACAGACTGTACCTCATCATCTTCAGCCTATCGCAGTCTACTGCTGGACAAAGGCCTCTCCACTCAGTGCTATGCTTGGAAAAACAATACAAATTTTGCCCCACTCGGGGATCGAACCTAGGACCTTGAGCTACTGCTCGGTAATTTAACCACTAGACTCCTCTATTGAGGCGTTCAAAAAAGTACTTACTCTTTTTGTAATTCATCTTCTTTTTTGACGCCCGATGTGATATCAACAATCTTGACAGATTCCAAGGCTTCAGAGCCTTGTGGGTACTGCTCCGGCGCGTCAGATACGTCAATGAAGACAGGCTGAGAACCTTCAGTCGGTTCAGCCATCGTAAGACGTAAAAATATGTTTTTTACATAAACAAAAAAATTAAGTTTGGTTATCATCCATTTTTGTGCAATTTATTCCAGACAACCTTTGGTGTTATAAATACCATAATATTTAGAATATCATTAATGATTTATTTAAAGAGATTTCAGGTCAAATAAGACAAATCCGGCAACAGTAAACAATCACAAATCACAATAATCACAATTCTGATCTGACACTTTTTCTGACAGTGACATGACATTTGAGAAGCTCCACAGAAGATAAATAACAATAAAAGTGACAAACTGTTGTATTTTGTCACCAACAGTTAGAAGTCACGTCATTTAATTAAAATAATAGGTTTTTAGAGTCACAATAAAAAACATGAATTAAATGAATGAAATGGAAATAACGAAAAAATATTAAGAACAATTGATTTATTCAACTTCTTTTCAATTGTTTCTGGATTCTATCTATTTCGTTATGATAGTCTTCATAATCAGGGTTTTTTTCGTGAGCATAAAGTTTGCTTCCTTCCTTCCGAATCATGAACATGTCTGATCTTTTATAAAATGCAGGCTCGTTGGGTACTTTATCTGCCTCTTTTGATTTTATGACATCTTTCATTGCCGAACTGTCTTTAGTGTCTTTACTTGACTCGAGATCACTATCCGTTTTGCTTCTAAATATCCTGCCCATGGTATTGTTTTCTGATTCTTTATGGTGCAAATGCTTAGCATCATCCACGATATTTTTATTATTATCCTTTCCTTTAACCGATGCATCGTGACTACCATCTTCCCATTTCATTTCTTTACTCTCGGCTTGTTCCTTAAATTGAATGTTCTCTTTAGATATTTTATGATCATCATTCTGGGAGTGTTCTGCTGAATCATCTTTTGAATTCTCACGAGCTTTTTCCTTAAAAACATGATCTTCAGTGCTACTTACACTAAACCGATCCCTTTTGTTATTGTTCAATTTAGATCTCGTGCGTTTTTTAGTTTCATCATAATTCTTAACTGTTTTATCTTCATGTCTCCCTGTAATTGGTGTAGTATTCTCTAAATCTGTCAAAGTTACGTCGCCTTCTTCATCAGAAAGCTTTTGATGTGCTTTCTTCGTGAAATACTTGAATTTTAAACTCAAACCCTTCTTAAATTTAGATTCTTTTCGTTTAAATGCTTCAGAATCTATTTTATTAAGCACGCTTTTACTTCTTGATTTTGTAATATTTTCGGCGATATATTTAAAAGTTATATTTTTACGATTATCTTCCTTTCCTTCTCCGGTAGGATATTCTTCTGTTTCTCTTTCAGAAACTCGGTAAACGGCTTTTTTGTCAACCGGCCCGTACGCAGAATTTCCGAAATGTTGAATATTTTGAATTCTTTCTACAGCTTTGTCAGCTATTTTTTCAGCCAATTCTTTAAATTTCTTGGAGATGATGACTTTATTGAGGAAATCTTCGATGTCAATATTACCAATTCTGGTTTTCATTGCAGTACTAGTAATCATATTATTATAGAGGAGCATTATGCCTGAAAAATATTTAATTTAATTTTAAATGTTATGTTCGAAACCCCAGAAGTGGCCTGTTATTATAATACTTTACCAACTCACATAAAAAATATTTGCTAAAATTGCGTCTCATTTTTATGGAGAGAAAAAAATCAGCTTTTGATATCATAAAACCTGTAGTCGCCGTTCAATTTATGATTTACAATCACAAAAAGTTTAGTACTTACTGGCAATAAAATATTTTACGGCGAAACGACTTTAACAAAGAAATCGTCTTGTTGCGTCCATGTGATTCGGTACCTAGTAGAGATACTTGCTAATTTAATTTATCACTACAATGATAATAAAGTTTCCACTCGCATCCCTAATAGGAAACGGAAATAGTTAGCATATTTTTAAAAAGTAATTAAATGTCAAATAATGGTGTTTGTTTCAAAAATTGCGGACTCGTTGAGGAATTAATTAAAATTGTACATTCATACAAGTCAAATTTAAGTATTATAAGTTTTAAATTAATAGAATACTAACTTAAAGAGAAAATGGCAGTGCCAGCACTAAGACAACCCAAAATAGTCCAAGAAAGGATAAAAAAGTTTATCGACGAAAGTGTTCAGAATGTTATACTTACTTTAAAAGGCGATAGAAGTCTCGTGATACCTTCAGACGCTTACCACGGCATTATAAAAGGCAGGGAAGTGTACCGATGTGTGTTTTGCTCGACGGATATAGAATTAGACGCAAAATTGAAAGAGTTACATATTTTTTCGACGAATCATCGGTCCACAGTTGAAAACTACCCGCATGTGGAAGATTATTCTGAAAATTTAATTCGTAAAGTACGTACTCTGTTATAGCAAGATAATTATTTCGTATTATTTTATTTAATTAACAAACTGATTAAAATTGTAAAATTCTTAATGGTAAACAGTTTTAAGTAAAATCTTTCTACGGTTGTGTTAGATTGCTGTCCCACCAAACTATGAGAGTGCATCTGTGCTTGCGCACTCACTTGTGCACTATCTATATCCTGCGTACCTGGCTGATCGTAAGATCGGCCACCATGACTGAAAATTGGCTGGAGGGTACCTATTACATTTTTTTTAGTAGTTTAAATTTTGATTTTATTGTTTCAGCTCGACAAAGAGAGGTTCTACTGTACTATTTGCAACGTAATTGTGTCATCAGCTTTCCTCTCCCGCCATTTATCCTCTGAAGTGCATACCGAGGAACTGGAGAAGGCAGAAATAAGGGCTACAGCATATAAACCCACCATTTGATTCGCTGCTTTAGTCTTTATCATCTTAGCGCCTCTCCCGGTTGCATCCTCAGCCGTTGCCTCCGGGCCCAGGGTACGCTGCGATTATGATCCTGAACTGACGAGCTTAATTATATGTTTTAGTCGGAGTGTTATTAATTATTTGTGTGTAGCTTGTAAGACATTACTATAAGATAAGAAATGATTTTTATTTATTATATCCGTATAACTTTTATTAAAGAAACCAGCCGTTTGTTAAATAAATTAAAAAAGTTACATTCCTTCAAATTTTGTCCAAAATAACTTCCACTTGTGCTCTTTTAGTATATGTATTGTTAAATTAATTTTGTATTCCTGATTAATTTTTAGTTTTAAATATATAATTTTTTTTGGAAAAAGTTTGTTTTCTTTATACTTAAACTTTACCTACCTATCTTTCTTAGTTAAGTATGAATTTGCTGGAACAAAAGTATCTTATAAAATATAAAAATAAACAACTGGGCTTATTACAACAATAGTAACTGTCCTGACTAGTAACAGTTGAAGCTCGGAACAGGTTGCCAACATTGTTTTCGCATAGAAATCATTGGTGCTCTCAATATAGTCAAAAACAGATGAGACAAATATTTAACTGGAAGAAGTTAACCCATGAGGTGGAACCACAGAGAGGTAGAGCTTTGTGGAAATTCCACTCGAATGAGCCGCTCGCCTGGGGAAGTACCTCCACCTTACAGAAGACCGCAGTGAAGTAGCACTTCGTAACTGTTGTGCTATGTTTCTGCTGGTGAGAAAGGTTGCCAGAGCTCAGTTGGGGAGGGTATGGGGTTAAGGCCGGCAACACATCAACGATACCTCTGGTGTTGCGGATGTCCATGGGCGGCGGTGATTGCTTACCATCAGGCGACCCGCCAGCTTGTTTGCCGCCTCTGACATAAAAAAACAAAAAACATGCTGCAAGTCAATAAATAAATTGCCTAACCCCAAACTAGGGAATGGATCATAGAGTCAAGTAAATATACCAAATGGATAGACATACTAAAGTAAATCCCATGACTCGAGTACATATGCCGATGTTCATCACAGAAACACATTCCCCTAGTGGGATTTAAAAACAACCCTTTAGTTTTGGGGTCAAGGTCTCTGACCACTAGACAAGCCAGTCAATTTACATAACTATTTCACAACTTTTCCACATAAATCAAAGACCACATGTAAAACTAAACATTTATTAACTAATGTTTGCGTTTCCTCGACTTCTTTTTAATCTTTTTCTGTGTCGTCTTGTTCATTTTCGCGATCTTCCTCTTGTGAAGCCACACGGGGTACTGTCCATTTTGATCTTTGAGTGTTTTTGTGCTGTAAATCCTCTTTTTGCCGTCGCCGCCTTCGACTTCGACTTTCTCGTCATCCGAGCTCATTTCGACGTCTTCAGGCTCCTCAGGGTCGGGTTGAGACTTTTTCTTGCCCTTTTTATCCTTTTTCAAAGCGCCAGCGTCCAAAAATATAACTTGATCTGACTCCATAACCTCAGTTTCTGTCACTTTTTCCTCTTCCTTGATACCGAGCATTTTCTTCAATCTGGAAAGTTCTTTGACTGCGTACCGTTCCCGTTTGACTGCCCTGCATTTTCGCTTCCATCTGCTTCGCAGGGATTTGGCCATTGTGTTTAGTAAATCAAAATATTTTGGATCGCGACTGCGTAGTTTTCACAGCACGCGGATAAAAGAGTTGACGTTTGTGTTTTGTCAATGTCACAATATTCGCGTGACGTTAATCGGGCTTGCAGCAAGCTCGATTGCTATTGGTTGGCTTGATAATTTTATTTTATTCCATTTTACGTACATACATTTTGATATCGTATGTCATTATCATTAATTTAATTTATTTATATTTTAAAGTTTAGAAACAAACAAATTCCAGTAAAAAGAAAAGAACGGTAGTAATTACTTGTGATATGAAGACACCCACAATTTTAACTAAACAAAAGTTGACCAGTTTATTTTTTATTTCATTATGGTTTTGTATGACTTGTTGGTTGATGAGAGTCATAATAAAAGCATTTTTTAACAACATATTTAATAAAATACAACAAACAACAACAATAAATAATATAAGTAGAACAATATTTTATTTAGATTTCATGCTTAGTATGAAATCTTGGGGATTGATATAACATTTATCTTGGATGAGCGCTTGTTGCACAAACAAAAAAAACAGTCTACCTGTCAAAATTTTGTATGCATGTTTGTGTTTTACTCGCAAAAATAAAATTATTTTAACCCGAAATTAAGTCTTGGAATCATTCCAAAATCGTGATGTTTACCTCCCCGCCCCTGTAAACTGTAATTCGGGCGGGTTTCTTTGTTCGAAGTGTTATTTTTGTTGTGATTCATTTAACAAAGTGAAGTGCATTCTGCAATATATAGATTTTTGATTGGATCTTGATCATGGAGACTTTGTCAAGTGAAGGTGATGGAAAAAAGGATTTGGACGACAGCGGATGCGTCCAGGATGGTAAGAAACTCCATTTACTAGTCAAAAAGTTCCCCCAAACAAAAGTAATTATGCTTTGGACAACTGGACAAAAGAATTGGTATTTACCTACATTTTCATGAAGTTCTCAGTTTCTACTTTATAATTTTAATGTGAGAATATAAATAAGTATTATTTAATGTGAAAACCCTAACTAGACTCATTAGATTCTGTTGAATTTATGAATAAACTCAAAAAGTGTAGGTATATGTATATTTTTATTTTATAATAATGTTGAATACTAAAATCTACCGAATTTATAACAAGAATTTTCTTGGTGTTGTGTAAACAAACATTTGATAAGCTTTATATTTTCAAGTTGAGCAATTTCTTTGTCTCTTGTGGGAACTATATTGAACTACCCACAAAAATATGTTTGTTTGTTCTTTAAGACAATTTTAATTTAGTGTTACATAGAAATTATTTTTCTAAATTATTTATTTGTCTTTTCTGATGTACTTGGAGTCAATTTGTACCTGTTGTGCTATGTTTCTGCTGGTAAGGTCTCCAGTTCTCTTTAACCCTTATCTTGGCAAGACTATGAATTTGTGAAAACTGTTTTAATTGTAATATTTCCTGCTTAGATATGACTCAAATAAGCCAATAAAAATACAAAAAAAATATTTTTAGTTTTACTTTTTGAGAAACAATATGTATCATATATGTGACACTGCCAAGTATAGGGTACAGGATGATATAAAACAAATGATCAAAGAACGAGGTTAATTTAAATGAGATGAAGTTAAATAAGTGAATAGTTTATGTAAACAGTAGCAAACTTGTAATTGAATAAGCCAAATTGATGAAAGTCGCAAAAACAGTTTCTTTTCCCTAGTACGTCTTATGGGTAACAGCTATTTTTCTTAGCCTGGATCTTGTACTTTTCGGTATGTTAATTGGTGTTGAATAAGACGGACGAACAGGACAAACAAGGCAAAGAAGATTTTTATATTATAACCTTTTTGATCAACGGTATTTGGTAATTTCATGCAGGAAGAAGCGAGGCAGCAGGGGTAAGAATTGGGATAACTTTGTTCAAAAACCCGCGAACAAAAACAAACAAAACCATAAAACAATGTTGGTACATGAAATTCTTTGCATCCAGAAGTGTAAAAATATTTCAAATATTTGTAAATTAAACGGTATTATCAAATTTTGTATAATTACTAAATCACTCAGGACTTGGCAAATGTATCATATATGATACAAACTAGAATACGGGGAGCTTGGCAGTGTAACATATATGATACATAGTTAGTTAAATAGTTATAAAATTGCCAAATAACTACAAACACCAAAAAATGAATGGAAAATCAAAAAGTTGTATTTTTTCTATAAAATAGTAATAAAAAAACACACAAATATTCATAAATACGGTCAATACACAAATAAACTTATCACGCGCTCAAAGCCAACGTGCCTCCGTGACGTCATTTTGTCCACCAATGATAGCAGTACACTTTTCGACCGATAAAGCATTTAATTTTCAATTTAATGATAGGTCACTTATGAAATAAGCCTAAAATAAATATCTTAAATCGCTTGGTTAGGGCTCAGGATTTTTTTTATTTAAATGTATCACCCGTGTTACCAGTGACGGATTAACCCTTAATCAAATTAAGCAATTGCCTAGGGCACCACGTCTGGGGGGGCACCAGAAGAAGCACAAAAAAAGCCCGTCCTTAGGGCATCACGAATCACGTCCCACTCTCACGTCACCAAAAAAGGTTTCTAACACTAATTTGAAAATTCGCGCGTTTTAAGTTGACATAGAGTCCAAACCCCGCTCCCGCTTGCCCACTCGAATGAACCGAAATTGCGATCAGCCAATCGCAAATATTCGGCTTTCCCTAATGGGGTAAATTGCCCTGCGTAAATTGTTATCGCATATGATTACAAATTACTTAGCGGAACGTTCTTTTTCAAAATTTAAATACAAAAAAAAGGACAAAGACTAGGACAAGGACTATACAGAGCCCGATATGTTACAAACATTAGACGTTAATACTATCTGGCGTGAGTTCGAATTATTCCACTTTGCCCCACCAAGGCACCCAAGGGTGGGGCAGATTCCACTGCTTCAAAATTTGCAATATACGAGGGACATTCAATAAATACTTAGCCTTCAAATAAAAAAACGAAAATTTTAAGAAAGTGTAGATTTATTTTACGAGACAGTGTCCTTTCAAATCGGTACACTAGGTGCAGCGATGCTTCAAGCATTTTAACGCAACTAAAAATACTATTTCCCGAGGTCCTCGAAATAGGTGTCTGTGGAGGCGATAAACGGATCTTTCAACACAAATCTTTTACTGGCGAGTGCTTTTTTCGAATTTGGGAACAAGAAGAAGTCACAGGAAGCGAAATCTAGAGATAACCAATTCGTAGCACAATTCCACCAATTTGGCCATGACCACGGCGGACGCGTTTTCGTGGTGGAACACCAACTTTTTGCTTTGCCAAATGGAGCCTTATTTTTTCGAGTCGGCGTCTAATCAGCCTCATAAACTAGAATAGGGGAGCCTCATATTTGTTTTAACCATCTCGGTATAATCGACTTGGATAATACCGATTAATCAGGCTTGGCCTCTTTTGGAGTACGTGTAAAGACCAATGAACAATGAAGCCATACTTCTTTGACGGTCACAAAATGACGAAAGTATTCCGCCGGATTGCGTTGCAACAGCACCAAACTTGTCGCCAATGTGGTCTCACGCTTGCGCTTGTTGTCAGATGGGAGCAAACGTGGCAGCCTCCTCGGCAACATTTTTTTCACCCCCAATTCTTCGTGCAGAACATGGTGCAATATTCTTTCTGTAATGCCTACGGTCTCAGCTATCTCATGAATCAACCGCCGCTCTGCCAACACGATAACGTGGACGTTTTTACCTTTTCCTTCATAGTAAGCGATTTTCGAACATCTGGGCTTGGCTCATCAAAAACTGACGTGCGACCACGTTCAAATTCGTTGAACCATTTTTTTCGGTCGCCATATAAGGAGAAGAGTCACCGTACACAGCATCCTAGCGCTTTTGATTTCGCTGCGCATTTTCACATCCAAAAACATTTTTGTAAAACCGACCGACGAGCTCACTTCATATATCATAGGCTGACAAAACACAACAAATGAAGGGAGAAGACTGAAATGTCCTCAGTTGACTTCAAAACGTATTTACTGCACGATAATAAAACTCTTTTGAAACAACAGCGCCATCTGGCAGCGAGGCTATGTACTTATTGAATGGCCTAGGTACCCTATAATTGATTAAGTATATTAAGTATAATATAATATATAAGTATTGATTAAGTGCCCCATCATTGGGGCAGATATATAAATTACTAGCGGCCGCCCGCGACTCCGTCCGCGTGGAATTCGATTTCCAATATCCTATGTGTTATTCTGATGTATAAGCTATATTGTGGTAAAGTTTCATTCAAATCCATTCAGTAGTTTTTACGTGAAAGAGTAACAAACATCCATACATCCATACATCCATACATCCACACATACAAACTTTCGCCTTTATAATAGTAGTAGGATTGGTTTTTATTGTTGTCGCACCTACTTCACTTCTAAGGTACGTTACATCTCGTCATCTTTTTTTTACAAAAACTAATTTTTTTAGGCTGTAAAGGTTTAAAGACCGATTCTAGTTGACATACGGATAGGGGGGCCCACAGGCGTGGATTGCTTAGGGCATCAAGCAGTCTTAATCCGTCACTGCGTGTTACACTGCCAAGAAAAGGGTTAAGGACCATGCGCAGTGGTGATCACTTAGCATTAGGTGAAACTCTTGCAAGTTTGCCTCCCGCATACAATAAAAGAAAATATTTATAAGATATTTTCTGTGATATCAAACAAAATCGTAAAATAAAACACAACTGAGTTTTTTTTTAAAGATTTATCGCATTTGTGTACATGTAAGCAGGCAAACATCTTCAGATTAAAATTGTATTACCTTAAAGTGAAAGAAATTACATTTACAATTACAATGTTATCCTTATCACAAATTCACAAAAAATAGTGCTTACAACTATACAACATTTCTTACAGTGGGTCCACCTCCAAAGCATCTGGAGGACGAGAACAGACCTGCGGAACTAATGGACCTGTCCGACGATGTCCTGCTCCTTATCCTGAAATACTGCTGCCCAAGGGATCTGAAAGCGCTTGGATTGTGAGTATTTAATCTTTGTTAACAATTTTAAGTATGTTGATGAAGTATTACTATGTACTACGTATAGAGTGGACATCGGAAACAAAAGTTATGCGTCAACTTGGAGGGAAGAGCGCGGAAAATTTAGTGATATTTATGTTTTTATTTTATTTTATGACACACCACCATCTAAGTAAGTTTTTTTTTTTCGAGATGTCACCTCTATACGTTGTAGTAATACCTCATGGTTTACGCTGCCGTCAATTAATTTTTTGGCTGTAAAATCACATACACTTGAATTGAGAAACCACTACTTGGGTATTGAGGGAACTGCAGGAATGTATCCAAAAAAATCACAACATGTAGAAATATATATCACATGTATTTATTTTTCGGTAATTTCGCGATTTTTTTTTATGTATACCTACTACATAATGTTCTTTGCATTTCTTTCATTATTTTTAACCCCTGAACCTACACGCTGGGTCGAAAGTCCCAGGCGCCGACTGACATTCCTCTGTTCCACGCGATGGACCCGGCACCCGCACGGAGAATCCATGGATAGCTAAGAACTTCGTCTCAGTCCAAAACCACTTTTAACATTGCTGTCTACTTCTGATTATTATTATTGAAGTTTTTTAATATTTTGGGGGGGGGGGGGGGGTACTCATGTATCACCTAGGGGGAGGGGGTTCAAATTCCAGGAAAAAACATTACATGTTAAATGGACGGCCCCATATTTTTTCTTTATAGTGGCTAGGTATATTGGCTCTAATTGGCTTATCGTAAGATTGGCTGCCGTGGCCAAATTGGGTACACGACTTACAGGTCAAAGGACAACGGCAGAATCCCATGTATTTCCAGTACCACATAAAGACTTAGCGTTCCAAGAAGTGAATACTAGAAAATCAATCCTCTAATGATGCTTATCAAAAAATGTAATGGTAACATATTTTTTAAAGCTGGGGATAAAAAGATGATTTCAAACATAACCTCCAATGCAACTTTTACATTATCCACAGAATTGCCATTTCCCCAAATGTTACTAAGGCTTTGACCATCTGACTGTCACTTTGAAATGTAAGCAAAAATTGACCTTATTGCCATGGAGTATATTAAATATACGAGCACCGACATCTATTGGTCTAAAATGTCAATAGTTCTGTCCCAAATACATAATGCTAACGTCAAATTCGTTCTCCAGATGGCGTTATAAACAGTTTTTAAACCTGTCAAATTGAAGTGTACTAAATATGAGCCCCAAAGATTTTGGAAGTTAGTAGATGGAGACAATGATTTGACAGATTTTTTGTCCTTTTTCTCCTTATTATGAACCACGTGTGATAGAGCAAGATACCAGACACCCGACAAAAATCGTCTAAAACGTCATTATCACGTGATGGAACTAGGGATTCCAGTACATGCGTACCGATTTTCATCGATATCGACTCTCCGTTTATATAATTATGTAGTCTATGATCTACTGCACGTAAAATTTTGATACAGAATTTTTTTGATAGTAGAGGTGGTATTGTAGAATAACTTGAATGACGACATCATTTATAAAAGTGGCTATTTCAATTTCAATACGGGTGAGTACGGGTCGACTTAAAGGTAATTTAAATTTTAATTACCTTTGTTAAACTGAATCGTGTAATATTGTATCTTTTCTTTACACTTTTTCACTTAATAATGAACATTTTCAATGATTATTATTTATGTTGAGTATTTTCATATTAATAAATAAAAAAAATCTCTTAGTAGAAAAACGTCTTGTTGGCTCGAGGACTTTATCGATAGGCACGGCACTATAGGTGTAAAAATAGGTGAATTTTTGAAGTTTTGGTGGCTTCACTCAAACCTGACATATGGATTATCTACTAACTTCCAAAATCTTTGATGAGCCCCAATGATATTTTTTTAAATATCATTGATTACCCTCCATTGTTATTGCTTATTATTTTGTATAACATTGCGCAAACTAATATAAACCTGTAGGGTGGAGGAACACCTTACTGGTGGTTAAGCATTTTTATGATAGATCAACGTACAGTCACTGCTTTTTCAAAACAAATAAAACAAGGAGGAAAATAAAGACCAACATCATTATGTAATAATTATTATTTATTTCTCTAAAATAATATTATGCTTCTCTTCTTTGTAAGATAAGATAAATCCAGCGCTGAACAATATTGAGAAGATGACGATGTATGCGTGATAGGCGCGCATATTTCAATAATCACCGCATTAGCAAGTTCCCACACTAAATACTAAAACATTCTGGTATACATATATTAGAAAGTCCTCACAAATAATCACACAAATCACACTCGAAGAGTCCCTTTTCGCAGAATAGCTGACAGCGCAGGAGCAAAGGTGCTCAACCTACACACATCTATTGTAATATTATTATATTACATTTTTATTATTGTATACAACATATTTATTATTGTATGTATCTGCGTGCTCAACTGAAGGCAAATCATTTAACAAATCATAACACGGCAAATATTGTGAACAAGAATGCAATAAAGATTATGAAAATGAATATTAATTGACCGATGTCTTTCCGATCAATTTTGACACATTATCAAACATAAACTAAAGAGTCGCTGTTCAGATAACGTCAAATGCGTTCTGTTGTTCCATGTTCGATGACCGGCGTTTTGTTTCAGGGATTTTATAAGATATTACAATCAAGGATTTCCGGCTATTCCCAGCTTCTAAAAATCTACTTCAAATTGAAAAATGTTCGTCTCATGATTACCTTTAAATCCTATATAGTTAGTTCTGGGAACGCTTAGTTTTACGAGTGGTACTCAGTTTGCCGTTCTCCTTTCTCACTTTTATTAAACGTCAAAAACGTAAGGTTG
Organism: Nomophila noctuella; assembly: GCA_958496325.1. Taxonomy (NCBI): domain Eukaryota; kingdom Metazoa; phylum Arthropoda; class Insecta; order Lepidoptera; family Crambidae; genus Nomophila; species Nomophila noctuella. The sequence goes on along the minus strand of OY292510.1, from coordinate 6,214,794 downwards.
TAGGGAAAATTGTATGAAATACTAAGGTTTGACGTCACAACTTAGTATTGTCAAATGAAAACTTTTTAGTTCTGATTAATTATAATAATTTGTTAAAAGCGCAAAAGTTACTGTGGCATAATAATAAGCGATTATTTATTAATTACTTCTTTAATGTAAGAGTTTCATAATTTATCTAGCTAGGGGGGTATTATATTGCCTCCAATCTGTTGGTAAGCAAACGAGGAGCCCTAATTGCCATAACTAAACGGTTATCTACTATTCTCCCCAGTACATGCCCCCGCTTAGGCCGGCTAGTCTGCGACCGCACTCTCTGGACTCACGTGGATGCACGCGCCCACCCCATGGGCAGGGCAAGACTACGTTGGCTCCTGGCTCACGCACTCAATGCGACTACTACTGAGTTGCTGTTGAGCGGGTACGCGAGAGAGGCGAGAGGGTGAGTTAGCAATCAATCGGTTTTAAGAGAGGTAGAGCTTTGTGGAAAATTCCACTCGAATGAGCCGCTCGTCTGGAAAAGTACCTCCACCTTACAGAAGACTGCAGTGAAGTAGCACTTCGTAACTGTTGTGCTATGTTTCTGCTGGTGAGTAAGGTTGCCAGAGCTCAGTTGGGGAGGGTATGGGGTTAAGGCCGGCAACACATCAACGATACCTCTGGTGTAGCGGATGTCTATGGGCGGCGGTGATTGCTTACCACCAGGCGACCCGCTAGCTCGTTTGCCGACTATGACATAAAAAAAAATAGGTCAATCAATCAATCAGTCAATCAATCGGTCAATCAATCAATCCATCAATCCATCGATCCAAAAACGTCGACGACAGAAAAGTACGTTAGTGATATGAATCAACATTCTTAAACAATCAATCAAGCAAATAAATCAATCAATCTATCTATCAATTTATCAATCAATCAATCAATTAATCAACCTACGTACCACCACTCTTTTTTTTCTTTACATTTATCTATACAAATATTAAAAAGAGTTTCCTCTTTTGTTTGACTAGCGGGCGCCCGCGACTTCGTCCGCGTGGATTTCGGTTACTTTATCACCTATTTTTCCCGCTAGGGGTGGAATTTTCAAATAATCTTTAAAACGGGATGCTTACGACACATTACCTTTATGAACGCAAAGTCTCAGCCTGATCGGTAAAAAAATGACAAAGTTCCGTTCTAATTTTCATCCCCTATTTGTCCCCCTTTGGGGGTTGGAATTTATCAATATATTTTCTTAAGCGATGCCTACGTCATAGTAGCTTTATGAATGCAAAGTCTCAGCCTGATCGGTTAAAATGACAATGTTTTGTACTCCCGTTCATCCCCTATTTTACCCCCTTGGGGTTGGAATTTATCAATCCCATTGATTAGGTGATGCCTACGTCATAGTAGCTTTATGAAAGCAAAGTCTCAGCCCAATCGGTTAAAAATTGACACAAGTTACATACTAACGTTCATCCCCTATTTTACCCCCTTGGGGGTTAGAATTTATAAATATGATTGCTGAGGCGATGTCTACGTCATAGTAGCTTTATGTATGCAAAATATCAGCCCGATAGGTTTAAAATTGACAAAGTTTCATACTACCGTTCATCCCCTTTTTTACCCCCTTGGGGGTTAAATTGATCAAAATCCTTTCTTAGCGGATGCCTACGTCATAACATCTACCTGGATACCAAATTTCAGCCAGATCTGTCCAGTGGTTTGGGCTGTGCGTTGATAGATCACTATGTAATCAGTCAGTCAGTCAGCAATCAGTCAGTCACCTTTGAGTTTTATAGATATAGATAATCGAGCTTTATATATTATAGATTTTTTGTTTGTTTGTTTGTTTGTATGAATTGAATAGGCTCCGAAACTACTTGGCAGATTTGAAAAATTCTTTCACTGTTGGAAAGCTACATTCACCCAGAGTAACATAGGCTATATTATATCCCGGTACGGCAAGCAGTTCCCCCGGGACGCGAGTGAAACCGCGTGACGGGCCGCTAGTTTACATATATTTTCTTTACAGATGCCTGGCACACACGAATGGCAAACGAAAGGAGGTTGAAGAGGAAAATGTGGTGGATGAAAAGACTGAGGACTCGAAAGAACCGGCCGCTTCCACTAGTGACCCTAGTTCACCAGGTCAGTAGTTTTATTTTTATCTTAAACTAGCGTCCGCCCGCGACTCCGTCCGCGTGGATTTCGGTTATAGCCTAAAGCCTTTCTCGTCACATGGACTATCTAACACAAAAATAATTTTGCAATTCCAACCGGTAATTCCTGAGATTAGCTCGTTCAAACAAACAACCAAACACACATACAAACTTTTCGGCTTTATTATATAAGTTTAGACTAGCGTCCGCCCGCGACTCGGTCTACGTGGATTTCCAATAGCCTAAAGCGTAAGCTAAAAATATTTTTTCAAATCGGCCCAGTAGTATCTGAGATTAGCGAGTTCAAACAAACAAACAAACTTTTCTGCTTTATTCTATGAGTATATTATACTAGAATTAATATCACTATAGATTTTCAAGTACATGGCGGTCTTTGCCGCCTCGGATTCTGACCAACTGTGTTTTGAAGTATCTCCCGGAAAAACAATTCAAAAGTGCAGTAATAATGTGTTATTTGTTATAAACTCTTGACCATTAGTTGGAAAAAGTGCTGTTCTTCGTTTGTGATCAATAATTACTCCAAAGAAACAGTGAATTAAACAAAAATATAAACATTGGAATTAACCTAAAATTGTGTCCGGCTAGCTGTCTAACATCGCCCGCGCGCCAAGCTCACGCGATTCGCACGGTTATGCACTGAACTTAACGGTGATTATCGCGCGCCACGTCTCCCGCTTCGCTCGCGCATGCGCACTCTGCATCGAGTCAAAGAGTAAGCAAGCTCAGACGCTCCACTCTGTACACTAGTTACTTGCGGTAAACAAAATCAAAATGAAGTGCGACGGGTGTCTTAGCCTAATAAAGGATCAAAACTACATCGAATGTTCGGCTACGCACTGCCAGAAAGCTTATTGCATGCTTTGCATCAATCTAACTGGTGCGTCAAAAGAGCGCCTAAACTCTTGGAAATGCCCGCACTGCTGTGCGTCAGCCAAAAAAGGAAAGGACAACAATTCGACTCCCGTCCGATACGCCAATGACTCCATGAATGTCACGTTACGAAAAAAGACATTATCGCAGGCGGACTCTCCCCCGATGTCAGAAGTAAAGGAGCTTACGGCTGAACTACGCCTCCTTACCAAAGAAATACAGGACTTAAAACAACGATTGGAAGTAGCGACGGATTCCCTAAGCCGTTGCCACGAAAGACTGGATGAGCTTGGAGCTACTGTTACGGCCAACGAGTCTCGTATCCAAGCAATAGAGGACAACTCGAAACTAGAAGTGCAAGGACTTAAGTCTACTGTGTCCGCTTTAAAAACTGAGCTGAACAACCAAGCTCAACTGCAGCTACGTAATGAGATCGAGATCTCGGGAATCCCAGAAAACTCAAATGAAAATATTCATCACGTATTCCTGGTGGCCGCTCGCAAGATAGGTGCCGACCTGGCAGACTCTGATATCGACTGGGTGTCTCGGGTGGGGCCCCGCAAATCCGCTGTCCCTAATGCTGCTGAAAACAATCGCCCTCGTTCCATCGTGGCGCGCCTACTGCGCCGGTCAAAACGTGATCACATTATCAAGATGTCAAAATCAAGGAGGAATATAACCAGCACTGACCTCGATATCCCTGGTCCACCTCAACGAGTTTTCTTCAACGAACGACTCACAAAAGAAAACAGGTTGTTGTTTCGTGAAGCGCGTAAAAATGCAAATACCCATGGCTATACGTACTGCTGGTGCTCACAGGGATCAATCTACGTGCGCCAGCGAGAGGGTAAGGCCGCCTTACATATTGCTAACCACGATGACATCCTCCGGATCTTCGGTACACTGCCGCCAGACGATACCGCCGAAGACACACAGAAAGGTGAATTGCAACTTAGCGTTAATTAACCTACATTTTAACTTACAGTTTATGAGTAATACTATAATTTTCAGATTTTCCAGTTTTTCATGTTATTACATTTTATTCAATATTGTATTATATTTTATATTATTTATTACTACTAGACTCGTATATACGTATTATACATATCACTCCATAACAAAAGGCAAATCTCAAGTAAATAATAATTCATTCAATTCAATTTTATTTATTTATATACTTGTAGTGTTCTTTGCGAGGCATTTTTTCTTACTTTTTGAAATTCAAAAATATTCTAAACATAATTTGAAAAGAAGAAAAAGATAAATTTTAACCAAATATCAGACGAATTAACTTCTTTGGATATTAAATGCCTCGCAATAAATGAACCCGAAAACTGTGATACACACCTGATTGGAAAAAACTTTAAAATATTAACATTAAATATACGGAGCATAAGTAAAAACTTTGATAATTTCTTTTCAACAATAAGTCGCTTCAAATCAGTATTTGACGTGATCGTTTTGACCGAGTGTTGGATTTGCAAAACATCAATAATACCTAAAATACCACATTACCAAGAATATAGTACAACTAAGATTATAAACCAAAACGGAGGTGTTGTGATATACTTGCGCGATAAGTGGAATGCCGTAGTTTCTGAACCAAACCTGGTAGATGCAAACTGTCTGAAAGTTGATATTAACAACACTATCACCATTTTAGGAATCTACCGCTCACCGTCATTCAGGGACACCAATGCCTTTCTTCTATCTCTAGAAACAATTCTCAAATCTTGTAGTAATAAACTTGATAACTTGCTACTGACCGGTGACATAAATATAAATATAATGGCCCCAGACAATAACGCAACAAGTGATTATCTCTGTCTTCTAGCGGAACATGCTTTAACACCAGCTATTTCTGTTCCAACTAGAGGCAACGCCTGCTTGGACCACATTTTTCTTAGGAGTAAAAAGTCCTCAATTGGAATAGTATGTGAATCTAACATTACAGACCATGACATTGCCATAATGGGCATTTCTCTCACTACTAAGACTATTAACAATAAACTTAAATATAAAAGTAAAAGGGATATTGACTCCATTCTACAAAATTTAAAAACCATTAACTGGGCGGACATTCTCAAGGGCGACGATGTCAACAGATTAGCTCATCTTTTCACGGCTCAACTTACGGATGTTATTAATATGCATACTCATACAATTACTCTCAAAAGATCTCAGCGTATTATTAAGCCATGGATCACTCCTGGCCTGATCCGTTGTATGAGGCACAGAGACAGACTTCACGCTTACTCAAGACGAAATCCTAACGATGCATTATCCCGGGTAATCTATAGCAGATACCGTAACTTTTGTAATAATCTTCTTCGTAAACTGAAGCATGAATATGAAGCTACGGAACTTATAAAAAATAAAAACAACCCTAAAATGTTATGGAACTCAATAAAAAATATCTGTCATATCAAAACAAAAAAGAGGGACCCGATTGAGCTACTGTCATTGAAAAATTCGAATAACAAATTAGAATCTCTTAATATGTGCAATAACTACTTCACAACCATTGGCCAAGAACTCGCCAATAACACGCTCAAACATCTTGGTACCGCACAGGATAACCTAGCCTCTGAAGTTCGTTCTGCCACAAATATGACTAACTCATTCTTCATGGAGCCCACAGATACATTTGAAGTCAACGCACTTATTATCAACTTACAGAACGACAAAGCCCCTGGAATAGATAATATTCCAAACTCACTTTTGAAGCACATCAGACAATTTGTGGTAGAACCGCTTACAACTATATTCAATGCCAGTCTCTCATCGGGTGTCTTTCCTGATATTTGGAAGGTTGCCTCTGTGGTTCCCATCCATAAGTCTGGTCAACGGGATATTCCCGATAACTACCGGCCTATATCCCTTCTTAGTGTCTTTGCAAAAATGTTGGAAAAAATAGTAAATAAACGTCTGGTAAAGTTCCTTGAATCCCGTAATCTGCTCTCTGAAAACCAATACGGCTTTCGTCATGGTAAATGTACTGAGGATGCGGTGTCCAAGCTTGTAACCGGAATAGCTTCCCATTTGGACCAAAATCGCAAGTGCATTGGTGTCTTTTTGGACCTTGCCAAGGCATTTGACACGGTTTCCGCCCCAGTTTTATTAAAAAAGCTTGAAATCCTAGGTATACGGGGACTTTCAAACAACTGGTTTAAAAGCTATCTTCTCGGGCGTAAACAGCGTGTCAGTGTCCTTGGAGAAACTAGTGAAGCGCAATCGCTGGCCTTCGGTGTCCCTCAAGGTAGTATTCTTGGCCCTACTTTATTCATTATTTATGTAAACGGTATACACGACCTTATATTGGAATACGGAAATGCCATCTGCTACGCTGATGATACTTCAATTGTGTTTCATGGCACTACATGGGTAGAAGCACTCGAAAGAGCAGAAAGAGGAATGAGAAAGGTTTTCTTGTGGCTGCAAAATAACCTTCTTACAGTGAACATTAAAAAAACAAAATTTATATGTTTCCACAAAACTTTTGCCTCGGCGCCTCCAGTGGTTTTATCTACCTTAAAACTTCATAATTGCCAAAATACGCCCAACTGCGGCTGTGATGTAATATCCAGAGTAGAACAAATAAGATATTTGGGAGTTATATTGGATCAAAACCTAACCTTTAAGGCTCACATTAATAATATTTCAGGAAAAATACGAAAGTCTATACATATTATGAGATATCTCCGGGAAGTGGCTGATATTAAAACTTTAAAATCGGTTTATTTTGCTTTTTGCCAGTCACTGCTTAGTTATTGTGTTTCCTGCTGGGGAGGTGCTAATAAGACTACAATGATCCAATTAGAGCGAGCCCAGAGGTCTGTAATTAAAACTATGCTCTTTAGACCTTACAGATACCCTACAGTTGACACATACAGGGAAAGTGGATTATTGAATGTTCGTCAACTATTCATTATTAGGATAATTCTCACAACACACAAACAAGTACTAAATTCAGATGAATATAACCACATGCTTACTAAACGAATATTTAGAATCCCAAACGTACCAGTAAATTCTTCATTTGCAAAAAAATTTTCCCCGTATATTAATGTGTCTCTATATAACAGAATAATGAAATGTTGCGATATAAGTACCTATAACTTACACGAGGCAAAAATTAAATTAACTAACTGGCTTTTAACCCTTACTTATGACTCTACTGAAAATTTGTTTCTTACTCCGTATTAGTTCATTTAACAACACAACATTAAAACTAAACATTTATTCATGTATTTATTTATGTGTTCCTTATTTTTCTATCTATATATTATATTATATATTTTACATTTTTATTTGTATATATTTTACTATAAAGATATAAAGCTCGATTTTTTCTACTATAAAGACGGAACTGTCAAAGTGGAAGAAATAATTATTGTTCTTTTAATTTAATTTATATTTATGTGGTAAATGTAAAAACTGTAACTGTTATTTACTCTCATAGTTTTAATAATTTGTTACAATAGTGATAACTTTGTTTTACTACACTATATGTTTAACTTGTTTAACTATGTTTAACTTTTCCGACACAATGTTTATGTTTAACGTTTCCGAGGTCAAAATGTTTAGCCAATTCTTCCCGGTACCTGCGATACAGACTGTGTCTAGTGCGGGTGCCACAGTACATTTTCTGGCACAAACCTCAATAAACATTTAATTTAAGTTTATACCCACCGTAAAATTGGTCATAGATTTATAATTTTGTATCTGTTTATTGGCAAATAAATGTTTTTGTATTTTGTATTTTGTATTTTGTAAATATGACTCATTTTATGACTATATGTTCCAGGGTCATCACGTGAAGCTCAGGTGCAGATTATCCAGGTGGATCCTTTATCCCGCTTACAACAGCTATATGCTACTGGTGTCGTTCGGTGAGTTGACTTAAGTTTAAAGACTTGTTACATTTTCTCAATATACGTAGGTCACTTATATTGAGAAAATGTAACAAAAATGAACAGAATAATTTAATTACGTGGCATACAGTGTAGCAAGAGTGGACTCGGCAAAGCGTCTTACTGTCGTTAATGCAATAGGCCTGGTGCCAACAATATTAGACTATACTGCACAACAGAGAGTCCCAATATCTTGGAACTTGAAGCCAGCTCGAAAGTAGTGCGTAGTAAAATAAACACAATATGTACGGAAAATCGAAACGCCACCGTTATATAAAGTACCGGTGCTGCCATCTATTGACAAGCGGCGGAACTACGTAGGCGCGTGCTAGTCCTATGGAGGGAGTTGCGTTATATTTTTTTTTATACGTTCTACATTATTATAAAGCTTTTTTCCCTCTCTATTTATCCCTTTCTCTTTCCCCCCGATGCCTCGATGGTCTACTGGTTTAAGTACCAGGCCTTGGTCTCGAGGTCCTGGGTTCGATTCCCAGGTCTGGCAAACTTTGTGTTATTTTTCTGAACACAGCCCGTGTTTGTGATTACCAATCCGCATTTGGCAAGCGCGGTGATTAAGCCAAAACCCATCTTTGTAACAAAAACATGATTTCAAATGATGGAGGCCTTTGCCCTGCAGTAGGACATTAATAGGCTGATACTTTAGTTTAATTTTTTCTTTCCCCCTACCAGAACAACGAATCACAACAACACAAACACTCCTCACCGCTTCAACGGCCCCTCCTGGCCGGAGCGGTCTCACACCTCATCACCGACCACGGACTGCTGCGGACCGATCTTCACTCTGACGCAGTGCATGCTCCGGCAGCTACGGGCGCAGTGCTCGCTCACCTCGCTGGCTCTGCAGCACTGCAACATCAACTGCAGCACGGTGAGTAGCTAATTGCAACTGCTTACTGCATCGCGGTGAGTGGCTAACTGCAACTAATGACTGCAGCGCGGTGAGTGGCTAACTGCAACTGCCGTACGGCGAGCGGTTAACTGCAATTGCAGCACGATGTGTGGCAAACTGCGACTGCTAACTGCGACTGCTAACCGCAGCACGGTGAGTTGGTACCATATTACATTTGTAATATTTTTTGTTTTGTTTTGTTTTATATGATATGATTTTTATTATTTTGATGACATGTAAATAATTATTTATACAACTATTTATTTTTAAAAAGGCAAACCGCTGAGTTTTTAGTTTTCTACCGTTGAGGAACTTCTTCTCAGCAGGCCATTCACGTCAAGGCCCTGGTAGGGCGAAAATTGAAAATTGACGTACAAAAGAATTTACTAAGTAGAATTGTAGATAAATTACCTGAATAAATTATTTAATTTCATTTATACTATTCTTTTCTTCTCCACAGACTGGTATAGCCCATTTCCCGCCTACCCTCAAGAAGCTGTCTCTTCGTGGAGCGAAGTGTTACAATCTACCGTTGGACAAATCATTCCTATTCAATATACAAGATTATTTGCCTGATTTAGAGGTGAGTTGCAGTAGTTTCTAGCCAAATTTTAGATACATACTATCACTCTTCACTCATCTATGTTGTCAATAAAATAAAATATTGCCCAAGACCGTGCGAAGTGGAGTAGGTACAGCAGGAAAGCGGACCCTGGACTCCGAGGCAACGGCCGAGGATGCGACCGGGACAAACGCTAGGATGATGATGATGATGTTGTCAATAAAATAGAAAATATTAAGTTGCATATTAAATCAGGCTCGATGAAAAAAAAGATATCAATTAAAAGATGATTATTTGAATGACAAAAATGCATGGACAAGTTAATCTGCTCAGACGCACTTCATTTGTAATTTGATATAATTGAATTATTGAAATTTATTTTTAAAAAAGGGGTTCACATCGTTAGGTTCGTTGTTAGGGCGGAAAAATGCGTGCTAAGTGAATTTGCTAAATTAACCAAATTGCTGAATGAATAATTCATTTCATTTCATTTAATGGACTGCACCAGGCTTATGATGATAATTATGATCAACAGCTGTATTCATTGGCGATTTCCTTTTGTCCTCAGTACCTCGACCTGTCGGAATGCGATTGGCTCGAACCTGCGTCCCTTTTGCCTCTGAGTAAAGTGCCGCGACTCAAACATCTAATCATGCGTGATTGCTGTCGACTGTCAGAGTTCGTGGCCTACGCTTCGCTGGCGACCCGGTATGGGTTCCGGAAACTAGAGGTGAGATTAGATGGGTAAATAATGATAGAGAGAGAGAGAGAAGAGTGAAGATAAAAAGAGAGTTACATAGGGAGTGAGGGAGATGAAAAGAGTGATACTTAGGGAGTTTGTGCCATAGGAAGAGAGAGAGAGACCTAGAGAGGGTGTGAGAGAGAGTGAGTGTGGGAGAGAGAGGCAGAGATAGATAGTGGGAGAGATAGGGAGAGTGAGAGAGAAAAGGAGAGAGAGAGAGAGTGGGAGAGATAGGGAGAGTGGGAGAGATAGGGAGAGTGGGAGATAAAGGGAGAGTGGGAGATAAAGGGAGAGTGGGGGAGAGAGAGTGGGAGAGAGAGAGAGGGTGGGAGAGAGAGGGAGAAAGAAGATAACAATATAGTTTTAAAGTTTGACGTATAAAAGAGTTAAGTTGTGAATCGAATTGCGTTGTAGATGTTTTGATGATATTTAATTTTTACTTCAACTTTTACCCAGAAAATTGATTCAATTGACTGTAACATTAACTTTGTCTATAACCGGGGGGGCTCAAAGTTTGACTTCAAACAAGATTTTTAATATAGACTTTACCTTTGACATTAGCCTTTATTTTGACTTCAACTTTGACATTCGTTCCAGATTCTAGACCTCCGCGGCTCCCCGGTCGCCGACTCGGAGGTGTCCGCCCTGGGCTGGCTGCCGTCCCTGCAGCAGCTGTTCGTGAGCCCCGCGCCGCCGCTGCAGGCGCGCGACCCCGCGCCCCGCCCGCCCGCGCGACACGAGCTGGACCCGTGGGAGGTGCAGGTGAGGGGGGGGGGGAGACACAGAGAGACACGGGGAGACACACAGACAGGTCTGGTTGCCCTCCCTGCAGCAGCTGTTCGTGAGCCCCGCGCCGCCGCTGCAGGCGCGCGACCCCGCGCCCCGCCCGCCCGCGCGACACGAGCTGGACCCGTGGGAGGTGCAGGTGAGGGGGGGGGGAGAGTAGGAGACTGAGAGGGAGTGAGAGAGACAGACAGACAGCGAGACAGACAGACAGCGAGACAGACAGACAGAGATACAGACAGAGGGGCATACAGAGGTAGAGAGGTGGGGAGTGAGTGGAAGAGCGAGGGGGGAGGGAGAGAGAGAGCTAGAGTTCTGGAGAAATATAGAGAGGGTCAATGTTAGAGAGGGAGCGTGTTACAGAGATAGGGAGAGTTGGAGAGTGTTTAATAGAGAGAAAGGAGATTCTGCTAAGTCGACAATAGACATTAACAACCACACGAAGGCCGCTGATGACACATCAGCTGTAAGTGTCCACATTATGACCACACCACGAGCTGGACCCGTGGGAGATGCAGGTGAGAGAGAAGGAGAGGAGGGGAGAGACAGAAAGCTGGAGAAATATAGAGAGGGTGAGAGATATAGAGAGATATATAGAGGGACAGAGTTTGAGAGGGAGGGAGAAAGTTAAATTGAGAGACAGAGGAGATGCTGCAGAGTAGACAATGGACATCAATAACCACACGAAAGTCGCAGATGCCTCGTCTGTGTTTAAAACCCCATTCACTCTCCAACTGAACTCTAGAGACCTTACTAACCAGCAGAAACATAGCACAACAGTTACGAAGTGCTACTTCACTGTGGTCTTCTGTTAGGTTGAGGTACTTCCCAGACGAGCGGCTCATTCAAGTGGAAGTTCCACTAAGCCTTACCCATGTTAGTCTCATTGCAGTAGTTCAAGGAATAAACAATTCTTTTGTCTTTTCCAGGAGCCAGAATACTTCAAAATCAAGCCACAAATAATCCAGCCAATGGATACGCGACCGAATATGTCCATAGACGATATAGAGGAGCACATAGAACAGCTGAGAGATTACGAGAGCAATATATGTCTGCACGGGATGGAGTATAACTTGTGTACGGAGGGGATTAGGTGAGCTACCCTTTTATTTTTAATAGTATATACTTACAGTAGTCAAAGTGCTAGTAGGGTTAAAGAATATTTGTCGTGCAAAAGATTCTCAGTGAAAATCAATGCGCAAATTAAACACTCTTACCGCCGATTGTCCGAACGTTGAAACGCGTTAAAGCTTAATAGAAAATTATATTGGTAGACCGCGACTTGGATTTCAGATCGGGATCCAGAAAAGTTACCCTATGTTCTTTCGTAGACTCCAAAGATTTACTGTGCCAAGTTTCGTCAAAATCTATATCTGTATGGTTTTTAAGATTTCCTTTCAAATGTTTACTTAAACCGATTCGTTGATTCTGATATCCATTACACAAGTTTTTAAGAAAGTTAGGGTTCAGTCCGTATATCTTCATTTGATATTTATTCATGTGTATTAAAAAGTAACTTATTCTAACTTGTTTCTTTTATAAATTCCAGTAAAACCCCACCCCGCAAGCGTCCTCCTTCAGACGAACCAGAAGTCCCGCCTAGAAGAAGTATATTCAACATTCCAGGAAGGATATTAAGTGATCCCGAGGGAAGGGATGCTAACAATATAATAGTAGTCTCTCGAACACCTGAAGGTAACCTCACTCAAACGAGTTACAGTGAAGCAGCCTTTATAAATGCATCTTTAGAGAGCAGAAACGCAATATTAGAAAGCAGAAATGCAGCTTTAGAAAGCAGAAACGCAGCTTTAGAAAGAAGAGAAGAGAGTAGAAATGATGAAGAAAGGGCTGGACCTTCCCCGAAAAGGAAGAGACCGAACGAGAAAGCTTCCAATGATTTAGATAAGCCATCTTGCTCCTCATCGTCTGGAGAAACTAGTACGTCGTCTAAATATAAGAAACGTAAAATTGAAGAAATGGACGATTCCGATAATTCTGATGATGAAAGTGATCCATCAGAAGATTCTTCAGCCCAAAAGGCAGTTAACGAAGGTGCAAGTACTTCCAAAAACCCTCCCAAAAAGGAAAACGCTTCTGACGAGAATACTGAAAACCCCAAAAATAGCAATAGCAAAGAAAAAGTGTACGAATTCGTGCGTTTCAGACAGAATATGGAGCCGGTCATAGTCAGAAGAGACCAGGAAGAAGTGGATAGAGAGGAAAGGGAGAGAGAACAGCGAGAGAGGGAGATGGCGAATCGTAACAGAGAAGCTCCACCCAGAGCTCAAGTCTTATACGTGAATGTAGGTCAACAGCTTCACACGGTATACCATTTATCAATACATAGTGAGCCTCCAATGTTTTATTCCCACGCAGGGAATCATTTAAGATTTAGACCTAACGTTGGCAATATTTTCTACACCCCACCCACGCCTCATTTAGATGCAACGTCGCTTGTAACGGATTCGGCAGTCCGAAGATTTGGCAGGGCGGACGTCGATGATGTTAACTATATTCATATTGGGCCGAGAAATGGAGTGGATCCGGGGGCGAGACCTAATAGGTCTAGCCTAAGGGTTTTATCTATAACTGGGTTTAGGAATATTACTGATAGAAGCCTCATTCATCTCGCAACGGCAGCACCCGAATTAAGACTTATAGATTTCTCCGAAACAAGGGTTACGGCTTCGGGAGTGGAGAATTTTAAGACTCTTCGGCCGGATTGTGAGGTTATTTTTAGCGAATACGTCGAAAGGGAGGAATGATGCACGGTAGTGGTAACAGCCAAGTCTCCTATACAGTTTTAGATTTAAAATTGAAGACTCTACGGCCGGATTCCGAGATTTTTTTTAGCGAATATGTCGAAAGGGAGAAATGATGCACGGTAGAGTTAACAGCCAAGTCTCCTATACAGTTTTAAGATAAAAATTGAAGACTCTACGGCCGGATTCCGAGATTTTTTTTAGCGAATATGTCGAAAGGGAGGAATGATGCACGGTAGTGTTAACAGCCGAGTCTCCTATACAGTTTTAAGATTAAAAATTGAAGACTCTACGGCCGGATTCCGAGGTTATTTTTAGAGAATACGTCGAAAGGGAGGAGTGATGCACGGTAGTGTTAACAGGCAAGTCTCCTATACAGTTGTAAGATAAAAATTACAGTGTGTGCCGAATATATCGGTGTAGTTAAGTGTTTGCACAAATAAGCATATTTTGGGACTGAAATTATAGCATGCCTATTAATTAATTTGGTTACTAATTAAATATAGAGTACAAAAATATACTTAAACGATTATTTGCGCCAAAATATATTCAATCTAACTTCAGGTTGGCCAATTTATTTGTCAAACACTGTATTTAAATCGTCTCAAATTTGCTCGATGAATTTGTGTTTTTTTTGCTTATTATTATAATAAAATAGATGTGTATGTAGCCAGTTCCTTTGATTATAATATAAAATAAATGATACAAGTGTAATAGTATGGTAAGCAAAAACTTGTATGGTCAGCAAATAATAAATGAACAGTATCGGTCAGGATAAATACTAAAAAATCTAGGTGTTAATAAAAAAAAAGGTGGTTTTTAGGTAAAAAACGCCGATTCACATGCGTGAGGTAGTTGGTTCAAACCCGGTCGACCTGGTTCAAGACTGAATTATTTATTTATTTAATTTTTATTGCACGAAATAAAAACTTTGGGCCAAACAGAAAGTGTATAGAAGGTAGGTAGTGCTATTCAAATTAATTAAATTAATAAAAGATTTATCAAATATTAATTTGAGGAATTCATATCAGTTGATTTGCCCGTTGGTCTAATGGTCAGAGACCCTGGCTACAAAACCAAGGGTCGCGGGTTCGAAGCTAGGGGCAAATGTTTGTGTGAAGAACATCGGCGTATGTACTCGAGTCATGGATGTTTATGAAATAGTTTATTTATGTTTCGAAAAAGATTGGTATTGTAACGGATTAAAGGCATTTTTTTAAATTTCCAGAATTCCGTTTATTTTTAATTTTGTTGACCATACTTATGATCTCTTAAACCCGGTTTTGATATAGTGTAGGTTAAACAATAAAATATGCATTTACAAAGTTAACCATCATTTATAACTTTGAAGTAAGAATAGGTTTTTACACTTGAGAAAATAGGATATAAATACTATACAATAGATAGGTTAGATGTATAACCTCACAATCACTAAATAGTTTAAAAAAAAGGCGCTTTCTTCTGTCTGTCCCTTGAGTGATGTTCCGGATATCCGTAAACGTATCCGCAGATATCCGTATCCGTTACTTTTTCCTCCGATTTTTTACGGATATTTAAGTTTAATTTTAATTTATAGGATGAAATCATGTATGTAGTAGATGAGATAGAATAAAAATCTTTTCAGAGTATTTTTTATTGAACAAAATTAAAGTAATAATCGCGCGACTCAAGTCGAAACAGTTCCGGCGAGTGAAGTGTCAACTATTGTTTCTAGGCCACTCGCGCTTTTATCGATGGCATATAAGAATGAAATGAAGGTCCGTATCTTCATCCGTGTCCGGTCTTGACACCGAATATCCGTTGTCGGACCCGTATCCGCGGATCTACATTTTTTGCGATCCGGTACATCACTACTCCCTATTTTAAACTACGCAACCGATTTTCATTCGTATTTTTAATCAGATAGAGTGATTCAAGAGGAAGGTATATGTATAATACATGCATAATATAATAGAGAAACACTGATAAATTTTAGTTGCACCCGTGCGAAGCCGGGGGTTTGCTAGTATATCATAAATATTTTAAAAGTTTGTCGAGCAAATAATATATGCGAATATATGCCATTTGTAATAATATATTGAGTCCAAAAATAAATAATTTGGTTCCGAATGTATAGATTGTATATAGGTAGGTATCAGCTTGGAAATGTATGTAAATTCTTAGTTTTAATTCAAGTCAAGTCTAAAGAGAAATAAAATAAATCATTGTAAACATACTTCATTTTTAAACTGCCTCCATGGTGTAGTGGTTAGAGCGCTGCGCTCAAAAACCACGAAGGTCGTAGGTTGGGATCCCGCGGGGAACACTTTGTTCATTTTGTTTTGGTTTTCCCAGTTTGGTTAGGAGATTTTAGGCTTGAATCACCTGATTTTCCGGTGAGAATGATGATTCCGTGCTTCGGTAGGCACGTTAAGCCGTTGGTCCCGACTATGATCTAAATGGGCTGGTTTCCCTTGTAAGGGTTACGGAGGTCAGACGACAGTCGCTCCATTATAATAACCAGGCTGGTCAATTCAGGATCATAGTCGCAGCGTACCCTGGGCTCCGAGGCAATGGCCGAGAATGCAACCGGGAGAGGCGCTAGGATGATGATGATAACTTAACTATAACTATCAGCTAAAAGACTTGAATTAAAATTTAGAGAAGAGATGGAATATGTGTGATAAAAAGGAAAAAGAAATTCAAAATTAAGATTATTTACCTAGTTATTTTTTGTATTCTCTCAGAAATTTAGCTTACCTAAGTTGTTAAATTAAAGATTAAGGATTATTTAGCTCAAATGTATATTCTTAATTTAATAAGATATTGTGTGTTTAAAAAATCGTCATCGTCACAAGATTGGTATAAGTCATCACCACGTTTGCCAAATTCGTTGAACACTGCGACTCATGAGTGTTTTGCTTGAAGTGGGAATCGAACTTTGTACTTTGCAGTTAAATACGGCTTGCTTGGAAAATAAAGGTTGAATTTAATAAGGTGAATGCACAAATGCCAATTTTTGATGATGACTTAATTTTCAATGATGGAAGCCTATGTTCCCAATGAAGTAAATAGTCTCATACTTATGTTAGAATACTGTCTCAATTTATAAGTCACTAGCGGCCGCCCAGAAATCACTTAATGTGCAGGTTTCCCTCATCGCCGAGCAAAAGGGACAAATCCACACATAGATTTCGAAAATCCAGAGGTGTGGGCCCGGATTCGAACCGCGGACCTCACGTATGTGAGGCGCGCCGTCCGTACCACTAGGCCACCATCGCCTTAAACCCTCATTAATTGAGTCTAGAATATTTGTTGCTACTTAAGTATGAGACTACATAATACTATGGGCTAGGAAAACGCCTAAGCGTAGCAAGCTAGCATGTTTAGTATAATGAAAGTATAGTGATAAGTTACAAAATGTATATTTAATCGTATTTATGTAGGTGATTAAGATAATAAATGGAGTTTATGTTTTGGTCCACTGTATTGTTTTCATTCAATAACTTTCCTTTAAATTGTATCGTGGCGATCAAATCCATTTTGTTATATTGGCACAGTAATATTGGCTGCTCCTGCCTGATGGTAAGCAAATGAGGAGCCCTGGTTGCCATGACATCGCAAAGCCGCATAGTCGTGGTCAAGTCAGTACAGAAGCGTAGCGTGCCTTAGCGGGGCCCCGTATAAAAATTTGTTTAGGGCCCTTAGGAAAGGTAAATATATCTCAATAGAAAAAAATTGCATCTAATTATAATTTGGGAAGTTTTTATTAATTTTTGTTTTCGCGAGTTGGTGGCCCCCGTGCCTAGGAGGCCCCGTATAATTGATACGGCAGATACGGCGGAAGTTACGTACCTGAGCCAGTATAAATAAAATAATAATGTTCAATTAGTGGTTCGCATATGATATGCGAACTGGAATCAGCTTGGGGGGGGGGTTGATTACCCGATAGACGGATAGGATCGGAAAAGCCAACGGATAGGATACGACTTTGTCGTATCCGTTGGCTGGCATCGCCATACCGCTTCCCCATGCTTCGCTTCGGAGAATCCAATTCGGAGAAAGCAAAGGTAAATGCACTATTCAATATTTTGAACCCATAAACCTTAGTGCTTGGATGTGTGACCTATAGGTACAAAGGTAAAATAAAACCATGATTATGAGTATTGGCATTTTTAGCCATTTTTTTTTTACTTTTTGTAATGCTTGAAATAAATAATTAATTTTTCTCGGTCCCCTAATGATCGCCGCAGTCGTTTTCTGAAAAAGATAAAATATGATAAATAGAGAAACTTGTGATGCAAATTGAAAATTAGTAAAGATGAGATCTGTAACATATCTGTGTAAAAAGTAACGGATACGAAGACGGACTTTTTTTGGCTGATATGCGCGGATACGGATCTCTGGAACATCACTAATAGAAACAAACACCCTAGGCCGAAAAAACGCGACCGAAGATCGGCGTGATTACGCCCGTGTAATGTACGTATTTTAAATGGAGGATGATAATCTGTGCCGGAATTACGTCGCGTAATATTGTATAGAAAATGCACCTTGGTCGCTTTTTCCGTTGAGTGTGTTTCTACGTTTCTACACTTAAGCCTACTTTAAGCATTGGTGCTTGTGACTTTACCAAAAACGGCGCGGCGTTAATATGTATTTGACGTAGCTTATTATAAAATTCAGAACCTCTTTTCTAAGACTTATATACAGACTCTCTATATATATATATATATAGACTCTTATGAGTCCATAAAATGTCACTATGTACCAATATAGGCACCGTGCGTAGCGATGACTCTGCCATCTTGTGACTCATATTCGAACTGACCAAGCTAAATGTCAAATTTTACTGTCAAACCACAGAAAAAAAATCGGGATTTTAGCGCCCTCTATAGTTTCTGCACGGTGCCTATACTTAAGTATGTAGGTATTGGAATATTAAAAAAGTACACGTAATTAATTACCTTACTCATCTAAATCCATAGACTACATTAAGCAGCAGGAGTCGTCTGTCCACTAGGCACATTCCCATTGCTGGAGACACCCAGGATATGTTCCGTTGGTTGGACAGTCCCGGTTCCTGACATTCTTCTAGTCTCAGAGGCGGAGTCTTGATCAGCTGCAATGGTATACAGTTAGCGTCTGATATTCATGAGCGTACCCAGGGTAGGGAAGGGGGAGGGTGCTCCCCCCTTTATAATGTTAACGTCCCTAGTAAGTAGGTTTATCTAGCGAATTTTAGACTTGCTATACAAAGTTTTTACCATTCAGATAATTAAAATTGAAAGTAGTAATTTTTTTTAATTCTTTTTATGGATCAGCTTATTAAAATTGGATTTGTCGCCCCCTGACTTATTAAAATCTGATTCGCCTCTGTAGGGCCAGAACCTGGGTACGCCTATAACCATATCTTATATCTTTACTTAATAAAATAAAGCTAAAGAGTGTGTTTGTTTGCAACGCAATATTTTAAAGTTAGATGGGTATACAAATTGATGAAATTAATTATTTATTTAAGTACTTACAGTCCGGTGAGCTGAAAAACATTCATTGTGTTAATAAGAATAAACAATAATAAATTAAATTCGTTATTTTACCATGTAGATGGAAACTACATATGCTAATGGTGCCATGGATCCATCCATGACGAACGTTTGAACGTGTGAACGACAGACTTTTGTTTTATCAGCAGCTTCTTCTCAGCAGGCCATTCACGTCGAAGTGCTAGTAGGGTAAAAAAATATTGACGTGCAAAAGAATTTCCTTGTAAATCTAATTGCTGAATGAATATCTTTATCTTCTTTATCTTTATCTTTATCAACGAGACTGTCTGAATACCTCGTTCGGTTGAAATACTTTGCCGGGTCCACTCTTGCTACTCTGTATGCACTGCATAGCGTAGCCAATAAAATTGTACGAGCTACTCCGTGTCTTACTGATCCAGCGTCACCCGTACATCCGGACCCTACTTCTTCGGGACACCATCACTACAATATTTTATTATATAAAAGTATCACTTACTTCAGCTCCATAACAATTTTTGTTATCTTCGAACCATTGCAGACGAAAGTTCCCATGTAGACGCCATTATACGAGGAAGTGAATGGCTCTATAGAGATCGTGATGCCCATTCCAGCTACCTCCTGTAAAAGTATCAGCCTATTAATGTCCCACTGCAGGGCAAAGGCCTCCATCATTTGAAATCATGTTTTCGTCACAAAGATGGGTTTTGGCATAATCACCACGCATCACCTCCTGTGAACACCCATTTTATAAGCTTTCGAAGGAATTAGTAAAGTAGGTACCTCACAGTTGTAGTTAAATAAATAAAATAATAAATATTTCACAACACAACATCTGATCCCGTGTTAAGTAGCTTAAGCACTTGTTTTACAGACATCAGAATCTCAACAGTGGTATTACTACAAATATACTACAATTAATTAAAGTTAATAAATAAATAAATAAATACTCAAAAACACAAATGTTTGTCCTGTGCGGGAATCGAACCCGCGACCTCTTGCGTAATAGGCAACATCTTAACCATTACACCAAGCGGGTCGTCAAAGTAATGGTCGCGCCGGTCTCGGTCTCCGGTCTCATCGTTTTCTATCAAAGATCTTGGAAAAATCTTTGTTTTCTATCCTATTCTAATATCTGGCCAAAAAGATCGAATGAAATGGCAGCGTTCGAGTCTTCGGTTCCCGGAGTGGAAACTTGAACCAATGGCAGAGCGTTATGACAGCGCTCAAACGTCCCGTCCAATCACTGGCTTTTTAGGCCGCGCTTCCCGCGCCCTCTAGCGGCGTGGTGTGTGTTAGTGTCAACCGGCGCAGCGCACGTGAAACGTGCGATCGTAGCAGAAAAATCGAATTTAAGGAACTTTCTCAGTATTTGTGTGTGTAAATGTGTTCTGAACAATATTTGTGATCATCAAAGCCCAGGACAAGAACTATTTCCAACTTAACGCCAAACGAGACGCAGTGTGGGAGCTCCGAGCTAGGTGCATCAACAAAGTACCTCCTGGACAAGACGTTCGTGGCTAGAGGTAAGTGTTTCTTTCTTTGGTGGCGGACTTCTTGAGCGTTGCGGCCCATTCGATCTTTAGCCAGGCTGCACCCAAATGGGCAGGTAACGTCTTCCTGCCAGTAACTGTTGTTGTTATTAATTTTATTAAAGACTGTTTTTTATGCAAACGTCGTCATACATGTTCTTTCACAACACGTAATTAAAGTATAGGTTTTTGTTTTATATAAATGAGTTAACAGTTAACTGTATGAAGTCGTATTCCAGTAGGTAATATAACATTTTTTACATTTCATGTTGTTTTGAAATGATTGTATTAAAATGGCGATTGAAAAGAGCAACTGCACGAGTTTCTTGCTGGTATCTTTCCTGGCAGAAACAGCTTTCCGAACCAGTAAAAAAAAAATATTTTGGTTTTGATTTGTAATAATTTTTGCGATTCGAAAATACCTGCGCGCATCGAAAAATAGACAGGTATAGAATTATGAAATTGCCTTCTAATATTAGAAATAAGAGTAACTCTGTCTGTTTGTCTGTTAAGCTTTCCCGCTTCAACTTCGCAACCGATTTTTATGAAATTTGCCACAGACAATCTTTAGACATTGAGAAAGAACATTTAAGATATAAGACGATGTCGAGGGCGGTCGCTAATAATTAATATTTTATGAAATAATTTAATATTATAACTAGAATTCCGCTGCGGTTTCAGCCGCGTAATTTCTTTTTTCGAATATCCCCCCCTTCCCCCACATTTCCGGGCTCAACGTACCCTATGTTCACCGGAGATAGTGTAGCTAGCCAACAGTGAAAGAATAATTCAAATCGGTCCAGTAGTTTTTGAGTTTATTAATTACGTACAAAAATTAAAAATACAAATCTTGCTTCTTTATCAAATTAGTGAAGACTGGTGTTGAGAATAATGGTAATTCAAAATATTAAATTGGAGATTCAACCACTGTATTTTTTTTGTTAATTTTTGTTGAGGAACATTTTGCCTCACCTGGAAGTAAGCTATAGGGCTATGTGAAGTCCTTCTGGTTGGGCCTGAATCCAGCTCAATTCCGTTCACAGAGACCTGGAAGAATTAGAAAACATTTTGAGTTGAGTTTACAGTCAAATAATAATTTGACTTTTGAAATTATTTTTAGGAATCAGAAGCGTAAAACAAATAAAAAAAACAATTATAAACAACCTAGAACTAATTTGCTCAATTATAATTTCAATTTAAACAAAAATAATTCACTCTAACATCAATGCAAACATCCGTTAATATTCAAACACCAAAATCACAAATATAACAAACTAAAATATAACACACTAAATAAGTAAGGAAATATATCACCCGGTGTCGCTTCCAACAACCTGCCCGTCCGGCGTCTGCGAGGCAAATGGGCTCGCTCGAGCTGCGCAGCCGCTTTTATAGGCTTGGAGTGGGGAGCGATACCGTTTACATAAGGTTTTGGCTTATACGGCCTCTCCTGATCCTGCACCGTCCTCGGCTGCACTCGGAACTTCTCCTTCAGGGGAGCAGCTAGGTACAGCGACGAGACTTCGTGCACCTTCTTGGCTCGTGGAAGCTGAAGCACCAGGGGGAGCCACTGGACCATCTGAGGGTTCACTGGCATCATCACCGTCATTGTCGTCATCATCTGTTGTAAAAACAATTCGTTAATTACTCATGAAATAGAACAGCGTTGCCTATTCTATCATTCATCACGCATTCAAGGCCCTCAGACAAAAGTTTGACTTTCACAACAGAGATAACAATACTTCACATTCATAAGTAAGCAATGCATACATCCGCTTACAAATGTCTCTCTCAAACTCATACTTTGAACTTGCAAGTTCCCACGTTAAAAACGTGAACCAGGACAGCGCCTGCCAGGACTGCGCCTGATACATGTTCATAGAACACGTTCACCGGGACTGCGCCCGCCAGGACTGCGCCTGAAGCATGTTCATAGAACACGCCAACCGGGACTGCGCCCACCGGGACTGCGCCCGCCAGGACTGCGCCTGAAGCATGTTCATAGGACACGCCAACCGGGACTGCGCCCGCCCGTGCACAGCGTACACGCCTCCCAGCACTGGGCACTCCAAAGCGCCCATGTCGGGAGCACGAGCTGACAGGTTGAGACTGGACTCACTCCTTCACGCTCGCACACTGATCTCACGTACTTCTGCAATACAGAGACACGTTAAAAGGTTCGGGTTAAACTTACTCTCAAAGAACGCAGCGCAACTCTCAGGACACCATTCGCCTTTCCAAGGAACCATGTATTGTGCCGCAGCTTGAGTTGTCTTGCCTCTAGCACCGCTCACCAACTTCAGTTCGTAGCGGTCACTTGGAAGCACTTTTGTGACACGGTATGGTCCCCTCATGCCAGAGTCAAGTTTTCCCGTAGACTGAGAGTACTTTATCACAAATACTTGGTCATTGATCTGAAACTGTCTCGGCGGGTGTCTTTGACGATTTGCTCGTGCATCTTGAGCATGACGGTTTCTGTCCAGCGATGCCCTGGCAGCGTCCCTGCCAAGTTCCCTCGTGGCTTCACGGTTGGGGCTGGTGTTCTCGATGGCAATGTCGCGGACCAGTGCACGGATCACAGGAGTGGTCGCATTAATGCCAACTAAAAGATATAGAGGTGAATATTGGGTGGTTTTTTGTTTTGTAACATTTAAAACTAACTGAATTTTATACAATGCGTCTGACCAAGTAGATTTCTTATTGTAAGTTTCGACACGAATTAAATTAAGAACTGTTCTGACATATCGCTCAGCTTGCCCATTGGCATGGTGCATTTCGGGCGTTATGTAATGAATAGCACAGCCCATCTCAGCCACCCAGGTAGTAAAAGCTGACGCTTCAAACATACGACCACGGTCGCAAACCATTAACTTAGGAGTGCCAAATAGGGATATGGCATTACTAAAAACGCGTTTTAATTCGTCAGTATCTTGTCTGTACATGGGGTACAATAAACAAAATTTGGTGAAAGAATCAACTAGTACGAGAACGAATTTATAACCGTTAGAGACCGGTAGTGGGCCTAATACGTCGACATGGATCGTGCTAAACGGGACATCTGACTTTTCCCAAGACGTTATAGGCTGGAGAGGAGCTCTCGGTACACGTTTCTTAGAAATGCAGATCAAACAATGGGAAGTGTATTTTTTAACAAATTGTTTCAGGCCGGGAAACCAGAAATGTTTTAAAATTAGATCATAAGTTTTATCAGCCCCGACGTGCTCATGTTCGTCGTGGAAAACACGCAGCAAACTAAGCCTATGCCCCTTCGGAATATAGCACAGTAAACGTGAATCCTCGCCTGTGGGTGAATAACGGTAGTAGAGGATATCGTTCAAAACTACATACCGACGGGAATCTAAAAGACCATCGCTCAGTCTCTGCACAAGCTCACGGGTTTCGGAGTCGGCTGATTGCGCCATTTGCGCCCAGTTCAGCGGTCGTTCAATGTTGTTGACTTGCAGCGCTGGTGGATTACGGCTGAGGTAGTCCGCATGACTCATCATGACACCTTTGCGATACTCAATTGTGAAATTGAAGTCTTGCATGTAGATCCACCAGCGCGCAACTCTTGGAAGGAGGTCCTTCTTGCGCTCGGTGGCCTTCAAGGCATTGCAATCCGTTATGATTTTGAAGTTAACACCAATAAGGTAATGACGAAAGTTTTGCAGTGCCTTGACGACCGCCAGAGTCTCCAGCTCGTATGAGTGGTATTTAGACTCCGCACCCTGAGTAGTTTTGCTGAAATAGGCCACGACACGCTTGCTAGCGCCTTCGTGAACCTGCATGAGAACCGCGCCATACCCCGCGCTACTGGCGTCGGTATGCAACTCTGTAGGTAGACTGGGGTTGAAAATTGCCAAAATGGGTTCGCTAGTCAATCGCTCTATTAAGTATTGTCGGACTTGTTCATGTTCTGGTCCCCATTCGAATTTGACGTCTTTCTTTGTTAGACGAGAGATACACAATGTTTTTGATGCGTACCCTTCGATATAGCGTCTAAAATAGCCTGCTAGGCCCAAGAATTGACGTACCTGTCTGACATTGGTAGGAGTAGGCGCATTTACTAATGCTTCGATTTTATGAGGGCTCGGCCTCACCTGACCGTGACTGATAACGCGACCTAAGTACTCTACTTCAGTCGTGAGGAACGAACACTTCTGGGCATTGATGGAAAACCCTGCCTGAGTTAAGGTCTTTAATACCTCATGCAGTAAAGAAATTCCCTCATCAGCTGTCATACTGACAAGCAGCACGTCATCTATGTAAACCAAAACGTCACCGCTGTGTATGAATTTGCGCAGAGTATTATTAATTATGCGCTGGTAAACGGTCGGAGAATTACAAAGCCCGTATGGCATTTTTAAATACTCATAATGAGCTTCTGGGGTAACGAAGCCAGTTTTGTGGATTGAACCGTCATCAATAGGTATCTGATGAAACCCAGATGCCATATCTAAAGATGTAAAGAATTTTGAGCCCCCGAGCCGATCAATGTGGTCGTCAATTAAGGGCAGAGGGTATCTGTCCTTGACAGTGATGCGATTAAGTGCGCGGAAGTCCACGCACATTCTGTCTGAGCCATTCTTTTTCTTGACCAAAATGATCGGGCTCGCGTACTCAGAATCCGACTCCCTAATTATATTTTTGTCCAAAAGGTCTTGACATATTACGCGAACTCGAAGTTTTTCCTCGTAAGATAGACGATACGGATGATATGCAACGGGAACGTCGCTTGTCAGGCTGATGTGCATTTTGCCAGTGTTCACGGTTGTGGTGGCAGTGCCAGATATTAAAAACTCAGAAAACTCTGTAACAACCTCCATAAGCCTGGCAAGTTCGGCACCCTCGAGAGGCGTATTTACTTGTGGGAACTTGTTTGCGCTCACCGAATTTATCTTTGACACGACACCCGGTGTGTGAGTTAGGTATTGCTCGTATTTCGTACGAACAAATGTAACACCGTCCCTATTAAGGACATCTGTCCCTATGATAATAGGCGTATTCATGTAAGACGCGGGTACAATAACAAAATCGACCTCGACCGCTATATAACTGAACTCGACTGTCAGGGTTATTGATTCGTGGGCCACAAACTCTTTGTCACCTATACCTTTTAAGGAACAGTTTGTGTACTTTCGTGGGCCAGTAAAATAATCTACTACCGCGGACGAGATCAAAGACACGTTAAGAGCACCACTATCAATAAGGATATCGACCGGTACGCCCTGAATTACTGCTGTGCTAATATCACTATTACGATTCGCGCTTGAAAATTCGTTACACAAGTTAACTTTCCGTTGACTATTATTGTTACCTTGAGCCTCCGAACGGGCTTTGGCGAAACAGTCGCTTTCCTTATGTCCTAACTTTTTACAAAAGTTGCACTTCGGTCTGGTGTTACTGTCGGTTTTGTCCTCAATATTACGCTTTTTAGGGCATTTATCTTTAAAGTGGCCCGATTGGCCGCAAATAAAACAACTACTTTCAGGTCTGCCGGAGTTATTGTAATTACGTTTTTTAGTTGTATGAAAATTAGGCGGCACCGGCTTGCCGGGCTGACGACTATCAATTTTGCGGGTAGGTTTAGTATAAGTGGCTAGAAAGGAAACCAGGTTCTCCGTCGTTAGGTCAGCATTGGTTGCTGCCGCGCGCACTTGCATGTCACTAATACCGTAAACCACTATTTGAACCATAAGTTCCTCGCTTAAACCTTTTACAACACGTAAACGTAATAAAGAACGGCGAGCGTATTCTGCGTACGATAAGAACTTTTCGGACGTAGAATTTATAACTTCATGTAAGATTTGCGCGTAATTAACTTTTTGTGGACACAATGACTTAAACTCTTTTACGAAACAAGACCATGAACGATCATTTGTGTTCCAATCATTCAGCCAGGTCTTCGCGTCACCTCTCAAGCAATGCGCGACACGCGAAAAACACTCGAGGTCATCCCAATTATTCACAAACCTAGCCCTGTCAACCTCACCGCACCAAACTTCGAAATTATTCACTGACGGATCGAAATTTGAGATGTAATAATTGCCAGACTTCTTCCTAGTTAACATGCCGATCGCTTCGGCAAGAGTTTGAGCCGTTGAGGTATTATTTTTATCTAATGGCGGTGTGTTACCACGAACGAACGAGGGTACATTCGAACCCGAGGCCGTGCTTGCTTCAATCGCCGTTAAGCGTGACATAATTGAACTTAATGCTTTCGTCGTTTCACTATCCCGACGGTAGGAATGCGACCTACTTCGGTCACGACGCGCGAATGATCGAGATCTGGATCTCTCATAATAGTGTGCGTCACGCGAGCGCGAACGATTATGATGCGAGCGGGTTCGGTCATAGCGGGCGCGCGAACTACTACGAGACAAATACGAACGGCTTCTACCACGTGTCTTATCATGGCGCGAACGCGAACGCGCTGCATCGCGACCCGATCGTACACGAGATTCACTGTATTTTGATCGCGAACGGTACCTGCTCCGCCGCGTTGATTTGTGGCGATCACGATGCTCGACCTCATCGCGAGGCGGCGTCCGAATAGATCGTTCACGGGAGGCACGTGGCATAATACCGGAATACCAACGGATGTTTACACTTAAAACTGGGTTTGTGGGCGAAATCCTATCCCACTTCTGATTTTAGGAATCAGAAGCGTAAAACAAATAAAAAAAACAATTATAAACAACCTAGAACTAATTTGCTCAATTATAATTTCAATTTAAACAAAAATAATTCACTCTAACATCAATGCAAACATCCGTTAATATTCAAACACCAAAATCACAAATATAACAAACTAAAATATAACACACTAAATAAGTAAGGAAATATATCACCCGGTGTCGCTTCCAACAACCTGCCCGTCCGGCGTCTGCGAGGCAAATGGGCTCGCTCGAGCTGCGCAGCCGCTTTTATAGGCTTGGAGTGGGGAGCGATACCGTTTACATAAGGTTTTGGCTTATATTATTATTTGACTGTATAATTATTGTACGAAATTGGCGATTGAAAAGAGCAACTATCCCATGATCCCATGACATTCACCAAAATCTGCTGAAAACCACTTCTGTCCTGGAATTATTATTAATAGCGGCCCGCCCCGGCTTCGCCCGTGGTACTTTTCCACTATTTAATGGATGATATTATACATAAAAACCTTCCTCATGAGTTACTCTATCTATTAAAAAAAACCGCATCAAAATCCGTTGCGTAGTTTTAAAGATTTAAGCGTTCATAGGGACATACAACATACAACATGACAGAAAAAAGCGACTTTGTTTTATACTATGTAGTGATAATGATATGTTCATATTCCTGTACCATCAGCAGCATAGCTTCTTCCCTTCGTCTTATTGTAATTTGAAATTCTTTGTCATGTATTTCTTGTGTGTTGTTGACAAAAAAATATTTTTATTCTCAGTAATGCCATCTATTGATGGGTAGCAGTAGAAAGTGAAGAGATGCATCAATAATTAGATAATGTTTAAACGTGACTAAACGCGATATTAATTTTTATATAAATATAGTAACAGAGCCGTCTGCAATACCTTGGTTGGAACAGTGCATTCTCCCTCGTCTCCCTTCAGGTGTATGGAGTGTTGGAACTCCTCCCCTTCCTTGGGGGGAGAGGCTTTGATGTCCCCAGCTTCCACCGTCACATCTGAAGAAAGTTTTTAAAGTTAAAGGAGTTTCAAATTCAAGACATTGTAACGGTGCCGTACCTTCCAACCTTCATGGATGTTCAAGCCTCCATGATGGCTGGAATAATCTAACCTGCGCGGTCACTGGCCGCTAATAAACTAGTACCTTTCAATATTTGCCTATTATGTTCTAATTTCGCATTTTTTGAGGAGTCAGACAGACCTAGAGCTACCGCGGAGCTAGACACAGCTCTTAAAATTATCTAACTAGAAAATATTAATTATATCCTAGCGTATGTCCCGTTCGCTTCCTCGGCCATTGCCCCGGAGTCCAGGGTCCGCTTTCCTACACTTCCTCCTACACTTTCTCCTCCACTTTGCACGATCTTCGGCAAAATTCAAATACTATTATTAATTAGTGAATAAAACAAATAGTCATCATAATCATAATCATCATCCTAGCGCCTCTCCCGGTTGTATCCTCGGCCATTGCCT
The DNA here is from genome assembly GCA_958496325.1 of Nomophila noctuella. Lineage (NCBI taxonomy): Eukaryota > Metazoa > Arthropoda > Insecta > Lepidoptera > Crambidae > Nomophila > Nomophila noctuella. The sequence continues at coordinate 6,185,910 of OY292510.1, read as the reverse complement.
CGGAGTCCAGAGTACGCTGCGACTATGATCCTGAATTGACTAGGCTGGTTATTACATACAATAATATTGATAATACTAGTGATATTATTTTAAAACTTTATCTTGAATCAGTCTATCTAATAAAGAAACTGCATCAAAATTAATTTTACTTTTAGAGATCTAACCAACCGTTTTAAGATTATCATTTTATTTACCTGGAGCTGTAGGAAAAGCAAACAAATAATATATTAATATACTTTATTGAACGTCGGAGTGCATGTGTTGTTTAGATTTGTATAATTTCCTAGAATGGTCTTCCTAATAGTAAGACAAAAATTACTTACCAGCATCTGTAAATAAAATTACATTTTAATTAATAACGTATATTACTGAATAATTGCAACAGCTAGCGGAAAAATAGAAGAATTAATGCATTAATAAAATTAATTCATAAAATTAAACCTTCATATTTTTATGTGGATCAAGACAAAAATAGGAAAATTATATATTTAGTTTATATTAAAGCACCTGCCGAGTGTCGAAATAAAAATAGAATAGATTAAAAATCACACAAATTAAAAAAGAAACAAACTTGTAATTCATACTCACTCTCAAAAATGGCTAATATCTTGGTGTAATTGTTTTCTTCCTTCTTGTATATCCCCATGTAAACACAGGCATCGTTGTCTGTGAAACTAGAAGAAAAAAGGTTTTATGTACTCGTGATATCACTGCCATCTAGTGGTGAATAGCGATACTATTTACCTACAGAAAAAGAAATAAATAGTTACTGAATAGCGCCGATAGATGGCACTGCAAGGACATTTTTGAAACTAATTTTCTTATAAACGGCTCATTTGCCGTACAAGGTTTGGATGTTATGTCTCAGTAGAAGCATTTTCAAAGTAGCAATAATGATATTTTTGAAGTGTATCTTTTTGGCTCCTAGATATATTTTTTTTCTTTTTTAACATAGGCTTCATAGACGCACTTATTAATTTTTATAATGCTAAAATTCCTTAAACGATTTTAACGCCATCTAACATCCTACTACTATTATAAAGGCGAAAGTTTATATGTATGGATGTATGGATGTATGGATGTTTGTTACTCTTTCACGTAAAAACTACTGAATGGATTTGAATGAAACTTTACCACAATATAGCTTATACATCGGAATAACACATAGGATGTTGGAAATCGAAATCCACGCGGACGGAGTCGCGGGCGGCCGGTAGTATGTAAATAAGCCGTACTGAATTCTTCTTAAGTGAGCAATAGTTACTTAATATCGTCAATAGAAGTCCGTACCAAGGCATATCGAAGTTGATACCCCTGGCTCCGGTCACAATGTTGAATAGCTATTTTCTACGCGATTGTAACGCCATCTGTTATCGAGTAGCAGTACTAAGAATAACCTTAAAAAGTACCTGGCAATATTGAAGCTGACAGTCTTTGCTCCAGTGACAATGGCCACTTTTCCTTGCGAAACGGAACTTTCACCGTTGCACATAACATCGGTTAAGTCGCATTCGGTGCAAACGTATGTGATTGCGCCTTCAACTTTGTCGCCTACGTTCGAAGTCATTCGGAGGACTTTTGCGTGTAGCACTGTGGAATGTAAATGTTGATTTAATAACTTTATCTTTTTAAACGGAGTCGACTTTAAAACCCATCACTACATAGTATAAAACAAAGTCGCTTACTCTGTCCCTATATCCCTTTGTAGGTATGCTTAAATCTTTGAAACTACGCAACGGATTTTGATGCGGTTTTTTTAATAGATAGAGTGATTCAAGAGGAAGGTTTTTATGTATAATACATGCATAATATAGTAGATCAACACTAATAAACTTAGTTGCACCCGTGCGAAGTCGGGGCGGGTCGCTGGTTACAAATATAACAGGAAGTGACAAATATGACAGGCAAATCTGAAGATTTTTTTTCTATTATTCATAGAGCAATCATTAAATACTTACTGTTACCTGAAAATAACAAATATTGCGTCTTTAAAAGATGTTTTGTGATCAATTTTCATTAAGTTGTGTAACTTTGCGTGGAAAACTTACTCGAGTCTGGAATAAAGAAAAAAATTTATACGTCAAATTATTGTTTTAAATTCTTTACTAACCTTAATTGTTTTCTATTTATACTATACTTATTTAACTGCTTATTTAACTGCCTCCGTGGTGTAGTGGTTAGAGCGCTGTGCTCAAAACTACGAACTCGGAGGTCGTGGGTTCGAATCCCGCGGGGAACACTTTCACTTTGTGTTGGTTTTCCCAGTTTGGTTAGGACATTGCAGGCTTGAATCACCTGATTGTCCGATAAGAATGATGATTCCGTGCTTCGGAAGGCACGTTAAGCCGTTGGTCCCGACTATGATCCAAATTGTCTGGTTTCCCTTGTGGTTACGGAGGTCAGACGACAGTCGCTCCATTGTAATAACCAGGCATGTCAATTCAGGATCATAGTCGCAGCGTACCCTGGGCTCCAAGGCAATAGCCGAGGATGCAACCGGGAGAGGCGCTAGGATGATGATGAATTGTTTTCTATTTAATTTTAGGCTTGCTAAATGTTTGATGGTAAATAAGTTAAAAAATATGTTTAACTTACCTTTTCCCGGCACTGAAAGAAATCATTCATTTTATATTACAATGAATTTTTATATAATATTGGTTTATTATGAGCGTCTTGAAATCGCTATATTTATTACGTGATTTCCCAATATGTAATACTACCCACCAACAGATGTCGCTACTAGTATATAATTTTATTTTTATTAATTCTCCGCGTTTTATGTTCAGGGCATATTAAAGGAAAGTAACTTAAGCCGGGTAAATTCAGTCCCATTTTATCCTCATAGTGTTTTCCTTCACTAAGCGATTTTAAGCCTACCAAGCAGATTGGTTTATTGCAAAACCATAATGTACTCCATTATATTTTAGAGAGGTAGAGCTTTGTGGAAATTCCACTCGAATGAGCCGCTCGTGTGGGGAAGTACCTCCACCTTACAGAAGACCGCAGTGAAGTAGCACTTCGTAACTGTTGTGCTATGTTTCTGCTGGTGAGTAAGGTTGCCAGAGCTCAGTTGGGGAGGATATGGGGTTAAGGCCGGCAACACATCAACGATACCTCTGGTGTCGCGGATGTCCATGGGCGGCGGTGGTTGCTTACCATCAGGCGACCCGCTAGCTCGTTTGCCGCCTCTAACATAAAAAAAATAGTACTTACTCAGCATTTTGAGGGCTTGTATGAGATGTTCCTCGCCTGAATCTGCATAAAACCTCACCATGTAGAAGCCGAAATCATTCGGTCTAGCGTTTGACACGTCTACTTGCAGGTGTCTATTAAAATTAGAATAATAATTATAAGATTACTAAATAATGTAATGACATAATGTACTGCGTATCCCATATCCCAGTTAGTACGTGAGCGGAAAACGAAATCCACGCGACGGAGTCGCGGGCGTCCGCAAGTCTAATAGGGTACACGACTGACTTCAAAATAAATTATAAAACTCTTACATTAAAGAAGTAATTAATAAATATTCGCTTATCATTATGCCACAGTAACTTTTGCGCTTTTAACAAATTATTACAGTTAATCGGAACTAAAAAAGTATTAATTTGACAATACTAAGTTGTGACGTCAAACCTTAGTATTTCATACCATTTTCCCTACAAGCTTACGTTTTTGACGTTTAATAAAAGTGAGTGATTTGACCTGTCAGTCGTGTACCCCATTGTCCGTTTCAGCTTAGATGATCCCCTGTGACAGGTGTATTTCTTATACGAAATTAAATTTTATTTTAAGGCAATTAGTCCCAGGAGGTGTTCACTTGGTGATCCCAGTGGCAGTTTGCGTATAACTTCCTTTAACCTTTGTGTGTAGGTTCTATTATAAACAATGAAATACAGGGTGGAATTCTCTATTAATTAATAATATTTTGATTTTGAATTTGATTAATAATACCACCTGAAGAGACAGTATAGAAAATATTACGCGGAGGAAACATATCTTTACTTTTAAATAGAAAGCATTTGAATGTTTTTGAGAATTCACTTGCCTCATCCGATAATCGAACCGAATAACATCTGTATAGTACAGTTGCTCCCTGTACTTTTATTGGATCAATAGTTAGGGTCTCTCTCACAAACTTCCAAAACGGAAAAGGAATTAATGGAAAACAGTGAAATCTTATTACAGTATTACACCCTGTATAATAATGACGTTTCAAATGGTTAGTTATGTAAACTTACTTGACGCTGTAACATTGAAAACATTTCAAAGTTATACATAAATAATACAATGTCTAATACATATATGTAAGTAAAAAAATAAGTTTTTATGACCAAAAGTCTCTATAAAAACTGAGTTCTACGCATGTTATCAATTTGCTCAAGTTGTTTCCGATTCCTGTTCTACCAACTGTTTAGAATAAATAATAATAAATAATCAAATATATCTCTGGACATTATGCAGCGCCATCTAGCCGCAAAATAAGCAATAGCTTGTGGCCATGGGTGCCAGACAACGGATAAACATTACTTATATACTTTTTTTGTAAACATATACATATTATATTTTTACATAGAAACGGCCACACCGATACAAATAGACATGTACATGCACACAAATGTTTTTCCTGTGCGGTAATCGAACCTGCGACCTCTTGTATAACAGGCAACACTTTGACCATCACACCAAGCGGGTCGTCGAAATGTTTAATTGTATGACGCTCACCCATCACTATCCGGCAGAGTTCTCCATCTTGAAGGGTTGAGGTTCTGGACAGCACCTTCGTCTGTGCGCACCATGATGCCAGCTACACGACACTTCTTACACCTGCAGAAAAATCATCATCATCATCATCAATGCTAAATAATAAAGCTGAAGAGTTTGTTTGTTTGAACTTACACCTGCAGGAAATCATCATCATCATCATCATCATCTATGCTAGTATTTTAAAGCTGAAGAGTTTGTTTAAACTTAAAAAAAAAATACTAAAAATATTTTTGTTATAGATAGTCATATTGTCGAGAAAGGTTATAGTATAAATGTTTAGCTTGTTTATGTTGTACTAGCGGCCGCCAGCGACTCCGTCCGCGTGGGTTACGATACGATTTCCGCACAAAGTCTTACTAAAAATAGCTGAATAAAACAACGGTCTCTAGTCTCTTAGGGATGAAACGTATTTACTCGACCAGGTTTTGAGCCCTGGTTTTTCCTTGACGTAAACCAGGTATGCGCCCGAAAAACTTGCAAGACCTTTAAAGTATTTTACTATAATGCACCCAAGCGTCTGTCAGACTCAGACCGCGCCGAGTCTTTCAAGTATTTAGAGCCCTTTAACAAAGTAGAAGAAAATTAAAATTTAACTCTATTAGAATAAGGAACATAATCGTATAAGCTAAATCAAAAACTTTAAATCCATCAAGTTTTTTTTTGCCAATGCCATTATAACTCTTATGTGTATAGACATAAGGTTAAATTTCAAATAAAATATCTTGAAAGTATTTTCCTGATCTTGGCTTGGACTGGATACTTTCGTCTTTTGGCTCGCTCTAAATCAAGCAGAGTGAGTGAGATAGGTAGCCCACTGTCGTGCGTGGGTTGAATTGTTTGAGGTTGGCATTTAGTTGCACTTCTTGCTAACAGATGTCGTTGCTTTTTATAGTAAGTTTTAAATGTGTTACTCGCGGTGACGAGATTTTTTTCTGTTAATAGACCTTCCGCCGAGACACATTATCAAATTTTGAATCAAAATAAAACATATTAATATAAAAATGTAGTGTATGTATGTATAGTGAAAAACAACAGAAAAAACAACAAAAAAGTTAAGATTTCTTATTGAGTAAATCGGTTCGCGGGCGAACATAGTTTGAGTTTCAAACCTTTAAAGGAATTTTTACTTGCGTACTTTGAAAGTATTTTACTTGCATACTTTGAAAGTATTTAACTCGCTGGTATGGTCTGCATGCGATTACGGGCGATATTGTAACGTCATAAAGTCAAATTTCGTATGCACTTAGAAAAAACTTGAAAGTATTTCAAAACCTGGTTTTCGTACTTGGTATTTGTTGGCTGGCGTACCAGGGCGCCCTGGTACGGGATTTTACAAGTACGACTCATGCCTAGTCTCTATGCATGCAGTCAACTTGCACACTTTTATGGGACTAATTACTCAGGATAGAAAAAAAAGGCTAATTAAGTGACGGAAAACGCCTATCATTATTAACAATAATCTGGAGAGCTTATACATTTGAGAAATCATCTGTTCACCGCGATCCAGATCCGCGGCCGCGCCTCAAGCGAGGTGCGCCATCTATCGGCACATTTTAGAACTAAATAGTTCGCTAGCACAATAATTACAATGATAAAATAAAGGAATATACAATAGCTTAATTAAAGCCTACCTCGACAAATGGTAAGTGGTAAGTGGACTATCCAACACAAAATGTTTTGTCAATTCGAACCAGTAGTTCCTGAGCTTAGCGCGTTCAAACCAATTTGGATCTTGAGTTGCACGTGTTATTGTGAGTCAACCATAAAAGATAGACATATGCTGTTGGGGGATATTTTTTAGGCAATTTTATGTAGAATTTTTCCGTCATACATGATTTCTATGTGACTTTAACCATTAAGGCTGCACACGCGACTGAAGCTTAAGAAATGGAGTTAATTCTCCCGTTTTCCCCACATTTCCCTTCACTACGCTACTCCTGTTGATTGTAGCGTGATGAAAAGTATCCTATAATATGCCCAGGAGTATGAAGAATAATGGTACCAAGTTTCGAAAAAATCCGTCCAGTAATTTTTGTTTCTATAAGGAACATACAGACAGACAGACAGACAGACAGACAAAAATTTTACTGATTGCATTTTTGGTATCAGTATCGATCCCTAAACACCCCCTGATAGTTATTTTGGAAAAATATTTAATGTACAGAATTGACCTCTCTACAGATTTATTATAAGTATAGATATAGATAGATGTATGTATGGTGCAAAAAGAAAGAAATAATTAAGAAACAAAATTAATAAGTGAATGAATGAATGAATGAGTGAATGAATGAATAAATGAATGAATGAATGAATGAGTGAATAAATTAATGAATGAATGAATGAATAAATTAATAAATAAATGCAAATATATAATGTATGTAAATATGTAAATATGTAAATATGAGTAGAAAAATAAATAAATAAGCAGGAGGGGATCAAAAATTCTTTCACCATTGGAAAGCTACATTGACCCTGAGTGACATAGGCTATATTTTATCCCGGTATGGAAAGTAGTTCCGTCGGGACGCGGATGAAACCGTGGGACGGACCGCTAGCCTTTTATAAATTAGTAGGCTAACGAGGTATGTCTTCTGACGGTAGCGAATAGATAAAAATGGTGGTAGACGATCACCGCCGCCTATGGACTTTCGCGACGCTTATATGAATACCAGAGATCCTTGTCACCTTTGAATGTCATCGAAAATTCACCTAACTTTACACCTAAGTATGTGTCTCTCAACAGACGTCCGAAAAAAATAAAATGTTCATAAATTCAAAGCTTTAGTAGAAGTTCTTGTGTGCAGGTTAATATCCTACTACTATTATAAAGGCGAAAGTTTGTATGTGTGGATGTATGGATGTATGGATGTTTGTTACTCTTTCACGTAAAAACTAATGAATGGATTTGAATGAAACTTTACCACACTATAGCTTATACATCAGAATAACACATAGGATATTGGAAATCGAAATCCACGCGGACGGAGTCGCGGGAGGCCGCTAGTTATTAAATAAATAACACAATGGGCGTTTGGCAGAAAAAAGCGTTTGCGAGCGTTTGTAAACAAAATGGCGATTGTTAGCGCAAACTGTACAGTTTTCGACCAGGACGTGTTTGCTAACTGTCAGTTTACTGTGTTACCGCTTAACAATCGCCATTTTGCCCTAACAATCGCCATTTTGTTTACAAACGCTTGCAAACGCTTTTTTCTGCCAAACGCCCCCAATGCATTTACATTGTGCGTGGATGCAGATTGCGAGAAGGAGGTAAGGGGAATATGAGCGAGATAATCAGTTTCTCAACCCACTTTACTTGTTAGAGAGTACTGTCTGCTATCTTGCTTTATCACAAGTGATCTGAATTAATGAATGATGGAATGAAAGAATGAATGAATGAAGGATGAAATGAATGAATGAATGAATGAATGAATCAAGAATGAATGAATGAATGAATGAATAAATGAACGAATGAATAAGTGAATGAGTGAATGAATTAATGAATTAATGACTGACTGAATGAATGAATGAATGAATGAGTGAATAAATGAATGAATAAATAAATAAATAAATAAGACAAAAATAACTCGATGACTAAGATGTCCTTAGTCCTTACTCACCTATACTCCAAGTTTTCTGGTTCCTGCTGCGCTCCCGGCATGACTGTCATTGATTTCGGTTCTATCGAGATCTCTGTTCGTTCTGAAAACAAAGTAGTTGACTTGACTTGACTTGACGGGCCCGTTGGTCAAGTCAAGTGGTCAGAGTCCCTGGCTACAAAACCAAGGGTCGCGGGTTCGAATCCCGCTAGGGGCAAATGTTTTTGTGATGAACATAGGCATTTATACTGGAGTCATGAAAGTATTTAAGTAGTCTATCCGTTCCCTAGCATCCATAGTACAAGCTTCGAGCTAAGTTTCGGGCTCGGGAATAGGGCACACGACTGACTTCAAAATAAATTATGAAACTCTTACATTAATGAAGTAATTAATAAATAATCGCTTATCATAATGCCACAGTAACTTTTGCGCTTTTAAAAAATTATTAAAGTTAATAGGAACTAAAAAAGTATTCATTTGACAATACTAAGTTGTGACGTCAAACCTTAGTATTTCATAAAATTTTCCCTACAAGCTTACGTTTTTGACGTTTAATAAAAGTGAGTGATTTGACCTGTCAGTCGTGTACCCCTAGTCCAATATTTATTATTGTTTATTTATTCATTCGTTCATGCATTCATTCATTCGTTCGTTCGTTCATTCATTCATTCATTCTTTCATTAGTTTATTTATTTAGTTATTTACTAAATTATTTATTTACTAATTTATTTATTACTATAAAGTAATTATTTATTTACTATGGAGTAACCTAGTCTCCAACCATGAGTAACCTACCCAGCTCCACAAACAGTACGGACTTGTCTTGTCTCTTGCCATCTCGTCTAGTATCCCCCACAAATACAGCGTAGTAAGGCAACCTTAGTAGCCAATAGTAACCAAAGTAACCAAAAGTAACCTTAGTAACCAAAGGTAACCTTAGTAACCAGAAGCCACAGTAACCAAAATAATCTAAGCAACCACAAGTAACCTTAGTAACCTACCTAGCTCCACAAAGAGCACGGACTTGTCTTGTCTCTTGCCATCTCGTCTAGTATCCCCCACAAAAACAGCATAGTAAGGCCCGAAGCTCCGTGGTCTGAACGGTTTTATCTTGAGCGTGATTATAATGGCTTGGCCGTTGTCCACCAATTGTGTTGTCACTTGAGATGGGGGTACCTGTGGAATTTATAAGAAAGGCAAAACTAATCAGATTTTATAATAAATAAATAAATAAATATTTCACAACATCACATACATTGATCTGACCCCGTGTTAAGTAGCTTAAGCACTTGTGTTACAGTGGTATTACAAATATACATAAATAGATACATATAACACCCAGACCAGGACAAACAGACATGTTCATGCACATAAATGTTTGTCCTGTGCGGGGATCGAACCCGCGACCTCTTGCGTAATAGGCAACATCTTGACCATTACACCAAGCGGGTCGTCAAAATAATATAATATCACTCTATTAATTCGTGCGTAAGAAAAATTGTAAAAACATCCATAAAAAAGTCACCATATATCACAGGCCTCCCTGTCTTGAATTTTTTTTAAATACTACATAATACTTTCGGTTTCGTTCGGATCCTGTTGTTGAGATGAATATACATATAAGTACTCAAGTCATTAATGTCCATAAAAAGTATTTAGATATCAAGCTTAGTTTGGATTTAGGTAATTTTTGAATTAGTCCAAGGATTCTTTTTATTTTAATAAAATTAACAGTTAATTACCTTCTGATTAACCTGTCCGTTAAAGCCGCCAGACGACGAGTAAGGGTTCTTACTTCTCCACACGGAATCGAACTTGTATCCCTGAGGCACTTTGACGTAGCGTGGTGCCACTTCATACTCTGAGTCTCCTTCTTGAAGAAGTGAGAGTGGGACGTGCTCTATCGGTGTGTCTTCTGAAAGGGAGAAAGAAGGAGAGAAATACATTATTATTACGACCAGTGGAGGAAATTTTCGTCTATAATCCAACACCAACCAATCCGCACAGGACCCGTGTGGTGGTTTAAGGGGGTGCAGCTACACAGAGTTGTTTTATCTTAGTATCCTAAATAAATTACAAAAATGGTTTTCGCAAATTTTGAAAATTTGTGTCATTTTTGCTAATCTCAGCCCGTGTTTTTGATCACCAATCCGCATTTGGCAAGCGTGGTGATTAAGCCAAAACCCATCTTTGTAACGAAAACATGATTTGAAAAGATGGAGGCCTTTCCCGTGCAGCGCAGTAAAAATACAGCGAAAGATAGCGGGATCGATCCCCACACCAAATAAACATTTGGGTGCATCTTCTTCCTAGCGTTTATCCCGTTTCTGTGCGGGGTCCGATTTGACCATGATTCAGGATTTGGCGAGTCTGGTTATTACAGTGAAGCGACTCCGTTTCGACAAGCGATTTGTAACCCATAGAGGGGAACCAGACAGATTGGATCATGGTTACATATTCAGATGTAACTGACTGAACTAACAGTGTTTTCCCTCACCGCACCGCCGAGCTAATAGCACAAATCCCTATATAGATTTAGGAAAATCCAAAGGTGTGGGCCCTGACTCGAACCGCGGACCTCACGTACGTGAGGCGCCGTCCGTACCACTACGCCACCATTGCTTTTAAATCCACTAACTAAACCGAACTGGGCCCACGTGGCGGTTTAAGGGCGTTTAAGCTGGCCACATTAGCACCGCCAATCGGATTTCTTCATTGGAGGTAATAAATAAGATATTTAGATAAATAAACGCTGTACCACTTAAGAATAACATTTAATAAAATCTACTTCGGATACTTTTCTATCCTCTTTTCTTTCCCTTTTCTTTTTTAAATTTTAATATAATATAAATTTAGATTTTAAGTAAGAATAACGTATTTAGTTAATCAAACTAATACTAACCAGCGATAGCTGAAAAAGTTTAAGAATAAATATTTAAATAATGCATTAAATTAATTAACAGTTGGTAACCATAATTTCCTTTCAATATTTTTAAGAACTTACGTGGGACGATTTCTGTGAAAAGTCAAAAATAATTAATTTAAAACAATCAATGTTATTTCAAACAGAAACATTAAAATAAGATTTCATACCATCTCCTGAAAAACAGCAAATAATTACAATTAAAGTTTGACAGTCCATTCTTGTTTTAGTTTTAAGTAGAGAATGTAACTTTAATTTGTTTAAATAAATAATCAGACTTACTTTCATATTCTGTAAAAGATAACATAATGAAATTACAAAATCGAATTGAATAGAAAAAAAGATACCATTTTGTAAGAATTGTGTGTAAAAAAACCCATCAGATCCTACCTTCGAATCCTGAAAATTAATAGAAAGTTTCAATAATACTAGTAAATTCTATTGGTTTTGTATACTAAGTAGTATAGTAACGAAATGCGAGGCTTTGAAATACAACTTTACTGTTATTTGTATCAGACTGTTCCAATTTTTTGTATGTTATAAGTAGATTATTAAACATTTTTGTTGCTACTAGACCTGTGTATGTGAAATGTAAATGTTAAACCAGTGTTTTACTTACTATCGACTGGAAAGAAGAATATAGATTTGATGAATCAATAAAAGTTTGTCTAAAAAAATGTAATAAAAATTTATTATATTTATCAATAATCATATAATAATTCCAGGGACGACAAGACCGTCTTAGCTATTTAGTTTTTACAGTCATGGGATACAGTGTAATAAAATATTTTTTTTCTTACCGTAATCATCTGTAAAAGAATAAAATCTGATGTAAAGAACGTTTTGACCTCCCATAACTTCAACTTCTTCAACTTCGGTGCGTGAATTACCAAAAAAAAAACTTTATTTTTATCGAGGCAAAAAAATTGTACCCTAGTGGTAAGGGTCAGTCCCAAAGAGGCCCTAACCTACCGGCAACGAGTTTCATAATGTCATGCTGATGACAATGATGATGATGATGCTCATGATAATGGTAATGACGACGATGTTTATGATGATGTTGTTGTAGATGTAGATGATGACAATGATAATGATGATGATGACGGTAATACTCACGCCACAGTTCATTAGCAGGTAGAGCCTGGTCGGGGCTGGGCAGGCTAAAGATGTACCCGAGCTGGCAGGGGTTCCAGTGGTCACACACCTCGTGGTCGGGATCCAGCTCTGTCACGAATTTGTATGTCTGGAAAGAAGGGATGATCTCAATGGGAATGGTAATGTAACGTCGGATTACTTTCTTAATCTTATGGCATTTAACTACTTCTTATAAATAGAGTTATAGGAGCTCATTGGCGCAGTGGTTAGCGCGCTCGGAATACTATTGCAACGTTAAGCAACTTTCGCAGAGGCCAGTCATTGGATGGGTGATTTCTTCGGAAGGCACGTAAAGCCATTGGTCTTGCACCTGATCTCTACCGTCGTGTCACATTGCTGGTCCACAGAAATATGTGGGGGAGAGCATGGGGGGTGCACCTTGCTTGCGCACACACCTGTGCACTATAATATATCCTGCGTACCTGGCTAATCGTATGATTGGCCGCCGTGGCCGAAATCGGCTTGGATGGTATTTTAGGGAAATCACCCATTCCCTAATAGATGGAAGTACTTCCGAAATCAGCTAGGATGGTATAATAGGGAAATCAGCCATTCCCTAATAGATGGAAGTACTTCCGAGTATTATCTAACTAGGGGACCGAGGTCCTTACTACACTGTGTTGGTGCCGTCGTATATATGCTAAGTCGCGGCGGAAACTCTGCTAGCGCGATGTAGGTTCGTATGGAAATATCGCAGTGCGTGTCAGCGCCATCTGTTGAGTTATCTCGGAACTACTTATTTGTGGCGATGTAGATAGGTGTCGCCACAGTTATATTATAACAATAGGCTAATGAGGAGTCGACCTACCCTATCAGGATAGTATCTGTAGTGCACCACCACATCATCAGTGTCCTCCAGGGCACATTTAGTCGCTGTGTAGTTGAGGCTGGTTCGCTCTATGGGCGCGCAGCCGATGACAGCGCTGCCGTTGCGGGGGAGGTCTGGACCTTCCACTTTGTGCCCTGGAACAGGACAAGAGTATGGTGATCAAAATAATACACTAATACATATTATAAATGCGAAAGTAACTCTGTCTGTCTGCCTTTCAGTTACGATCTCAAACGATTTTGATGAAATTTGAGCTGCCTACATAGGCTACCTTTTAAGACAGAACTTCCACTCAAATGAGCAGCTCGTCCCGGCAAGTACTTCCACCTTACAGAAGACCACAATGAAGTGGGATGCGCCATATTAGTTTATAAGTCGATCTTGTAGACATTTTTTTTCTTTTACGTGTCGCAAGTCTGAAGATTTTTTTTACCATAATAAGAAAATAGTTAAGGGTACACACCAACTTAAATAAACGGAGCGGGGTATTTTAGCCTTGAAATCCTATAGATTATTGACGGCACAGCTCCGCTACGCTTCACAAATCTCCGCTTTGGTGAAGTCTCATTCTAAGTCTGCCAAAAGGCTATAAAAATACTCACGATTGCAAAAGAAGTACTTATTCTCAGCGACATAGAGGTCCTTATCTTCTGCGCTGAGACACGAGTCATACATGACGGGAGTGGGTTCTATGTCTCCCTCGCACATGATCACTCCTGAACCATCTGGCTCCTTGGGAGCTCGGTTTGAAGGGCACCGGTACATTAGACCTGCGAAAGAGTATATCATTAACTTTTGTGCTAGTGACGATTTAAATATCAAATTCCCAAAATAGATTTGCCTTGGTCATACCTACTTCAAAATTAGTACTAAAATAACAGCGTCCCGTTTTAAGGTCCAAATGTGTGAAGGTGTTTTTACGAAAAGGTAAAAAAATGGCGTCCTGTGCCTTTTTGAAGTGCACACACATAAAGCTAAAGTTTTAACATTTCATGAGTAAGTGCATAAATTCTTTAATTTATCTATGTTTTTTTTTATTCCGTTGCCTCTCATGGAAAGAATGTTCGCTAGGCGGCGTACGTAAAAATAAAATAATGCCACAATTATCTGCTGTAAATGACTTTAAGGGCAAATCTAACGATTTATTTCTATGGCTTAAAGATGTCGACAAAATACACATTGAAACGGGGGCATTTCTCTCAGTCAAAAAAAGGGCGGGCGGCGAAGCGGGCGGCTCTGAGCTAGTCATACCATCATCATCACCTTTCCGTATCAGTAGCGGCGCGCGTCATTCATTCATTCACTCATTCAAACATTTATTCATTCCTTCATTCATTCACTCATTCAATCATTAATTCATTTACTCATTCATTTATTTATTTATAATTCTTTCTTTCTTTCTTTATTTATTTCTTTCTTTCTTTATTTAATCATTAGAACCCGAACTAGTCATCATCATCATCATCATCACCTTTCCTTATAAGCAGCGGTGATTGTCCCCTCATCTCCGTTACAGTAGCGCCCTTCTCCCCGTTCTGGACGGCGCTCATGACGCGCATTCATTTATGCATTCATTCAATCATTCATTTATTCATTCAGTCAGTCAGTCACTCATTCATTCATTCATTACATCATTCATTCAATCATTTATTTATTTATATTTCTTTCTTTCTTTCTTACATTATTCGTTTAGGCCCCGAACTTGTCATATAATCATCATCATCACCATTATCATCACCATCATCATCATCATCATCATCACCATCATCATCATCATCAATATCATCACCACCTTTCCGTATAAGCAGCGGCGGCTTCCCCCTCATCTCCGCTACAGTAGCGCCCTTCTCCCCGTTCTGGACGGCGCTCATGACGCGCGCGTGTAGCGCTGCTCGACGCTCCTGCTCCGCTATGATGTAGGGTAAGAGTTCTTCGGATAGCACGTCTACCTTCTTCTTTGCTTCGGCGTTTATCTGGAGAAGGATGGAGAAGTTAAAGTAGCGTAAAAGAAACACGTATCTACTGTTCTTGTGTAGCGTAAAAAGATAGGGGCACTGTTCTCGTGTAGCGTAATAAGAAAGTAGCACAGCCCCTGGTTTACGCAAAACGAAAGAAGCACGGTCCCTGGGTAAAGTAGGAACTGAGTACAGTTCCTGCCGTACTCCTGCCGTATTTATAACTCTTACTAGGGCAGCGTAACGTTACAAATACGGCAGGAGTTCTTCAGATAGCACGTCCACCTTCTTCTTTGCTTAATTCGGCGTTTATCTGGAAGTAGCGTGAAAAGTCAGTGGAACGGACCTGAGCAGCGTGAAAAGAAAGTGGCACGACCCACTAGAAGTGCAAAAAATAATATGGTACCCATTTTGTGTAAAGAAGAAAGTGGCACAGGTGTGACGCCAAAAGAAAGAAGCACGGCCCCATAGTAGCGTAAAAACCAGCACTGCCTCTGAGTACCGGATAAGGAAAGTGACACAGCAAAAGAGTAGCACAAAAAGAAAGTGTCACTGACCAAAAATAGTAGCGTAAAAAGAAAGTGGCAGGGCCGATGAGTATATTTTATTTATTTTGTGCGACCGAGCCCCACACACTGTCGCGGGCTTAGCTAGCCCGCGGCGACATGGTGCGTCAATGCATTCGCCTCCATAAAAAAAGGGCCCATGAGAAGCGTTAAAAGAAAGTGGCACTAACAAAGTTTAGCGTAAAAAGAAAGAGGCACGGCCCCTGTGTTCATGACAGTGGCTCCCTCTTTATTTCATTTTAGTTTACTTGTCAAAAGGTCAATAGTTCATCATAATTAGCACAACAAAGCATAGGTCAAATTAGTACAACCTAAAACCGCTAGATGTCGCTGTGCCGAGTTACTACGCGGCAGCGTTTTGATTTTCGTAGATTATATAGGTCAACGGAATTTATTATATGTGTAATTTAGTTATATAGAACCTGCCTGTCTGTTATCTGTAAATATCTAGATCATGTACAAACAGTTCAACCAGATCAACTACGGCGTATTATTTCACACGTAGTTCCCAGTGCAACCTAGTTCAAACTGAGCTATCGTAACACCCTGAGTAGCGCAAAGAGAAACCAGCATGAATCCCACTGCGTCCCGGATCGTATGCTGTTAAAAATAAATAGACATACCCTGTCAGCATCCTTGTTAAATCTTATTCCGGTTCCATCCTGAAAATAGGGATTTATTTTCTCGGTAAGCGTTTATCGCTATGATACCATACCAAATTTCATTAATAAAATTTTAATAATTAATTGAGGGGCCCAATTGACTACTTTGACTAGTAGTCAGAGACCCTCGCTACAAAACAAAGGATCGCGGATTCGAATCCCGCTAAGGACAAATGCTTGTGTGAGGACATCGGTATTTGAACTCGATTCATGGATGTTTATAAAAATAATATAGCTATATAAGCTTCGAGCTTAGTTTGGGGTAAGGAAATTGGTTTGTTAGTCCAAGGATTTATTTATTTTGTATTCTAAACTACTAGAATATTGTGATACTCACCACAGCCTGTCTCCTGACTATATTAGCGAGGTACCTTCCCCTTCTCGTGGCAGGCAGAAGAACACTGCCGGGTACCACCTCATCACCGATCTGGTAGATAAACGGTATTAGCATCGCTATAGGGTTGCATATTTTTAAAGAGGTAGCGCATAGTGGAACTTGCACTTCAATGAGCCTCATCTGGGGAAGCACCTCCTCCTTACAGAAGACCGCAGTGAAGTAGCACTACGTAACTGTTGTGCTATGTTTCTGCTGGTGAGTAAGGTCGCCAGAGCTCAGTTGGGGAGGTTATTTGGTCTTAAAGGCAGACAACGCAACTGCGACCCTTGTGCGGTTGTTGATGTCCATAGGCAGCGGTGAACACTCACCCTCCTATTCGTTGGCCTCCCTATCACATAAATGAGCAACTCGTATCGTTGCTAACCAAATTCAAGGTTAGAGGTAAAGTAATTGTGAACGCATAGCAGATGTCTATGGGCATATCCCACAATTTGTGGGAGGCCTACTACCACTTGTGGACTGCGAAAGGCCGATGATGATGATATGATGATGATGATGATGATGATGATGATATACTTACAGGCGGATACCCAGATTGTACTAGAACAAATAAGCTACAACACAAGACAACTTTCCGTGTTGCCATAGTTTTTAGTTGTGAATACGAATCAATTAGTAAATGTTTATTAAATTTTACAACACCAATTAAGGATTTATAGGTCGTAAACGCGCTTGTTGTTGGCAGGTCATTTTAATATTAGAAAAATAAAAGTCGAGAAAAATTTGAATAAGAAGTAAGTATTTATTAATCCATTTGTTTTGACAAATAAGACGGGCCCGTTGGTCTAGTGGTCAGCGACCCTGGCTACAAAACCAAAGGTGGCGGGTTCAAATCCAGCTAGGGGAAAATGTTTGTGTGATGAACGGCATTTGCATTTGAGTCATGGATGTTTTATTTATTTATTTATTTATTTATTTATTTATTAAGGTACAGCTACAAAGTACAAATTATGACATGATATTAAAATCTATGAGTAATACAATATTAAATTTGCACCCCGATTACAGCTGAACACGACATTTGTATAAGTACTAGCGGCCGCCCGCGACTCCGTCCGCGTGGATTTCGATTTCCAATATCCTATGTGTTATTCTGATGTATAAGCTATATTGTGGTAAAGTTTCATTCAAATCCATTCAGTAGTTTTTACGTGAAAGAGTAACAAACATCCATACATCCATACATCCACACATACACACATACACACATACACACATACACACATACACACATACACACATCCACACATACAAACTTTCGCCTTTATAATAGTAGTAGGATTGACGAATGTCTATCCGTTCTCTAGCTTCCATAGTACAAGCTTCGAGCTTAGTTTGGGGCTAGGCAATTGGTGTGACAGTAAACGGATTTTTTTTATAACTCATTAATAATAAGAGTTCTTAAAACGTTTTTTTATGTCGATAGGTCGCTCAGTTTGGGAGGGTATGGGGTCTTAAAGGCATCCAACGCATCTGCGACCCTTGTGCGGTTTTTGATGTCCATGGGCAGCGGTGGTCACGTACCATCAGGGTGCTTTTTCGTTTGACTCATACATACAAAAAGTTACTTTAAATTACCGTCTCATTAGAGAACATCAAAACTACCATGTAAGCATTCGTTTCAGTGATTTCTTAATTACACAAACTACTTGTATTTAAGAAATGTTTAATTAAAACATGTCGCATATTCCTAAGCGTTTTAGTACAATGTGTGTGATTTGATACGAGTGGTAGTTTTAAGACTTAATTCAATATTTTTCATCGATGGAGGGAAAAAGAATAAACGCCATGTTAGTTATTTTATTGGTTTGTGAGTATTTATTGTATAAATTACATTAATCTTTACAATCAGAAAACTACGTTGGATAAATTATAGTAATGTAGTGAGTACGCAAGCACAGGTGCACTCGCTTTTCCCTCACTCTCACAGTTCGGTGGGACAGCAATCTGACACGACAGTAGAGAGATCAGGCGCAGGCCCAACGGCTTAACGTGCCTTCCGAAGCAAGAAAATAATATCATTCTTATCATACAATCAGGTGCTTAAAACCTGCAATGTCCTTACCAAACTGGGAAACCTCACAAAGTAATATAGTAAGAAGTAACAAGTAAAGTGCTCTCCGCAGGATTTGAACCCACGTCCTCCGAGGTATTAGAGCTTAGCGTTTTCACCACTACACCATGGTGGCCGTTCTATACATCCATCCAATATCGCGGGAGATTTGAACCCACGAACCTTGTTTTACACCTCAGCGCTCTAACCATTACACCACGGAGGCAGTTAGATCCATCCATCTTATCTATTCTACAGACCCGTTGGTCGAGTGGCTAGAGTCCCTGGCTACAAAACCAAAGGTCGCGGATTCGAAAAAAAATTGTGTGATGCACATCGGCATTTGTACTCGAGTCATGGATGTTTATACTTAAAAGTATTTAAGCATGTCTATCCGTTCCCTAGCATCCATAGTACAAGCTTCGAGCTTAGAAATTATTTATTTATTTTATTCTATTCTATTCTAGGGGCTCTCGCTCAAACAGTGATCGCAAATCAAACTCAAGTTGACATGGAGGCTCTAAAGTTTTTCCAGAAAATGCACGACCTTCAGAATAATCATCTCACCACAACTGCACAACGAATTGGGCCTGGTAATACTATCTGATGATTCTTATGTTAATATAGGAAAGCTTGGTCGAGTGGCTAGAGACCCTGGCTACAAAACCAAGGGTCGCGGGTTCGAATCCCGCTAGAGGATGGATGGAGGAGGATCATGGATGTTTATAAAAGTATTTAAGTATGTTTATCCGTTCCCTAGCATCCATAGTACAAGCTTCGAGCTTAGTTTGGGGCTAGGCAATTGGTGTGTTAGTTTTTTTTTTTTTTTTTTTTTATGTCATAGGGCAGCAAACGAGCAGACGTATTGCCTGATGGTAAGCAATCAACGCCGCCCATGGACACTCGCAACACCAGAGGAGTCACAAATGCGTTGCCGGCCTTTTAGAAGGGAGTACGCTCTTTTCTTGAAGGTGAAGAGGTCGTATCGGTCCGGAAATACCTCAGGCGACAGTTGATTCCACAGTTTGGTTGTGCGTGGCAAGAAGTTTCTGGAGAAACGCACAGTGGTGGATTGCCATTCATCTAAACGATGTCGATGGAACTGTTGTCGCGTTGAACGATGACGAAAGGATGTGGGAGGTATAAGTTCGAACAATTCCTCAGAGCACTCCCCATAGTATAGGCGATATAGGATGCAGAGCGAGGCTACATCCCTACGCAGCGCCAGAGGATCAAGCCGTTTTGAAATATCTTGGCAGTCGACAATGCGCATAGCTCTACGCTGGATGCGGTCCAAAGGGAAAAGCTGGTACTGGGGTGCCCCTGCCCATAGATGAGAACAGTATTCCATATGCGGCCGAACCTGTGCCTTATAAAGTTGCAGGCGATGGGCCGCAGTGAAATACCGTCTCGATCTATTGAGCACGCCAAGCTTCTTGGAGGCTAATTTAGCCTTTCCCTCTAAGTGACCACGGAACTGCACTTCGCTAGATATGTCGACACCAAGTATCCCAATAGTGGCTGAGGTAGAAAGGGGGGTGCCCTGAAACCGTGGAGATACGACCACCGGTAGTTTTTTTGCGGTGAACACGCAGGCCTGCGTCTTTGTGGGGTTAAAATGGACCAGATTCAGTCTACCCCAATCTGAGACCCTCTCCAAGGAGCTCTCTATTTCAGACACAAGCCTGTTTCGGCTCTCGATGACGTGATCCCGAGAAATACCAGCGCGGCCGGAATAAAAAGCATCGCCTGTGCTGTCATCCGCATAACAATGAATATTGCTTATTTGCAACATATCATTGATATGCAGGAGAAACAGAGTTGGCGATAGCACACAGCCTTGGGGAACACCAGCATTTATTGACATAATTTCAGAGCATTCTCCGTCGACAACGACCTTTATGCTTCTGTCTGCAAGAAAGCTGGAGACCCATGTGCATAATTTCGCGGGAAGCCCGTAGGATGGAAGCTTCGAGAGAAGCGCCCTGTGCCAAACCCGATCAAAGGCCTTTGCTATGTCCAAACTGACAGCCAAGGCCTCCCCCTTACTCTCAATCGCCTGTGCCCAACGGTGTGTCAAGTAAACCAGAAGATCACCAGCCGACCGACCCTTACGGAAGCCGTATTGGTGATCGCTGAGTAGCTGATGACCCTCTAAGTACCTAAGAAGTTGGCGATTGAGGATTGATTCCATTGTCTTTGAAAGGAGGGAGGTTATAGCTATTGGTCTGTAGTTGGACGGATCAGAGCGGTCGCCTTTTTTGGGGATCGGATGGACCAAAGCTGTCTTCCATGACGCCGGGACTACGCCAGTGGAGTAGGAGAGCCGAAAGAGACGAGTTAAAACTGGTGCCAACTCAGGAGCGCACATCTTCAACACAATGGGAGGGAGTCCATCAGGCCCGCTCGACTTATGGACATCAAGCGACATGAGTGCCAGGCGCACTGCGCGTTGGTGTATCCTGATATCAGGCATAACGCTCTCGCACCGTGGTATTGTTGGCGGCTCCTGTCCTCCATCGTCCAAGGCCGAGTTGGACGCAAAGAGTTTTCCCAAAAGATCGGCTTTCTCCTTTGCGTCGTGGGCTAATGAACCATCTCCCGTGTGTAGAGGTGGAAAAGATGGCTTACAAAAATTACCCTCGACAGCCTTGGCAAGAGACCAGAATGCACGAGTTCCCGATGGAAGGCGCTCAAGCCTCTCGCCAATTCTGCCGATGTGTACCGACTTCGCCCTCGCAATTGCTGTTTTTAAGGCCCTAGAGGCAAAATTGTATTTCCTTTTTAAAACTCTGGTGTTTAAATCTCGTGGCGCCGCTGCATCAGCCCACGCTTGATAGGCTTCCTTCTTCCTCCGGGAAGCATTTTTCAAATGCGAACCAAACCACGGGCGACTCCTGCTACCGACGGGAACCACAGAGGACGGAACAAAAAGTTCCATCCCCTGTAGCACCACATCTGCAACAGAATCCGCAACGGCGTCGAGATCATCCAGCGAGAAGCAAATTTGCCGCCAGGGATAGGATGCAAAGTAGGACCGCATCTCATCCCAATCTGCTAACTTATAGTGCCACACACGGCGACTGCGTGCGTTACGAGACCGTGGCGAGCACGTGAGTGGCACCTTACTCCGGATTAGGCAATGATCGGAGGAGCCAAGTGGGGCGCCCACGGTTACTTGATAGCCGTCCGGATGAGAAGTCAGCAGAAGATCCAACAGTGAGGGATTATGGCCTTCCACGTCTGGGATTCGCGTGGGCGTGGTAACCAGCTGTGTCAGACCATAAGCAAGAGCGAAGTCATGAAAAGATCTCCCAGCATGATCGGTCTTACCAGACCCAAGCCAGTCAGAGTGGTGGGCGTTGAAGTCGCCAAGAAAGACGATTTCCGCTGAGGGGATCTGCTGTTGCACAAAATCTGTGGCCATCTGGATGTGATCCAACAGTCTGTCCGTCTCTGTGTCACCGCTATGGGACCGATATAGGCAAGCATAGACGCGAGGGTGGTCGACGCCGTCTATGCGAAGCCATATTAATGAAAGATCCCGACCTTCAATGTTGCTCAGGCGGCGAGAGCTGATATCGTCTCTGACGTACACGCACACTCCAGCCTTAGATAAAAAGGAGTGTTGAAGGCCGTATCCCGGATAGGTGAGGTACGCTGTGTCCGCCGGAGACGATATCTGCGTCTCGGTCAAGAAGAGCAGGGCTGGCTTAGCTGTCTCGAGGTGGTGGTGAACAGCATCTAAGTTAGAATGTAAACCCCTGATGTTACAAAAGTTCACAGCCAGCGTGGCAGGGGATGCCGAGGTGCTGCTCTTGCCCTGAGCAATGACGTGCGCAGTTTTGCCCCCCCCAGAATACGTGGGGCGGCCCGGACGCCCACGTCCAGGGACGTTACTCCCTGATCGTGGACGCCCGGGGAGGGACTCTCCAACGCTAACGCAGTTGGTACCCTCCTGGGGTATATAACCGTAACTTAACTGCGTCATCAATGGGGGGGGGGGGGTGTTTGGGCCTCCGGTAACCTCACTCACACGACGAAACACAACAAAATGTTGTTTCACGCCGGTTTTCTGTGGGGCCGTGGTAACAATCCGGTCGAGCCGGCCCATTCGTGCCGAAGCATGGCTCTCCCACGAGAGAAGTAGTCCAAGGAATTTATTTATTACTAGCGGCCGCCAGCGACTCTGTCCGCATGGGTTTCGTTTCCGTACACAGTGTTACTATAGATAGCTTAAAGTCTTCCTCGACAAATAGTAAGTGGACTTTCCAATACAAACGATTTTGTCAATTCGAACCAGTTGTTACTGAGATTAGCGCGTTCAAACCAATCTGGATCAGGAGTTGCACGTGTTATTGTGAGTCAACCATGAAAGATAGACATATAGGTACTGTCAAGAGATAATTTTTAGGCAATTTTATGAACAATATTTCCGTCATACATGATTTTTATGTAACTTTAACCATTAAAGCTGCACACGCGACAGAAGCTTAAAAAATGGAGTAAATTCTCCCGTTTTCCCAATATTTCCCTTCACTTCTATGCTCCAATTTATTGTAGCGTGATGAAAAGTATCCTATAATATGCCCAGAAGTATGAAGAATAATAGTACCAAGTTTCGTCAAAATCCGTCCAATAGTTTTTGTTTCTATAAGGAACATACAGACAGACAGACAGACAGACAGACAGACAGACAAAAATTTTACTGATTGCATTTTTGGCATCAGTATCGATCACTTATCACCCCCTGATGGTTATTTTGAAAATATATTTAATGTACAGAATTGACCTCTCTACAGATTTATTATAAGTATAGATTCATTATACATATAATTGAGCCATTAATATTTAAGTTATCCAAATATTGACCAAAGTTCGGCGTGTCTTCGCCAGCAATGGCTTTTTAAATGGAAGATGACACAAAATGCCGAAATAACGACGCGTTATATTGTATAGAAAATGTATTGCCGTCGAACTTCAGTCGCGTTTTTTTGCTTATAATAGTGTGTTTCTTTCTACACGAAACTCTTGGGAGCTCACAGGAATTTCTGTAAAATTATGTGTTGCCTATTTTTTTTTAGAATATTTTCTTGTCTGGCGTTTGGACTGCTTGAGTCTCAGTAGTCATACTCATAATGTCTCTGGGGCGGTGGCGCTATGTGGTGGGTCATTTTATTCCATCTAAAATGGTTGAGTGAGCTGATGGCTGACACATACGTCATACTTGTGCACAGGTACCGCATTGGGGACTGATCACTTGGGACGGTACCAGTTCATAAAAAATATAATTAAATTTAGTGCTATTAGGAAAGAGAGAGACGAACTTCTTAGCTATCCATGGATTCTCCGTGCGGGTGCCGGGTCCATCGCGTGGAACAGAGAGGAATGTCAGTCGGCGCCTGGGACTTGCGACCCAGCGTGTAGGTTTAAGGGGCCCCTTTATAGTATACTAACGATCACCTCCACCGATGACTGTATGACGCTGTACGTAAAACGTAGAAAAATATTGTTCGTAACTGTTGTGCTATGTTTCTGCTGGTGAGTAAGGTTGCTAGAGCTCAGTTGGGGAGGGTATGGGGTTAAGGCCGGCAACACATCAACGATACCTCTGGTGTCGCGGATGTCCATGGGCGGCGGTGATTGCTTACCATCAGGCGACCCGCTAGCTCGTTTGCCGCCTCTGACATTAAAAAAAAAAAAAAGTTAAACAATATGGTATTGGAAAAGAGCAACTGTCGAGTTTTGCCTTCCGAATCGGTGGTAGAGTCATCATTTTGTAATTTTGTGTCGATTAATAAGTGCTTATATGAGGCCCATCTTAATAACAATGAATAAAATGCCTGAAAACTAATAAATAAATATAATAAAAAATGTAATAAATAACTAAAGATTATTTGGGGTTATAGTTTGAGCTCTTCAAACCAACAGATCAACAAAGCAAGCATCCATCTCCCAACCATCAGCCACAAGATATACTTTCAGCCATCCATGACCAGCACCAGACTGACGGGAACCAGAGAGAGGGAGACCAGGATGACCACTCTATGGAGTCCAGGGAAGCCAAGGTCAGAGGGACTACCAAGGATGCTAAGAGATATAGCTCAGGAGAGAATAGAAGGTTAGTTAGGACCAACATTTTATTGATAAAAAAAAGATGGTTTGTTACGACCAACGTTTAGGTTTTATAAAAAAGATGAACGTTTATGGAGCTCGATGGCACAGTTAAGCAACTCTCGCAGAGGCCAGTCATCGGATGGGTAACCGAAGAATTTTATCTCGAGTTCCTCCGTGCATCGGAAGCCACGTTAAGCCGTTGGTCTTCCGCCTGATCTCTCTCCGGCCATTAACGGAACTATGAGAGTGAGGCACCTGTGCTAGCGCACTCACTTGTGCACTATATATCCTGCCTATGTAGGCTGATTGTAAAACCGGCCGCAATGGTCGAAAACGGCCGGGTGGGTCTTACTTAATACTAGCGGCCGCCTGCGACTCCGTCCGCGTGGATTTCGATTTCCAATAGCCTAAAGCCTTCCTCGTCAAATGGACTATCCAACACAAAAATATTTTTCAAATCGGACTAGTAGTTCCTGAGATTAGCGCGTTCAAACAAACAAACAAACTCTTCAGCTTTATATATTAGTATAAGTATAGATATAGATTCTGCGTACATGGCTGATTGTAAGACCGGCCGCCATGGCCTAAAACGGCTGGATGGGTCTAACTTAGTATTAACTAGCTTAAATTAACAACACTAAAAACACTTATTTCTAAAGCTAATTAAAAGGTTTGTTTCATGGTTCAGGAAACAATTCACCAACAACACAACAGAAGGGACAGAATCACATAAGAAAAAGTTTCCAAACTCACGACGAATGAATTGGTTCAACAATTTGATTCAACACCACAGAAGTACTAATAATAACCCAACGAAAACACACACAGTTGCTACAGAACCACTTAAAGTAGTAACTCTTGAAGACCAAAGGCTGTATGAATGGTTTAAGAAGCGTTATAGTGATCATAATACTAGTACTAGTAATCCTAATGTTGAAATAGTTGAAAATACAACTGAAATAACGAAGAAACCAGATTCAAAGTCTGCTTTAAGAGTAAATGCTGAAATAGATGAAGTTTTAGTCAAACTCAATAATGTTTTAAATAGAATTAATAAAAATCAACTCGATAGAAATGAAAATGATAATAAAGCTTACTTTTTCGTCCTGCTCGGTCTTTGTAAGAAAGATCATGAGAAACATAAAGTTCATGGTTTTGTAAGATCAAAACATTATAGGGTAAGGAGGAATGCTGATTACAATTCTTCTGGGGACAAGAATAATACTGATTCCAATGACGATACGACTACAAAAGTTGTATTTGTAAGACATAATGAGGATGATAGAAGTGATGCAAAGAGCAACGAAAAGGGTCAAGGGAATTCAAAAGTAAACAATACAAAAGCAAAAGATAATGTAAATGATCTGGAAGAAGAAGTAGCAAAGTTTGAAAATACTTACAAAACAGGTAATTATGCAAACACTAATGATGTCAAAAACAATCAAACCCAAAACACTTTTAACGATAAACCACCACAGATACCAAACACTTTTGAAAATACTGTCAAATATGTTGGAAGTAAAAAAAATCATGTCGAAAGATTTAGCGATGAAGATATATCTAATTTAGATGAAGAAGACTTCAAACTACAGGTAGATCCGAACAATGATATACCTTTGAAGAGTGGCAGAAGATTTAATAATGTTTTACATGATGATAATGATGTGAAGAATGGTAGAAGATTTTACGATAGTTTTCAATTCAATCACGATGATAAGACAGGGAGAAAAAACAGCGATGAATTTGAAGACGAAAAAAGCGTTAAAAACAAACTTCTATCCTACATAGACACTGGTTTCACAGAATTCAATGAAAAGCTAGCACCTCTAGAAAATGTTAAAGATTATTACAAAAACGACAATGCTTTTAAAACAGGCTATATTTCAGCCAGTCTGGATACTTTACAAAACAATTTGGGAAGAATGAAAAAGGATTTAGATGAAAACAGACACATTTGGAACGAAAAACATGTCTTAGACTTCTTCGAAACGGTTAACAATGCTAATAATGTGGCTGGAAAACTTATGGACACAGTTAGAGATTTAACTGATACGGTTGCGAGTAATAATAGGCCAGCTGAAAATAGTTTCTATTAGTTAGTTTGATGAGTTAATAAAGGAATTTGATCGGAATTTTACATTTTGTTTTTTTTTTATGGTTTTACTAGTGACCTTTTAGTAACGCTTCGATTGTCTAGTGGTTTAAGTACCTGGCCGTGATCTCAAGGTCCTGGATTCGCTTCCCAGGTCGGGGAATGTTGATAGTTATATGAGATATTTGAGAATTGTTCACCGCGGAATGTGCTAGTGCTGAAGCACTAAAACAAACCGCTTACTGCGCTTGGGCGGATGCTCGAGCTCGCAAAGCTTCCAATGTCCGTGAACTGAAGAGGCTTTATAACAGTGCTGCGAAGTCTTGTAAAAGGAGTCATCGCAGAGCCCGCTTTAACCACATCTGCCGAGTCGGAGCTAAACTGGCTTCTTATCCATCAGGGAGCAAGTCATTTTGGTCCCTTGCTAAGTCGGTTGAAGCCAATTTTTGCCAGTCATCCCTCCCGCCACTGCTTAAGCCTGATGGGTCTCTCGCTCACACCGCTAAAGAGAAAGCTTCTTTACTTGCCTCTTTTTTTGCAAGTCATTCTCATTTAGATGCTGCTGGCAACATTCCACCAAAGCTACCTCCTTGCTCTTCAAAAATGTCTGAGATTCGCATTCGACAAAAGGAGGTACTCAAAGTGCTCAGCAATCTTAATATAAATAAAGCGAGTGGGCCTGATGGCATACCAGCTATTGTTTTGCGGAACTGTGCGCCTGAGTTGTCTCCCGTACTGACGCGCCTGTATCGATTATCGATGAGAACCGGTAAAGTTCCGGGGTGCTGGAAGATTGCCAATGTGCAACCTGTACCAAAAAAAGGTAGTCGTGCTGACCCCGCCAATTACAGACCAATTGCGATCACCTCCATACTCTGTAAGTTTATGGAGCGTGTACTAAACAATCGTCTCCTGGCGTACCTTGAAGACAATGACCTCCTCAGTGATCGTCAATTTGGCTTTCGCCGCGGTCGGTCTGCTGGGGATCTCCTTGTGTACGCCACACACTTATGGAGCGAAGCTATTGAAAAACACGGCGAAGCACTTGCTGTGTCTTTAGATATTTCAAAGGCTTTCGATAGGGTTTGGCACGATTGTCTGGTAGGCAAGCTTCCATCGTTCGGAATAGGACCTACTCTTTGCAACTGGATTGCGGATTTCCTGAGGGGTAGATCGATTCGAGTTGTCATTGACGGCACCTCATCTGATCTACTGGGCGTTAATGCCGGTGTCCCTCAGGGCTCCGTTCTCTCCGCGACTCTATTTCTGCTCCACATCAACGATTTATTAAATATGCCCGGTATCTTTGGGTACGCTGATGACAGCACAGTCACGGAGAGGTACTTGTCCGATGCAAGGTCCGGATCTCTCGTGCAATCTCTCAGAGAGGAGATGATTGAGAGAGTGAATGGGACCCTTGAGGCTGTGTCCCGCTGGGGCATTGCTAACTTGGTTGCATTTAATCCCTCCAAAACACAGGCGTGTCTCTTTTCGGCAAAACGGAGTGTTTTAAATCTGACTCCGAATTTCCGGAATGTAGCCGTGCCGATAACCAACCGCCTTGAGCTCTTGGGTTTGAGCATCTTACCCAAATTAAATTTTGGCCAATACATCGAGTCGATTGCTAAGACTGCTGCCAAAAAGCTGGGTATCCTAAATAAGGTGAGAAGATACTTCACTTCCGAGCAGCTTCTGTGCCTTTATCGGGCCCAGATTCGCTCGTGTATGGAGTATTGTTGTCACCTCTGGGATGGCTCAGCCCGCTATCAGTTAGATGCACTTGACTCGTTGGAGCGCCGTGCTAAGAGACTCATTGGTGATGACTCACTGACCGAGACTGCTTTGCAAAGCCTTGTCCATCGTAGACGTGTGGCGTCTTTGTCAGTGTTTTATCGGCTGCATTTTGGTGAGTGTGCGTCGGTCTTACATGACCTTATTCCTCCAGCTCCCTTCCGCCTTCGGACAACTAGACGCGGTGAGGGCTTTCACCCTTACATTGTTAATATTCCTCCTTCTCGCACAAAGCGTTTTGCTTCATCTTTCATAATGCGAACTGCTAAGGAGTGGAACTCTCTGCCGTGTTCTGTGTTTCCCGAACGTTATAATTTGGATGTCTTCAAGACTAGAGTGAACAAACAGGTATCTACTAGGCAAGCGTGCTCCATCTTAGGCCTCATCTACACTTTCCATCAGGTGTGATCGAGGTCAAATGCAAGCCTATCTTAAATAAAAAAAAAAAAAAAAATTGTGAAAAGGGAAGAAATAATTTTATGGGTTTTAAAAATAAAAACATACATTCGGCAAACATTTTATTACCATATTCAGTCTATCTATACCGAATTTTAACAATAATATTTATACTTAATTTAAGTTCAATAATTAAAAGTGCACTAACACTAATATTTTAAAAAAATTGGCCAAGTGCGAGTCGGACTCCCGCACTGAGGGTTCCGTACAAATTCTATTTTTGACGTATTAAAAAAACTACTGAATAGATTTCGTTCGAACCAATTTTCGTTGGTAGTTTTTATGATAATGTACATTATATATTTATTTCAGTTTTATCATCCTCTTATTTTAGAAGTTAGAGGGGGGGGGACACACTTTTTTCCACTTTGGATGGGTCTGTCACGCAAAGTATTCACTTTAGAAAAAAGTGTTATTAGAAACCTTAACATAATTTTTAAAGACCTATTCATAGATACCCCACACGTATATGTTCAATGAAAAAAAAAATTCAAGTTTCAGTTCTGACTATGGGGACCCCCCACTTTTTTTATTTTTTTTCTATTTTCTTGTGAAAACTTTGTTGCGGTTCACAGAATACATCTTCTCACCAAGTTTCAACAGTATAGTACTTATAGTTTCGGAAAAAAGTGGCTGTGTCAGACTGGCGGACAGACAGACAGACAGACAGACATGACGAATCTATAAGGGTTCCGTTTTTTTGCCATTTTGGCTACGGAACCCTAACAAGTTCATTTCATTCCCTTTAACAAGAAAGGGAAAGAAATAAAGATGAATAAACGAAAAAGTAATAAATCATCAAAGTCACACAATTCTCGTTTAGAATTTATGAATAACAACTAACGCCATCGAGTAGTTTCTTTTTGTGACAACAGATGGCGCACTAATACATTAAGTACAGCTATTCAACACCAGGTGGCGTTAATGCATAACATTGTAAATACGTGTATAACTATTTATTCAATAATTAACG
The DNA here is from genome assembly GCA_958496325.1 of Nomophila noctuella. Lineage (NCBI taxonomy): Eukaryota > Metazoa > Arthropoda > Insecta > Lepidoptera > Crambidae > Nomophila > Nomophila noctuella. The sequence goes on along the minus strand of OY292510.1, from coordinate 6,155,578 downwards.
CATGAGACGGGAAAATAGTGAGTTTGATAAAAAATACTTAGGTATCTAAGCTAGCTATAAATAAATTAAGTAATAAGTAAATCTAATTCGCTATCTTCAAAGTTAATTTTAAGAATTATTAAATACTTAAATATTTACATAATAATGTGATGCGAGCCTCTTTAATTATTCAGTCACAATAGAATGATAAGATTATACAAATGCCTCTGCGGGCCTAAGGCCTCTATTAATTAAGTCTTATGTTTACCTATACTTATTAAATCAAATATTCAATGCGATATAATTATTATGTAACCATAATAAGTGCTGCCAACCGATTTAACGACATGGATGTTAAATTAAAAAGTGGAATTTTATTTAACTTGGTGATGATAACTAAAAACCTTAACCTTAAAGTCGTGGTTAAAAACATGCTACAATATGGTTTTCCTATGATTTTATACTTAGCCCGTATGAACCTTACATTCAAGTACTGGAATCTATTTAAAATCAATTAAACACATTGTTTTAATAGTTAAGAATAAGATGCAGATGGAAATTAAGATTATAATATGTTATTTAAAACTTATAACATTTTGTACTTATTTACCTAAGCTAAAACAAACGCTTATATTTAAAAATGTGTCTTACTAAGTTATGATTCATTTAGAAATCAATTCAATTAAAGACATTTGTGTTGTTTTTGCTTATAAAAATATAACAATTTAAGTACTTATGTTGACTTTTGCCAAAATATAATGAAATTAAGTTTCTCATAAAAGTAGTATTCCGAATCATTTCGAACACTCATTCTTTGAAATGATATCTGAACATTTATAAAAAGAGCCTCTCTCTGGCTTTTATCTATACTAATATTATAAAGAGGAAAGGTTTGATTTTTTGTTTGTTTGTTTGTTTGTATGAATTGAATAGGCTCCGAAACTACTTGGCAGATTTGAAAAATTCTTTCACTGTTGGAAAGCTACATTCACCCAGAGTAACATAGGCTATATTTTATCCCGGTACGGGAAGTAGTTCCCCCGGGACGCGGGTGAAACCGCGTGACGGACCGCTAGTGATTAAATAAAAATAATTAATTAATAACCATCTGACAACATCACATACATTGATCTGACTCCGTGTTGAGTAGCTTGAGCACTTGTGTTACAGACAGACATCAGAATCAACAGTGGTATTACAAAATATATTTACCTATATTATATAAGTACATCCATTTAACACCCAGACCAGCAAAAACAGACACGTTCATGCATGCACACAATTGTAAGTCCTGTGCGGGGATCGAACCCGTGACCTCTTGATCTAATAGGAAACTACTTGATCATTAACACCAAGCTGGTCGTAAAAGATGATATTTATAGCTGTCTTGCGTCTAATCTATCCATTCCTATTCAATTGATGGAGACGGTTCCCATAAAGTTATGATCTGCCCTGTGCCTTCCTCACTGGTTGAAGAATGGTTTCCATCACCACCGATGGAGCGTCCACTTTGCTGCACCTGAAAAAAAATGTTTTTATTTGTATTAGTTTACTTGATACCGTTAACTAACATTTTTAATACCCGTTTAATAAGAAGTTTCGTTTATATTTATTTACTAGCGGCCGCCCGCGACTCCGTTCGCGTGGATTTCGATTTATAATTGCCTAAAACCTTCCCGGTCAAACGGACTATAAAACACAATAAGAATTTTTCGAATCGGACCAGTAGTTCCTGAGATTAGCGCGTTCAAACAAACAAACATTCAAACAAACTCTTTAGCTATATATATTAGTAAGTTAGTATAGAGTATAGATTTAAACTTTGCCGCATGGCATTATCTACCAGTCAACCTTAGGGCTAAACAAAAAGTGAATAGTAGCTTTTTTAAGCAAAATGCATAAAATAAATGTCCTAGAAGGTACAAGTATCCTCTCTTCTATCGTTAGAAAATAGCGTTTCAAAACTAGTGTTGTAGTAGGAACGATAACATTGTAGAAATAACGCAGGATTGAGGCTTCAGTGCAAGGAGAAATTCGTCAGGCCTACTAAGTGTCTTGGAAGCTTAAAGAGGCGCTGATTTTTTTTTGTTAATAAAAAATAAACATATACTTTGTCATAAAATACAACGTAGTATGTTCTTACCTCGGGAACATCTCATCACACTTCAACTCGGTCCATCCTGTAAACGCTTCGAACACCATGGCTTCCAACGCCTTATCTGTTGGAAGCTCACCCACCAGTATACGTAGCGCCATCCTGCGGACAAAGTGGAGAATTAAAACAGCGCCATCTGTTGGCGAGTAGCTGAACTTGTAGTTCGCTTTGGTGTTGATAGATGTCGTTGTTAAAAGTCAGTTAATTTATTGGTTGTAATAATAATAGACAGCCATTGTTTGTTCTGTTTTTATATTTAATTGAAGAACTTAAAAATTAAACACATTTAATCAATAATAGTTATTCCGTGTTTGTGAACACCGATCCGCATTTGGCAAGCGTGTTGATCAAACCAAACAAAACAAACCTTTGTAAGGATAACATGATTTCAAATGATGGAGACCCTTACCCTGCAGTGAGATTATAATAAGCTGATTCTTTACTCTAATAAAATGATCTTATTAGGCTCTTACCCGTTAATCCTAGCCATGGTTCCGTAGGGTGCATTTAGCTTTCCTGCTGCATCCAAGTTTCTGCAGTACAACAGCCAGACACAGTCTAGATCGGTGTAAGGTGCAGTATTTGATACGCCCTGAAAACCAGATATGAAATAAAATTAATTATTTTGACTAACACACCAACTGCCTAGTAGCTCCAAGTTAAACTTGAATAAGTAGTACCATTGATAACCTATGGAGATAATGAGAATAAAAGTCACAATAGTTCGATCGAAAAATATCAACTGGATCTAGTGAGAATGATCTAAATGTTTTACTTAGAATGGATGGTAGGGAACGAATAGTTTACGATTATCCGGTTTGTCGCACCTAACTAAAAAATTAAAACATTTCCCAGCAGGAAGCGAAACCGTAACCTTGTGTTTTGTATTAAAAGTCTCTAAACACAAGACATACGGGCCTGCCAGTCTTAAATACAATAATAACAAAATAAACAAATCACTACATAGTATAAAACAAAGTCGCTTACTCTGTCCCTATGTACCTTTGTATCTTTGAAACTACGCAACGGATTTTGATGCGGTTTTTTTTAATAGATAGAGTGATTCAAGAGGAATGTTTTTATGTATAATACATGCATAATATAGTAGAGAAACACTTATAAATTTAGTTGCACCCGTGCGAAGTCGGGGCTAGTAATCAATAAAATAAACTTTGTTACCTGATAACTATTCTGAAGATGGTTCAAGGCAACCGTATTCTCTTCCATATTTCGCGACATTTGTGCCTGTATGTTGCTGTTGATGGACTCTCGGTTTTGCAATTGACTGAGGACAGCCCTGAAAAGTATGATGTCGTCACAAAATATCCCTGTTTTCTTTAATTATCATCATCCAAGCGTCTATCCCATTTCCGTGCGGGATCCGCTTTGACCATGATCCAGAATTTGGCGAGTCTGGTTATTACAGTGAAGCGCCATCAGATCTTCGTTACCCTTAGAGGGGAACCAGACAGATTGGATCATAGTTACACATTCAGATCTGTCTAGAAACTATCTAAATGAGCAGGTTCCTCGTGGTGCTTTCCCTCACCGCCGAGCTAATGACACAAATCCATATAGATTTTCAAAAAATCCAGAAGTGTGGGCCTTGATTCGAACAACGGACCTCACGTATGTGAGGCGCGGTCCTTACCAGTAGACCACCATCATAACTATTAATAAAGGCTATGATCGTTATATGAAACAATACACATACCTAACGGCTCTCTCGACAATAATAATACAATGTTTCGCCTTTGCTTTTTTATTCCTTTCTCCATATTGATTTACTACTAAGCTATTTAGCTTATTGCTTGTTCAATTATGCTATATTATACTATATTTTATTTGCGAATATGCAGGATTTCTCTCAATAAATTCACGACATAAAAGTGGCGTTACAAATATTGTGAAAAAAATCACTTTACTTCTGCTTTTCGTCAATAGATGGCGCTAGCAATTCAACGTTTTTTGAAAGAGGAAATTGTGACTATGGAGTTGACAGTTGAATCAATGGTACAAAAACAGTTCAAATACTTGGTATTCTTATATGCTCGTCCGAGGTGAATGGCCGCCCGTGCAGTGCTCATGCCAACTTCTAGAAAGTTCTCAAGAAGACTCTTGCCTATGTCGAAGTTATCCATGTCTTGACGAAGGTTTTGGCGTTTCCTAGAAATAAGAGTTTAAGCATTTAAATAAAGAGATGATGTAGGAAAATGTGATGGCGGTGATTTAAAATAAAAAACAATGATTTCAATATATGAGCGTATATTTACAACTATACCTTATTAGTAGCACATCACTGAGTGGGCAGTTACCGTCTATGAAGAACAATATTCTTTTTTCGAAAATTGAACGAAAGCAACATAAAAGTTCATGGGCATGAACTGTCAAATGTCGTAAATGGACAGAGTGTAGAGAAATCCCCAGACTCAAGCAAAAAAACGAAGGAAGTTGGCTCGCTGTTGTCATGAGTCAAAATGACCAAAGAGTTTATTCATTGGTATTTTAAAAACCGTTAGCAACTGAGCTCTGGAGGCCTTACTAACTGACAGGACTATGATACCAACAATAGTTTCTGCGGCTTTACTACGGTCTAAGGAGTTTCTCCTCCAGAACGCCTAATGTGAGTGGAAGTTCCACTATACTCTTCCTGGATACTTCATTTATGTGCCAAATTTTATAAAAATCGGTTGAGAGGTTTAAGCAGGAAAGCGTAACAGACAGGCAGACAGACAGAGTTATTTTTGCATTTATAATATTAGACAGGATGTACTCACGAGAACGTATTCTGTGTGTCATGATGGTGAAGCACCTCATTCTGTTTAGCTTCCACCTTACTAGGATCCATGAATAAAGCATTGAAAGCAAATACGTTAGGGTCTTTCAGCATCTTCGTTCTTAGAGCCTCCTGAAAAAATAATAAGGATAATATTTATTAAGCATACAGTCACCATTATGCAGTCGTCTTCTTGAACACTAAAGCTCGTATTAATAAATCGCTCTCAAATGTGAGCTCGATCTTGAATGCGAACTGGATATGTCATTCTCATACAAAACAGCACCTCAAGTTCTCGCTCAAGATCGAGCTCAGAGTTGAGTGCGATTTATTAATACGGGCCTAAGGTACTTTCGGAAAGAAATGAGACAGTACTAAAGTAACAAATAGCAAATACTAGGCTAGCGACTCGCCCCGGCTTCGCACGAGTGCTATGCTGGTTCTAAAGTATACTAGAGAAGATGCATGTATATTATAATCATAAATCTTCCCTCTGAATCAAACTATCTGATAAATGACCGCATGAAAATCGGTTGCGTAGTTTTAAAGATTTAAGAATACAAAGGGTCAGACAGATGAACTCTAAACTAAGGACCAAGAATATTATATAAACACCTTTTCATCAACCATTCTTAAATGTTATCAATTATGAATTATGAAAAATTTGGCGGCATGCAGTTTTTTTTTTAATTAGATTGTTTGATTAAAAGCGAAGGTTTATACAATATACATGCATCTTCTTTATACTTTAGAACAAAAATAACACCTTTATTTAAAAATGAAAATATAAATAAACTTTATAGCATTATCATGTGTGCCAAAATACAACAACAAAAATAAAAAACATTCAATATGTAAGTAAAGTACAATTGTACATACCTGATTCTCCCAAGCCATCAACTGAATATTATGTAGCAACATTATATCCAAGGTCAGAATTCCAAACGACAACAGATCAGTACTATTACTGACGATCATCCTTCTACTATGATTACTACTTGTGTAATTATCACCAAAATATATATCCTTAAGCTTACTCATTATAATAGAAACATTCCCTTGAACCAGACTTTCGTTCAAGGCTTTCAATACAACACTAAATTCAGCACCTTTATTTGCAATTTTGGAGCTATTTTTAACAGTTTCAAAATCAGGATCTGATGTTATCCAATCATGAAGTTCTTGTACTTTCTCTATCAAGTAATTTGTCATTGTATTGCTTTGCATATAATCGTCGTACAGATTTTCATCATTGTAATAGTCTTCATATTCATCTTGCTTTCGTAGACCTACCATATATCCGTCTGGGAGTTTAATTTCACCGTGACTGTGTATGAATACATCTGGTAGTGTTGGTTTAAAATCAGGTATAGGTCTTTTGACTTCATTAAAGTCGTCTTTTGGTCTTTTAAAGCCATTGAAATCATCAATAGGTCTTCTCACTTCATTAAAATCGTCTATTGGTCTTCTTCCATCATTTGTAGCGACTCCAACTAATTCTACTACAGAAGGCATTTTAGGTTGATCTTTCTTTTCAATTTTGCGCTCTATATGTTCGACCATAGGGTCGTGAATTGGATGGAGTTGAGGTTTAGATATTAAATCTTCAGTCTTTTTAGTCTTCTCTCTGGCAACAACTGTGTTTTTGAATATAGATAGTTTCTCAATAACAGGTAAATCTATTTCGTTATCTATTTCTTCAGTTATGTCTGATTCAGTGGTTGGGTTTTGTTTTGGGCTCAGGAATATTGGATGTGGGTTGGAGTAGATTAGTTCCTGAAATATAAAATAATACTGTTACTTTTTCAATTCCATAATCGTCTATGAAATGTTGTGTTGCAATGATACCACTATCAATACTAAAAGCACATTATTCAGGTACAATCATAACTTCTATAACAGTTAAATTGTAAAATTAAAATCTTGCGAAAAGAACCATAACTCATTTCATGTATATTTTTTTATAAGCTCATGGATGCGAGTCGCCGAGGATCGGACTAAATGGAGAGCCCTAGGAGAGGCCTATGTCCAACAGTGGACTGCGATAGACTGATGATGATGATAATGATAAAGCTTTCAAAACTATGACCATAAAAATGCCCTTAAACGCATTTTCCAATAAATTCTAAATTTCTTTTTTCGCAATAAATGTAGCGTATGTTCTTTCTCAGGGTCTTAGGTTTGTCTGTGCCAAATTTCATCAAAATCGGTTAAGAGGATTAAGCACGAAAGCGAAACAGATAGATAGACAGACAGACATACAGACCGAGTAACTTTCGCATTTATAACATTAGAAGGGACATAGTAGGGATTTATTCATTCAAGCAAACATCATATTAATTAATGAAAACAATCATGAAACACAAACTCACCGGATCCTCAACCATTTCCCTCGTGTATGTCGGTCCGGCGCCCCATCTCGTGATGACCACGGTCGCCAGCACCAGCACCGCGCAGACTGAGAAGCAGGAAGCGCTGGCAATCACCCACACCTTCAGAGGGACCTGGTGGTGAAGAAAAGTAAAGTACGGCACCGACCATTAATCATGCGAGACTCGATGGGGGGAGAGGGGGTCCTCTCTCGCGTTCATTAATCAAACATGGTGATATATTTTCTATAGCTCATTACAAATGGTACTTGCTAATGCAGTATACGTAGCTGTAAACTCAGTACGAACTGAGAGAGACGGGCTAGAACTTTTACACTCCCAAAGAAAAATGCATGATTTTGTTTGTTACCCGTGTTTGGCTGGTAGACGCGAAACACAGGTGCACTCCCTGTTCCTTACTCTCATAGTTCGGTAGCAGAAATCTGACACGGCCATAGAGAGATCAGGCGCAGGATCATGGGGGATCATGGGAAGTTAAGGCACCGACATCAAACTTTGAATGGCAACTGATGAATACGTAAAGAAAACACAGGCACATATTTTTCCGGAAACAGGATTCGAAACCAGTACCTCCGGCACTTAAAATTGCGACTAACTAACATGATTTCAAATGACGGAGGCCCTTCTTTTTAGAGGATGATGATGATGACGATGCCTTCATCATCATCTTAGCGTGTCTCCCGATTGCATCACTGGCCATTGCCTTGGAGGCCCAGTGCCGTAACTAGCCTTTTATGCGCCCGGTGCGAGCTTTCAAAACTGCGCCCCTAGTATCTACCAGTCTGGTCGCTTCTGCGCCCCTCCAGGGTCTGCGCCCTGTGCCTGGACACCGTTGGCACCACCCTAGTTTCGGCACTGCGGAGGCCAGGGTAGGCTACGACTATAATCCTGAATTGAGCAGCCTGGCTATACATTGGAGTGACTGCGTGAGCACAGCGCTCTAACCACTACACTAGTAGAGACAGTTAAAGCCTTTCCCCTTCATTGAGACATAGTCGGACACTAAACTAAATTCTACCTCACAATCATATATAAATCTTGTTGTGAAAGATAGTTTATCGAGTCATCATCGCAACTCAACGACGAGCATCGTATCTGTGCCGTCAAACATTTGCATAGTGTGAATCGATTCCCCTTTCGCTGACCCCGGAGACTTACAATTACAATTAAATTCTTTTTGTGCACTATTGGGTACAAAATTACGATTTGTGATCGCAATATTTTTAATTGTAGCGATATCATAATCTACGTGCTAATGATTGCCCAGAACAGACCAAACATGTTTTTAGGCATACTGCAAAATTGCATCATCCAAATACATTGATAACTCTTAGAAAATAGTCTTCGTAGTGAGCACTACCGCTTTACTATTCGTATTCTTTTTATCTTTTACTACTACTTTTTTCATTTGTTGACTCCGCGAATGTACCTCATAAAATTAGCTACTGCTAAAGTATGAAATAATTTATTGAGAAAATTAATCTACATAGTAAACTACGTGCAAAATTGTACGTCAAGAAACTCAACAATTTTGCATTTTTTAAAATATGATGTCAGAATAACTTACATTTCGTTATTAATTATTATAAATGAAGTATAGCTGAGCAGATTAAATTTCCATATAAATTTGAGTGATTTTGTCTTCTTCTCTAACTCTATAAAGTCGTTGTAATCTTCAAATAAAATTGAAAGTTCAAAAGAAGCATGGTCTTTAAAACATCATCAAACTACAGTATATAAGACTTGCTTCATACCGGCTTCCATAATAACTAAATGTATAAAAGTACATAACCCAAGCTAGTTTCATCCATGCCCAGGCTTGTGCAAGCCGGAAGCCTCAAGTAATCGTGGCTTGCGCGAGAACTGAACTGACTACCCGGTGATGTAACAACTGGGTAGAGAGGTACATATGCCGTACCTTATCTATGTCTTAATAGGTGAGTAAAGTTCAACATTTATGTAATGTTGAAACTAACAACTTTATTGGAGGCAATTTGTACCATGTTTTAAGAGTATTTTATTAGGGGCAATAGCAGTACTATACATCTAAATCTATAATAAATATCGAGCTTTATATACATTAGATTAACAAATTTTAATAAATAAAACTCACGTTGACTGACTGATCAACGCACTGCCCAAACCACTGCATGGATCGGTTTAAAATTTGGCATGCAGATAGATGTTATGATGCGGGCAAGAAAGGATTATGAGCAAATTAAACCCCACAGGGTATAAAATAGCGAATGAAAGTTTGTATGAATCTTTGTCAATTTTTAAATCGATCGGGCTGAGACTTTGCACGCATAAAGTAACTGTGACGAAGGCATCCCCTAAGAAAGGAATTTTATAATTTTTCAAGACAGGCCATTCGGACGAAGTTGCAGGCTCCGCAGGGGGTGTTCTGGGGGAGCCCTTCTTTAACAGTACATAGAGAAGATATGCCAATAGTCACCACACTGGGCAGGCGGGTGACCGCAGTATGGAGCACGATGAAACACAGGGGAATGCTGCTGCCCATCCCCCGGAATGTCCTTTATTCGCTTCTTATGACATCCACGGGAAGAGAGGTGTTGTCAAATTCGGATCTAGGGGAGGGGGAGGGTCATTGGGACATGACCCTCCCCAAAGCTAGATCCACCCTTGGGTAGTACTACTCTAGACACTACAAAATCATATATACTTACACTACTCTTAGTTGGAACTCGGTCACAAACAGGCCTTGGCGGCAACGGTCGCGTCCTATACCCCTCGTAACCAGTTGGATATCCCTTCTGCTCTCTTGGGTACTCTCCATGACCACTCTGGTACGCTCCTTTCTGAGTTTGCTCGCTTTGGTACGCTCCTTTCTGAGTTTGCTCGCTTTGGTACGCTCCTTTCTGAGTTTGCTCGCACTGGTACGCTCCTTTCTGAGTTTGCTCAAACTGGTACGCTCTTTTTTGCGCTTGTTCAGACTGGTACGCTTGTCTCTGTGTTTGCTCGTCCTGGTACGCTCCGCCTCTCTGCGTTTGAATAAAGAATTGAAATGAAAACGTGTATTAGCCATAAGTTGCAAACTTTCCTTATCTATACTAATATATCTATCTATACTAATATATAAAGCTGAAGAATTTGTTTGTATGTTTGTTTGTTTAAACGCGCTAATATCAGTAACTACTGTACCGATTTGGAAAATTCTTTTTGTGTTGGACAGTCCGTTTGACGAAGAAGGCTTTAGACTATTGGAAATCTAAATCCACGCAGACAGAGTCGCGGGCGGCCGCTAGTTGTATTATGTTTATCTGTTTTTATTATGTCGCTTGAATAACATTTAAGACAATTCTTATAGAAATTAACCTGTGAGTAATATACCTAGGACTTACAGTTTGTTCACTTTCGTAGGTACGCTCCTCTCTCCGCTCGCTCAGACTGGTACGCTCTCTTGAGCGTGGACGGTCGCTCGTGCTCGGGAAGGCTCGGGAACGTTCGGCTCAAGTCGATAGTGTTGGTTAATTAATTCTAGCTTTTACCCGCGGCTTCGGTCGCGTTATATTCGGGATAGCACGGTTCCCTAAGTTGGGTGCAGCAGTTTTAAAAAAAAAAGTGGCCTATGTTACTGAACATCCCTTCAACTATGTCTACTTAAAAAACGGCAGCTAGTTTTAAATATTAGTCTGGATTAATAGTACTTACAGTTTGCTCACTCTCATACGCTCTTCTATCACTTTGCTCGGACTGGTACGCTCTCTCGAGCGTAGTCGGCCGCTCGTGCTCGGGAAGGCTCGGGAATGTCCGGCTCCATTCGGTGGTGGCGGTGGCTCGGCTCTCACAGGACATGGAAGATGGCGGACGCTTTTCGTATTCGTATTGAAACATTTTCTGAAGCAAACGAAATTGAACTTTAATTTTTAATTAATCAGGAGGCAGATGAGGTATTAGTTTAGCTTATAATAAGAGACTAGCGGCCGCCCGCGCCTGCGACGTGGATTTCGATTTCCAATAGCCTAAAGCCTTCCTCGTCAAATGGACTACCCAATACAAAAATATTTTTTAAAATCGGCCGAGTAGTTCCTGAGATTATCGACAAACATACAAACAAACTCTTCAGCTTTATATATTAGTATACATAGATATAGAAGTATAGATTAATCAGAAGTCAGATAAGGTATTGGTTTAGCTTATAATAAGAGGCTAAGACTGTTTTCTTCTTGTTTTAATCGTCTGCCTGTCAATAAATCATCCTCCTAGCGTTTATCCCGTTTCTGTGTGGGGTCGGCTGTGACCATGACCCAGGATTTGGCGAGTCTGGTTATAACAGTGAAGCGACTGCCATCAGACCTTAACGTAACCCTTAGAGGGGAACCAGACAGATTGGATCATGATAACACTTTCAGATCTTACTGAACTAAAGTCAGATACTATCTGAATGTACAGGTTACCTCACGGTGTTTTCCCTCACCGCCGAGCTTATGGCACAAATCCACACATAGATTTCGAAAAATCCAGAGGTGTGGGCCCGGATTCGAACCACGGACCCCACATATGTGAGGTGCGGTCCGTACCACTAGGTCACCATCGCTCTCATGAAACTACTGATGCGTATGTTTTAACTCCAATTCCATCCATTCATTTTCTGGACACGGTAGAATTAATCAGCCAATGTGGTCCATGGACAACAGTGAGTGCGTTGAGCTATCACTACAACGAATAGACGTGACATCGAACAAAAAAATTCTTACACGCATTGTGGTCCATGGACAACAAAGTTGTCGTCTATTTTTTCTATTTTTGACTTTATAATCTAAAAATGCCGTGTTGTGTTTTAAAAACATGTACAATCATTATTATAAGACGAAAAGTAAAGACGGTGGCGTGTTATTTCAAGGATAAAAAGTCAAAATATCACTCATTATCCGCCCCCTACACTCCAAGTTGACGCATAACTAACGAAGATATTTCTTCGATGTGTCCACCTATACCTCAATGTATACTTCTACAACAAAATACTTAACCAGAAAGAAATTTTCATACACATTACTCTAATCTCATGGCGGAAAATCGTCATAACAGTTAATACTATGCCCATCGTACCGTAAAAACTGGAGTAACTTCGTGAGAAAACTTACTAAGATTATTGCCAACATGTCATTAGAAATTAGACCTTAAACATACGTTATAAGGTTTAAATAGAGATGTTGGGAGACAAGGAAATGATAGGGTTAGGTAATTCAATAATGGTGGGTGGTTTTTTTTACACTGTAAGAAATTGTTGATGCCTTATTTCTCACGAGGAAAATGAAACTAATGTTTCTTAGTACGGATCAGTACCAACACTGAAATGTTATTGTAATCCCAACTAATATTATAAATGCGAAAGTAACTCTGTCTGTCTGTCTGTCTGTCTGTCTGTCTGTCTGTCTGTCTGTCTGTCTGTCTGTCTGTCTGTTACGCTTTCCCGCTTAAACCTCGCAACCGATTTTGATGAAATTTTGTACAGACAATCTTTAGACCCTGAGACAGAACATAGGCTACTTTTTATTTCGAAAAAAATAAATCCACGCGGACGGAGTCGCGGGCGGCCGCTAGTAATCTATAATGTTTTCTTAGGTTTACGCGACTGTTACTCATGAAATAAAACAACTTTTAAACGGATAGAATCGCGGTATAATTTTAAGCAGAGCAGCCTTGTCATTTAATTTATTACAAACTAGCGGCCGCCCGCGACTCCGTCCGCGTGGATTTCTTTTTTTCGAAATAAAAAGTAGCCTATGTTCTGTCTCAGGGTCTAAAGATTGTCTTTACCAAATTTCATTAAAATCGGTTGCGAGGTTTAAGCGGGAAAGCGTAACAGACAGACAGACAGACAGAGTTACTTTCGCATTTATAATATTAGTTGGGATTATTTTATCGCCATCATCGTTGCAGTTTAATACGGTATTTGTCTGACAGGTCAAATCACCTACCTTTTTTAAATGTCAAAAACGTAACCTTGAAGGAAAAAAGGTATGAAATATTGAATCGTGACGTCACAATGCTGTAGTGTCAAATCAATACTCTTTTAACTTCAATTAGCTGTAATAATTTGTTAAAAGCTCAATAGTAACTGTGAGATCAAAAATTGTGCCTAACTTTTGATTTCGTCTTTAATATTAGAATGTCATAATTTATTTCGTATGCAGTCAAATACCCAATTACTTTCACCTTCAAGCCTGAAAAAGCAAGTGTCTCCGTTGGTCCGCCTGATCTCTGAACGGTCGTGTCAGACTACTGTCATCTGGCTATTTGACAGGCCCATTGGTCTAGTGGTCAGAGCCAACCCTGGCTACAAAACCAAGGGTCACAAAGGGGTTCGAATCCCGCTAGGGGAAATATTTGTATGATGAACATCGGCATTTTTACTCGAATCATGGATGTATATCCCTAGCATCCATAGTGCAAGCTTCGAGCTTAGTTTGTGGTTAAGTAATTGGTATGTTAGTCCAATTAATTTATTCATCTTTTTTTTGAACCCGGCTCCAGAATCTTCTGTATTCGAACCCAGGAGTTTTATTGCGGTTGCCGCAAACTAGCCACTACACCACGGAGGCATCTTTGTAACGGAAGAATGGCCTAAAAAAATACCTAAAGGCAACTGCAGCTAAGGTCATCAACCCGATGATGCTGGGAAGATGCACATTGCAGAAACATGCACAATTGCACAAGTGTGTCACGCGACACGTTCTGTGCGGGAAGTAGATCATGACACTTCCGGTTTAAGATGGCGGATGGGTTTTTTAATTTAAGATGCAGGCAAAGGAAATCTGATGGTGGTAGTGTTTTTTTTTTGTAATTAATAATCAGGCAAAGAATTTCATCAGATGTTCAGTGATCAACGCCATCCATGGCCAGAATTATCTATACAAACCCCATACTCTCCCCAACTGAGCTCTAGCGACATAAGGCACCAGCAAAAACATAGCAAATTGTGGTCTTCTGTAACGTGAAGGTTCTACTATCTAGCTCTTCGTGTGTGTGTGTGCTTTCGTTACAAAAGTGGGTTTTGGCTTAAACATAACGCTTGCCAAATGCGGGTTGGTTAGCGGGCGGGCGAACCCGGCAGTGTTCAGAAAACCCCACACAAATTTTGACCGACTCAGGAATCGAACCTAAGACCTCGAGACCACGGCGCGGAACTTAAGCTACTAGCTAGACCATCGAGGCGTTCGTTTAGAAGGCAGAAAATACGCAAAGCCGGGACGGGCCGCTAGACTATCATAGTTCGGCTGGGCAGCAAATTGACACGACAGTTATATGTATGAGAAAGACATTTCCTGTATAGGAAATTATTAAACTAACTTCAAACTAACAACTGTATTGACATTAAAAAAATATTAATTAAAACCTCCATCTTTTTTATCGCCATCTTGGCGCCATTAGTACGCACTTCCATGAGAACTTAGAACAATGTATAATCATAGAGTAAGATGTTATCTTTTCATTGACGAAGACAGCTTGCTATGTCGTCTCTATTGTGAGAAAATACTAGTGTGACCTACGGTACTGAGGGTTCCCTTCTCATTATGCGTTAATTAATTTGGTAGTAATAAACTCTTAGTCATTTTCAGCCATGGCGGCAAATCTTAACCATCAGCCAGGTACCTACGACTGTCTATTCCCTCAACCTCATAGTTAGCTACCAGAAATCTTTTTACTTTATTTATTTAACTAATTATCAGAACAACTAACAAAACAATCTCTCTAAAAAATCAATCAGAGCTCAGTTGGGGAGGGTATGGGGTTAAGGCCGGCAACACATCAACGATACCTCTGGTGTCGCGGATGTCCATGGGCGGCGGTGATTGCTTACTTACCATCAGGCGACCCGCTAGCTCGTTTGCCGCCTCTGACATAAAAAAAAATCTGACACGAAAGTAGAGAGATCATGCGCAGGGCCAAGGGCTTTAAGTTAGTAAGTACATAGAGCTTTGTTGGTTCAAATGTAGTATCTTTGAAAGCAATAGGTAACGAGACTTTTACCTTAAACTCTTTGCCTGACTGTTTGGTTTTGAAGCGTGTAAATAAACAATCATCGTTCTATCTTGTTTGTAGGTACAAGTTTTTTTAACAAACTTAAATGAAAGAAATCCTGAATTATAATTTGGTAAAATGAAGAGACTTGAATAAACTCGGAGCGCACTCATGATTTTGAATGACTAAACCAAATAAAACAAACAAATCAGGTGGACCAAGCATATCTAGTATCTACACTTATACGAGTATTGTAAAGAGAAAAGATTTTTATTTTTGTATTTTTCTAAGCATTTAATATACATATAATAATACAAAAAAATCCACTTCGTTATATCTTAGCGCTATCTATTATCGAGATTAGTGAACTAATAGTAAATGTCGTAAAGAATACAATTAAGATTTTTATTTTTTATCACTATTTAATCCTTGAGGGAGAAGCAACATGCATGTCCAGTTACTTTCTGAAACTAAAAACTACTTTCATATATAGGTATTCATTCACAATTCTTGCCAAATGGCACACAAAAACATTTATTACTAACCTGACCCCAAAATCGAAATCCCTACTCTGTAGCCAAATGGATTAAACCTCTGGATCATTGAAATCTTTGAATCCGTAGTTTTAACAAAAAAAAAGTCATTTAAATAATAATGGCTGCCCAGACCTAGTGATGTCAACATACGACCCCGTGACCTGTCGAATCGATATTCAATAAACGTATCGATTAAGGAACAGACATTTAAAAATAGAATGGGTTATCACTCGCTTTATTTTTAAACTATAACCGGAATTGATTATTCGTATGATTTATTATAGTAGGGGAGGCGAAGCGGGGATTTTTGAAGTCACTCGAGCGTGTCAGATTAGTATACAGGGAGAATCCTTGTACCCTTTAATGTACCTCTACCGAATATCAACCCTTCATATGGCGGGGTATGCTGATTATAACTATTTTATATGAAAAATGGTCAGAATAACGATATCCCTCAATATAATTGGCAGATTATTCTACAGAGGTACTATTGACGCACCATGTCGCCGCGGGCTAGCTAAGCCCGCGACCGTGTGTGGGGCTCGGGCGCACAAAATAAGCGCCCACTACCCACTAAACCCCTCCAGTTTCCCCTTTTGCTCGCATCAGGACGGGTCGCTGCCAGCCGCCAGGTGGGCGGCTTATGTTCCTGCATAAAAATCTAACGCGCCGGAGTATTTCCATATACCAATTTTTTTTTACATTTTAATTTTTTTTTACACGCTCTCCCCATCGCTAAAATACAAAACTTGTAATGAACTTTTTTTCATTTTGAGACCTAAACTATCGAATCCAATAGGTCTCTAAGACGCTCGAGTAACTACAAATTTAGCATCCCGGCCTCCCCTACTATTATGTAGATATCGAATGGAAACGATAGTGGTTGTGTCTGATAATAAAATGTTTTCTCTAAATTAACTTTGTTTTTTTTTATGTAAGAGGGTGGCAAACGAACTATAGGGTCACCCAATGTTAAGTTATTCATAGACATCAACAACCCCACAAGGGTCGCAAATGCATTGCCTGCCTTTAGAACCCCATAGCCTCACTATCTGAACTATAAGGACTCACGAGCCGAAACATAGCACAACAGATAATTAATTGTGACTTCACTGTGGTCTTCAAAGAAGTTAATAAAATGTGACAATAATTTAAAAAAATATAACTCGTTCGAACTAAGCCAAACTTTTTTGTTCTGAAACCGTGTTTCCCCAGTAACACAGTCACATATATATTTTTTAGAATAGCTTGACCCGAATTACTTAATTACCATGTCATTTCCAAAGAAACCAAGAGTTGTATTGTTTAAAGCAAGTTCATTTAATGATATTTTATTTCAAGCGGACCTCGGTAAGAGTAACCTTAATCTCGATACAAAGGTTAGAAGTTCACATTTTGATTTTTAATAATACGGCCAACAGATTGGTAGCCGAGTAAGAATGTCGTTTTACAAGCGTGAGATAATTATAAGGACGACAACAATTCAATTACAAGGGAATGGAGGAGCTCGTAAAGTTAAGCAACTTTCGCAGAGGTCGGTCATGGGATGGGAGACCGAAAAATTTCATCTCGAGCTCCTCCGTGCTTCGGAAGGCACGTTAAGCCGTTGGTCCTGCCTGCGCCTGATTTCTCTACGGTCGTGTCAGATTGCTGTCCCACCGAAGTATGAGAGTGAGGGAATAGGAAGAAATACAACTTTAATGGAGTGATTTGCCATCGAGATAGGGCCAGCCAACCTCAATCTAAACATTTTGAAAAAAAAATACCAAAACCAAATGGGACATTGTTGGCCTCAGTGAAGTGAGAAGAATGGGTGAAAACATAAGTATCCTATCCGAATTTCACATTATACCATATCGGAGAGACCCCGGGACTCCACGGGGTTGGATTTATTGTTAGAAAACATAATAAATCATGTGGATGGTTTTGTAGGTATATCGGAGCGTATTGCGATAAAACCAAAGGAAAAAGCATAAAAAAAACATGTAATATTTTTTTTCTTCTAAATAAATGATTTTATTATCAAAATTACAATGTCTAAACTTTATATACGTAAGCGTAACTTAACAGATCAATTTAAATCTAAAAACGAAAAACAAACACGAAACCTTTTTTAAAATCCCGTTTTTCTGAATGTGCGAATAAAAAAGCGGATAAAATTGGCCGATGACACGGCACAACACCGTATTTTTTTCTTATTTTTTATTTATTTCCATCATGGCGACCAGGTGACTGACCAGATTATGTATTGGATGTTTCAGTTAGTAATTTTACGGATTTTATTGTTTCAGCGGTATTTGTATAAGTTTTTTTTTGTAATAGCACGGTAAACGCCATAGTGGTCTAGTGGTTTAAGTACGGGCCTTGTTCTCGTGGTCTTCGGTTCGATTCCCGGGTCGGGCAAACCTTGTGTTGATTTTTCTGAACACAGTAGCCCGGGTTTGTGATCACCAGTCCGCATTTGGCTTGAATTTGGCGACGGAGTTGCGGGCAGCCGCTAGTAATAAATAAATAAATCTTCTTCTTCCTAAAGTTTATCCCGTTTTCTATACGGGGTCCGCTTTGACCATGATCCAGGATTTGGCAAGTCTGGTTATTACAGTGAAGCGACTGCCATCAGACCTTCGTAACCCATAGAGGGGAACCAGACAGATTGGATCATGGTTACACATTTAGATCTAACTGAACTAAACTCGGAAATCACTGAATGTGCAGGTTTCCTCACGGTGTTTTCCCTCACCGCCGAGCTAATGGCACAAATCCACACATAGATTTGGAAAATCCAGAGGTGTGGGCCCGGAGTTGAACCGCGGACCTCACGTATATGAGGCGCCGTCCGTACCACTAGGCCACCATCGCGTTAATAAAAGGGCGGCCACTAGTAATAAACAAAAATAATCGTGCAAAACCTATGCATAGTCGTTTGCGATATAAACATTTTCTCCAAGTCTAGTGCACTCGCAAAACCTGTATTTAACACAAACAAACAAACCGACGAATCGCACGGACCGGTCGGTACAGTTAGCTCATAAGTATAAATACCGCAGCTAATTGCGAGGAAATAACGAGTTGAACTGTACCGCGATACGAATAAAGGCAAGATAGTATTGGTTGGAAAGTGAGGGTTCTGTATAGTCTTTTAATTAGAGTTTTCGCTTTTGATTTATCAATATCTATACTTCTATACTAATATGTAAAGCTGGAAAGTTTGTTTGTTTGTTTGAACGGGCTAATCTCAGGAACTACTGGTCCGATTTGAAAAATAATAATTTTGTGTTGGATAGTCCATTTGACAAGGAAGGTTTTAGGACACGGAACAGAAAAAACGGATTTTAGGCTATTGGAAATCGAAATCCTCGCGGATGGAGTCTCGGGCGGTCGCTATCTTTAATAAATAAATAAATAATAAATAAATTCTTTAGACTAACACACCAATTGCCTAGCCCCAAACTAAGCTCGAAGCTTGTCCTATAAAGCTAGGGAACGGATAGACATACTTAAATACTTTTTAAAAACATCCATGGCTCGAGTACAAATGCCGATGTTCATCACACAAACATTTGCCCCTAGCGGGATTCGAACTCGCGACCCTTGATTTTGTGGCCAGGGTCCCTGACCACTAGACGAACGGGCCCGTCTAGTATAACACTTTTGTGCGAAAATGGAAATCATCGCAGACGGAGTCGCGGGTGGCCGCTTGTTAATTATACAAAAACACTATTTTTATTCAAATTAGGCCACAGAAAAGCACTCATGAATCAATTTTATTCTTTACTAGCGGCCGCCCGCGACTCCGTCCGCGTGGATTTCGATTTCCAATAGCCTAAAACCTTCCTCGTCAAATGGACTATCCAACGCAAAAATAATTTTTCAAATTGGACCAGTAGTTCCTGAGATTAGCGCGTTCAAACAAACAAACAAACAAGCAAACAAACAAACAAGCAAACAAACAAACATACAAACAAACTCTTCAGCTTTATATATTAGTATAGATATAGATTTGGTGTAACAATTAAGTTCAAATCGAAATAAATAAAGGGTTTCTTTTCCATTTTACGGAGGAACCCTAAACAATACAAAGCTATTTATAGTTAATC
Source organism: Nomophila noctuella (assembly GCA_958496325.1). Classification (NCBI taxonomy): domain Eukaryota; kingdom Metazoa; phylum Arthropoda; class Insecta; order Lepidoptera; family Crambidae; genus Nomophila; species Nomophila noctuella. Next base: position 6,135,659 of record OY292510.1, on the reverse strand, counting down.
TATCTCTCAGTGACTAAGAATAGACGAAAATATTATTTATTTTTCTTTAAAAATGTAAAACATTGCTGGGAAAGTAGGTACTATACGTAAACTGGTAAAATCTGTTGAATAATATATTATGAAAGAAAGAAAAATATTCATCATTCTTATAGGTTTTAGAGACGCAATAGTTATGAATCGTCAATAGTTATCAGAATACTGATTGAATTTCCCACCGACTTAAGGAATCAGTCACCATCAATGTCCTCTCCCGGTTGCATCCTCGGCCATTGCCTCGGAGCCCAGGGTACGCTGCGACTATGATCCTGAATTGACCAGCCTGGTATTACAATGGAGCGACTGTCGTCTGACCTCCGCCTCACAAGGGAAACCAGACCATTTGGGTCGTAGACGGGACCAACGGCTTAACATGCCTTCCGAAGTACGGAATCATCATTCTTACAGGACAATCAGGTTATTAAAACCTGCAATGTCCTGCAAATTCTAAATCACTACAAACATACATACATAGTATAAAACAATGGCGCTTTCTTCTGTCCATATTTATGCTTAAATCATTGATCCTCAGTTGGGGAGGGTATGGGGTCTTAAAGGCAGGCGATCAAGACGCATCTGCGACCCTTGTGCGGTTGTTGATGTCCATGGACAGCGGTGATCACTTAACATTAGGTGACGCTCTTGTTCGTTTGCCTCCCTATAATAACCTATTATGCGGTTTTTAAATCAGACAGAGTAAATTAAGTGAAACATGTATGTTTTAGCGGAGTTTATCCTACTACTATTATTATAAAGGTGAAAGTTTTTATGTATGGATGTATGGATGTAATGGATGTTTGTTACTCTTTCACGTAAAAACTACTGAATGGATTTGAATGAAACTTTACCAGAATATCTATACAAATATTATAAAGAGGAAAGGTTTGATTTTTTGTTTGTTTGTTTGTTTGTATGAATTGAATAGGCTCCGAAACTACTTGGCAGATTTGAAAAATTCTTTCACTGTTGGAAATCTACATTCACCCAGAGTAACATAGGCTATATTTTATCCCGGTACGGGAAGTAGTTCCCCCGGGACGCGGGTGAAACCACGTGACGGGCCGCTAGTAACTTATACATCAGAATAACACATAGGATATTGGAAATCGAAATCCACGCGGACGGAGTCGCGGGCGGCCACTAGTACATAGTATAAAACAATGGCGCATTCTTCTGTCAGTCCATATGTATGCTTAAATCATTGATCCTCAGTTGGGGAGGGTATGGTCTAAAGGCAGGCAACGCATCTGCGACCCTTTTGCAGTCGTTGATGTCCATGGGCAGCGGTGGTCACTTACCATCAGGTGACGCTCTTGTTCGTTTGCCTCCCTATAAAAAACCTACTATGCAGTTTTTAAATTTTTGACAGGCCCGTTGGTCGAGTGGCTAGAGACCCTGGCTACAAAACCAAGGGTCGCGGGTTCGAATCCCGCTAGGGGCAAATGTTTTTGTGATGAACATTGGCATTTGTACTCAAGTCATGGATGTTTATAAAAGTATTTAAGTATGTCTATCCGTTCCTTAGCTTCCATAGTGCAAGCTTCGAGCTTAGTTTGGGGCTAGGCAATTGGTGTGTTAGTCCAAGGCATTTATTAATTTATTAAATCAGAGTGAATTAAGACAAACATGTACATATATTCATGCATAATAGTAGGTAGAGAAACACTGCCGTGCGAAGCCTGGCGGAAAGTTTAAGATAAAAGAAGTAATTTATCCCGTACGATTCTTGACAAATACTTTTTAAGTGAAACGGTATTTCATGCGGGCAGAGTCGCGGGGAAAGTAATAACTGTAAACCGACTGAACATACAGTGAGTACAAAGTAACTTTGCGACTTTGAGGCTGAAGCAAGGTATATAAAAATAAAGTAAAGTATCTGCCTATTTATGTCCCACTGCAGGGCAAAGGCCTCCATCTTTGAAATCATGTTTTCGTTACAAAGATGGGTTTTGGTCCATCACCAAGCTTGCCACATGCGTGTTATTGATCACAAACCGGAGCTGTGTTCGGAAAAATCGACACTAATTTTGTCCGACCCAGGAATCGAACACAGGACCTCGAGATAACGCCCCGTACTTAAACCACTAGACCATCGAGACCTTGCACGCAAATGTCTGCCTAGTGCGGCGATCAAACCCGCGACCTCTTGGTATAATAGTCAACCTCTCGACCATTACACCAAGCGGGTCAGGAAAATAGTGTACCATTGATCACCGAATAAAATGATGGTTATGGTATTTGTTTTTATAAAACCAGTCCAAAAATAAGGTGACATTCCGAAACCATCGAGTGTTTTACTTTATTTTGATTACATAATCCAAAAGTGCGTGCCAGCCCGGACTAGAACCAACGACCTCAGGTATGTTTAGCGATGTTCTAACCACTAAGCTAATGACTAATGAGCTTTGCAAAACCGTCGTACCCATCCTCTTTGTCGTATGTCAATTACAAGAAACCTTTCATGTAATGTTCTATGACACAATACTGTTTAATTGTCACCGTTACTCAAGAATACCCAATTACCCATAATCAAGGCATCACAATTCTTAAGAAAGAAAGAAAATACATTTATTGGCATAACCAAACACTCACAAAAACATAATAAATAAAAATAAAAAAATCAGTTCTTAAAATAACAAAAATCAATCAGCACAGGTGTGTGTGTGTGTGTGTATGTGTGTTTGTGTGTGTGTGCATGGTATGCCAATCAGGTCCGTACCTCAGCATAAGTTACTACGGCGGCTTAGTATACCACCGCGGCAACGCTGCATAAAGCTTGGTCTTCTTCTTCCTAGCGTTTATCCCGTTTCTATGTGGGGTCCGCTTTGACCATGATCCAGGATTTGGCAAGTCTGGTTATTACAGTGAAGCGACTGCCATCAGACCTTCGTAACCAAGACAGGAACCAGACAGATTGGATCATGGTAACACATTCAGATCTAACTGAACTAAAGTCAGAAATCACTGAATGTGCAGGTTTCCTCATGGTGTTTTCCCTCATCGCCGAGCTAATGGCACAAATCCACACATGGATTTAGAAAAATCCAGAGGTGTGGGCCCGGATTCGAACCGCGGACCTCACGTATGTGAGGCGCCGTCCGTACCACTAGGCCACCAACGCTCTCGTAATCTTCTATGACACAATACTGTTTAATTGTCACAGTTACTCAAGCACACCCAATTACCCATAATCATGATATTACCATTCTTGCATAAAGCTTGGTATCAGCCCATTAATGTCCCACTGCAGGGCAAAGGCCTCCATTTGAAAGCATGTTCTCGTTGCAAATGGTTTTGGCTTAATCACCACGCTTGCCAAATGCGGGTTGGTGATTAGAAACCCGGGGTGTTTTCGGAAAAACAGATTCAAATTTTCCCTACCTGGGAATCGAACCAGTCATGTTGTGGCCTAGAATAGTAGCTAGGGTAGTAGGACTATCTACCCCATTTCTTCCCGTGGGTCTGTTTCGTAAGAAGCGACCAAGGGTTATTCCATCATTTAGATATTATTATTATATGTTTTTAATTATTTCAGTCAGACAATTAGATTCCAACTCCTAATTTAATCAAACTTTTGCATTACGCAAAAATTATTCAATAATAAAATTTCATCTGATCGTCCCGGGCATTGACCCCACAATTTGTGTTTTTGCTAATATATCTTTCATTTCTATTATGTATTTGCTTAATTTTACTAATTTATTTGATGATCATTTTCATCAAAATTTCATCTGATGGTCCCGGGCATTGACCCTACAATTTGTGTTTTTGCTAAAATATATCTTTTCATTTCTATTATGTATTTGCTTAATTTTACTAATTCATTTGATGATCATTTTCATCAAAATTTCATCTGATGGTCCCGGGCATTGACCCCACAATTTGTGTTTTTGCTAATATATCTTTCATTTCTATTATGTATTTGCTTAATTTTACTAATTCATTGGATGATCATTCAATCAAACCCAGTGGTGTTCTGAAGTATTGTAATGACAAACCGAAAAGGATATCAATTAATTCAATAGATTTTTTAATATCCAACCCGAATGGCGCAAGCTGCGTCTATTCGAATGCATTTCTATGCAATACCGGCGCAACGTGCATTCCGGTGCATACTAAGTTATTTAAATTGATGCACTTCTTATACGGACGTTTTAATGAAGTAAACATTGTGATTTATTGGATTATCTATCGTGATATTGCAATTTGACGATGATAGGATAACTAAGTAGACTTTTAATTAACTTTGAATAATGAAACATGTATTTAAATGATATAATCTTAGACATTGTATGTAAGGCTAATAACAAATTGATTCCTAACTTATTTTAGAAACAATTTAGAAATCCTGATTATCTAAATAAAAAAATAGATAGGTATAAGACTTTTAGGTATTAGTCCAGTTTGATGATTTGATTTGATGACTTGGAATCAAATTTTAAAAACACACATAACAAAATAACATCCGTTCTCGGCACGTCGAAAAATAAACATAATACAATTTTCCTACAATAATTTAAAAAAAAAAATTTAACGCAAGCTCATAAATACCTAAGTACTATTAGTAATACGTAGACATTAAAAAGTTGAATACTAACCAGACTGAATGCAGCGAATGCCAAAATTATAAAAACAAAGATGAATCGATTATCTCAATAACAGTCACATCACTACCACTTTTTTTTTCACAAAATCAAATGTCATTCGAAAATAAAAACAAAAACAATCGCGGCAAAGGAATACTTGAAATGCCGCGCGAAACGTGCGTCTGACTAAAGAGGTTTTACCAAACTAAAGCGAATAACAGTAAGTGGGGACGATAAACTGTCACCGCTACGGCGAAAGTCGAGACTTCGAGATGCGCAAACGATGTGCGCAAATATGTAATTCACATTTATTATACCTCTGCTTGCTCTAGTTTCACTTTGACCCTTAAACTTTTGTCGCTTTTTTTGTCGTCAAAAAAAGATAATCGACCATAGATTATTTAAATCACTGTTGAGGCAGCCATTAAAATTTTATTTTAAAAAGTGTAGATAATGTAATAAAGCTTCCCCATCGGTTGGAATAATGGCTGTAAAGGTTAAGCGCCGGCCTACAATAGTACAACCTTCTACATACTGTTAAGAGAGGTAGAGCTTAGTGGAACTACCACTCGAATAAGCTGCTGTTCTGGGGAAGTACCTCCACCTTACAGAAGACCACAGTGAAGTAGCACTTCGTAACTGTTGTGCTATGATTCTGCTGGTGAGTAAGGTCGCCAGAGCTCCTTTGGGGAGGGTATGCGGTGATCAATGACCGTTGGGTGACCTTCTTCCACGTTTGTACCTTCCGGCCACAAAAAAGAACAGGGTTCAATCAATCTACCTCTTTTCCACCAGTTTGTTCGCACTAGCAACGAATAAACGAGCCAAGATACTAAATATATCAATTAATAAATAATCATTTCACAACATCACATACCTTAATCTGACTCCGTGTTAAGTAGCTTAAACCCTCGTGTTACAGACATCAGAACTAACAGTGGTAGTAGAAAAATAAACTTAAATAGATGCATATAGCCCCCAGATCAGGAGAAACAGACATGTTCATGCACACAAATGTTTGTCCTGAGCGGAAATCGAACCCGCGACCTCTTGGTCTCTGATCGTCATTTTCTTGACCACTACACCAAGCGGGTCGTCATTCGTCAAATAAATATATAACGATGAAATAAAAATAAACCCAACAATTAAAACAGCAGTTAACAGCATTTTATTGTTATTACCGCAATGAAGCCACGATGAGTGCTTTCTCAGTAAGAGTTTGTATTACGGTAATTTAGTTTAAATTGCGAAATATTACATGCGTTACAGCTGTTTTCTTTTACGTAAAATGCGGTTTTTACTGTGGAAAGGAAATGTTGATTTGTGGAATTTTATTACTTTGTGTTTTCATACAGGCCGTATTTATGCGTCGAAACTACTGTGATTTACGGGAATCAGACAAAAACCTTCGTCGTTGTAGAACCACGGAAAATAAAATGCGTCCAAATAGCAAAGTTGACAAAACTAAAATAGAGAATTTACATTTAAAAATATGTGTATGGTATGTAGTTTGTATAATAGCGACATCTATTGTCGAGTAGCAAAACTAATGTGAAATTATATTCAGTTTGTAAACCCGACGTTTGGTCAGTCTTTAAAAATTTAGAGATCTTCTCGATGAAGCAAAATCTTCTGGACAACGTATTTGTGGAATGATCCCTGAAGCTCAAACAAATTATATGAATAAAAAATATATTTCAGTTACATCTGTAAGATACTTTTATAAAGAATCAAGTATACCAAGTGAACCATTAAATACTCATCCAAAGGTGGAGCAGGACTGAAACTTTAAACAATGTATGCCAGTCAGTAGTTTATATGTATAGTCTATGGTCGGTAGACTTAGTTTTTAGCGCAATGTTGTTAATTGTAGGAGCAAGCTTGCGGAGTGGGTCGCCCAACAGCTTTCATTACTAAGTCCCGTTAAAGTATTGGACTGGTTAAACCATTCTTTTCGTTCCAGTCTAGAATAGATAAAATATTTTGTTAAGTTTTTTTTTGTATTGGCTTGGTATATTGGCTCTTCTCTCCCTGATGGTAAGCAGATGAGGATCCCTGGTTTCCATGACAACGGAATGATGTTGCGGTAATAAAAGAATCTATCCGTGGACCAGTAGCTCTGAGATTAGCGCGTTCAAACAAACTCTTTAGCTTTATTATTTATTTGGAAAATAATTATATTAGTACTAGCCTTCCGCCCGCGACTTCGTCCGCGTCCCGTCCCGTCCCATTGCCTAGTCCCTTTCGAATTTTTCACACCTTTTAAACCTCCACGAATAATTCAAGACCAAGATAAGATAAATCCGTTCAGCCGTTCTCGAGTTTTAGGGAGACTAACGAACAGAAATTCATTTATATATAAACTAGCGGCCCGCCCCGGCTTCGCCCGTGGTACTTGTCCACTATTTAATGGATGATATTATACATAAAAACCTTCCTCATGAGTTACTCTATCTATTAAAAAAACCGCATCAAAATCCGTTGCGTAGTTTTAAAGATTTAAGCGTTCATAGGGACATACAACATACACAACATACACATGACAGAAAAAGCGCCTTTGTTTTATACTATGTAGTGATATAAAAGATTTCGGGTTATCCCATGGAAGCATTTAATCGGGATCAAAATGTATCCTATTACCCAATTCAGCCCATACCCTGCCTGTGTACCAAATTTCATCAAAATCCGTTTAATAGTTTCAGCGTGATTGAAGGACAAACATCCTAACAAACAAACTTTCAAATAAATAATATTAATAACATAATAAGATAAGAAGTATGATACCAATGAGGAAAAAGCCATGAAAATTATTCATTGCATCGATTGATATTATTTAATCTGAGGGTTAAGCACACAACGGATTTTATATGATTATTTTCATAGACTCATATTTTTGTAAAGTATTGAAATGAAACACCAATTTAAGAAATATAATATCTTTACTGATATATTAAAACTATTGACAGTAAAATTTACTACCAGTTTACTTATAATAACTTTTGAGGGAACTTAACTTAGTATAGTACACTTTCAGATCAAGTTAAGTTTCTAAACTTAATTGTACCAACTATTGCAGTATCTATATTTATACAAATATACCAAACTACCTGTTTACTCAAGAAATCTTTTGAGGAACTAACTCTTAGTATTATAGTACAGTTTTAATAAAACATTCATTTCTAAACTTAACTTAAACTTAGGCACCAACTATTATAGTATCTATATTTATACAAATATAGCAAATTATTTCTTTAAATAACTTACAAACTTAACCTCTTACCTATAAAGTTTAAAATCTTAAACAACTGCTCACCATAATAATATAATAGATTTAAATAGTGAATAATATGCCCCGACATCACGAAACTGTGGCATTATTTTGATTGTCGTGATGTACGTTAGTTACAAAAATTACTATGAGATGTGAGTCGACGGTCGCTTCACATTACAGGGCCTATATCAAGGCGAGTCAAAGTATGGCGAGGGCAAATTTAACAATTTAAATCTACAATCCGTACAATGAAATAATTTAATTTGGAAAAGAAAAATCTTCATCCTAGACAATAATTTGTTCTTCTAAAATATAAGAGAGGTAATAAAAATAAAAAAAGGTAAATGACAAGATCATATACATTGATCTGACTCCGTGTTAAGTAGCTTAAGCACTTATGTTAAAGATATCAGAACCAATGTCCATAACTTTTACTTAAAAAGATAAAGAGACAAGAATGAAATAAAAACGATAGTTTAATGTCTTGGTATATTTATATTGCCTATACAGACAAAGTATATAGGCACCGTGCGTAGCGATGACTCTGCCATCTCGTGACTCATATTTAAAACTTTTACTCTCAATGTCGGTAATTCTACTGTCAAACCACGGAAAAACACGGTGCCTTATTCTGCCATCTAGTGACTCACATTCGAAACTTTTACCCTTAATGTCAAATTCTACTGTCAAACGACAAAAAAATCGGGATTATAACGCCCTCTATAGTTTCTGCACGGTGCCTATAGAAAAGTAAAGAATCAGCCTATTAATGTCCCACTGCAGGGCAAAAGCCTCCATCATTTGAAATTATGTTATTATGGTTTTAGCTTAATCACCACGCTTGCCAAATGCGTGTTGGTGATCACAACTCCGAGCTATGTTGGGGACACAAATTTTGCCTGACTTGGGAATTGAATCCTGGGAATAGTGTCTTGTTGTGACGAAGGCTAAGATCCACTTAAGGTCGCTAAACCATCCTAAATAAGTGGGAATTGAACCAAGGACCTCGAGACCACGGCCTGTTCCTTAAACCACTAGACCATCGAGGCATGTTAGATAAAAAATCAAAAAACAATTTATTCAAAGTACACTGATCTCTCTACGGTCGTGTCAGATTGCTGTCACCGAACTATGAGAGTGAGGGAATAGGGAGTGCACCTGTGCTTGCGCACTCACTTGTGCACTATTTATATCCGCGTACTTGGCTGATCATGAGATCGGCCGCCATGGCCGAAAAACGGCCGGAGGGGTATTTTTATGCTATGCATCAAAATTAAACTCTTCATCTGATATACTATCTAAATCCATGGATTTAACATCTGGATCTTTCGGAGAAAGTAAATCTTCAAGACTGATTTTATCTTTTTCATTATCATCATTATTTTCATTTTCAGTATTATTAACACCGTTGTTTTCAGACCAATCATTATTGGCATTTACAGTAACACCAGTATCATTATTTTCATTTTCAGTACCATTAACACTATTGTTTTCGGACCAATCATTGTCATTGCTTACAGGCCAATCATCGTCATCGTTTTCAGCAGCCTTTGTATCATTATTTTTATTTTCAGCATGATTTATATCATTATTTTCAGACCAATTATTATCATCAGTCGTATTTTTAAAACTGTCACTATTTTCAGTATTACCAAGGTTGTCTTGCCAATCATTATTTACAGTGTTATTTCTTAAAGCTATCAAATCGTTAATTTTGTTTTCAATGTCATTGCATATAGCTTCGTTAACCTGTTGAGTATTTAGTTTGTCTTCATCATTTTGATCAGAAGGTTTATCGTGATTTTCTAATGATTCCTCTTGACTTTCATTATTATTTTTAGTATGGTCATCATTTTGACAATTTTCATTATTGACAGCTACATCTTCATCATTATTTTCAGCCAAAATTGTATTATTTGTACTATCATTATTGGTAGCAGTTTCCTTCCTCTTAACAACATTAGTTTCAATATTAACTTCTAAGTTATCTTTCGACTCAATACTTTGTTCTTCATTTTCTGCACTAAACTTATCAGAATCTTTACTTTCACTTATATTTTCAACCCTGTCTTTTAATTCTTCACAATTCGCCTTTGGAGATGCTATCATTTCACCGTTCGCCGTTTCGTCTTGATTTTTACTACTTTCACAATTATCTTTCAAACCTACATCATCTAAAGTATCTTTATGACTTAAATCACTATTGTTAAGACTTTCATTTAACTCATCACTTCTATTTAGATTATTTTCGGTATTTGTACACTCTTTATCATTACTACTATTACTTAATCTATTGCCATCTAATTTATCTTCATTTACATCACCTTCGGCATCAGTTTCACAGTCTGTGCTCAAATCCTTATCATTATCTACAACTACCTTACCAGAATTACATTCATTCTCTCCTTCATTAACTAACAAAGTCTGACTATCATTAAAATCTTTAGTCACATCCTTAGAAACATCATTTCTTTCATCAACATCATTACACAGTAACGATTCACTATTAACTGACGCGTTATCATCATCATCATCATCATTGCCAAGTTTGTCTATGATATTGTCTATGCCTGATCTTAGATCATCAAAGTCATCACCGATCATGGCAAAGGCGTTTTTGTCAGGATGGGTCCTCCTGCGTTTTCTGGGAACTTTTCCAAGGAACTTATTGGAAAAGATCGTCTTGAGGGACAGAGTTGTAAGCGAATCCACTGTAAAAGAAAATGTGATATTAGAATCTTAGTAACTAGGAAGTTTAATTTAATATTTTTGATTGTGAATAAATGTCTACGTATTTCAATCTCTCACCTGATATTTTTATGTTAAAAAGAAATTAAATGAGACTACGATAGACAATTTAGTTTTAAGCCTAATTGGTGAAAAATCTCTTATCGCGAAATGTTCAGAACAAATTAGTGTAGATGAACATTTTCCGATGTCGCTTGTTTGTTAGTAAAATGGTATGTGCGTGCGTGTGTTTATGTGTGCGCTTGCTTATGTCTCCCTCTGTGTATGTGTGTGTGTGTGTGCGTGCGTGTTGGGAAAATATACAATATGCCTATGTACAGACATGCCTATCTCATAAATATACAAGGGCGTTAGTGGGTCTAGAGGTCTGGGGTAGTCTCTATATACTTGTTTTCAAGATTTGCCGATGTCTCTTCCATGTCAGTAAAATAGTGTGTGTGTGTGTGTGTGTGTGTGTGTGTGCGTGGGTGTGTGCGCGTGTGCGCGTGTGTGCGTGCGTATATCTTTCTGTGTGTGTGTGTGTGTGTGTGCGTGCGTGTGTGTACGCACCGGTCCTTCGCTCGCCGTCGCCGCAGTCGCTGTCCCAGTGCCGCGCGTCGTCGTCTGACTCGTCCAGGTCCGCCAGCTCGGTCTTGATGCACACCATGGGCGCGCGCCGGTACGGGTAGGTGCTCCTAGGGTCTAAGTAGAAGCCGTGTCTGTCTCTCTATGTGTATGTGGCTGTGTGTGTGCACGTTTCTGTCTTTGTGTGTGTCTTTGACTGTGTCTCTCTGTGTGTGTGTGTGTGTGTGTGTGTGCGCGCGCGGGTGTGCGTGTGTGTGCGTGCGTGTGTGTGTGTGTGTGTGCGTGTGTGTGTCTCTGTGTCTCTGGAGTGACTCTGTCTCCGAGTGTCTCTGAGTGTGTGTGTGTGTGTGTGTGCGTGTGTGTGTCTCTGTGTCTCTGGAGTGACTCTGTCTCCGAGTGTCTCTGAGTGTGTGTGCCTGTGTGTGTGCGTGTGTGTGTGTGTGTACGCACCGGTCCGCCGCTCGCCGTCGCCGCAGTCGCTGTCCCAGTGCCGCGCGTCGTCTGACTCGTCCAGGTCCGCCAGCTCAGTCTTGATGCACACCATGGGCGCGCGCCGGTACGGGTAGGTGCTCCTAGGATCTAAGTCGAAGCCGTGTCTGTCTCTCTATGTGTATGTGGCTGTGTGTGTGTCTGTGCGCGCGCGGGTGTGCGTGTGTGTGCGTGCGTGTGTGTGTGTGTGTGCGTGTGTGTGTCTCTGAATGTCTCTGGAGTGTCTCTGAGTCTCTCTGAGTGTCTCTGAGTGTCTCTGAGTCTTTCTGAGTGTCTCTGAGTGTCTCTGTGTGTGCGTGTGTGCGCGTGTGTGTGTGTGTGTGTGTGTGTGTGTGCGCGCGCGCGCGCGTGTGTGTGTGTGTGTGTGTGTGTGTGTGTGTGTGTGTGTGTGTGTGTGTGTGTGTGTGTGTGTGTGTGTGTGTGTGTGTGTGTGTGTGTGTGTGTGTGTGTGTGTGTGTGTGTCTGTCTCTCTCTCTCTCTGTGTGTGTACGCACCGGTCCGCCGCTCGCCGTCGCCGCAGTCGCTGTCCCAGTGCCGCGCGTCGTCGTCTGACTCGTCCAGGTCCGCCAGCTCGGTCTTGATGCACACCATGGGCGCGCGCCGGTACGGGTAGGTGCTCCTAGGGTCTAAGTAGAAGCCGTGTCTGTCTCTCTATGTGTATGGGGCTGTGTGTGCACGTTTCTGTCTTTGACTGTGTCTGTGAGTGTGTGTGCGCGCGGGTGTGCGTGTGTGTGTGTGCGTGTGTGTGACTCTGAGTGTCTCTGAGTGTCTCTGAGTGTCTCTGAGTGTCTCTGAGTGTATCTGAGTGTCTCTGAGTGTCTCCGAGTGTCTCTGGAGTGTCTCTGGAGTGTCTCTGAGTGTCTCTGAGTGTCTCTGAGTGTCTCTGAGTGTCTCTGAGTGTCTCCGAGTGTCTCTGGAGTGTCTCTGGAGTGTCTCTGGAGTGTCTCTGGAGTGACTCTGAGTGTCTCCGAGAGTCTCTGAGTTTGTGCGTGTGTGCGTGTCTGTCTGTGTGTGTGTGCGTGTGTGTGTACGCACCGGTCCGCCGCTCGCCGTCGCCGGAGTCGCTGTCCCAGTGCCGCGCGTCGTCGTCTGACTCGTCCAGGTCCGCCAGCTCAGTCTTGATGCACACCATGGGCGCGCGCCGGTACGGGTAGGTGCTTCTGGGATCCAGGTCGAAGCCCTAGAACAGATGAGAGGTTAGGATACTCGGCCTATCGCAATCCAATGCAGGGCAAAGGTCATTCAGGCGGGAATCTAACCCAGCGCCTGCAATCCGGGCAACCGCTCTGACCACAGATCTACCGAGATCGTAAGTGGACCTGACGAATATCTCCTTGTTATTTCTTAACGCATAACGCTGCGTTATCTCTTCAATGTTATAGCAACTACTACAAGACTCGTTTGAAACGCCATTTGCGGGCATTCTCTCAAAAAAAAAGAGATTATACTTGCAACTTTCGTATTTTTACATGGTCAGCATTACTGTACCTTTAACTATAATTTTTCAAATTATAAACAAAGTAAAATTCATCCGATCTCGGTCGGCTCAGGCGGGATCTGATCAAACTTCAAAAATGACATGATTTTTCATAAAAATTAATTACGACACTTAAAAATTATATATTTAGCGATCCGGCACTTTACTAGTTTTAACTAAACATTGTAACATACCTGCGGTACGTTGGATACGTCGAAATGTCCGTCCCTCTGATTGGCCAGTAACGCGTCGCAACGGACTAACTTGATACTTTAGTTTAACTTAACGTTTGAGGAGCTCGATGGCGCAGTGGTTAGCGCACTCGGCCTGCGGTTGCTAAAGTTAAGCAGCGTTCGCAGATGCCAGTCATCGGATGGGTGACCGAAAGATTTCATCTCGAGCTCCTCCGTGCTTCAGAAGGCACGTTAAGCCGTTGGTCCTGCGCCTGATCTCTCTACGGTCGCGTCAGATTGCTGTCCCACCGAATTATGAGAGTGAAGGAATAGGGAGTGCACCTGTGCTTGCGCACTCACTTGCGCACTATAATATATCCTGCGGACCTGGCTGATCGTAAGATCCGCCATGGCCGAAATAGGGCCGGAGGGTATTATTATTGTAACATACCTGCGGTACGTTCGAAACGTCGTAGTGTCCATCCCTCTGATTGGCCAGGAGCGCGTCGCATCTGACTAACTTGACACGCGCCGGCCAACAACGACTTAGAAGTTTGTCTGTTGCCGTTGCACCTGGTGTGGATAAAAGTAAAGTAAAGTATCAGCCCACTAATGTCCCACTGCAGGGCAAAGGCCTCCATCATTTGAAATCATGTTTTCGTTACAAAGATGGGTTTTGGCTTAATCACCACGCTTGCCAAATGCGGAATGGTGATCACAAACCCAGCCTGTGTTCAGTAGATTTACATCTGACATAAATTAATTAATATTTTTTGGACTAACACACCAATTTTATGTTTAACATTAGAAACAAAGAAAAAATCATCTGATGAGGCTCAGGCGGGAATCGAACCCTTGCAATCCGGGCAGGCGCTCTGACAATAAGCTACCGAGACCGTTAGTAGACCTGACGTATTTCTCCTTGTCATTTGCTTAATTTTGCATTGAGATCAGATTAATTTTGCGTTACTTCTAAGTTTAAACATTATAGTTAAAAGGCATAGTAATACATAGCATTTAAAAATACAAAAATAAAATATATAAAAAATAACACACCAATTGCCCAGCCCCCAACTAAGCTCGAAGCTTGTACTATGGAAGCTAGGGAACGGATAGACATACTTAAATACTTTTTTATAAACATTCATGACTCGAGTACAAATGCCGATGTTCATCACACAAACATTTGCCCCTACCGGGATTCGAACCCGCGACCCTCGGTTTTGTAGCCAGAGTCTCTGACCACTAGACCAACGGGCCCTTATTTATTTATTAATTTTAACTTTATTGCACGATATAAAAATTGTACAAAAGTCGGACTTAATGCCTCATGGCATTCTCTACCAGTCAACCTTAGGGTCAAACAGAAAATGACTAGTAGGTAGGTAGTGCTATTAAAATTAAGTAAATATACATTTATTACTTATTACTTATACCTAACATTTAAATCTATGTATGCAATATAGTACTCACTCTTTCTCATATATGTGCAGGTTTCTTCGTGTTTCCTCAAATTCTTTAGTAGCGCAAAGGTACGTTTGCATTTCAGGCATTTTCCTGAAATAGATATAGGCATTGTTGTTTTTATTTGTATATTTATTTCAAGCATTTTTACATGCTCAATATTATTTATATATGCGGCCGCCCGCGACTGTCTGCGTGGATTTCGGTTTCCGCTTACATAGTGTTATACTATAGCTTAAAGCCTTCCTCGACAAACGGACTGACTATACAAAAAATAAATATTTTCTCTAATCAAACCAATGAGTTCCTGAGATTAGCGCGTTCAAACAAACAAACAAATTAATCAGCTTTATTAATATTATTAGTATAAAAGCATAGATTGAAGTAAGGAACACACTCGGCCGAAAATCACGAACGAAGTTTGGCGTGGAATTCGTCCATGAAGTAAATTTAAAGTATTTTTGTCTTCCCTCGGGAATATCATTTTTTCCGGGATACAAAGTACCCTATTATTTAATCCGGACTACTTACTTTACGTCTGCAAAATTTCAAAGCAATCGGTTCAGTAGTTACGTCGTGATAGCGGGACGAACAAACTAACAAACTCACTTTCCGATTTATTATATTAGTAAGGATGATGAGATGACACACTGTGCCGAAAAACATCGCGTAATATTGTATAGAAGTCAAACTTCGTTCGCGTTTTTTCCGCTTAGTGAGTTCCTAATAACTTACCACCAGGCCGGGAGTCGATCCCCCCGCACTTGTGTTGTCCCATAAGAGTGTTGGTCACGAATGTCTTCCAGCATAAATCGCATTTGACGTCCGGTACTGCATCCCAGGGAAGGCATTCGCCGTTGTCGATGTGGCTGTTAGAGACATAATTTGTATTATTAGTAATAACTAGCGGCCCGCCCCGGCTTCGCCCGTGGTACTTGTCCACTATTTAATGGATGATATTATACATAAAAACCTTCCTCATGAGTTACTCTATCTATTAAAAAAAACCGCATCAAAATCCGTTGCGTAGTTTTAAAGATTTAAGCGTTCATAGGGACATACAACACACATAGGGACAGAAAAAGCGACTTTGTTTTATACTATGTAGTGATAAATGATAACAATAAACTTTATTCAATAAACATTCTGCACTGGAAAAATCATAAAATCTATATAATTGGGACTTAAGTTAACTTATTTTAATCAAAACACTTACAAAAAACGTTAAGCAAACACACATAATTATTACATTCCATGTCACAATAGAAATCAAACAATCAATGAACTTGTTTTAATTAATTGACGACGCTTGGCGTAATGGTCAAGATGTTGCCTATAACGCAAGAGGTCGTGTTAAACGTATCTATTTAAGTATATTTGTAATACCACTGTTGATTCTATCTGTCAGAAACTGTCTGTATGCACTGTTTGTTTGAAATGGGCAATCCGTTGATTACAGTAAAATGTCAATACGATAAATGACATGAGCAGTATGTAGAATGTCTTGGGCAGTGTGTTAATGGTCATGGGGGTATATGAAGAATCTCATGGGTAGTTTTAAAGTCCGTGATGGGCAGTAAGCTGTATGTAATGGGCAATACGCCGTAAGTATTGGGCAAATACCCCGTAAGTGATGGGCAATAAGCGGTATATGATGGGCAATACGCAGTAAATGATGGGCAATGTGTATTTTATGATGGGCAATACGCAAACGTGGTACGACAGTATTCACTCATGGTAAGCCTTGTGCGTGGTGTGATGTGATGGGAAGTTTGATAGGAAGTATATACTTCCTATCAAACTTCCCATCACATCACATATGTGTTATGTAAAGTGTAAAAAAGCGATGGGCAATAAATAGAATAGTCAGTATCCTCACTCTTGGTAAGCCTTGTACGTGTTTGGCCTCTTCTGGCAGCGGCGGCAGCGGTACGGGCGGTGCCGTGTTTTATGGTCAATGTGATGAGATAAATCCTCGTCTGGCATTGTAGTGTGTGATGGGTAGAGTGTATGTATTGATGGGCGTTCCGTTAATACGTAGTATATGATGAGTGTAAAATTTCATTGGCGCTGTGTAGAATGACATGAGCAGTTCTTAAAATGTCTTGGCCAGGGTGTAAAATGTCTTGAGCAGTGTGTAAAATGTCATGGGGTATATGAAGAATGTCATGGGTAGTTTTAAAGTACGTGATGGGCAGTAAGCTGTATGTAATGGGCAATACGCAGTAAGTGATGGGCAAAATTCTGTACATGATGGGCAATGTGTATTTTATGATGAGCAATACGCAAACGTGGTACGACAGTATTCACTCTTGGTAAGCCTTGTGCGTGGTGTGATGTGATGGGAAGTTTGATAGGAAGTATATGTGTTATGTAATGTGTAAATCGTGATGGGCAATAAATATATTGTAATGGGCAATACGCAGTAAGTGACGGGCAATAAGCGGTATATGATGGGCAATGTGTGTTTTATGACGGGCAAAACGCAGTAAGTGATGGGCAATAAGCGGTATATGATAATGTAATGGGCAATTAGCCAGTATCCTCACTCTTGGTATGCCTTGTACGTGTAGGGCCTCTTCTGGCAGCGGCGGCAGCGGTACGGGCGGTGCCGAATCTTGTGATCAGTGTGATGAGCCAAAGCTTTGTCTGGCATTGTAGTGTGTGAGGGTTAGTGTATGTTTTTGATGGGCGTTCCGTTAATACGTAGTTTATGATGAGTAGTATGTAAAATTTCATTGGCAGTACGTAGAATGACATGAGCCATTTTCAAAATGTCTTGGCCAGGGAGTAAAATGTCTTGGGCAGTGTGTAAAATGTCATGGGGTATATGAAGAAAGTCATGGGTAGTTTTAAAGTCCGTGATGGGCAGTTAGCAGTATGTAAAGGGCAATACGCTTTAAGTAGTGGGCAATACGCCGTAAGTGTTGGGCAATAAGCGGTATATGATGGGCAATAAGCGGTATATGATGGACAAAATGCTGTATATGATGGGCAATGTGTATTTTATGATGGGCAATAAATAGAATAGTCAGTATCCTCACTCTTGGTAAGCCTTGTACGTGTAGGGCCTCTTCTGGCAGCGGCGGCAGCGGTACGGGCGGTGCCGTGTTTTATGGTCGTTGTGATGAGCCAAAGCTTCGTCTGGATTCAAGAACCATATTTGGCATGCGTTGCAGGCTAATCTGTAAAAGTATTAAACAAATTTCTTTAAGTCTTAGTATTTTGGCTCAGATAGCAAGCTTAATCACGGTGTACAATTGTTAAGGTTAAGCAAGTGTCGCAAAGGACGGTCAGCGGGTGGGTGACCAAAAATGTTTTAAACTCCGGAATGCAAGTTAAGCCGTTGTCCCAGCAGTGGGGATGTTAATGGATGATGATGATAATGACAAAAATAAATCACCTTTTAAATTGCTATAAATAAATTATAACTTGATAACAAAATATTATACTACCAACGCCATCTATTGGTATGACATTGTAAACGTGTTTATTGCTGAGAAAATACCTCTCCCGGCCGTTTTTCGGCCATGGCGGCCAATCTTCCGTTCAGCCAGGTACGCAGGATATATTATAGTGCACAAGTGAGTGCGCAAGCACATGTGCACTCCCTATTCCCTCACTCTCATAGTTCGGTGGGACAGCAATCTGACACGACCTTAGAGAGATCAGGCGCAGGACAAACGGCTTAACGTGCCTAAATGCTGACAATACTGTCAATAACGTTTAGTCTGTTGTTGAACGTTTTAATGAGTGTTTGCGACGCTAGATGACAATACGTAGGCGTGAGGTCTAACTGCTATGTCATTGGTAAATTTTGACATATCTGTCAATGTCATGTAAAGCGATGGTGGCCTAGTGGTACGGACGGCACCTCACACACGTGAGGTCCACGTTTCGAATCCGGGCCCACACCTCTATATTCTTCGTAATCTATGTGTGGATTTGTGCCATTACCTAGCTCGGAGGTGAGGGAAAACCGTGAGGAAACCTGCACATTCAGTGATTCCTGACTTTAGTTCAGTTAGATCTGAATGTGTTACCATCATCCAATCTGTCTGGTTCCCCTATGGGTTACGAAGGTCTGATGGCAGTCGCTTCACTGTAATAACCAGACTCGCCAAATCCTGGATCATGGTCAAAGCGGACCCCGCATAGAAACGGGATAAACGCTAGGAAGAAGACATACCGTATACGTTCTGGTCGCAAGAATCAGCTGTTTGCGCCTCCATTGTGTCGCACGGTCGCCGCTGTGTCGCATGCATCGTACACTTAACGCACTCTTGCTATTGCATCCCGAATTCGATATTTTTACGGATAACGTAAAATGCATGTTAAATCAACTTGATGTTACCTTGTAAGACGATTTAGCTGATAAGTGTGTAAGTGTATATTGCGTAATTATGTAACTGGGATCTTCCCGTTTAATTATTGGTCAAATAAATAAATACCAGTTAGACCCAACGCCTACCTACTGCCATCTGGCGGTATTATCATTTGCGAAAATAATAAATAAATAAATAATAATAAATATATCTGGACATTATTCACACAGCGCCATCTAGCCCCAAACTAAGCATTAGCTTGTGCTATGGATGCCAGACAACGGATAAACATTACATATATATACTTTTTTTTTAAATACATACATATTATACATAGAAACACCCAGACCGATACAAACAGACATGTTCATGCACACAAATGTTTGTACCGTGCGGGGATCGAACCCGCGACCTTTGGTGTAGAAGCCGACTTCTCGACCATTACACCAAACGGCTCGTCAAAACCAAAACCCTCATTGTTTCAATATAACTCACCTGACGTTGGTGTAATTCACTGTATGCGACCGTAGATGGCTGGCCAGGCCGTGCGCGGTCACGTGCGCGCGGCCACAGATGCGGCACGTGTGTGCGGGGCAGGGGGGAGGGGGGGCCAACCTGCGGGACAAACGTTAATATAATTAGTATCATTAATTCTTACTAAAATTATAAATGTTAATTTTTTTTTGTCCGTCAATCACGCTAAAACTGCTAAACAGATTTTGATAAAAATTACGATGACTTAGTCTTAGGTGATAAGATATTTTTTATTCTGATTTATTGCTCCCACAGGAATCTCGATAACGCGGGCAAAGCCGCGCTTTATAACTGGTACAATATAAATTTAAAATGTATAAATAAATCTTTGTATTAATATAATAATAATAAAGATGAAGTGTTTGTTTGTGTGTTTGAACGCGCTAATTCAAGGCTAAAACTACTGGTTCGAAGAGAAAAAATATTTTTGTGTTGGGTAATGTTCCATTTGTCGAGGAAGGCTTTAAGCTATAGTATAACACTATGTGTGCGGAAACCGAAATCCACGCGGGCGGAGTCGCGTGCGGCCGCTAGTAGCCGATAGTTTGCTACGATAACATTGGGGGCGTTTGGCAGAAAAAAGCGCTAGGAAGCGCTAACGATTAAATAAGCAAAATGGCGGATTGTGTCAAACAAACTGTACAGTTTTCGGCCAGGACATGTTTGCTAACTTCAGTCTGTGCTTCAGTTGCGCTGACACAATCCGCCATTTTGCTTATTTAATCGTTAGCGCTTCCTAGCGCTTTTTTCTGCCAAACGCCCCCATTAATATATACTGAGCTATACTTACTTGACTTTCTTTTGAGGCACATCCGGTTTGGCGGGCAAATCTCTTGATCGTTTCGTTCTACTCGAATCTTCATTCTATAAATAAATTATAAATTAAGCAATCATCATCATCGGCATTTTACAATGGACATGCAATCACATTTAAATAAACCAGGGGGGTGGTCAAATCTAAATTTGATTTTCATTTGTCGCAGCTACCCTCCTGACACAATTTAAAGATTATTAATTGCTATTTTTGAATTCTGGTTTTGCTGTATCTTATTTTTCATTTATTAATTTTTGTTTTAATTAACTGCGCTTTTGCATTCGGCCTAAGACCAGTAGTGTTAGTGAATGCATTGTATTAAATAAATAAATATTGAATCTGAATGCACAGTGATTCAGTTATAATTTACCTTTTTATGATCCTTCTTCAATATCGACTTGGGTGGCGCTGTGGTCGTCGGTTTCTTAGATTCTTGCTGTTGACAAGGGCAATAATCAATGGGGGCGTTTGGCAGAAAAAAGCGCTAGGAAACGTTTGTAAACAAAATGCCGATTGTTAGCGCAAAATGGCGATTGTTAAGCGGTAACACAGTAAACTGACAGTTAGCAAACACGTCCTCGCCGAAAACTGTACAGTTTGTTTTTTAGCGCTAGTAAGCGCTCGCAAACGCTTTTTTCTGCCAAACGCCCCCAATGAGCGTGTTTGCGATTGAAAAATCCGCTAGATACGTAGGCGTGAGGGCTAACGGCTATGTCATTGGTGAATTTTGACACATCTGTCAATTTCATGTCAAAATTCACGAATCACATACCAGTTGGACCCTACGCCTACCTACTGCCATCTAGCGGACTTTTTCATTTGCGAAAACCCTCATTATGATACCAGTTTATATATAATACGTCATAAATTGCACGGAAGATCAGCGTCGAAGCGTCACCTAGACCCTTCGGCATATGCTGAGTGCAAGCCTTTTCGGTGACACATTTTGCCTTTGTATAATTTCATAACTTATTTTAATGTAATTTAGTTTTCACTTATTTTGTTTCATGTTTTTATGTTATGTGCTTTTGTTTTATCTGTGCCACTGAATAAACGTTATTCTATTCTTATTCTATTCTATCAATGGTCTAGTGGTTTAAGTACCGGGCCGTGATCTCGAGGTCCTAGGTTCGATTCCCGGGTCGGGCAAATTTTGTGTTGATTTTTCTGAACACAGCCCGGGTTTGTGATCACCATGCCGCATTTGGCAAGCGTGGTGATTAAGCTAAAACCGATCTTTGTAACGAAAACATGATTTCAAATGATGGAGGCCTTTGCCCTGCAGTGGGACATTAATAGGCTGATACTTTACTTTACCATAACAATGGCTGGCACTCACCCTCAAACTGCTAAGACACACGTCGTCGTCTCTGTTGGCGCGCGTTTGCCTCGTGGCACGCGGCGGACTACTGCAGGCGGAGCCGCTGCGGGCTCTAGTCGTACGGGAAGGCCTGGAAGACAGAAATAATAAATTAATCTTATTAAATAAATAATAAATAAGTAAATATTTCCCAACATCACATACATTGATCTGACCCCGTGTTAAGTAGCTTAAGCACTTGTGTTACAGACATCAGAAACAACAATGGGATTACAAATATACTTAAATAGATACATATAACACCCAGACCAGGACAAACAGACATGTTCATGCTCACAAATGTTTGTCCTGTGCGGCGATCGAACCCGCGACCTCTTGCGTAATAGGCAACATCTTGACCATTACACCAAGCGGGTCGTCAAACAAAATACAAATAAAAAATGAATCCCTTGAACTAATGATATACAAAAACCCAAGATGCACAGTCTCGAACAAAAGTAACACTCAATACTGTCACCAAAAAGTACTCAAAGTCAAATGATGAACGTTATTTCGCAAATTAAACCTTATGCAGATTAGTTAAGATTCTTTTCACAAGGGAATGTTCAAAATTACGATGACGCGGGTGACGCAAGACTGTTTGAAATAAGTGCATTCTGCACTTATTTTTTAGAGACGTTTTTGAGACGTTGATTGTGTACCCTAGGTTTATGTATATCAATGCTTGAACTAATAATAATATTGACTAGCGGGACGACCCGTTTGGTGTAATGCTCAAGATGTTGCCTATTATTATACAAGAGGTCGTGGGTTCGATTGCCGCACAGGGCAAACATTTCAGTGTCGTCACTGCCTGCCTGTCAATAAATAAATAAATGTGTTTGCTTGAACATGTCTGTATGTGTGGGTGTTATATGTATCAAGAGGTGCTGGGTTCAATCGCCGGTCTAAGATTTTTTAATTACAATTTTAAATAAATATGTAGAAAATAAAATAATATGTGAAAATTATTAAAAATTAAAAGAAATATGCAAAAAAGAAACAGTACATACCTGGTATCTTTAGACTTAGTTTTCTCCCTATCTTGCCGTGCCCTGGTCTCTCGATCCCGTCGCACTTTCTCTTTACTGTTGGTCTCTCTGTAGCCTTTGTCTATCTTCTCTACCTGTTGACAAAATACAAGATAAAAGCTAGGAGGATGCTGATGCAATGAATCTACATCTACACTAATATTATAAAGAGGAAAGATTTGTATTTTTGTATGAAGCTAGTTACAAGGCAAATACAATAAGTGGTATAGGTGGCGTTACTATGTAGTTATAATCTCTCCCTGTTGCATCCTCGGCCATTGCTTCGGAGCCCAGGGCACGCTGCGACTATGATCCTGAATTGACTTGCCTGGTTATTACATTATTATATATTGTGAGCATTAGTACAACAAAATCCAATAAGAATCCTACACTGTTTTATGAAGGAACTGACCTTAACCACAACCCTGGGCTCGGGCTTCGCCCTCCTGCCTGAGAGGGGCTCGTCGGAGTCGTCGTTGGTGTACACTCGCTCCGTCACACCGAGGATGCAGTCACCGGAGTCCTGGAAAGAGAGTTGGTTGTGATACTTGGAAGAATAAGTCAATTGTGTATTCATTTGGACTAACACACCAATTGCCTAGACCCCCCCTAGCATCCATAGTACAAGCTTCGAAAAAGTTGTTTATCTGTTGAGAGACATATGGGTTGACTAACAGAGAACGCTTTTAGCGTTAAATCCGCCTTTTGTACCTTACTTGTGGGATCAACAAAGTTTTTATAAATAAATAGGTACTTCAATCTATACTTATTTATAAATCTGTCTGCAAATAGCATTTAGAATGAGTGTTCAAGTAGGTACCACAACATTGAAGAAATAACATAGCATTAAGTGTTTAGCAAATAAGAAGGGGAAATTCATCAGGTCCACTAAGGTTTCGGTAGCTTAATGGTCGGAGCTTGCCCATTTTGAAAGAGGTGCTGCGTTCCATGCCCATCTGAGCCACCTCTGAGAGATCTAATGAAATAAGATGTCCTATCACAGGCCCGCACCATGTACGTGGTACCAAAAAATCGGTAAAATATTGCTATTTCCATTAAAAATACAATAAAATATTTTTGGTCTGTAGTTTAGTGCCTTAAAAATAAAATCAAATTCATAATTGTTCACTTTACTTCGTAAAGACGGCAACTGTAATTTTTTTCTTAACTGGGATTTACAGCTTTGGCCCCAGCCTTTTTAGGTCTTTTGTAACCTAAAAATATAAATACTTTGTGAAATAAACTGCATACTGTCAAAACAAAAATAAACTGACGGATAAACGACATAAACGTCATTCAAGTTTCAAAGATGCGTCTTGGTATATTTACTTTACTCTATGGATGCGTCCTCTGCCATATTGTACTGAGTTGCAATATTGTGGTTTAATTTATTTTTTCAGCCAAAAAACTAAGATTTTCCATAAGAATTGGAGTAATTAAAACTGTAGTACACTTATTCGCCTATATTTAGGTATAGCGTACATGGACCAGGCCGAGGCTTCATACATTTCTGGGACATCTCTTTTGCTTTGTTTATAATTTTAAAAACAATGGGTGTATTACTAATATAAAAAAGACCCACCACCAAAACAAAAAAAATGTGTTGTACTACATACATATTTGTTATTTCTCACTTTTCCGCTAGAGTGTGCGGGGAGACCGAGCCGCTGCCTCGTGCGTTTGTTTGTCGTCTGACACATCTCCATGAATTCGTGGAAGTCGTTCACTTTGTCAACACACAGCTCGCATATTAGGGGAGGCATCTTGTCGTCTGAATGTACCTGGAATATCAGATTTAATAAATAAATTTTAATAATCTCTCAATATCATATACTGATGGGCCTGACACATAATAATAAATAAATAAATATCTCTGGACATTATTCACACAGCACCACCTAGCCCCAAACTAAGCATTAGCTTGTGCTATGGGTGCCAGACAACAGATAAACATTACTTACATACTTTTTTTGTGAATACTTACATATTGTACATAGAAACACTCAGACTGATACAAACAGACATGTCCATGCATACAAATGTTTGTACCGTGTGGGGATCGAATCCACTACCTTTGATGTAGTAGCCAACTTCTCGACCATTACACCAAACGGCTCGTCATCTATCTATACTTATAATAAAACTGTAGAGAGGTCAATTCTGTACATTAAATACATTTTCAAAATAACTATTAGGGGGTGATTAGTGATCGATACTGATGCCAAAAATGCAATCAGTAAAATTTTTGTCTGTCTGTCTGTCTGTCTGTCTGTATGTTCCTTATAGAAACAAAAACTACTGGACAGATTTTGACGAAACTTGGTACAATTATTCTTCATACTCCTGGGCATATTATAGGATACCTTTCATCACGCTACAATCAACAGGAGCAGCGTAGTGAAGGGAAATGTGGGGAAAACGGGAGAATTATCTCCATTTCTTAAGCTTCAATCGCGTGTGCAGCCTTAATGGTTAAAGTCACATAGAAATCATGTATGACGGAAATATTCTACATAAAATTGCCTAAAAAATATCCCTTCATTCACAATAACACGTGTAACTCATGATCCAAATTGCTTTACGCGCCAACGCGTTAAACTCAGGAACTACTGGTTCGAATTGACAAAATATGGATAGTCCACTTACTATTTGTCGCGGTAGGCATTAAGCTATCTATAGTAACACTGTGTACGGAAACCGTAGCCCACGCGGACGGAGTCGCTGGCGGCCGCTAGTATATAATAAATGTGCAGTTCACATGAGCACTCTTCTCTAAATGGCAATTTTGTAGAATGAGTATTTGCATAAAATGCATTTCTCAAAATGAGCAGTTGACAAAATGTTTACTGCGCAAAATATGCACTTTTTAAAGACTTAATGAGCTGTGTAATACAAAGGTTTGCCCCAAATAAATAAAATATTATGTTCTTTTGTATAGGCACTAGGTATCCCAACTAATATTATAAATGCGAAAGTAACTCTGTCTGTCTGTCTGTCTGTCTGTTACGCTTTCCCGCTTAAACCTCGCAACCGATTTTGATGAAATTTGGTACAGACAATCTTTAGACCCTGAGACTGAACATAGGTTACTTTTTATTTCGAAAAAAAGAAATCCACGCGGACGGAGTCGCGGGCGGCCGCTATTTAAAATAAAATAAAAGCTTTTACAAAGTAATTACTATCTTAAAGTATTGTATTGATCGTCATTTTTACATCTGCATCTATAAAACATGCAAAAAAATTATTGAAAGTCAGAATGGTTTGATGAGTTTTTCATATTGTACAATTATCACAACTTTCAGTATTGAGGAATATGACTCAAGGAGGAAGAAGGTCTATTGTTATATTGAAATATATTATATTAAGAAAAGCACAGCTTTTGATATTATTGCGGCGCCTCTTCTCAGCACGCCTTTGTCTTCGAGACGCTGGCAGAGTGAAAAAAAATATAGACGTGCGAAAGAATTTACCATGTAGATCAATTTGCTGAATATATTATTTAGACGTGGGGTTTTAAACTGAAAATTATTCTGATTATCGAAACATTCTTGTTTGACAACACACCAACATAACCTACTTTTTGTGACATTTCACAAAATTATATTCCCCAATATTCGCTATTACTATGTTCCAGTAAGTAGTTTATTAACTAATATAGACGTTTTTTACCTCAATTTGAACACAATTACGTATTTTATCCTTCAATTCGATCCCGTTAGAATCGAGATCAACAACATTCTGGATTATAGGCATCTTGTAGCCAGCTCCGGCCCCGCACAGGCGACATGCTCGATAAATATCGTAGATTGTCTGTTTGTCTAACTTAGAATTCAATATTCCATCCATTTTCACTTATTTTTGCATGTTTTCACAACAAATTGTAATGACGAATACTATTTGCTTGCCGCTCTGACACTTTCAATAATAGGTGATACCGTGTACAAAAAAGCTACTATTCTTGTATTTTCTTAAAATGTTTAGTTCTGTTAAATCAATAAAAGAGATGTCCCAGAAATGTATGAAGCCTCGGCCTGGACCATGTACGCTATACCTAAATATAGGCGAATAAGTGTACTACAGTCAGTGCCGTAAATAGGGCGGTGCCAGCGGTGCCCAGGCACAGGGCGCAGACCCTGGAGGGGCGCAGAAATGACCGACTTTCAAGTAAAAAAAAAAAAGGTCGCAGCTTTGTGAGCTCGCACCCTGGAGGGGCGCAGAAATGACCGACTTTCAAGTAAAAAAAAAAAAAAAAAGGTCGCAGTTTTGTGAGCTCGCACCGGGCGCATATAAGGCTATTTACGGCACTGACTACAGTTTTAATTACTCCAATTCTTATGGAAAACCTTAATTTTTTAGCTGAAACAATAAATTAAACCACAATATTGCAACTCAGAACAATATGGCGTAGGACGCATCCATAGAGTAAAGTAAATATACCAAGACCAAAGACCAAGACGCATCTTTGAAACTTGAATGACGTTTATGTCGTTTATCCGTCAGTTTATTTTTGTTTTGACAGTATGCAGTTTATTTCACAAAGTATTTATATTTTTAGGTTACAAACAACCTAAAAAGGCTGGTGCCAAAGCTGTAAATCCCAGTAAAGAAAAAAATTACAGTTGCCATCTTTACGAAGTAAAGTGAACAATTATGAATTTGATTTTATTTTTAAGCCACTAAATTACGGTCCAAAAATGTTTTATTGTATTTTTAATGGAAATAGCAATATTTTACCGATTTTTTGGTACCACGTACACGGTGCGGGCCTGGGATGGGACATCTCATTTGAACAAATGAAAGGACCTAAATTAATTGCTCAGCTCGTTTTAGATATTCATTTTATAGCTATATAAAAAAAAATAAGAGAAAAACGATAATATCTACGGATTTTCCAGGTGGACGGATTAATCATATTCATTTCCAATTCACCTAAATTACTTTTATGTTTTGTACTATTTAGGTTGCGGCAACTTTTTTCTTACCTATACTTAAAATGGTAGAAAATATTAGCGATTGACCAAAACGGGCAACATTCGTATGCAACCAACGGGGCTTCCTGTGTCCAAATATCCACAAAAACTCTATTATGAGAATAGAGGGTTTGCTTTAAAAGAAAATACAAAATGACGAAAATATTCAGTTTTGGGCCATTATCCACTAACTGGAAAATCGTCCATACAAGACTGTCCTAAGCAAATTTTATTAAATATTGAGAATATCTGTCACTAAAAAGTAAGGCAATAATATATCTAATTTATATATTAAAAAATTGGCCAAGTGCGAGTCGGACTCCCGCACTGAGGGTTCCGTACAAATTCTATTTTTGACGTATTAAAAAAAATACTGAATAGATTTCGTTCGAACCAATTTTCGTTGGTAGTTTTTATGGTAATGTACATTATATAATTATTTCAGTTTTATCATCCTCTTATTTTAGAAGTTAGAGGGGGGGGACACACTTTTTTCCACTTTGGAAGGGTCTGTCACGCAAAGTATTCACTTTAGAAAAAAGTGATACTAGAAACCTTAATATAATTTTTAAAGACCTATCCATAGATACCCCACACGTATATGTTCAATGAAAAAAAATATTTCGAGTTTCAGTTCTGACTATGGGGACCCCCCACTTTTTTTTATTTTTTTTCTATTTTCGTGTGAAAACCTTGTTGCGGTTCACAGAATACATCCACTCACTAAGTTTCAACAGTATAGTACTTATAGTTTCGGAAAAAAGTGGCTGTGACAGACTGGCGGACAGACAGACAGACAGACAGACAGACAGACAGACATGACGAATCTATAAGGGTTCCGTTTTTTTGCCATTTTGGCTACGGAACCCTAAAAAGCCCACGCACTTTCCTCTCGGTTTTTGAGTTTTGGAGGGTTTTGTGTAAAATTGTGACAGAGGACTGTTTTTATGAACAAAAACTAGCATTTTTGTTTGTTAAAATAATAAAGTTTTTATTTTTTATGAGCAGTTACGATAAGTATTGATGACTTTAATAATTAACGAGTTCTTCATTTTATTTCTGTCGATTTTAATGGCGCCATACATCCTATATTGATTCAATAGAATCAGGTGAATTTTCCTTCTTAAAATTATTCGTTATTTCTGTCATGGCTCATTTTTTGGCGAGATTTGCAACAGTGCTCTTCCCAAGTCCTTTGACCACCCTTATGCTCGCGATGACTCATATCCGTATGCAAATTTCTGGAAACTTTTTGATTTTGTTTTTTTTTTTGTTTTTTCTGTCATTTTTTCAATAATTCTTCTTGATTTTGATTGTGAATATTTAGTTGTAAATATCTCAAGCGTTTTTGTTCTAATACTTCTTCATTTTTTTTGACCAGAGTTTTAGTTTTTTTTTTTTTTCAAAATTCTCTATTATCGATCTATTACCTCATTACTCTACAAAATAACGATGTATTATTAACGTTGATGCAGATTGACGCGCTGTCTAGCATGTAAGTCCGTAAAAAACTTAAAAAACCAGTGTCCTTTGCAATGACATGACAGAGGACTGTTGCACAGAGGACTGTTTTTTTTCACTAAAAAACTAAATAACACAAAATAATAGAAAACATATCACAATTGAAAAACAGATTTGAATACATACTAGTTTATAAACTATTATAAACAAATAATATTAAAAAAAACTCTTACAATAGGAAAACAAATACTCGACAGAGGACTGTTCCTACTATCTGCCGAGACGCGTGGTTCACTACCAAATGTGGTGCTGCCCCTGAAAAAAATGGCAGCTGTCTGTTTTGCTAAACAACCAAAAGAACTACACACCGGTAGCTTTCTATTTTACAATCGTAATGTTTCAGATCAATATCCGAAGTTAATTTTACACTGGATTCAATTATTGACAGAGGACTGTTTTAAAAATTTCAGGACAGCCTTTGATCCTCTTTATTTGGATAAATTTCTATTTTAGACTAATAATTTATAGTTAAAAAAGATGCTTACAGACTTATTAAACTAAATGATTTTTATTAATTTTATGGATGGCAAAGTTTTTAATATATAGGTATCAATGCTAGTAATTCTGGAAATCGGACATGACAGAGGACTGTTTTTTGAGGTGTTGAACATTTATTTTCTCGAAAACTATTATATTTTATTTCTAAATAAGCGATGGTAAACCAAGAATACCAAATTTATGTTAGTACTAACCCAACAATAAAAATATATAATAGAATTATCTACCTTTTAATTGCTTAGGACATCGATTTACCAGTTAGTGGATAATGGCCCTTTTACAACAACGCCTCAATACTAAAAATATCGGAGCGTTCTTATTGTAGCTGGCTCCGTGGGAGGTATGGATGAATTCAATAGCTGCCTGCCTTCGGAGCATTCGAGCATTTCAAATAGGGTTGACACTACATTGTCGGTAACAATTTTAACAAAATTATCGCACTGGCCAGTCATCGGATGGGTGACGAAACATTAAAGCCATTAACCCGTTGGTTCAATCCAAACAAAATAATAGTTTGGGGCGGTCATTCAACTCAAAAAAAAAAACTCAAAAATGAATGGGAATGTTATGGCAATGTGGGCATGTTATCCGACTGATGATGATGATGTTAATGAAACCAAACAGCGTTAACTTGTCGTAATTGTCGTCAATATAATGAACCGAAAAAAATATTAAGTTTGTCGTTCATATTTCGTTTAGTTGCCAAATCAAAACGATCTATCGCCTTCTTTTTCAGATGACTGATGAGCCCCCTCATGATTTCCAATATATCATTTCTCTTACCTTCTGCCCAATCTTTTAAACTATTCTCTAAATCAGTCCATTCAAGCTTATTTTCCTCGTTTGCCTGTATAGTCCTATCTAACTGATTAATTATTTCGAAAAACGCAACAGTTTTTGCAACATGCTCTTGACCGACTGTCAGCACTTGTATTGGTAAGTTTCTCATTGCTAAAGCGTTCCTCGTTATCCAAAACATTGCTTTGTAGATTGGAGCACTCCAATTTTCGGCAACGGACACTTGGTGTAAGAACTTCTTTTTCGTGTCTTCCTCCATTAAGGAAGAGAAATCGGTGTTTTTAGCTTCTTCCGTCAAAGCATCAGCTGCCTGTTTAATTTTACTATCATCAGTCTTCAAGATTATGGTTAAAAAGTTAACCAGAAAATCGGTGAAACCCGAAGCAGATCTGCAAATTCCGAACTTACTGCATACATGTAAAAATTCTAAATTAACTCCTCTATCTACTTCTTTCTGGAATACGTTGATAGCGACCTCATTAGTTCTTAACATTCCATCCTTTTTCAAATCGCCTATGAAGTAGTTAACCAATTTTCTTAAAAGTCTGTTGGATGTTTCGATAGTGTTCAGGATAACTCGTTGAGAACCTAAACGCGTTTTTATCTTCTGATTAGCAGTCTCTTTGACGAACGCTCGAAACCTTTAGAAATCAAAATCATTAATTAAATACAGGCAAAATCAATTAAAAACACAACATACGGGTCTAAATATTCAAAGTGACCTAGAAGCCACTTGAGCCCAGAGGCCTTACCATCAAGTCTGAAAGACCAGTGAGTGAGTGAGTTGCCACCTTACATCACACCATCTGACTTCTGTCTTATATCATGTAAGGCGGCATCTCACTTACTCACTCGTTTTATGATTGCTTTAAGACTTGATGGTTAGGCCTCTGGTATTATGGCGATACCAATAGATTGAGTGACACCTGTTTTATAAAACCTTTTACAATTAGGTCCTCGAGTGAAGGCATCTCAAGAAACGCAGTGCAGGTAGGCCTACTCCACAAGATGCACCAATGATTAGGTGGAGATCGCAATTCGCAGGAAGTATTATTTTGGATGCGGGCAGCGCACGACCGATTGGTTTAGACATCCTTGGGGTGTCCTATAAGCAGTAGTGGTGGAAGTGATGATAATGATGACAATAATGTACAGGAAATCTGGGAAAGGTAGTAAGTACCAACAAGAGAGACCTTTGGTCATAATTCTTGGATAAGATGTCGACTCTATCAACCAATTCTGGATTTATCTTCTGTCTTATCTCATCGAAGACCTTCAAAGACTGCTTGTAAACGTGATACGTGAAATCTTTAATCCTTGTATCATTTGCTACAGTGTGCGCCTTTTCAAACAACTTCTTTGGCTTGTAATAATCTTCGTATTGAGTTACTCTCAGCTCAGGAATATCATTGATAATCTCATGTTCCGTCGGGTGACGATGGACTTTATGTTTTTTCTTCTTTTCTTTAGTACTCGTAGTAACCTTTTCAGCGTTATACTCAGGACCTTTTAGCGGTATTTCTTTAGTCGTCTTTTGTTTAAAAAACGCCGTTTCAAGAGAGTAGTTGTAATTCCACTGTGACCCTAAATCTATGACCCCATCAATTTGTACACTGACACTGGTGACCATGGGATTACCTGTGAAGTAATTAATAACATTATTTTTTATCAGAGGATTTTTCCCAAATATTGACTTATAAAGAAATAGAGAATACACAAACAGGCATAGCTGGGCATTAACTCGTTAATCCGTTAATCGTTAATTAACGAAGTTAACATTTTGATTAACGGATTAACTTTTAAGTTAACTTAAAAAAATGTTAACGGACATGTTAACTTCCGTTAATTATGTAGAAGTCCGTTAATCGTTAATCCAATGCCTCCTATTAAACGCACGGCTCCGCGGGACGAGGCGCGAAAAACAGGTTTAGACGTGGCAGAAGTCAAGGGAGCAATTCGAGTAACAACGATGATAACTTGGAAGACTTAATTCTGTAACTCAGTCTATAGAAAAATCAAAGAGCTCCAACTCTTTAAAGAGTAAAGCGCACAGTCTCGTTAAAATGTGGCTGGACTTAAAATCGAAAGACTCGTTCAACGATGCTGCATTCCTCGGGGAATTGATATTTATAAGTCTAATTATTATTAAATATAATACTGCTATACCCTCAAGCGCTGCAGTAGAACGTCTGTTTTTCACGGATAAAGACATTTTAACACCAAAACGAGCCTCGCTTTCAGACGAGAACTTCAACATGTTAATGTTTATGAATAGGTGTATGCACCTTATTTCCGACGAATAAATTCCACATTTAACTATTTGAATTATACAAGTATTTTTATTCACATATAAAGTGGACATCGCGAACAAAAGTTTTGCGTGAAATTGGAGGGAAGAAGGCGGATTTTTGTCTTTTTATCTATTTTATAATTCGCCACCATCTTTATTTTTCGTCTTATAATGATGGTACTTACATATTTTAAAAACACAACAAGACATTTTGAATTTAAAAAATGGTCAAAAAAATAAAACTTTACTGCAACTTTGTGGTCCATGGACCACAATGCGGGTAACATTTTTTTTTTGTTTGTGATGTCATCTCTATACGTAGTAGTATACCTCAATGGTTCCTAACCTGTTAACTTCCAGAACCTAAACCACCAACAGGTTTTATAAGCTCACTAAGGCAACGATATAAAAGTGCATTTTTACACATAGTTAACGGATTAACGATTAACTTTAACTTGCGTTAATTCTTCCGAAATGTAACGCTTTAACGTTTAACGAAGTTAACTTTTTTTGTAGCGGATTAACGATTAACGAAGTTAACTATTTTATTAACGGTGCCCAGCTATGCAAACAGGCAAGCAGAATTTAAGACACCTGTTTTAAAAAAGAATAAATAAATTACTACATGGCATAAACTTACACAAGAACATGAAAATATTAACACAGTAAAGAAAACACATGCCTCTTCAGTGATTTATTTCATTTCGAAACAATTTTATTGCGTTACGAAATGTCTACCGGCGCATTTTACGACTATGATCGGCGTCATGGTTAGAGGCACTTATAAGTATTATTTTTATTACATGCAATAATGTACCCACACTAAACATTTCACACTATGATTGTGTAGACAAAATCCGAAGATTTTTATGTACTGCGTAGGAGGAAAAGTGAACACGGGGCTCCAGAGCAATGGCCGAGGAACAAAAGACAATGCCGATTTTGTTAGGGGAGTTGGCGTCTTTTTTTTTTGAGCGTCCACCAACCAAACTTGGTAATCTATATTCTTGAGGGCATTACAAACGATATTTGCTATGGCAGTATAGCTGTAAACTCAGTCCGAACTGAGTAAATCAGGTTTGAACTTTTTTTCACTTCATACATTTTTCTATGGGAAATTGAATTTTTTTGTTTCTTGCGTCCATCGATGAAACGTAAAAATATATATTCTTGAGGTCATCACAAATATTTGCTATGGCAGTAAAGCTGTAAACTCAGTCCGAACTGAGTGAGTCAGCCAAAAAAATTCAATTTCATTTATTTTTCTATGGAAAATAGATTTCATCGACGAAACGTGAAAATATATATTCTTGAGGTCATTACAAACAACATTTGCTATGGCAGTGAAGCTGTAAACTCAGTCCGAACTGAGTAAATCAGGTTTGAACTTTTTCACTCTAGGCGTTCGCTCCTGCATTTTTGTATGGGAAATTGCAGTTTTTTTTTTCTCGCGTCCATCGAGCAGACATGTAAACATATATTCTTGAGGTCATCACAAATCATATTTGCTATGACAGTATAGCTGTTAACTCAGTCCGAACTGAGTCAGACAGCCTAGAACGATTTCACTCCAGGCGATCATTCCTGCATTTTTGTATGGGAAGTGCAACTTCTTTTTTTCTCACCAAACATGTAAATAATTTACATGAAAAATATATATTCTTGAGGTCATCACAAACGATATTTGCTATGGCAGTTTAGCTGTAACTCAGTCCGAACTGACTCACACTCAGATGACAGGCCAGAACTATTAAAATGGCTAAAGTAAGGTAAAGAATTGAGACCAGATAATATTTCCATGTGTTTATTTACAGAAATAAAAAAATATGTTAGGTTATACCGCGTTCATGGAATTAATTATTACATAAAACAGTTGAGAAATGATTTTTTTAATAATGGTTTTCAATAGTTCCTTGTCGTCATTTTTGTACTGTTTAATGTAATGATTAATGATATTATGAACGCGGTATAACCTCAGATTTTTTTAGTTATGTCAATAAAATGTTTCCATATCAAATATTCCCGGAAAAAAAAAACCACTTGTTACGGGGTACCAGATTGGCAGCGTAGAGCTTGAGAAAGTTAATGTTGTTCGGGATCTTGGTGTCCACATTGATAACAGGCTAAAGTTTGACACCCATGTGGATAAAATTGTTGCAAAAGCCGCTAAAATGCTCGGTTTTATCAAACGCAACACCAAAGACTTCAAAAATGTGAACACCAAGCTTCTGCTCTACAGTGCATTGGTGCGCAGCCATCTGGAATTTGCTTCCTGTGTCTGGAGTCCTTTTTATAGCGTGGGCTCTCAGAGAATTGAAGGCATTCAGCGTGCGTTTACGAGACACTTGGCATTTTTGAGTAGTGGTTTCTCTCACCGTCAGCCTTACGAGGAGCGTCTTGTTAAGTTTAAGCTGACCAGTTTTCGTGATAGGAGGAAGATTGCGGATATTTGTTTCCTCTACAAAGTCCTGAATGGCCTACTGTACTCTGAGGAACTATTGTCGCGTATATCTCTGTCTGTTCCGCATAGATATCCTAGGCATCAAATTGCTAAACTTTTCGCTGTGCCTTTTCCCCGTACTAATCTTGGTCTTCAATCTCCTTTGGCGCGAATTTTAACTGAGTACAATACGGCAAGTGGTGAGATTCCTGACTTGGATATTTTTTGCAATCGGTTTTTGAAATTCAAGTCATTAATCTCGGAGTATCTTTCAGGCAAGTAGCCTGATGGGTATAGTTGTTCCCATCAGCCTATTTGTTTCGTTGTGGTGTCTAATAGTTTGTACCCTTATTATTTACGAGTGCTATGTACGCCGTTGTTTTGCATATCAGAACTGTTTCTATTTGTACCTTTTTACTGCTTTTTATTAATATGTATCATGTGGCTGTACTTAATAAATAAACACATCAAAATATCAATTGGCCTCAATTCCTTACCTTACTGTACATTTAAATAGTTCTAGCCAGTCTCACTCAGTTTGGACTGACTATACGTCTATACTGCCATAGCAAATATCGTTTGTGATGACCTCAAGAATATATATTTTCATGTTTGGTCGAAAAAAAAGTTGCAATTTCCCATACAAAAATGCAGGAGCGAACGCCTAGAGTGAAAAAGTTCAAACCTGATTTACTCAGTTCGGACTGAGTTTACAGCTTCACTGCCTTAGCAAATATTGTTTAAGATGACGTCAAGAATATATATTTTCACGTTTCGTCGATGGACGCAAGAAACAAAAAAAATCAATTTCCCATAGAAAAATGTATGAAGCGAAAAGAGTTCAAACCTGATTTACTCAGTTCGGACTGAGTTTACAGCTATACTGCCATAGCAAATATTGTTTGAGATGACCTCAAGAATATATATTTTCACGTTTCGTCGATGGACGCAAGAAACAAAAAAATCAATTTCCCATAGAAAATGTATGAAGCGAAAAAAAGTTCAAACCTGATTTACTCAGTTCGGACTGAGTTTACAGCTATACTGCCATAGCAAATATTGTTTGTAATGCCCTCAAGAATATATATTACCAAGTTTGGTTGGTGGACGCTCGAAAAAAAAAAGATGCCAATTTTACGCATTGTCTTTTGGTTTAGTATTTGTATAGGTTTATTAAAAAAAAACATTAAATTACGATCTAATAACATTTTATTACAAAATAGTAAATATTTTTAACAGCACTATTTTTAAATGCAAAAATCTGGTAACACAGAAATGTCAGTTTTGTCTTTGACATAAAAAAAAGTGACACATACTTTTTGCTTTCGCGCTAAGAATCTGTGGTTGTGTATGCGAGCGACCCGACTTGTGAGTTCACGTGCGTTTTGGCAATAATTCTGTGATTTTGTCGAACGTTTGTGTGATTTTGTGATTGTTCCTTCAAGAATTTACAAGCTGCTATCGTGTTAGCCGACTTCGGCCATTTATTTTCATGTAAGTGTTCTGTAAAATGCGTTTGTATCCCCCAGACCGTGTTACCCTACCACGTTAAGGAGTTTTATATATTGTAACCGTTTTGCATAAATGATTTATTTTTAGCTTTCTTATATCTTCTAGGTGACTTGTTTTTCGTTGTTAAATGTTTCTATGTTCTTCTCTCCAGAATTAAAGTTCTTTGTTTTGCTCAAAATTATAATTTATCGTTCTACGGAAGGTAAACAATCATTTTAGAATTGAAGGTCGCATCCATGCTTGTAGTTTCAATTTGGTCGAGTTATACGTCACTTCAGTATTTTGTGTAGTCAAAATTTCTCGTTTATTTTTACAAAAATATTCTAAAATACGTCTTCATTAGCTATAAACTCAATTTTGTTAATGATCTAATAAAAGTTGATGGTTATTATTTGGTCTTACTAAGATAAAGTGTAAATTGTTTAGGTTATAAAAAATAGTTGGTAAGTTAACATATTTTTCCTGTTTTACTGTATTTAACTACAAAATCTTGCCAGATATTACACAAACAATCTGTGAACTCGTCAATGGATAATTTTAAAATGGCTAATCATACAAAGTGCTCGAGGAAGTCACTTAAAATTTTAATAAAATCATGGTAACATCATCTATGTAGGTATGTTATATATTTATTTACCTATCTTTGGCTGAAATCACCCTCTCAAAATGTGGCGCAATATTGCATTACGTCAACAGTCTTTCCAAATGTGACTTTGTTTGTAAATATTGCTGAAAAAGTATTTCGTAATTTTTCTGCTCAAGAAGGTCAGTATTTCAGACTTTGTATTATTTACCTAGGTAATTGAGTTCCAGGCTGTGATTTACATTTTATTTTGCTAGATATTCTGACACCCTTTGTGAATTAAGTAGTTTATTTATGAAGGCCAAATTACTAAATGGTGTTCCATGTTATAGAAATAGCTGGACAAATCTTATATAAGCATGGAAATTATAGTTTTATTAAAAAACTTATACTAATAATTGAGCACTTAGGTATGTCTCGACTCAGTAGCTTAATTTGATAACTTACTCTCATCTGTCTATTGTCATCTTGGCAACGGTGGTGATTAAGCCAAAACACATCTTTGTTATGAAAACATGATTTGAAACCTTTGGGGACTCGTTGGCTGGGATTCAATCTGTCCATAACTTCTTTTTTTTATGAAAAATTGGCAATGGAACCTGTAGGACTTAGTTTCTAATTAACTACCTGTTATAGAGAGGTAGAGCTTTGTGGAAATTTCACTCGAATGAGCCGCTCGTCTGGTGAAGTACCTCCACCTTACAGAAGACCGCAGTGAAGTAGCACTTCGTAACTGTTGTGCTATGTTTCTGCTGGTGAGTGAGGTTGCCAGAGCTCAGTTGGGGAGGGTATGGGGTTAAGGCCGGCAACACATCAACAATACCTCTGGTGTCGCGGATGCCCACGGGCGGCGGTGATTGCTTACCATGAGGCGACCCGCTAGCGCGTTTGCCACCTTTGACATAAAAAAAAAATATCAAAAAATTTAAATAGATTTTAAAAGAGCAACTATTGAGTTTCTTGCTGCTTCTTCTTGATAGATGACTGCTTTCTGAAATCGGTGGTAGAGTCCTAGTGTATTTTTTTTCTTTTTGACGATTTATAAGTGCATCTTTGAAGCCTACGTAAATAAAGAACTTTTTGTTTTTGATTTTTTTGACACTATCAGGCTGATACTTTTACTTTAATGTTTAATGCGTAGTA
Organism: Nomophila noctuella; assembly: GCA_958496325.1. NCBI lineage: Eukaryota > Metazoa > Arthropoda > Insecta > Lepidoptera > Crambidae > Nomophila > Nomophila noctuella. The sequence goes on along the minus strand of OY292510.1, from coordinate 6,097,032 downwards.
AGTAAGATGTTTATCTTAGTAATTAATTCAGACTCTACAAAGTTTAATTTTTTTTTAAACTACCAAATTAATTCTTCTTTGCTTTTACTATTGTTTAAGTATTAGTCAATTTAATTCTTATTAATTTATTTTACATTATCATTAGACCGTTTACATATCCAAGATCTTGCCAACAAAACTGTGAACATCAGTTTTTGTACTTGAGTCATCGATGTAAATATAAATATTTAAGTATGTCTATCCATTCCCTAGTTTCCATAGTACAAGCTTCGAGCTTAGTTTTTGGGTAATAAAAAGCTAGGTAATTGGTGTGGTTGTCCAAAGAATATTTTTTTTATATTTATTTTATTCTATTTACAGGCTTCAAACATGGTGATGGTGTGACGAACACCGTACAATAGATTTGGAACTGTTCACATCGCAAGGCCAAGGAAACCAGGAAAATGTTCCAGAAACCAGCTTTTGGGACCACCAACACTTCTACATTCGGTAACCTTATAATTTTACTGCATTTGCTTTAAAACACCTTTGTAGTGAATCAGTAAGGAGACAAACTTCTTAGCTATCCATGATTATCGGTGCGGGTGCCGGGTCCATCGCGTGGAACAGAGAGGAATGCCAGTCGGCACCTGGGACTTGTGACCCAGAGTGTAAGTTTTAAGGGGCCCCTTTATCACTACATTAGTATAAAACAAAGTCGCTTTTTCTGTCATGTTGTATGTTGTATGTCCCTATGAACGCTTAAATCTTTAAAACTACGCAACGGATTTTGATGCGGTTTTTTTTAATAGATAGAGTAACTCATGAGGAAGGTTTTTATGTATAATATCATCCATTAAATAGTGGACAAGTACCACGGGCGAAGCCGGGGCGGGCCGCTAGTAGTAGATATACTAACCATCACCTTCACCAATGACATTCCTCTCACTTCCCAACCATATTTGGTACGAGCCAAGTAATTCGGCTTTAGTTGCTCTTTCCAGTAACGAGCTAATATTAGAGGTAATCCTTAGTCCTTTAGTAGGTTGTAGAGAGATTTCGCTGGTATACCTCTCGCACCCGCAATATTGTACAAAAGGCAGACGTAATTCCTTAAAACTATATTTTTCTCTTGTCATAGGATCGTTCAACGCCGGATCGAGCACCGCGTCGCCGTTCGGCGGGTTCAAATCTACGACCGGCACGAGCGCCTTCGGTGCTCCGCCCGCTTTCGGCGCCGCCGCGGCTCCGCAGCCCGCTGCCGGAACTGGTGAGTCACCTACCAATAAGCATCTATTAATGTGTAGTCAAGAAGGTCAAGAATCTTGACCATTACACCATTAGGCAACATCTTGACTCAAGATGTTGCCTATTACGCAAGAGGCCGCGGGTTCGATCCCCGCACAGGACTAACATTTGTGTGCATGAACATGTCTGTTTGTTCTGATCTGGGTGTTATATGCATCTATTTCAGTATATTTGTAATACCACTGTTGATTCTGATGTCTGTTACACAAGTGCTTAAGCTACTTAACACGGGGTCAGATCAATGTATGTGATGTTGTGAAATATTTATTTATTTATAAATCGCATTCATCTCTGAGATCGAACTTGAGCGCGAACTTAGGTGCTGTTTTATATGAGAATGACATATCAGGTTCGCACTCAACATCAATCGCAGAGTTGAGTGCGATTTATTAATACGAGCCTAAGTGTAGGAACGCAATACGCTGAAATAAAGCGACTTGCATTTTATATACAAAACTAGCGGCCCGGTTCGTGCTTTGCTACTGATAAACGTTGACGGGCCCGTTGGTCTGGTGTTCAGAGACCCTGGCTACAAAATCAAGGGTTGCGGTTTCGAATCCCGCATGGGGCAAATGTTTCTTTGATGAACTTCGACTGTATGTCAAATCAAAACTTTTTTAGTTTTAATCAACTATGTATATAATTTGTTAAACGCAACAGTAACTGTAGCATAATTATTTGTGTTTATTTTTGAATGTATCCTTTAATGACAGGCCCGTTGGTCGAGTGGCTAGTGACCCTGGCTACAAAACCAAGGGTCGCGGGTTCGAATCCCGCTAGGGGCAAATGTTTGTGTGATGAACATCGGCATTTGCACTCGAGTCATGGATGTTTATAAAAGTATTTAAGTATGTCTATCCGTTCCCTAGCTTCCATAGTACAAGCTTCGAGCTTAGTTTGGGGCTAGGCAATTGGTGTGTTAGTCCAAGGCATTTATTTTATTTATTTATTTATTTATTAATGTAGTAAAGTAAAGTCTTATATCAGCCTATTAATGTCCCACTGCAGGGCAAAGGCCTCATTTGAAATCATGTTTACGTTACAAAGATGGGTTTTGACTTAATCACCACGCTTGCCTATGCGGATTGGTGATCACAAGGCACGGTACTTAATCCACTAGACCGTTGAGGCGTTAAATGTAGGAGTTTCATATATTTTAGATGCAGTCAAACACCCAACTCTTTCGTTTGTGTGTTTTGTCCCTGCTCACAAACAACCCTCTCTGCCCAGGTCTGTTCGGCTCATCCAACACAACCGGAGGCCTGTTCGGTAACTCCACAGCGTCCACGTCCACCCCAGCCTTCGGAGCGAGCACCAGCACCTTCGGAGGCTTCGGAGCGACCACGTCCAGCGGTGGGCTGTTTAATAACTCATCGTCTGGTGGACTGTTTGGGACTCCGCAGAATACGTCGGCTTTTGGGGCTAAGCCGCAGGGTGAGTAATAAGTGCAAACTTAGATGTTATGTATAATTAGATTAAAAGTAATTTATAATCTAATATTAATTAATACTTTACAAAGGGGAAGATGGCTCAAATTAATACAAAAAAAACCCAGCACAATTGTCAACAGAATCCTCTGATTCTGGTCTTATTTCTCCAAGCCCCAATCAAAACGGACATAAGAAGATTCTGTTGACGCCTGTTTTTTTTAGCCATCTCCTTTTAAATTACTAATTAGTTTCTCCGAGAATATTAAAGTTTACATCTCTTGATCTACTGTCTTAGGGGTTGCCTTTTGCAATGCCCTGTCTTGAGTTATTGACGTTCTATGTACTAAAAGAAAATCTTTGGGATTTCGTGATTACTCATTTAGGTCAAAGAATTTTTGGTTGAGAGGACGAGTAACAAAAACGTAAAAAAACATTATCTTTTCCATAGATAGTCAAGATAAATAATAATAATAAATCTGTTGCCTTTGCTTGCTTCAAATGACCGGAACAAACAAATAGATACAAAATGATTCAGAATGTGAACCAAAGACAATCAACCAGTAATTAAGACCTTTCCATCTCCCCACAGCATTCGGCTTCGGTAGCACCACAACTACTCAGCCGGCTACCGGTGGACTCTTCGGATCAGCTCCAGCTACCGGATCGAGCTTGTTTCCCCAGCAGAACACCACTTTGGGAGGGGGCGGTGGCCTGTTTAATAATACAAGTAAGTTATAGATATGTTAAAATTCATCTGATTTCGTGGCTCAGGCGGGAATCGAACCCAGCGCCTCTTGCAATCCGGGCAAGCGCTCTGACCACTAAGCTACCATGACCGTTAGTAGACCTGACAAATTTTCTCTTTGTTTCTAATAGTAATATTATAGTTAAAAGGTATAATAATACCTAGCATTTAATAAAATATACAAAAAGTTCTAGCGATATTTTGACGGGGCCATTGGTCTAGTGGTCAGAGACCCTGGTTAGAACCAAGGGTCGCGGGTTCGAATCCCGCTAGGGGCAAATGTTTGTGTGATGAACATCGGCATTTGTTCTCGAGTCATGAGAGAGATGCGTTGCTTGACTTTAAGACCCCGTACCCTCCCCAACTGAGCTCTGGCGACCTCACCTGTAGAAACATATTTTTTAATTTATTGAATTTACACAGTTCCCAAGGAAAACAGTATCACATGCACCCGGTCAGGGCATAACAATATTATTACATCCCTAGTTATTTAGAACATTAAAAAACATAGCACAACAGTTACAAAGTGTTCATTCAGGGGATTTGTAGACTTTTTGTCCAGAAATCCCCTGTGTATCATTGGCAGGGGATTAAGACGGCCCTGCTTATCAAAGCATTATTTCCAGCGAAGTGGAAGTTCCACTAAGCTCTACCTCTCTTATAACCTGCAACCATGTACTAACCACATTCTGTGTTGTTCCAAGGTGCATTTGGCCAGCAGCAGACGGCAACAGGTACCGGTCATGTCAAGTACAATCCGGTTGTGGGGACCGATGTGGTGGTCAAGTCTGGGACGTCGCAGAACATCAATATTAAGCATCATTGCATCACTTGTATGAAGGTGAGTTTACACTATTTTATATGCTAGAAGACTCTACGAGCAGCCTTCAGCGACGCCGCGATAGTTCTGGACCTCTGGCTGGAACTCAAATGGTTTGAATAACGGTATAAAGGAACAGACAAGGTAACAGTTTCTCCTTTGTCTAGGTTATCACGCGCAATAGCCCACCTTAGAGGCTAAGCGCGGAAAACTCCCCGGCGAACCTAAACCTAAACAGTAAAGTTAAAAGTATCAGACAATGTTTTCGTTACAAAGATGGGTTTTTGCTTAATCACCACGCTTGCCAAATGCGGGTTGGCGATCACAAACCCAGGCTATGTTCAAGAAAATAAACACGAATTTTGCCAGACCCGGGTATCGAACACAGTACCTCGAGACCATGGCCTTGTACTTGAACCACTTGGCCGTCGAGGAGTTGCTAAGACGGTTTTAAATATTTTGTGTAACCCTCCTCTTTGAGTTTATTCCACACTAGCGGTCGCCCGCGACTCCGTCCGCGTGGATTTCGGTTTCCCAAACCATAGTGTTATACAATAGCATAAAACCTTCCGCGACAAATGTACTATCCAATACGAAATTATTTTATCAAATCGAACGAACTGAGATTGTGCTTTTAAACGAACAAACTTTTCAGATTTATTATTTATATCTATACTTCTATATACTAATATATAAAGCTGAAGAGGTTGTTTGTTTGTTTGTTTGAACGCGCTAATCTCAGAAACTACTGGACCAATTTGACTCTGACTTCGGCCTTCGGTAAATTAATCTACATACGAGACGGTGATATATCTTATATCTTACCACTGGTTTCTACAAATTATTTTCTTCCCAGGAATATGAGAACAAATCGTTGGAAGAACTACGTCTTGAAGACTACACGGCGGGGCGGAAGGGTCAGCAAGCTGGCGGTATGTTCGGCGGTGGATTTACAGCGCAGACTGAGACGAAACCGCTATTTGGAGGGTCTAGTGAGTGAAACAAATTAATTGTTATTTTAAATGCATGCTAACTTTATATACAAAATATTTTATTACATAAGCACCCCAATATTGCCATGCCCTTACGAGGCGTCACATGTGTATACTGTAACATAATAATAATAAAACCCTCCGGCCATATTCGGCCATGGCGGCCGATCTTACGATCAGCCAGGTACGCAGGATATACTATAGTGCACAAGTGAGTGCGCAAGCACAGGTGCACTCCCTATTCCTTCACTCTCATAATTCGGTGGGACAGCAATCTGACACGACCGTAGAGAGATCAGGCGCAGGACCAACGGCTTAACGTGCCTAATAGAGAAATAGAAATGTAATAAATATAAAAACATAGAAAACTCGAGTCAAAAGCTGGCAACACTGCGAAAAAAGGCCCCGATGAATGAGTGAGTGAGTGGTAATCGAGCTTTAAATATTATAGATAGATATGAACTCTTCAGTATATTCGTTTCGTAACGTACCAAAATATAAACCTTTCCTCTTAAAATATTTAGTAAAGATTATTGTATAAAGGACAACATAATCTGACGAAGGTGTTAGTGCCTGCTCATTAAATTCACGCACTCAGCCAGTCATTGATTCATCACTCTCTCATTTATTTCATTCACTCACTCACTCATTTATTTCATTCGTTCCCATGAATGAATGGGTCATTCATCAATTAATCAGCTGAACGAACGAATATCATCTCGGTTATTCTATCATTCGATAGTAATTAAATAAGTATTCTATCATTCAACTGCTGATTGGAGAGCTTAGTTACATACTTATTTATACTAGCTTGGCCCACCCGGTTAGCACATAGTTAGTCGTTTTGAGAATTTCGTGATGTGGCCGCTCTGGGCTTCGCCGCATTGCGCCCCTTGAGTCCAGAGTAAAGAATGATCTTATGAGAGACATTCATTTTATTTATAACGTGACTGCATTTATTTACGAATCTACTTGTCCACAGCGTTCGGCCAACCAGCCGCTACAACATCCTCATCTGTATTCGGCGGCGGCGGCGCGACGACCGGCGGATCGTTCCTCGCCGGCGGAGGCACCGGCGCCTTCTCGTTCCAGCAGCAGCAGCCGCCCGCGCTCTTCAACAAGACCGGCTTCGCGCAGACGCCCGCGCCGGGTCAGTCACTCACTCACTCACTCACTCACTCACTCGTTCCTCGCCGGCGGAGGCACCGGCGCCTTCTCGTTCCAGCAGCAGCAGCCGCCCGCGCTCTTCAACAAGACCGGCTTCGCGCAGACGCCCGCGCCGGGTCAGTCACTCACTCACTCACTCACTCACTCACTCGTTCCTCGCCGGCGGAGGCACCGGCGCCTTCTCGTTCCAGCAGCAGCAGCCGCCCGCGCTCTTCAACAAGACCGGCTTCGCGCAGACGCCCGCGCCGGGTCAGTCACTCACTCACTCACTCACTCACTCACTCGTTCCTCGCCGGCGGAGGCACCGGCGCCTTCTCGTTCCAGCAGCAGCAGCCGCCCGCGCTCTTCAACAAGACCGGCTTCGCGCAGACGCCCGCGCCGGGTCAGTCACTCACTCACTCACTCACTCACTCACTCGTTCCTCGCCGGCGGAGGCACCGGCGCCTTCTCGTTCCAGCAGCAGCAGCCGCCCGCGCTCTTCAACAAGACCGGCTTCGCGCAGACGCCCGCGCCGGGTCAGTCACTCACTCACTCACTCACTCACTCACTCGTTCCTCGCCGGCGGAGGCACCGGCGCCTTCTCGTTCCAGCAGCAGCAGCCGCCCGCGCTCTTCAACAAGACCGGCTTCGCGCAGACGCCCGCGCCGGGTCAGTCACTCACTCACTCACTCACTCACTCACTCGTTCCTCGCCGGCGGAGGCACCGGCGCCTTCTCGTTCCAGCAGCAGCAGCCGCCCGCGCTCTTCAACAAGACCGGCTTCGCGCAGACGCCCGCGCCGGGTCAGTCACTCACTCACTCACTCACTCACTCACTCGTTCCTCGCCGGCGGAGGCACCGGCGCCTTCTCCTTCCAGCAGCAGCAGCCGCCCGTTCCTCATCATTCATTCGTTCGTTCACTAGGCCATTCGTTCAGTCACTCGATGGCGGCGGCGGCTGGCTAACTCGTCAAAACGTTCATTTACAAACACAATACAAGCTGAAGTAGTTAAGAAGTTGATTATGAGACCAACAGCTAGCGAGTACGATTAGTTCTTAGTTAGTCCCTAGAATCTTACAGCTAGTTTGGGGCTAGGAAGTAGGTGTTTTATAGGTCTAAGCTAGCTATTAGCTAGGGGTCATTGATGGTAAGTGAACACCACTGCCCGTAAACATAATTTACTTCCTTTGAAACTCCATTCCATACCCTCTTGCTCCCTCTGAACTCTAGAATTTATAATTATTCTTTATTTCTTCTTTCAGCAACCGGCCTATTCGGCGCGACGGCGACCACCCAGACCCCCACATTCGGCACAACGACGTCATCGTTCGGCTTCGGCGGCGGCACCGCGACGCCCGGCTCGTCTCTGTTCGCGCAGAAGCCGGGCGCCCTGCCGGCCGCGACGCAGTTCAGCGGCTTTGGGAGTGGCGGAGGCCTGTTCCCGGCTAAGCCGCAGCAGCCTGCTTTTGGGACTACTCCTGGTGAGACATTCATTCACTCATTCACCAGTTCATTCACTCATTCATTCGCTGAAGCATCCAGCCTTCGGGGTCACGCTGGTGAGACGCAGTCATTCACTCATTCATAAGTTCATTCATTAACTACTCGGTCTTCCATTCACTCATTCATTCGCTGTCCCTGCGTCTAGAACGACGCGCGGCAACTGTATACAGTCGTAGAGTAACATAGATACCGGTGACAAGACACTAAGAGCGTAAGAGACATTTACTCTAGTGTCTAACACCGTAGGTCGTCTACTCTTGATACTAGAAACTTGATAGTAGCTAAAACAGCCCTGAAGAGGTTAAACTCCTATCATAGCTGGATGGTCCATAGACACTTTTCAAGCACGCTTGGTAGCTATAAACAACCCTGGAGTATCATCGACGCTTATCAAACACACTCGGTAAGTACCACCCCAGTTGCTAGTCACCGCTGGGGCTGGCGGTGTCCCCGGCAGTGAGGCGCGGGCTCGTCTCTGTTCGCGCAGAAGCCGGGCGCCCTGCCGGCCGCGACGCAGTTCAGCGGCTTTGGAGGGGGCGGAGGCCTGTTCCCTGCCAAGCCGCAACAGCCGGCATTCGGGACTACGCCTGGTAAGTTCATTCGTTCAGTCATTCATTCATTCATTCACTCAATCACAAGTTCATTCACTCACCTATGTAAATACTCGCTCTTCCAGACACGCTTTAGTCGCTCATTCACTCATTTACTCATTCATTCATCCATTAACTCATTCATTCATTCTCTCACTCATTCATTTGCTGTCCCTGCGTTCAGGACGACGCGCGGCAAATGTATACAGCCGTAGAGTAACATAGAGACCGTAACGAGACACTAAAAGCGTAAGATACACTTTCAGTTACTGGAAGGGTCTTAAGTGTCTAACACTGTAGGTCCGTACCGTAGTCTTGATACTAGCTACTTCATAGTAGCTAAAACAGACTTGAAGCATTATTGACGCTTATCAAAGACCATTGGTAAGTAATACTACTGCTGGTGCCTGATGGTATGAAGTGTCTAACACTGTAGGTCGTATCGTCTTATCTTATAGCGACTAGTGGTATGGAGTTGTATGGTGGTAGCTAAAAGCAGACCTGGAGTATCATTGGCGCTTGTTAAGACACTCGGTAAGTACCACCCCAGCTGCTAGGTACCGCTGGGACTGCGGTGTCCCCGGCACCGCGACGACCGGCTCGTCTCTGTTCGCGCAGAAGCCGGGAGCCCTGCCGGCCGCGACGCAGTTCAGCGGCTTTGGAGGGGGCGGAGGCCTGTTCCCGGCCAAGCCGCAGCAGCCGGCCTTTGGGACTACGCCTGGTAAGATACAGTCATTTACTCGATCATTCAGTCACTCATTCACAAGTTCATTCACTCACCTATGTAAATACTCGCTCTTCCAGACACTCTTCAATCACTCATTCATTCACCCATTCAAACATTTATTCATTCATCCATCCATTAAATCCTTCATTCATTCGCTCACTCATTCACCCATTCATTCATGCATCCGCTGTCCCTGCGTCCAGGACGACGCGCGGGAAATGTATACAGCCGTAGAGTAACATAGATACCGCGGACAAGACACAAAAGCTACTATGAGCTTTACTCTAGGAACTGCTTCTAGTGTCTAACACCGTAGGTCGTCTAGTCTTGATACTAGCTACTTGATAGTAGCTAAAACAGCCCTGCTGAGCATCATTGACGCTTATCGAAGACCATTGGTAAGTAATACTACTGCTGGTGCCTGATGGTATGAAGTGTCTAACACCGTAGGTCGTATAATCTAATCTAATAGCGACTAGTGGTATGGTGGTAGCTAAGAGCAGTCCTGGAGTATCACCGACGGTTATCAAAGCCACTCGGTAAGTATCACCCCAGCTGCTAGTCACCGCTGGCTGGCGGTGTCCCCGGCACCGCGACGACCGGCTCGTCTCTGTTCGCGCAGAAGCCGTGCGCGCTGCCAAACATTGCTTATATCCTTTTTTAGGGTTCCGTAGCCAAAATGGCAAAAAACGGAACCCTTATGGATTCGTCATGTCTGTCTGTCTGTCTGTCTGTCTGTCTGTCTGTCTGTCTGTCTGTCCGCCAGTCTGTCACAGCCACTTTTTTCCGAAACTATAAGTACTATACTGTTGAAACTTGGTGAGTAGATGTATTCTGTGAACCGCAACAAGGTTTTTACACGAAAATAGAAAAATAATAAAAAAAGCGGGGGGTCCCCATAGTCAAAACTGAAACTCGAAATATTTATTTTCATTGAATATATAAGTGTGGGGTATCTATGGATAGGTCTTTAAAAATTATGTTAAGGTTTCTAATATCACTTTTTTCTAAAGTGAATACTTTGCGTGACAGACCCTTCCAAAGTGGAAAAAACTGTGTCCCCCCCCCCTCTAACTTCTAAAATAAGAGGATGATAAAACTGAAATAAATATATAATGTACATTACCATAAAAACTGCCAACGAAAATTGGTTCGAACGAAATCTATTCAGTAGTTTTTTTAATACGTCAAAAATAGAATTTGTACGGAACCCTCAGTGCGGGAGTCCGACTCGCACTTGGCCAATTTTTTTTAAATACATACATTTTATACATAGAAACTTAAATAAATAAATAAATATTCACAACATCACTTACATTGATCTGACCCCGTGTTAAGTAGCTTAAGCACTTGTGTTACAGACATCAGAATCAACTAGTGGTATTACAAATATACTTAAATATATACATACAAATATTTGTTTACTCCGTAGTAATTATTTTGTAACTCGCAAATTAGTATAAGTTTTTAACTTTTACTGCAGTGCACAATAAGTTAGTTAGATTACACAACTGAAACCCTTTAAATTTGAGCTCAGTGTCTACTAATTAACAGAAAACCAGCAGAAGATGATAGTGAGTGATTGCTATTAATTATTCAAATACCGACATTAGCAGAGATAAAACTTGGTTTGCGCATCCTGATTGAAACGCGTAAGTAACGCGTGTCGCACGGCGCTTACGACCTTCTTCTCGCGGACCGCGTTGTTCTATCGCAGCGAGAGCATTTTGTACTGTGCTCGGTGAATTAATATTTTATCAAGCTGCGACGCGCGGCGCATTTATTGCGGGGCTGCATTTGAACTGGCTGATAACTTTAATATTTTTTGTACCGATATGAACTGCGATTGTTGCTCAGAGCCTATTATGGAGGGAGGTGCAGTGGTGTATTGTTCGCAATGCAAGAAGCCATATCATAGTGTCTGTTATAACACTATTTTGGCAGGCAATTTGCAACCTGATGAGCAGCAAAAGTGGCTGTGCCCAAACTGTAGACCGAAGTCGAGCAATGCGGATCACACGCCAGTACGCAACAAACAGCCCAATGATAGTACGAACATCACGCACAGAAAGAAGGGCACACCGCTCCCGGCTGTGGATACGGACGAGGGCCCGGTCACGTCAAGAGAAGTCTCCAATATTATTAAAAATGAAATTAATAATCTGACTCGTCACCTCAATCAGACCTTGGCTAGCTATGTAAATAAAGAACTGAAAGTAATAAAAGACGTCGTAGACGAAATTAAGCAAGCAATGGACTTTATGAATGACAAGTATGAGGAATTGAAAACGGAAATAACCTCTAAGAGTTATTTAGTCCATGAGGTTCAAAAGGAGAACGAACAACTCAAGGCTACTGTAGTTGAACTAAACAAGAGATTGACCCAGGTAGAACAACAAGCGCGGTCCTCGAATTTGGAAATCCAGTGTCTACCAGAGTACAAAAGTGAAAATCTTGTCAACACAGTCATGAATATTAGCAAAGTTATCTCGTGCGAACTCTCTGAAAGCAATATCCACCATGTTACGAGAATAGCTAAACAGACCCCCACCAGCAGTCGCCCGAAGTCTATTGTTGTGCAGTTCAGTAGCCCACGTATCCGTGACACCTTTTTGGCCGCAACAATCCAATTCAACAAAAATAAGTCACCAGAAGATAAACTGAATAGCAACCTTCTTGGCATGGCGGGGAAAAAAGAGAACATCTACATTATGGAGCATCTATCTCCAGCCAATAAAAGTCAGCATGCCGCAACAAGGATTAAGGCAAAGAAATTAGGCTATGACTATGTATGGGTACGCGGCGGCAGGATTTTTGTCCGAAAATCCGATGGCGCTGACTATAAATACATAATGGACCGGGACGCTTTAGATAAATTAGAATAGGATACATTTAGGTTTAAGTGATAGTACTTGTTTTTGATTTAAATCTATAAAAGAGGTTGTAAAAATTTATTACCAAAATGTCAGGGGCATGAAAACCAAACTTAATGAAATCTATAGAAACATCGCATGTTGTACTTATGATGTCATTATGCTAACTGAAACATGGCTTAGTAGTGATATTTATGATACGGAAATTTGTGACGGAAACTACGTAATTTACAGGCGAGATAGGGTAGTGAGTTGCATAAATAGCAAAAATAGTGGTGGAGGTGTATTGATCGCGGTATCAAAAAGGTTTAAATCACATAGATTGACTCAGTACGAAAGTTTATGCGACGATATTTGGGTTAGGTTGTCGCTCCCAACAGGTAATAAAACAAATGATATATATCTAAGTACGGCATACTTGCCTTCTCCTATTAATCATATGGTCTTAGAGCATTTTATTGATAACACTAATAAAGTGATGGAAAACATCGAAAATTGTATAATTATTGGAGATTTTAATATAGGTTCAATAAACTGGCTTGATCAGTGTGGTGAAGTAATCAAGGCTCCGCCACACGCTGGATCACGACTGGAAAATACACTATGGGAATTTATTTTGCTGAACAACTTGAACCAACTTAACCGCTTAGTTAACCATAACCACAGAATTCTAGATCTGGTCTTGTCTAACATGGAGCATGTCACTGTAAGAGCGCCACTGGATGTCCTTTCAAAAATCGATCTACACCACCCGCCTTTACTGATTGAACTTTCGTACTCCAAGAGTTGTAACGATAAAAGGGTTGAATCGAGAACCAAGTTCAACTACCACAAGGCAGACTATGAGGTAATTAATCTAGCTTTGAGTAACGTAGATTGGCAAAGAAAATTTAAATCTTGTGATTCGGTTGATGACATGGTAGCTGGCTTTTACACTATTTTATATGATGTGATACAGCGGCACGTTCCTAAAGTCACAGTGGGGAAAAGAAAATATCCGTGCTGGTTCACAAGTAATCTTATTAAAGCTCTAAATGAAAAAAATCGTCTTAGATTAAAAGTTAAAAAGTACAAAAACCCGATGGACGTAATCTCCCTAGATTTAGTTAAGAAAAGGTGTGACAAAATGGCCAGTTCTTGCTATAGTGCATATATTTCGGATATTGAGTCTAAAATATCTTCCAATCCAAAGTATTTCTGGAGCTACCTTAAGATGAAGAGAGGTGGAGGCAGTAACTACCCAAGTATTATGACGGACGGTAAGAATAGCTCGGATAATCTCAATAATATTTGCGACTATTTTGCTAATCTGTTTTCTAAAGTATATTCAAATAATAATAATAATGTCACAAGTACTTTTGATAGCAAAGATGATTATTTTAGTAACTCAGTTATTGGTCAGTTAACACTGTCTGAGAAGCAGATTAGTAATGCATTAAAAAAACTTGATGTTAATAAGGGTGCAGGCCCAGACAATTTACCTCCACTATTTGTTTCTAGGGTTGCTGAGACGATATCTTGTCCATTAACTGCTATATTTAATGCTTCTTTGAAGCAAGGTGTTTTCCCTACAATATGGAAGGAAACGAGAATTGTTCCCATTTTCAAAAGCGGTGATCATGCTCATGTAGCAAACTATAGACCCATAGCAATACTTTCTGTTCTCGCAAAAACATTTGAAGCTCTAATTTGTCCAATACTGTCTTGGCATCTGTCGCAGTCGTTAATTGATAGTCAACATGGATTTATTAAAGGTAAATCAACGGCAACCAACTTGGTGACTTATGTTGAAAGTATAGTGGGTGCTGTTGATACACGAGTCCAAGTTGATGTAGTCTACACCGACTTCAGCAAGGCATTCGATACCGTTAATCATGATATACTTGTTGACAAACTGCGATTGCATGGAGTGTTGGATCCCTTGCTGAGTTGGTTCAGGTCGTATCTTTCCAAGCGGAGCCTTAAGGTCGTAATGAATGGTTGCACCTCTGTTCCCTATACTGCAACGACGGGAATCCCGCAGGGTTCTCATTTGGGCCCCCACCTTTTTGTTTTATTTATAAATGATATACACAAGTGTTTTAAAAACTCTCATATCTTTTTATTCGCTGATGACCTAAAAGCTGTTAAAAGAATTAGTAATCAAAAGGACGTAGTTTTATTTCAGGATGACTTGGACAGATTGGCAAGATGGTGCGATGATAATAAATTATATTTGAACGTAAAGAAGTGCAAGCATATAAAATTCAGTAGAAATAAGAACATCATAGCATCAAACTACAAATTAAATAACGAAGTGATAGAGGAAGTCGAATGCATTCGTGATCTAGGTGTACAATTTGACAAAAAACTGAGTTTTATAAATCAAATTGATGAAATTGTCATGAAAGCTACAAGAATGTTAGGTTTTATTCTGAGACAATGCAAACACTTCAGAAAGCCCAGTACCAAAAAGGTTATATACAATGCGTTGGTGAGGAGTCATTTAGAATATTGCAGCGTAGTCTGGTCTCCTGGGTACCATGTCCATGTTGCACGAATTGAACGGTTGCAAAAGCGGTTCCTATGGCATCTGACTTTTAGCTGTAATAAGGGCAGGAGTCTTAAGTCATATGAGGAGCGACTCAAGTATTTCGGAATGGCTTCATTAGAAAAGCGTAGGGAAATGTTGGACTTAGTTTTCCTCAAAAAACTTGTTACAGGTACTATTAACTGTCCGGAGTTGCTTAGTAAAGTCACATTTAATATTCCATTTAATTTACCAAGAAGATCTAATGGGAAATTATTTCGTTCGCCATTGAGCCGCACAAATTTAAAAAAGCATTGCTCGTTGTCCAGAATGTATGCACTGTACAGGAGATATGAGGCGTATATCGACTTGTATTACACGTCAATAGCAGGCATCAAGAAAGCTACACTGATGTTTTAGATTTTAGATTTTAGTTTTAGTTTTGGTTTTAGTTTTATTACTTTAGTTTAAGATATGATAAGATAATGTGGATCTGAACACCTTAAGTGTTTAGAATCATGCTTAATTCATTGTTTAGTTTTAAACATAGGTATTTCATTTGTATGGTATTGATTCTGTTTTAATTTTTACTATAGTTTTACTTAGTGTATACACACTTTTTAGTGCATGTGGTGCTTTTCTATAAGTGGTGAGGCACTTAGATATGTAAGAACATCCTTGTAATTATTAGCTTGTAAGAGTGTACTCATTGTTGAGAAGCCAATAAATAATAAATAAATAAATAAAATACATATAACAGCCAGACCAGGACAAACAGACATGTTCATGCACACAAATGTTTGTCCTGTGCGGGGATCGAACCCGCGACCTATTGCGTAATAGGCAACATCTTGACCATTACACCAAGCGGGTCGTCTTACACCTAGCGGGTCGTCTTAAACTTACTTACTTTAATCATTGTCCTCAGCATTCGGCGGCCTATCCAGCAGTTTCGGCACTACGACCAGCTCGGCGGGAGGATTGTTCACCGGAGCTCCGTTCGGCAAGCCCGCTACAGCGCAACCTCTCGGGTTCAATACCCAGCCCACTGTTACACCTGGTGAGTTTCTTTGGATATAATACTCTCAGAAACAGGCAAGTAAATAATGTTATTTTAATTTTCAGTACAAAATGATTGTAAATTTCTAGTATTCAAATCTCAGTTGATAACCATAGATAACCTTACATGAAATACGAAACGATTGGCATGAATAAACATATTTCCTATTTCAGCTTTTTTTTGCTGGCTGGAACTTTTTCCAAAATCTGTGAATGCAAGTCAATATATCTCATAAATGTATGGATGGTTGCCTCAACGTTTTCTTATTACTACAACGGTTAATGTACTTGCTTTTCAAATTCCATCCTGTATTTCACGTCATTGACTTTGTCTCAGGAACGGGCTTGGGCGGTCTCGGAGCAAACGCGTTCCAGGCGAAACCGACTGGTCCGTTCGGAACGCTCGGCGGAGGTTCGATGTTCCAACAGCCTCAGCAGACCAACAACTTCTTATCAAGTGAGTATATTATTTAGGTTTAAAGATATTTATTCTCAAAAAAGGTGAATAGTCACATGAGATCTGAAATCAAAGATCATGAGATCTGAAGAGAGTCATCGAAAAAAAAAAGAATTTTTCCATAACACAATAAACCTCTTATCATCATCCTAGCGCCTCTCTTGGTTGCATCCTCGGCCATTGCCTCGGAGCCCAGGGTACGCTGCGACTATGATCCTGAATTAGAATAATAAAATGAACACTCATTAATTCGTTCATAGACACATTCGTTCGTACACTTATTTATTATTTTTTATTTATTTATTTATTTAAACTTTATTGCACAAAGTAAAATTGGTACAAAAGGCGGACTTAATGCCTCATGGCATTCTCTACCAGTCAACCTTAGGGCAAAACAGAGAGTGAGTAGGTAGGTAGTGCTCTTAAAAAATAATGAAAAAATAAAAATATCACTTATTAACTAGTTAAAATACAACATACTAGCATAACATTTTTTGCTTTCATCTCCAGAACCAGACGGCGGTCTCAACTTCAACTCATCGTTCGGCCAGCCCTCCCTCGGGATGAGCATGGCGCCGTCCCTCGGGACCTCCTCCCTCGGAGGCACCGCTGCCGGCAACGTGCACGAGCAGATCCTGACGCTGGCCGCGCGCCCGTACGGCGACTCGCCGCTGTTCAAGCACCTGCTGCCCGAGTGCTGTGAGTCATCATCATCCTAGCGCTTGTCCCGGTCGCTTCACCAGCCCTCGGGAACACCTCCCTGGCCGGCAACGTGCACGAGCAGATCCTGACGCTGGCCGCGCGCCCGTACGGCGACTCGCCGCTGTTCAAGCACCTGCTGCCCGAGTGCTGTGAGTCATCATCATCCTAGCGCTTGTCCCGGTCGCTTCACCAGCCCTCGGGAACACCTCCCTGGCCGGCAACGTGCACGAGCAGATCCTGACGCTGGCCGCGCGCCCGTACGGCGACTCGCCGCTGTTCAAGCACCTGCTGCCCGAGTGCTGTGAGTCATCATCATCCTAGCGCTTGTCCCGGTCGCTTCACCAGCCCTCGGGAACACCTCCCTGGCCGGCAACGTGCACGAGCAGATCCTGACGCTGGCCGCGCGCCCGTACGGCGACTCGCCGCTGTTCAAGCACCTGCTGCCCGAGTGCTGTGAGTCATCATCATCCTAGCGCTTGTCCCGGTCGCTTCACCAGCCCTCGGGAACACCTCCCTGACTGGCACTGCGGCAGGAAACAAGAAGCCGCTTGTAAAAACTAGTTTCATAATATTCACCTACCTTATCTCGTAAACTTATCACACACATCTTCTACACTTGGCTTATGAGGCATGTGCCCAGGGCCCCGCGATCGCCTCACGATTACCAAAGAAGAGCTTTGAAGGCCCATGCACGCAGGGCCTCTTAGGGAGCGTTTCCGCATAAGCTAAGCTGCGCGGAATTGAGCAGAGACGTGAAAAATTTACCAATCACAATGCTCAAAATACACATCTCTTACGCTCCGATTCTGATTGGTTATTTTTTACACGTCTCTGCTCAGCTCCGCGCAGCTCAGCTTATGTGGAAACGAACCCTTATGGGTTAAAGACAGCCCTGCTTATCAAAGCATTTATTTACCAGCGAATCCTTTGTAAATCTTATTTATTTCTTCTCCACAGCGACAACAGCAGAAGACGTATTGAAACCGACCAACCCGGCGGCAGTGAAGGCGGTCCTGGACAGTTCAGCTAGCGCCGGGTACCGCGTCACCTCGCCCGCCGCCAAGCTGAGGCTGCAGCCGCGCCCACAGCTGCAGGGAGACAAGGTGAGAGAGAGAGAGAGACCAACCCGGCGGCAGTGAAGGCGGTCCTGGACAGTTCAGCTAGCGCCGGGTACCGCGTCACCTCGCCCGCCGCCAAGCTGAGGCTGCAGCCGCGCCCACAGCTGCAGGGAGACAAGGTGAGAGAGAGAGAGAGACCAACCCGGCGGCAGTGAAGGCGGTCCTGGACAGTTCAGCTAGCGCCGGGTACCGCGTCACCTCGCCCGCCGCCAAGCTGAGGCTGCAGCCGCGCCCACAGCTGCAGGGAGACAAGGTGAGAGAGAGAGAGAGACCAACCCGGCGGCAGTGAAGGCGGTCCTGGACAGTTCAGCTAGCGCCGGGTACCGCGTCACCTCGCCCGCCGCCAAGCTGAGGCTGCAGCCGCGCCCACAGCTGCAGGGAGACAAGGTGAGAGAGAGAGAGAGACCAACCCGGCGGCAGTGAAGGCGGTCCTGGACAGTTCAGCTAGCGCCGGGTACCGCGTCACCTCGCCCGCCGCCAAGCTGAGGCTGCAGCCGCGCCCACAGCTGCAGGGAGACAAGGTGAGAGAGAGAGAGAGACCAACCCGGCGGCAGTGAAGGCGGTCCTGGACAGTTCAGCTAGCGCCGGGTACCGCGTCACCTCGCCCGCCGCCAAGCTGAGGCTGCAGCCGCGCCCACAGCTGCAGGGAGACAAGGTGAGAGAGAGAGAGAGACCAACCCGGCGGCAGTGAAGGCGGTCCTGGACAGTTCAGCTAGCGCCGGGTACCGCGTCACCTCGCCCGCCGCCAAGCTGAGGCTGCAGCCGCGCCCACAGCTGCAGGGAGACAAGGTGAGAGAGAGAGAGAGACCAACCCGGCGGCAGTGAAGGCGGTCCTGGACAGTTCAGCTAGCGCCGGGTACCGCGTCACCTCGCCCGCCGCCAAGCTGAGGCTGCAGCCGCGCCCACAGCTGCAGGGAGACAAGGTGAGAGAGAGAGAGAGACCAACCCGGCGGCAGTGAAGGCGGTCCTGGACAGTTCAGCTAGCGCCGGGTACCGCGTCACCTCGCCCGCCGCCAAGCTGAGGCTGCAGCCGCGCCCACAGCTGCAGGGAGACAAGGTGAGAGAGAGAGAGAGACCAACCCGGCGGCAGTGAAGGCGGTCCTGGACAGTTCAGCTAGCGCCGGGTACCGCGTCACCTCGCCCGCCGCCAAGCTGAGGCTGCAGCCGCGCCCACAGCTGCAGGGAGACAAGGTGAGAGAGAGAGAGAGACCAACCCGGCGGCAGTGAAGGCGGTCCTGGACAGTTCAGCTAGCGCCGGGTACCGCGTCACCTCGCCCGCCGCCAAGCTGAGGCTGCAGCCGCGCCCACAGCTGCAGGGAGACAAGGTGAGAGAGAGAGAGAGACCAACCCGGCGGCAGTGAAGGCGGTCCTGGACAGTTCAGCTAGCGCCGGGTACCGCGTCACCTCGCCCGCCGCCAAGCTGAGGCTGCAGCCGCGCCCACAGCTGCAGGGAGACAAGGTGAGAGAGAGAGAGAGACCAACCCGGCGGCAGGGAAGGCGGTCCTGGACAGTTCAGCTAGCGCCGGGTACCGCGTCACCTCGCCCGCCGCCAAGCTGAGGCTGCAGCCGCGCCCACAGCTGCAGGGAGACAAGGTGAGAGAGAGAGAGAGACCAACCCGGCGGCAGTGAAGGCGGTCCTGGACAGTTCAGCTAGCGCCGGGTACCGCGTCACCTCGCCCGCCGCCAAGCTGAGGCTGCAGCCGCGCCCACAGCTGCAGGGAGACAAGGTGAGAGAGAGAGAGAGACCAACCCGGCGGCAGTGAAGGCGGTCCTGGACAGTTCAGCTAGCGCCGGGTACCGCGTCACCTCGCCCGCCGCCAAGCTGAGGCTGCAGCCGCGCCCACAGCTGCAGGGAGACAAGGTGAGAGAGAGAGAGAGACCAACCCGGCGGCAGTGAAGGCGGTCCTGGACAGTTCAGCTAGCGCCGGGTACCGCGTCACCTCGCCCGCCGCCAAGCTGAGGCTGCAGCCGCGCCCACAGCTGCAGGGAGACAAGGTGAGAGAGAGAGAGAGACCAACCCGGCGGCAGTGAAGGCGGTCCTGGACAGTTCAGCTAGCGCCGGGTACCGCGTCACCTCGCCCGCCGCCAAGCTGAGGCTGCAGCCACGCCCACAGCTGCAGGGAGACAAGGTGAGAGAGAGAGAGAGACCAACCCGGCGGCAGTGAAGGCGGTCCTGGACAGTTCAGCTAGCGCCGGGTACCGCGTCACCTCGCCCGCCGCCAAGCTGAGGCTGCAGCCGCGCCCACAGCTGCAGGGAGACAAGGTGAGAGAGAGAGAGAGACCAACCCGGCGGCAGGGAAGGCGGTCCTGGACAGTTCAGCTAGCGCCGGGTACCGCGTCACCTCGCCCGCCGCCAAGCTGAGGCTGCAGCCGCGCCCACAGCTGCAGGGAGACAAGGTGAGAGAGAGAGAGAGACCAACCCGGCGGCAGTGAAGGCGGTCCTGGACAGTTCAGCTAGCGCCGGGTACCGCGTCACCTCGCCCGCCGCCAAGCTGAGGCTGCAGCCGCGCCCACAGCTGCAGGGAGACAAGGTGAGAGAGAGAGAGAGACCAACCCGGCGGCAGTGAAGGCGGTCCTGGACAGTTCAGCTAGCGCCGGGTACCGCGTCACCTCGCCCGCCGCCAAGCTGAGGCTGCAGCCGCGCCCACAGCTGCAGGGAGACAAGGTGAGAGAGAGAGAGAGACCAACCCGGCGGCAGTGAAGGCGGTCCTGGACAGTTCAGCTAGCGCCGGGTACCGCGTCACCTCGCCCGCCGCCAAGCTGAGGCTGCAGCCGCGCCCACAGCTGCAGGGAGACAAGGTGAGAGAGAGAGAGAGACCAACCCGGCGGCAGTGAAGGCGGTCCTGGACAGTTCAGCTAGCGCCGGGTACCGCGTCACCTCGCCCGCCGCCAAGCTGAGGCTGCAGCCGCGCCCACAGCTGCAGGGAGACAAGGTGAGAGAGAGAGAGAGACCAACCCGGCGGCAGTGAAGGCGGTCCTGGACAGTTCAGCTAGCGCCGGGTACCGCGTCACCTCGCCCGCCGCCAAGCTGAGGCTGCAGCCGCGCCCACAGCTGCAGGGAGACAAGGTGAGAGAGAGAGAGAGACCAACCCGGCGGCAGTGAAGGCGGTCCTGGACAGTTCAGCTAGCGCCGGGTACCGCGTCACCTCGCCCGCCGCCAAGCTGAGGCTGCAGCCGCGCCCACAGCTGCAGGGAGACAAGGTGAGAGAGAGAGAGAGACCAACCCGGCGGCAGTGAAGGCGGTCCTGGACAGTTCAGCTAGCGCCGGGTACCGCGTCACCTCGCCCGCCGCCAAGCTGAGGCTGCAGCCGCGCCCACAGCTGCAGGGAGACAAGGTGAGAGAGAGAGAGAGACCAACCCGGCGGCAGTGAAGGCGGTCCTGGACAGTTCAGCTAGCGCCGGGTACCGCGTCACCTCGCCCGCCGCCAAGCTGAGGCTGCAGCCGCGCCCACAGCTGCAGGGAGACAAGGTGAGAGAGAGAGAGAGACCAACCCGGCGGCAGTGAAGGCGGTCCTGGACAGTTCAGCTAGCGCCGGGTACCGCGTCACCTCGCCCGCCGCCAAGCTGAGGCTGCAGCCGCGCCCACAGCTGCAGGGAGACAAGGTGAGAGAGAGAGAGAGACCAACCCGGCGGCAGTGAAGGCGGTCCTGGACAGTTCAGCTAGCGCCGGGTACCGCGTCACCTCGCCCGCCGCCAAGCTGAGGCTGCAGCCGCGCCCACAGCTGCAGGGAGACAAGGTGAGAGAGAGAGAGAGACCAACCCGGCGGCAGTGAAGGCGGTCCTGGACAGTTCAGCTAGCGCCGGGTACCGCGTCACCTCGCCCGCCGCCAAGCTGAGGCTGCAGCCGCGCCCACAGCTGCAGGGAGACAAGGTGAGAGAGAGAGAGAGACCAACCCGGCGGCAGTGAAGGCGGTCCTGGACAGTTCAGCTAGCGCCGGGTACCGCGTCACCTCGCCCGCCGCCAAGCTGAGGCTGCAGCCGCGCCCACAGCTGCAGGGAGACAAGGTGAGAGAGAGAGAGAGACCAACCCGGCGGCAGTGAAGGCGGTCCTGGACAGTTCAGCTAGCGCCGGGTACCGCGTCACCTCGCCCGCCGCCAAGCTGAGGCTGCAGCCGCGCCCACAGCTGCAGGGAGACAAGGTGAGAGAGAGAGAGAGACCAACCCGGCGGCAGTGAAGGCGGTCCTGGACAGTTCAGCTAGCGCCGGGTACCGCGTCACCTCGCCCGCCGCCAAGCTGAGGCTGCAGCCGCGCCCACAGCTGCAGGGAGACAAGGTGAGAGAGAGAGAGAGACCAACCCGGCGGCAGTGAAGGCGGTCCTGGACAGTTCAGCTAGCGCCGGGTACCGCGTCACCTCGCCCGCCGCCAAGCTGAGGCTGCAGCCGCGCCCACAGCTGCAGGGAGACAAGGTGAGAGAGAGAGAGAGACCAACCCGGCGGCAGTGAAGGCGGTCCTGGACAGTTCAGCTAGCGCCGGGTACCGCGTCACCTCGCCCGCCGCCAAGCTGAGGCTGCAGCCGCGCCCACAGCTGCAGGGAGACAAGGTGAGAGAGAGAGAGAGACCAACCCGGCGGCAGTGAAGGCGGTCCTGGACAGTTCAGCTAGCGCCGGGTACCGCGTCACCTCGCCCGCCGCCAAGCTGAGGCTGCAGCCGCGCCCACAGCTGCAGGGAGACAAGGTGAGAGAGAGAGAGAGACCAACCCGGCGGCAGTGAAGGCGGTCCTGGACAGTTCAGCTAGCGCCGGGTACCGCGTCACCTCGCCCGCCGCCAAGCTGAGGCTGCAGCCGCGCCCACAGCTGCAGGGAGACAAGGTGAGAGAGAGAGAGAGACCAACCCGGCGGCAGTGAAGGCGGTCCTGGACAGTTCAGCTAGCGCCGGGTACCGCGTCACCTCGCCCGCCGCCAAGCTGAGGCTGCAGCCGCGCCCACAGCTGCAGGGAGACAAGGTGAGAGAGAGAGAGAGACCAACCCGGCGGCAGTGAAGGCGGTCCTGGACAGTTCAGCTAGCGCCGGGTACCGCGTCACCTCGCCCGCCGCCAAGCTGAGGCTGCAGCCGCGCCCACAGCTGCAGGGAGACAAGGTGAGAGAGAGAGAGAGACCAACCCGGCGGCAGTGAAGGCGGTCCTGGACAGTTCAGCTAGCGCCGGGTACCGCGTCACCTCGCCCGCCGCCAAGCTGAGGCTGCAGCCGCGCCCACAGCTGCAGGGAGACAAGGTGAGAGAGAGAGAGAGACCAACCCGGCGGCAGTGAAGGCGGTCCTGGACAGTTCAGCTAGCGCCGGGTACCGCGTCACCTCGCCCGCCGCCAAGCTGAGGCTGCAGCCGCGCCCACAGCTGCAGGGAGACAAGGTGAGAGAGAGAGAGAGACCAACCCGGCGGCAGTGAAGGCGGTCCTGGACAGTTCAGCTAGCGCCGGGTACCGCGTCACCTCGCCCGCCGCCAAGCTGAGGCTGCAGCCGCGCCCACAGCTGCAGGGAGACAAGGTGAGAGAGAGAGAGAGACCAACCCGGCGGCAGTGAAGGCGGTCCTGGACAGTTCAGCTAGCGCCGGGTACCGCGTCACCTCGCCCGCCGCCAAGCTGAGGCTGCAGCCGCGCCCACAGCTGCAGGGAGACAAGGTGAGAGAGAGAGAGAGACCAACCCGGCGGCAGTGAAGGCGGTCCTGGACAGTTCAGCTAGCGCCGGGTACCGCGTCACCTCGCCCGCCGCCAAGCTGAGGCTGCAGCCGCGCCCACAGCTGCAGGGAGACAAGGTGAGAGAGAGAGAGAGACCAACCCGGCGGCAGTGAAGGCGGTCCTGGACAGTTCAGCTAGCGCCGGGTACCGCGTCACCTCGCCCGCCGCCAAGCTGAGGCTGCAGCCGCGCCCACAGCTGCAGGGAGACAAGGTGAGAGAGAGAGAGAGACCAACCCGGCGGCAGTGAAGGCGGTCCTGGACAGTTCAGCTAGCGCCGGGTACCGCGTCACCTCGCCCGCCGCCAAGCTGAGGCTGCAGCCGCGCCCACAGCTGCAGGGAGACAAGGTGAGAGAGAGAGAGAGACCAACCCGGCGGCAGTGAAGGCGGTCCTGGACAGTTCAGCTAGCGCCGGGTACCGCGTCACCTCGCCCGCCGCCAAGCTGAGGCTGCAGCCGCGCCCACAGCTGCAGGGAGACAAGGTGAGAGAGAGAGAGAGACCAACCCGGCGGCAGTGAAGGCGGTCCTGGACAGTTCAGCTAGCGCCGGGTACCGCGTCACCTCGCCCGCCGCCAAGCTGAGGCTGCAGCCGCGCCCACAGCTGCAGGGAGACAAGGTGAGAGAGAGAGAGAGACCAACCCGGCGGCAGTGAAGGCGGTCCTGGACAGTTCAGCTAGCGCCGGGTACCGCGTCACCTCGCCCGCCGCCAAGCTGAGGCTGCAGCCGCGCCCACAGCTGCAGGGAGACAAGGTGAGAGAGAGAGAGAGACCAACCCGGCGGCAGTGAAGGCGGTCCTGGACAGTTCAGCTAGCGCCGGGTACCGCGTCACCTCGCCCGCCGCCAAGCTGAGGCTGCAGCCGCGCCCACAGCTGCAGGGAGACAAGGTGAGAGAGAGAGAGAGACCAACCCGGCGGCAGTGAAGGCGGTCCTGGACAGTTCAGCTAGCGCCGGGTACCGCGTCACCTCGCCCGCCGCCAAGCTGAGGCTGCAGCCGCGCCCACAGCTGCAGGGAGACAAGGTGAGAGAGAGAGAGAGACCAACCCGGCGGCAGTGAAGGCGGTCCTGGACAGTTCAGCTAGCGCCGGGTACCGCGTCACCTCGCCCGCCGCCAAGCTGAGGCTGCAGCCGCGCCCACAGCTGCAGGGAGACAAGGTGAGAGAGAGAGAGAGACCAACCCGGCGGCAGTGAAGGCGGTCCTGGACAGTTCAGCTAGCGCCGGGTACCGCGTCACCTCGCCCGCCGCCAAGCTGAGGCTGCAGCCGCGCCCACAGCTGCAGGGAGACAAGGTGAGAGAGAGAGAGAGACCAACCCGGCGGCAGTGAAGGCGGTCCTGGACAGTTCAGCTAGCGCCGGGTACCGCGTCACCTCGCCCGCCGCCAAGCTGAGGCTGCAGCCGCGCCCACAGCTGCAGGGAGACAAGGTGAGAGAGAGAGAGAGACCAACCCGGCGGCAGTGAAGGCGGTCCTGGACAGTTCAGCTAGCGCCGGGTACCGCGTCACCTCGCCCGCCGCCAAGCTGAGGCTGCAGCCGCGCCCACAGCTGCAGGGAGACAAGGTGAGAGAGAGAGAGAGACCAACCCGGCGGCAGTGAAGGCGGTCCTGGACAGTTCAGCTAGCGCCGGGTACCGCGTCACCTCGCCCGCCGCCAAGCTGAGGCTGCAGCCGCGCCCACAGCTGCAGGGAGACAAGGTGAGAGAGAGAGAGAGACCAACCCGGCGGCAGTGAAGGCGGTCCTGGACAGTTCAGCTAGCGCCGGGTACCGCGTCACCTCGCCCGCCGCCAAGCTGAGGCTGCAGCCGCGCCCACAGCTGCAGGGAGACAAGGTGAGAGAGAGAGAGAGAGAGAATACTCTCCACTCCCTATTCCCTCACTCTTTTAGTCCGGTGGGACAACGAATCTGACTCGACCTGAAACAGATCAGACGCAGGACCAACGGCTTAACGTGACTTCCGAAGCACGGAGGAGATCGAGATGAAATTGATCGGTCACCCATCCGCTGACTGGCTTCCGCGAGAGTTGCTTAACTTTGCAATCGCAGGCCGAGTGCGCTTACCACTGCGCCATCGGGCGCCTCAATTGGGTACATAACTGACTTCAAAATAAATTATGAAACTCTTACATTAAAGTATTAATTCGACAATACTAAGTTATGACGTCATAGCTTAGTATTTCATACAATTTACCCTACAAGCTTTAACTTGACGTTTAATAAAAGTGAGTGATTTCACCTGTCAGTCAACAAATGCAATAAAAGTAGGAATCTTATATAGGCACCGTGCAGAAACTATAGAGGGCGCTAAAATCCCGATTTTTTTCTGTGGTTGACAGTAAAATTTAACATTTAGCGTAAAAGATTAGAATATGAGTCACGAGATGGCAGAGTCATCGCTACGCACGGTGCCTATAGGAATCTAATATAATTTCTGTCTTCTTGTCCACAGAAATCCCTATTCGACGGCTTAGAAGAGTCAGATGCGAGCTTAGAAGACAAATTAAGTCTGAAGCCGAGCAAGAAGAGACTCGTGCTGCGGAACAAAGAAGCCGACAAAGACGACTCGAGAATCGGTAACAGTAACAGGTACGGTAGAGTTAGAATAAGCTTTGTTTGTGTGATTATAAGGTTGAGAATGAGGGTTTTTGCAAATGAAAAATGCGCTAGATGGCAGTAGGAAGGCGTAGGATCAAAATTCACCAATCACATACCATGTGATTGGTGAATTTTGACATGACATTGACAGATGGTTCAGCAGTTTCAGCGTGATTGACGGACAAACATTTAAACAAAAAAACTTTCAGATCTTCTATCTATAGGTACTTCTTTTAATAAAAAGAGAAAATTTTGTTTGTTTGGTTGTTGTTATGAAAAGGCTCAAAAACATTTGGAACGGTTTAAAAATTCATTCAAATATTCACACCCATCAAAATCTACATTAGCACCGAGTAACACAGGCTATATTTAATTTTCAAAACAATATGTGTATAGATGAAAGTTTTTAGTTTATAATATTAAAACGATTTGAATAATGATGATGATGATGATGATCAATTCCTGCAGGTCGTTGGAAGAGCAGCAGCATCAGACATCGGTGAACGGTGATGAGACGGACACAGGAAAGGAAACACAGCGGCCACCAAATGAGGACCACGAGAGACCGAAGAGGACCTCTGATAACGGACATGGTGAGTCGAGTTTACGGTAATTTTGTTGATTAATTTAGTTCCAGGCGCCGACTGACGTTCCTCTCTGTTCCACGCGATGGACCCGGCACCCGCACGGAGAATCCATGGATAGCTAAGAAGTTCGTCTCATGTTCTTATCTGGTTACGAAATGTCAGTTACGAGTGTGGATTAACAGGATAGTATAAGGACAAAAGTGCTCTTTTTTCTTTATTTTATTCTACGCATAATTTTTTGCATTAAAGTAAGGTAAGGGCTTACAAGTTTTTTCTATTAGAGGGAGGCAAACAAACAATAGGGTCACCTGATGGTAAGTGATCACCGCTGCCCATGGACATAAACAAATGTGCAAATGTCGTAGATGCATTGCCTGCATTTAAGACCGGATATGCCGATTTACTCACGAGCAGAAACATAGCGTAACATTTATGAAGTGCTACTTCACTGTGGTCTTATGTAAGGTTGAGAAGGTTGAGGTACTTCTCCAGAAAAGGGGCTCTTTCAAGTGGAAGTACCACAAATCTCTACCTCTCTTAGGAGACATGAAATATTATTACTTTTAAACGGACTAAATCGCTGTCTAATATTAAACTACATATTTACAGGATAACCAGACGTTTCCGCACCTTTTCAAGAGCCGTGATCATGTTTTAAAGTAGTTTTATTTCATGAGTAACAGTCGCGTAACCCTAAGAAAAATCTTTTAGATGTTATTTTTAATGTGGGCTCATTTACTCATTAAATTCCAGACTTGGGTGCTGTTTTGAAGATACCGAACCGAGAGATAAATTATTGAAATGGGCCTTAAATTGTCAAGACTTTTTTTTAATTAATTGCGTGTTTATTTACTCGTATTTAATAAACTTAATTGGTTACCAGGTTACGACGTGTACGCCGGCAAGGGGGCCTACTGGAAGAGCCCAGGGGACGCTACGCCCCCCAAATTCCCCCACGATTGGGACAAAGAGAAGTCTCTGGAGGGCGAGTCGACGCCACGCCTTTATCCTAATATCGGTGAGTAGATATTTAAAGAGAATACCTATTAAATGTACATAACTTACTGTACTTATATTTTAATGTGGCGCCCTTATTTAGCTTGCCTACCAATATTCCGTCAAACCTACTTTTTAATTTATTTATAATGAATCAGTGTTCAATCATTACTCGTCGGGTTTGGTTATTTGGCTCTCTTCGGAGTCACCGCCCTTCTGCGTCCCTTAGCATTAGCGTTAGCATACCGAGTCTAAGGTTTATCATACATCCTTGTGTTGGACCTTACACCCTTAAAGATAGAAGTTTTGAAAGAATTTCTGCCGAGCGGGTGATCTAGCTCGGGGACCGAGGTCCTTACTACACTATGTTGGTGTAGTCGTGTATGTGCTAAGTCGCTGTGGAAACTCTGCTAGCGCGATGTAGGTTTGTATGGAAATATCGCTGTGCGTGTCAGCGCCACCTGTTGAGTTGTATCGGAACTTATATAATACTGGAAAAGCCCTGGGGACGCTACGCCCCCCAAATTCCCCCACGATTGGGACAAGGAGAAGTCTCTGGAGGGCGAGTCGACGCCACGCCTGTAACCTAATATTGGTGAGTGTGGCGTGATGATGTTGATGATTAAGAAAGTAAAGTATTAATGTCCCACTGCAAAACAAATCCCTATCATTTGATATCATGTTTTCTTTACAAAGAAGGGGTTTTTGCTCAATCGGAAATTCCGGAATTAATTGGCCCGAACCGGAAATCGAACCCAGGACCTCGAGGTTACGCCTCGGTACTTAAAACACTGGAAGAAGCTCGTTGACTTCGAAACGGCTTTGAAACGGATAGACATACGTCTATTCGTTCCCTAGCATTCACTTGCTTCCAGCTTAGTCTGAAGATAGTCAATTGGCGTGTTAGTCCAAGTCATTTTTTAAATATTTAATTCATGTTTATAGAAATAATCATAATCTTAAGAAATAACTAAGATAAAAAAATGAATGAATTATAATTATAAATTAATTATACATCCTCATCATCATCACCAGCCTTTAAAAATGATCCCACTGCAAGGTATAGGCCTCCTCCAATGAACGCCATGCACGCCGGTCCTGTGCCAGTCTCGACCAGGTCTTACCCGCCGTTTTAACTATATCGGTCGACCATCTGTTAGGAGGACGTCCTCGTCCTCGTTTACCAAACCTGGGCCACCACTCGGTAAGGCTTTTGGTCCATCTGCCGTCACTACATCGAGCCAAGTGTCCCGCCCACTGCCACTTGAGTGAACCACATCGCACCCCAATGTCTGCCACTCTGGTTCAATTATACATGTTTAATTATAATTATAAACTTTATATTATTGATTATGTAATTTAATAAACATTCGGCATAGGGAAAATCATAAAAACTATATAATTATCTTAGTTGCTTAATTAACAAAATGTGCCTGAACTAGGATTCCCTGTCAAATATAATTTTGGCCGGCTTATTCACTCATAACTCGTCCTCCCTGCCTAGACGCGGAAGTGAACTCCCAAAACCCAGAGCGGCGCGCGAGCTGGCTGAGCACGTTGCCGCTGCGGCCGCGGGATGGGTTCCCGCGGGGTCCAGTCAGCGCTGAGGCGTCCGTCCGGGACTTGCGAGTGAGCGAGAGGGAAGCGATGCTGGACAAGGAGAATAGAGGTAAATAATTTTATTTTTAGCCTATACTGTCCCTCTGCAGGGCAAAATCACGCGGACCCTTCCCAGAATAGATATGTGATTAAAAAATAACATTTATTTTAGCATTGAGAAATTTATTTAACATTAAAACGGGACTAAACTCGATATTATTTTTATAAGTCCCTGCTGGGAGTAAGGCATACTGGTCCTTAGCCAAATCGATCGAGGGTAATTTTGCACGCTCTTCACTACCTCCCTTGCTGAAGCCTGATGGAACACTGGCTCATACCGCGCTTGATAAAGCGAATCTGTTCGCTTCTCTATTCGCGGAAAATTCACGTCTCAACGTTGCCGGTACTACTCCACCTCAGCTACCTCTTCTCGGTCCTCAAATGCCGTCAGTTTCTATTCGCCAGAAAGAGGTACTCAAAGTTCTGCGCACATTGGACGTGAACAAAGCTAGTGGCCCTGATGGAATTCCAGCCATTATTTTAAAAACCTGTGCACCTGAATTGTCCCCTGTTTTAACACGTCTGTACCGCCTCTCACTGAAGACTGGATTAGTCCCTAAGTGTTGGAAGCTTGCCAATGTGCAGCCTGTGCCCAAGAAGGGCAGTCGCGCAGACCCTGTCAATTATAGACCCATTGCAATCACCTCCTTGCTCTGTAAGGTCATGGAGCGTGTATTGAATAACCGCCTCCTATCACACCTAGAAGACAATGACCTCCTCAGTGATCGACAATACGGCTTTCGCCGAAATCGATCCACTGGAGATCTTCTGGTGTATGCAACCCATTTATGGGGAGAAGCCATCGAGAGGCACGGCGAAGCTCTAGCTGTGTCCCTTGACATATCCAAGGCTTTTGACAGGGTCTGGCATAACAGCCTGCTTGGCAAGCTTCCAGCATATGGCATACCGCCCGATCTGTGTAGCTGGATTTCAGACTTCTTGAGTGGCAGATCTATTCGTGTAGTCCTAGATGGATGCATGTCTGATCAATTGGCGATAAATGCCGGTGTCCCTCAAGGGTCAGTTCTCTCTGCAACTCTCTTTCTGCTGCATATTAATGACCTGCTCATACCCGGTACCTTTGGGTATGCCGATGACAGCACTGTTACAGAAAGATATTTATCCACTGCCCGAGCCGGCGCAGCCGAGACCCAGTCACAGAGGGAGACCTTGGTGAACAGAGTTGACCTCGCATTAAGGTCTGTGTCCGATTGGGGTGACGCCAATATTGTGAGGTTCAATACCACCAAAACGCAGGCGTGTTTATTCACAGCTAAACGGAGTACGTTTCACTATACTCCGACTTTTCGTGGTGTGTCCGTGCCGGTTACCGACCGCCTGGAGATGCTGGGTGTGAGTCTGACTTCCAACCTTAACTTTGGCCCCCACATCGAGTCGAGAGCCAAAATCGCTGCTAAAAAGCTTGGTATCCTCTCAAAGGTCAGGCGGTATATCAAGCCTGAACAGCTTCTACAACTTTATCAAGCACAAGTTCGGTCGTGCTTGGAATACTGCTCTCACCTTTGGGATGGCTCTGCTAAGTATCAGTTGGCCACACTCGACTCGTTGGAACGGCGCGCCATTAAAATCATAAACGATCCTAAGCTGGTCAAAAGGAAGCTACAGACTCTCGCCCACCGTCGCCGCGTGGCTTGTCTCTCGGTGTTCTACCGGCTACACTTCGGAGAGTGCGCGCAAGACCTCCACAACCTAATTCCTGCAGGTCCTTTCCACCTCCGGACTAGCAGACGCACGGCGGGATACCATCCCTACATCGTCGACATACCTCCTGCTCGAACGAAGCGGTTCGCCTCCTCCTTCCTTATACGAACCGCCAAAGAATGGAATTCCTTGCCGGCCTCTGTTTTTCCGGAAAATTATGATCTTGGCATTTTTAAGGCCAGAGTAAATAGGCTGTTCGTAAGTGGGTATGCTACACCCTCGACCGCATCATCACTTTCCATCAGGTGAGATCGCGGTCAAATACCCACTTATTCTTTAATAAAAAAAAAAAAAAAAAAGTACCAGAGTACTTAAGTAGACGACGCCGCGCACCGCCAGTTCGCTTGTGACCACGGCTGCAGCATCGCAGCCGAAACGTCAAGCAGTAAGTACTCACGTACTTATAAAAATAATATCGCGTTTAGTCCCGTTGTAATGTTAAATAATTGTAATGCAACGCGAAAGTTTAAAGATTGAGAAATTTAATTAACAGAGTAAATTATTTTGCTCGTCAAACCTTTTTATTGTGAGTATCTCCGAGTTTTTTTGGGTATACCCCACCTTCACTCTCATTGGGGGGTCCCGCTCACCACAAATCCTGAAACATCCTGTAAATCTTGATCGAAAACTTAAACCCCTCGCTTTGACCACATCAACGCTACAAGGGAGGCAAAATAGCCGCGAAACGCTTTTAGAAAAGATGGAACGGGCGTGCCCGCTTCGCTTGGCAGTTCCTCCTTTCCTCCTATATATATCTCTTATATCCTTTAATCCTCCTACATCCTTAATTCCTCCTATCCTTAATCCTCTCCTTCTCCTGTCCATCCAAGATGCACCAGAGCCCCTCCAGTTCTGCAGTCACCGTGGCGGAGTCACTGCTTGCAGCTGTGAGAAGATTGCACATCAGATACAAGGGTCTATGTCCCCGTAGACTCCTAGTATAAAATTGTTGAACTGTTGTGCTATGTTTCTGCTGGTGAGTAAGGTCGCCAGAGCTCGCTTTTTAATTCAGAGAGGTAGAGCTTTGTGGAAATTCCACTCGAATGGGCCGCTCGTCTGTGGAAGTACCTCCACCTTACAGAAGACCGCAGTGAAGTAGCACTTCGTAACTGTTGTGCTATGTTTCTGCTGGTTAGTAAGGTCGCCAGAGCCCAGTTAGAGAGGGTATGGGGTCTCAAAGGCAGGCAACGCATCTGCGACCTTTTGTGCGGTTGTTGATGTCAATGGGCAGCGGTGATCATTTACCATCAGGTGATTCAAGTGCGTCTCTCGTTTACTTTTGGGTTCTCTACCCACATCCTATCTCTCATCATCCTAGCGCCTCTCCCGGTTGTATCCTCGGCCATTGCCTCGGAGCCCAGGGTACGCTACGACTAAGATCTTGAATTGACAAACCTGGTTATCCACCACGTCCTAGAGGCACCGTGCAGAAACTATAGAGGGCGCTAAAATCCCGATTTTTTTCCATTTTTTGACAGTTGAATTTGACATTAAGCGGTCACTAGATGGCAGAATAAGGCACCGTGTTCTTCCGTGGTTTGACAGTAGAATTACCGACATTGAGAGTAAAAGTTTCGAATATGAGTCACGAGATGGCAGAGTCATCGCTACGCACGGTGCCTATCTCTAATATCCTTAATTCCTCCTATCCATAATACTCTCCTTCTCCTGTCCATCCAAGATGCACCAGAGCCCCTCCAGTTCTGCAGTCACCGTGGCGGAGTCACCGCTTGCGGCTGTGAGAAGTTTGCACACCAGATACAAGGGTCTATGTCCCCGTAGACTCCTAGTATGAAATTGTTGAACTGTTGTGCTATGTTTCTGCTGGTGAGTAAGGTCGCCAGAGCTCAGTTGGAGAAGGTATGGGGTCTTAACGCATCTGCGACTTTTGTGCGGTTGTTGATGTCCATGGGCAGCGGTGATCACTTACCATCAAGATACTCAATGCGTCTCTCGTTTACTTTTGGATTCTCTATCCACATCTCTCATCATCATCCTAGCGCCTCTCCCGGTTGCATCCTCGGCCATTGCCTCGGAGCCCAGGGTACGCTACGACTAAGATCCCGAATCGGCACCGTGCAGAAACTAATGAGGGTGCTAAATACCCGATTTTTTTCTGTGGTTTGACAGAATTTGACATAAAGCGTAAAAGTTTCGAATATGAGTCAGTAGATGGCAGAATATGGCACCGTGTTTTTTCTTGGTTTGACAGTAGAATTGCCGACATTGAGAGTAAAAGTTTCGATTAAGAGTCACGAGATGGCAGAGTCATCGCTACGCACGGTGCCTATCTCTTGTATCCTTTAATACTCCTATCCTAAATCCTCTCCTTCTCCTGTCCATCCAAGATGCACCAGAGCCCCTCCAGTTCTGCAGTCACCGAGGCGGAGTCACCGCTTGCAGCTGTGAGAAGATTCCACATCAGATACAAGGGTCTATGTCCCCGTAGACTTCTAGTATAAAATTGTTGAACTGTTGTGCTATGTTTCTGCTGGTGAGTAAGGTCGCCAGAGCTCAGTTGGGGAGGCTATGGGGTCTTAAAGGCAGGCGACGCATCTGCGACCCTTGTGCGGTTGTTGATGTCCATGGGCAGCGGTGATTATTTACCATCAGGTTACTCAATGCGTCTCTCGTTTACTTTTGGTTTCTCTATCCACTTCCTATCTCTCATCATCCTAGCGCCTCTCCCTGTTGCATCCTCGGCCATTGCCTCGGAGCCCAGGGTAAGCTGCGACTATGATCCTGAATTTAACAAGCTGGTCAATTCAGGAGGACAACGGCTTAACGTGCCTTCCGAAGTACGGAATCATCATTCTTATATAACAATCAGATGATTCAAGCCTGCAATATCCTAACCAAACTGGGACTAAGATCCCGAATTGACAAGGCTGGTTGGCCTAGTCCTATATCTAATATCCTTATTCTTCCTATCCTTAATCCTCTCCTTCTCCTGTCCACCCAAGATGCACCAGAGCCTCTCCAGTTCTGCAGTCACCGTGGCGGAGTCACTGCTTGCAGCTGTGAGAAGATTGCACATCAGATACAAGGGGTGTATGGTGAGGTCCATAGAGTAGAATGAAGTAGTTTGTCTATGACATTGTGTATCTATTTTGATAATGTTGTCTTAGCTTAGCGGTCAGAGCGCTTGCCTGGATTGCAAGGTGCGCTGGGTTCGAATCCTGCATGGGCCACCTGGGATCAGATGAATTTTTCATAGTCTATAATTAAAAAAAAAATGTTGTAAGTACATAATACATAGATTGTAAAAATGCTTTAAATAAATATTAAAAAGAATGTAGGTTAACGCGACTTACTCATGAAATGAAACTATGTACTTTTAAACGGATAGACTGGCGGTATAATTTTAAAACTTCATGTTTGCAGGAAAATCCTATCTTTCGGCTACTTTTCAGCAGCCGTGACGGAACGACACAGATTTTACGCGTCACTTGTCATTTAAATTATTACAAGTTCTACGATCCATTTTTAGACCAAGTTTTGGCTTACTGCTATGACAAAGTGACGATAATATTGAGTAACAGTATAGTTTTTCATTCCTGAATATGTCGTGACCCCTGGATTCTAATTATAAAAACCGCGTCCATACTATCTCAGCCAAAAATTGACTTTCGGTACATAGGCACCCGGATAATCCGATCACTGCCAAAAGTCAAAGCGTTTATTTTGCAACTCGATTTACACTAAAATTATTTTGCACGTCAAATATTTTTTTACCCTACTGCTAATAACAGAAGATAAATGATAGTAATTAATACGGTATTTGACTGTCAGGTCAAATCACCTACTTTTTTTAAATGTCAAAAACGTTACCTTGTAGGTAAAAATGTATGAAATATTGGGGGCGTTTGGCAGAAAAAAGCGCTAGGAAGCGCTAACGATTAAATTAGCAAAATGGCGGATTGTGTCAGCGCAACTGAAGCACAGACGTAAGTTAGCAAACATGTCCTGGCCGAAAACTGTACAGTTTGTTTGACACAATCCGCCATTTTGCTTATTTAATCGTTAGCGCTTCCTAGCCCTTTTTTCTCAGAAAGTCTGGGTCATTATTATGGAGCAATAAAGAATTTGAATTTGAATAATTTGTTAAAAGCTCAATAGTAACTGTGAGATAAAAAAATGTGCGTAGATTTTGATTTCGTCTTTAATCTTAGAATATCATAATTCATTTCGTATGCAGTCAATTACCCAATTGTTATTATTATTCCTTAGTATCGGAAGAGGAGCACGTCTCGCCGACGCCGGCGCCCCCGCACCCGGCTGGAGTCAAGCTCACCAGGCCGGGCTACTACACCATACCGTCATTGGATGAGATGATCGGTGAGTTGCTAGTTAATACTACACCATACCGTCATTGGATGAGATGATCGGTGAGTTGCTAGTTAATACTACACCATACCGTCACTGGATGAGATGATCGGTGAGTTACTAGTTAATACTACACCATACCGTCACTGGATGAGATGATCGGTGAGTTACTAGTTAATACTACACCATACCGTCACTGGATGAGATGATCGGTGAGTTACTAGTTAATACTACACCATACCGTCACTGGATGAGATGATCGGTGAGTTACTAGTTAATACTACACCATACCGTCACTGGATGAGATGATCGGTGAGTTACTAGTTAATACTACACCATACCGTCACTGGATGAGATGATCGGTGAGTTACTAGTTAATTCTACACCATATCGTCGTTGGATGAGATGATCGGTGAGTTGCTAGTTAATACTACACCATACCGTCATTGGATGAGATGATCGGTGAGTTGCTAGTTAATACTACACCATACCGTCACTGGATGAGATGATCGGTGAGTTACTAGTTAATTCTACACCATATCGTCGTTGGATGAGATGATCGGTGAGTTGCTAGTTAATACTACACCATACCGTCATTGGATGAGATGATCGGTGAGTTGCTAGTTAATACTACACCATACCGTCATTGGATGAGATGATCGGTGAGTTGCTAGTTAATACTACACCATACCGTCTTTGGATGAGATGATCGGTGAGTTGCTAGTTAATACTACACCATATCGTCGTTGGATGAGATGATCGGTGAGTTACTAGTTAATACTACACCATATCGTCGTTGGATGAGATGATCGGTGAGTTACTAGTTAATACTACACCATACCGTCTTTGGATGAGATGATCGGTGAGTTACTAGTTAATACTACACCATATCGTCGTTGGATGAGATGATCGGTGAGTTACTAGTTAATACTACACCATATCGTCGTTGGATGAGATGATCGGTGAGTTACTAGTTAATATCATAGTATGAGGAGCTCGATGGCGCAGTGGTTAGCGCACTCGGCCTGCGGTTGCTAAAGTTAAGCAACGTTCGCAGAGGCCAGTCATAGGATGGGTGATCGAAAAATGTTATCTCGGTGCTTCGGAAGGCATGTTAAGCCGTTGGTCCTGCGCCTGATCTCTCTACGGTCGTGTCAGATTGCTGTCCCACCGAATTATGAGAGTGAAGGAATAGGGAGTGCACCTGTGCTTGCGCACTCACTTGTGCACTATAATATATCCTGCGGACCTTTTTTTTTTTTTTTTTTTTTTTTTTTTTTTTTTTTTTTTTTTTTTGCGCAGGGAAACACTTTGACGTGCCATAACTGCAGGCTAGCTACACCTGCAGCCGTGTGTAGGGCTCGGGACTTCGTCCCACTACCTACTAAAACCCTGCGGTTTCCTTATCACCCGTGTGGTGGGAGGGCCTGGTGCTCGTGCCCGGCGTGTGCCTGGCGAATGCCCAGTCCGTTCCCGGGTATTCCCTGGCCTAGAAGATCAGGCCAGGGGGGCGCCTTGGGAGGATGACGCAGGAAACGACATCATCCCCAGACATGGCATGGTAGCCTATGCAGTGCACGCAGGAGAGCTAATCCCGTGTGCAGGCATACCCTTCGGGTTAGAGAGGGCGTAAGTGAGCACGCCTTCTCCGACCCGGCCGTCTGCGCCGGAGAGGGGCGGATAGAGGATCATCCTCACGTTCCCTCTCCCTTGCCTCCTTCTGCGAGATAACGGTCTCGCAGAAGGAGGCGGCCGCCTCCCATGACCTCCTGCTAGCAACCATGGCTTTCACCATAGTTGTCAGCGAAAGGTCATGCCTTACGCCTAGCGCCGCACGTAGTGTACGGCGTTCGTATCGCCAGGCCGGGCACACTAACAGTGTGTGCTCGGCCGTGTCGTCAGAGTCGTCGCAGTGGTGGCACTGCGGCGTCTCCTCTCGACGGGCGACACGGTGCAGGTAGTGACCGAAGCACCCATGTCCGGTCAATACCTGCACAAGACGGTAGGTGAGGCGGCCGTGCCGACGCTCCACCCATTCCCTCAACACCGGACGAATTGCTTCAATCGTCCGGTGGCCGGCAGTCGGGGCCTGGAGAGCCTCTATCCATTTGGCCAGAGCTTCTTCCCTGGCCTGGATGCGTCCCAGCGCCACCTCCTCCAAACTGGGACGCTCTCCCCGCAACCTTGCCGCAACCCGAATTCGATGCACCTGGGCCAGAACCAGGGCATCGAGCTCCCATGGGGGCGTACCTGCCAGAACGCAGGCAGCCCCGTGACTGACCGTGCGGTACGCCCGCACGGCCCGGGTTGCGATTACTCTCTGCGGTTGTCGCAGGAGGGCTCGCGAACGAGGAGAGAGCCTCTCCGCCCACACAGGGGCTCCGTTATCCTGCGGACCTGGCTGATCGTATGATCGGCCGCCATGGCCGAATACGGCCGGAGGGTATTATTATTATTAATATCATAGTACCTTTATAATACTCCATCTAGACTCATAATGAGACGAACTTCTTAGCTATCTATGGATTCTCAGAGGAACAGAGGAAGTGTTTTTTTTAAATGTTTAAGCAATACGGTTGTTGACAGACAGGTCAAATCACTCACTTTTATTAAACGTCAAAAACGCTAGCTTGTAGGGAAAATTGTATGAAATACTGAGGTTTGACGTCACAACTCAGTATTGTCAAATGAATACTTTTTTAGTTTCAATTAACTGTAATAATTTGTTAAAAGCGCAAAAGTTACTGTGGCATACTGATAAGTGATTATTTATTAATTCCTTCCTTAATGTAACAGTTTCAGAATTTATTTTGAAGTCAGTCGTGTACCCAATTGATCCCAACTAATATTATAAATGCGAAAGTAACTCTGTCTGTCTGTCTGTCCGTCTGTCTGTTACGCTTTCCCGCTTAAACCTCGCAACCGATTTTGATGAAATTTGGTACAGACAATCTTTAGACCCTGAGACAGAACATAGGCTATTTTTTATTTCGAAAAAAAGAAATCCACGCGGACGGAGTCGCGGGCGGCCGCTAGTTCATTATAAATCTGAGTACCCTGAGTATCTATCAGACGCTGATTGTAATTATATTTGTTTCTCCCTCAGCGTACATGCGCCCGGACGGGTCGTGCGTGGTCCCCTCGCTGCGCATCGGCCGGCGCAACTACGGCAGCGTGCTCTACGACTGCGAGCTCGACGTGGCCGGCCTGGACCTGGACGCGCTGGGTGAGTGGGGGGAGGGAGAGAGAGGGGGGGGTAGGTGGAGAGAGAGAGGGGTGTAGGGGGAGAGGTAGAGACAGAGAGAGGTAGAGACAGAGGTAGAGAGAGGTAGAGGGAGATAGATAGAAAGAGAGAGGCAGGTAGAGACAGAGAGAGATAGAGAGAGAGGCAGGTAGAGAGAGGTAGAGGTAGGGAGAGAGACAGAGAGGCAGGTAGAGAGAGGTAGAGGTAGGGAGAGAGAGAGAGAGAGGGGGGGTAGGTGGAGAGAGAGAGGGGTGTAGGGGAAGAGGTAGAGACCAGACGGGTCGTGCGTGGTCCCTTCGCTGCGCATCGGCCGGCGCAACTACGGCAGCGTGCTCTACGACTGCGAGCTCGACGTGGCCGGCCTGGACCTGGACGCGCTGGGTGAGTGAGAGAGAGAGGGGGAGAGAGGGGGGGTAGAGAGAGAGAGGTAAAGAGAGAGGTAGAAAGAGAGAGAGGTAGAGAGAGAGGTAGAAAGAGAGAGAGGTAGAGAGAGAGAGGTAGAAAGAGAGAGAGGTAGAGAGAGAGGTAGAGAGAGAGAGGTAGAGAGAGAGAGGTAGAGAGAGAGAGGTAGAGAGAGAGAGAGGTAGAGAGAGAGAGGTAGAGAGAGAGGTAGAGAGAGAGGTAGAGAGAGAGAGAGGTAGAGAGAGAGAGGTAGAGAGAGAGAGAGGTAGAGAGAGAGAGGTAGAGAGAGAGAGAGGTAGAGAGAGAGAGAGGTAGAGAGAGAGAGAGGTAGAGAGAGAGAGAGGTAGAGAGAGAGAGAGGTGTAGAGAGAGAGAGAGAGGTAGAGAGAGAGAGAGGTAGAGAGAGAGAGAGGTAGAGAGAGGTAGAGAGAGAGAGAGGTAGAGAGAGAGAGGGAGAGAGGGAGCGGGAGAGCGGGAGAGGGAGAGAGAGAGAGAGAGAGAGAGAGAGAGAGAGAGAGAGAGAGAGAGAGAGAGAGAGAGAGAGAGAGAGAGAGAGAGAGGGGGGGGGGGTAGAGAGAGAGAGGGAGTGTGTGTGAGAGAGAGAGGAAGGCGAACAGCAGTCAACAGCTACTATTTGTCACAGCCCAACAATGTATTTGTGTAATATTTTCAGTACTATGTTTCACGTTTACTAATAAATCTTTTCTTCCATTCCACAGTGCACTTCCTCAACAAAGAGGTGATAATATACCCCGAAGACTGCGACAAGCCTCCCGTTGGGCAGGGTCTGAACAGGCGAGCGGTGGTGACTCTCGACCGCGTCTGGCCGAGAGACAAGACGCAGAAGCGACCGATTACTGATCCGGAGAGGTGAGAGATCATCTATCTATACTAATTTAATAAACAGAAGAGTTTGTTTGTTTGAACGCGCTAATCTCAGAAAGTCGCGCTAGCTCGAATTAAGAAAATATTTCCGTGTTTGATTGTGCGTTTCTCGAGGAAGGCTATAACATATATATATTTTTCGGCCACCAATCCGATGACGGTCCTCTGCGAAAGTTGCTGAACTTTGCTATCACTCGAGCTCCTCAAACAGCAGGAAATTGACTTCTCGGAAAGTAATTAATAATTTTCTCTTGCAGACTTCTCAAGATGGAGTATGAGGCCAAGCTTCGTCGCGTGTGTGATAAACACGACACCAAATTTATTGAGTACCGCCCCGCCACTGGGAGCTGGGTGTTTAGGGTAAGTATCTACATTATCTATAGTAATATTATAAAGAGGAAAGATTTGTATTTTTGTATGTAAAAAAGAATAAACCCAAAAACTACTGGACCGATTTGAATAATACGGTATTTGACTGACAGGTCAAATCACCTTCTTTTATTAAATGTCAAAAACGTAATCTTGTAGGAAAAACTGTATGAAATATTGAATCGTGACGTCACGATGCAATAGTGTCAAATCATTACTCTTTTAACTTCAATTAGCTGTAATAATTTGTTAAAAGTTCAATAGTAAGTGTGAGATAAAAAATTGTGCCTAATTTTTGATTTCGTCTTTAATCTTAGAATGTCATAATTTATTTCGTATGCATTCAAATACCCAATTGCTTCTCTATCTGACTTATACAGGGTGGAATTTTGATGTGGGTATTGAAGGGCAAGTACATTAACCGTTGTACTTACAAGAAAACATTGATATCCATAACTTTTTCCGATATTTTGACCTGCATTAACAAATTTTTACAAGTTAAAATCAGCAAAAAATGCTGAAATAGCCAGGATATTTATTTCATTCATGCCAATCGATCCTGTTTCATGTATGGATCAATTTTTTTTTATGGGACTTTTTAAGATTTGAGTACTAGTGATTAAAAGTGCAAAACTGTTTTGTATGTCATTCATCGTCATTTCAATACGCCAAATACTACCACAATTACAGTAACAACATTTTAGTGGACTTTGAAACTAAAAATATAAAGTCAGAAAATCCCAACTAATATTAAAAATGCGAAAGTAACTCTGTCTGTCTGTCTGTCTGTCTGTCTGTCTGTCTGTTACGCTTTCCCGCTTAAACCTCGCAACCGATTTTGATGAAATTTGGTACAGACAATCTTTAGTTAGACCCTGAGACAGAACATAGGCTACTTTTTATTTCGAAAAAAAGAAATCCACGCGGACGGAGTCGCGGGCGGCCGCTAGTAAAAATATAAGCCTCAAATATAACACAACAGTTATGAAGTGCTGTTTCTCTCAATCACGCTAAAACTACAGAACGGATTTTGATGAAAGGAGACGATCCAATTTGGGCTTGATTGTGCATGGATAAATTATATACCAAAAAAACTGTAATTTTTTGTTAATTAACCTCTATAAATAACAACGGAATAGGCTTTGGCCAACTTAAGTTAATTGCATAATTATATATTTTACATTATCAAACACACTTTATAAACAACATAGCACTATATTTTTTAATTTTTAACTGTCTTCAAAAACGCACCTAATAACATAACAGATTAAATAATCGATTAGAGAAAATCGATAAGCGGCGATTAAATTAAATGCATCATGTTCCAGTGTCTTATTGCTACATTTTGACAAACTACAATCATTTATTATTTGTAATATTCGTTATATCTTAATAATGATCTACTTTTTAAGTCTTCACAATAAAGATAATAATAAAATCAAACAATTGATCGATTAAACGATCAGTATCAATTGAAATGGAGCCATTTTGGCACTGACCTATATCTTGTCTATATATAGATCAGTGCATTATGGTTTTACGTCATACGTCAATGTCAGTCCTATCACTTGATGTCACACCATATAGATATGGCAATAATAATGACTATTCATGCATGATTTTAACATATTTGGCCGTTGTATTCAGCTATTAAAATTGGGCAAATGTAATCTTTTGAAGTGTTCTAATCGGTGACCAATTTGTAGCCGTGCACATCCAGGCCCCCGTTTGTATGAGAAACGGATTTCTCCTTTGATATACAAGCAGGATATGGGTGGACTTAGGTTATAGGATACTTTCTATCTTGATTAAATGCTCCTATGGGAATAAAGCGAGAATCTTGTTAACGTAGGCAAAGCTGCTGTTTCTCATATTTCTTTGATTACCGTGGAATTTCACTGTGTATTTTCTATATTTTCAGGTGGAACACTTCAGCAAATACGGTCTGACTGACTCAGAAGAAGAGGACGACGGACCAACTCCCGATGTGCTGAAGCGACAGCTGGTGAAGCAGACTTTGCAGACTGCCGCCGCGCCGCCTGGTAAGTATAATTGAACACTCTCGTCATGATCATCACCATCATCATTGCTAGCGACGGAATAGGGATGTTGAAACCACAAATCATTTGACGTTATTTTATTAACTATCAAAACGATTCCGAACTAAGTAGTTTGTATGGAAATAGCACGCTATAACGTAAATATGTTTAAAAACAACTGAGTGATTTACTATCTACTTTAAATTTATTAAAAATCCTTACCTTCGACGACCTGCTTGGTGTAATGGTCAAGATGTTGCAACAAGAGGTCGCGGGTTCGATTCCCGCACAGGACAAACATTTGTGTGCATGAACATGTCTGTTTGTCCTGGTCTGAGTGTTACATGGATCTATTTTATTATTTTATGTCACTTACTGTTTACATTTAATTTCGAGGCACGTACAGTTTATATTTTTTTGTTGTTTTAATTAAAGTTTTCTGCGTCTACCTTTTGGACCGACTACATCAACAATGTCATCGTTATCATCACCATCAACACTATCGTCATCATTATCATTATCATCTTCTTCATCATCATTATCACCACGACCACCCTATAGCCGTCAACTAAAAAATAACTTGTTTTCTCCACAGCACCAAAACCGGTTCAAGTGCAGTCTCCAGGCCTGGGCGGTCTCGGCGGCCTCGGAGGCCTAGGGCTCGGCCCGGGCCTGGCGCTGGGACAAGACACGCTTCTGGCTATGCAGCAGACGTCGCTTAATCTGCTCAACGGCGCGGGGAAAGGTGCGTTTTAGTCGGGTTTTAATCATGATTGGTCGCGTTTAGTCGCGTTTAGTCGCTTTTAGTCATCTTTAGTCGTGTTTAGTTATGTTTAGTCGCTTTAAGTCGTGTTTAGTCGCGTTTAGTCACATTTAGCCGTCTTTAGTCACGTTTAGTCAGTTAGTGGGCACGGCCCCGGCCTGGCGCTGGGACAGGACACGCTTCTGGCTATGCAGCAGACGTCGCTTAATCTGCTCAATGGTGCGGGGAAAGGTGACGTTTTAGTCATGTTTAGTTGAGTTTAATCTCGTTTAGTCGGGTTTAGTCATGTTTAGTCGCGTTTAGTAATGTTTTGTATGATTCGTCGGGTTGGTCTTGTTAAGTCACGTTTAGTCATGTTTAGTCGCGTTTAGTCATGTTTAGTCTCTAATAACCAGGCATGTCAATTCAGGATCATAGTCGCAGCGTACCCTGGGCTCCAAGGCAATGGCCGAGGATGCAACCGGGAGAGGCGCTAGGATGATGATGATGAGTCATGTTTAGTCTCGTTTAGTCGGGTTTAGTCATGTTTAGTCGCTTTAAGTCGTGTTTAGTCGCGTTTAGTCACATTTAGCCGTCTTTAGTCACGTTTAGTCAGTTAGTGGGCTCGGCCCCGGCCTGGCGCTGGGACAGGACACGCTGCTGGCTATGCAGCAGACGTCGCTTAACCTGCTCAACGGCGCGGGGAAAGGTGCGTTTAGTCATGTGTAGTCATGTTTAGTCGCTTTTGATCAAGTTGAGACTTTTGTAGTCGTGTTTAGTCATGTTTAGTCGCGTTTAGTCATGTTAAGTCGCGTTTACTCTTGTTATATAGTTATATAAGATATTTATTTGCATCACAAAGGAACACAAACCATAATAAACACAATTATAAAATACATTATTGGTGATTAAAGCAAGTATTGCATTAAAGTTAAATCAAATTAACTAAAACTTAGTAC